>JAEQBH010004665.1:0-639017 GCA_016808115.1 Tetrastigma voinierianum
GATCTTTCAAGTTAGAGTCTTTATTGCGCTAGAAAGATCTCCACTAGCTAAAGAACAAAAAAAGATCGTGCTCATTTTTTCGTCTCCAAAGCTATTGCAGACTTACAAAGATCTCCAAGAAACAGCATCTGAAAGTTTCTATCTATCCTAAATCTATTTCAATTTTACCTTTCTCTTCCTTAATAATTACATCACGACCTTCATTCATTTATATCACTCATGCACTATAAATCGGGATTAAAAAAGATAAATGAATATTTAATTAAAATTTAAAATAAATATAAAGATTTAATTAAAATAAAAATGGCTGATAAATATTTAATTAATTCAATAAAAATAAATATAAATATTTTCAATTAATAATTTCAATAGTTGAACTTTTTTCGTTACAAATATTAATTAATTTTAAAAAATTTTTGTACTTCTTATAAAAATAATGAAAAAATATTTTAGAATAATAAAATAAATTAATTCATATCAAGTAAAAACATTTTATTTTAAATTGTATTTAAATTATTCACAAAAATATGATTTATGGTTTTTTTCATTTATTAATAATATTTTATTTATAATATTATTTTTGAAAATAATTAGAAGTTAATAAAAATATTTGTAGGCTAATAAAATAAATTAATCTATATCAAGAAGCTTTTATTTTAATTCAGATTTTAAAGATTTACAAAAAATACGACGGTGTAAATATTTTTATTTTTTTCATTTCAAATACCCAAAAGGAGCAAAAAAGGTTTTATTATCGTTTTTCAAAACCCAAACGAGCTTTGGTGGGGAGGGGGAAGAGATCGCAGGGTGGGAAGAGAGGCCAAGGTCGGTCGTAAGGCCGAGGTCTCACCTTTTAATCTATGAAGGCGGCGGCCGGTGGATTTGTGACTTCGACCGACAAGCGGCCAAGGTGGAACTAAGGATTCGCGGGATCTGCAACCCGCGACGCGAGGCCCGACTTGCCGCAAATGGGTTGGCTTCCTCACTATTCTTCCTTCGTCTGCTTATCATGATTTCCCTTGCATCTGAAATCGTTTCCATTTTTCGTGATTTATAGAATTTTTTGTTTCATTTTTTGGGAGTTCAAAAATGGTTCACGGGTCTGGATTTTTTGTCAGGGGAATAAAATTATTTTCCATGCCATTGATTAAGTAAGTGATTTCCTGTCTACGGTTCACTACTCAAAATTTTGCCATGTTTCATGTGTGTGATTTTCGCCTAAACCCGCTTAATATCGAGGGTGGCATTGGTTTGTTGCGTTCGGGCCGGGAGGAGCAGGATCGCCAGACAGCCAATTTTTGCTGATCACCGTCACGCCCAAATTTAGCCCCTGCTTTTACTAACTACTGGAGCACCATTTTTTCCGCTTGAAGATCCAAATACTTTCGCTTGCTCCTGCCACTGATCACATGCTCTGTGTGAGACTTATTATTACCGCTTCATTGAGGTGACAATGATATGATCCCATATTAGGTCTTTTGATTGACTTTATCAGGTTTCGAGTACCTATTATTAATGTTTTTATTAAGAACTGGTATGTAACAAGAAATGGTTGTTACCTGAAAGTGGGCTATATAGTGCCGCAAGAGAAGGTTCAGAGTGAAAGTTATTTAAAGTGTGAGTCGTTTACAGATATTCGACTTCTCTAAAGGTGAACAATGATTTATCTCATTAACATTCCACATGAATACGCTGAGCCAAAGAACTCGGTGAGATTTTCCACTAATTAGATCGACCTTTGGGTTTGACACTTCCATTGAGGTTGATATCTATCAACTCGCTTGAGCTTCTTAACCAAGTGAACTAAATCTTATAATAATAACAATATTTGTTCCTTAGATAGTAATAAATTAATAATAATTTGAAAAAAATTTAAAATATGTTTGCAATTCATATCCATCAATTCTTATGTTTTCGTATGCTTCCATAAAGAAATCTTACTAATTCACTAGATAGGTTCAAAAATGCTACCCAGACTGATCTTTATGAAATCCCCTGAGCAATGCCAATAATTTGCTCTATCTTGAAATTTGGTTTTTTATTGAAATGCTTTTAATTATCACGTTTTAACTAACGGCACTTCTACTTTTTTTTTTTTTTTATTGTGAGAAGTATGATTAGATTAGAGAGACCCGTAATAATCTTCAAAACTAATGTTAGCGGGTGATGCGACTGAATCGCCCAAAGACGCCTAATTGTCGGATCGGTCCGTCTCCCGACACGCCCTCTACAAACACAAGAAATAAAAAGGATCGCGGGCTTGCCCGCTGCTCTCGATGCCTGCCGCCTCCTTTCGATGGAAGAGAAGCATCAACCGCCAGTGGAATGAAGTTTTGTACATATGTCTCGCTGCATCTTCACCGATAGTGATACTGCATTTATAAATTGATGATCATGATAACTTTCTAGTCGGGATTACACACGTAATAGTATCTCTTCCTAATTGGAGGATGATGCGCATATTCCTCCCATCGATGGTATGATTTTCTTCCTTATCAGAACCGATTAATACACAATAACGATGGACAATAATTAGAAACATTTTACTTTCCCGATTGGTGGATTGGGTGTTTTCCTCTAATACGATCTCAGTTAATAGACTTTTAAAGGCGTAGTTGGACCTCGTTTCGCCCGCATTAAGTGAATAACATTGCGTACCCATCACTACTCCGCTCGCTTAATCCGACGTCAGTCACTGGGCTTCAGGCGCTTTATTTCAAACCCCATCACCGCCTCGACCACTAAAGCGAGCGTAGTAAGGGCCGTGACGCTTCCTGACAGGTGTGATACCACGTGGCTACTCAGAAGGGTTCGATTAGGATTGCCGTCAGTTTCAACGCCTGCGATAATGATGACTTCGATTTTCGCTTATTTCGGGGCCAGGGCTCTTAGCTTCCTTAAAACGCCTCGACCGTTTTTCAGATGCCGCTCGTCTTGAAGCTTTTACTGCAAGTTCGTCTTTTCAATTTTGTTCGACTATTGTTCAGGACTTCTTTTGGTGGTCCTTGATATATCGCTTGGGGCTTGTGTCCTCTTGCCTTGTTTCCGCCTTGCACGTCTTTTCTTCCCCTCTCGTCTGTCAAGTCTTGCAAGGCCTCTGTGGCGTGCCTCGATCGGGTTCTGCATTTTCTCTCGATTTCTCCTTTTCTTACTTAGCCCGGCTGCATCTCCACATGGGTCCCGGCCGCCATCCGTTTTGCGATAGAGAGTAACCGCGAGGCGTCTAGTTCAGTGGGCGACCGGCGGGAGTCCGACACTGGGCTGCAGGGTGGTTCACCCGGTTGTCTCGGGAACCTCCTTTCCCCTCGATAAGGGCAAGGGCAAAATTAATGAAATCTCAGATCCCAGCGCTCCGACATTCGAGGGTCGCCATACAGGCACGCCGAGGCCGCGCCCTGGGCCGGTCGAACCTTTATACCTGAGACTTTAATAATCCCAGATGGCCCCGCTTTAGATCCAGGCCTGCGCCCCGACGCATCGACCACCTATGTCGCCTGGGCGCCCATGATCACGCTTGTGTGGCGTTTGAGACCGGCTCTCGCCTCTTGCACTTTTATAAAAAGGTTCGCAACATTTCAAACGTCCCGCCCCTCTTAACTTTCCCACTTCCGGGGTGTTCTCGTGGGGCCGTTAGTCGCTTAGGACAGAGGCCTGTGTTCCTGTATTGCCCTCAAGCCTCAAGCTTTTTCAGTTAGAAGGAGGTCAAGGCTTTTTATATCTCAAAGCACTCCAGCCACTGAGTTGATTATTTCTGACACCTTCCATCTTCACACAAGTACTAGAAGGAACGCATTTCTTTGTCATACGTCATTGGGAGTAACTCATCAGAGGACACACTCGCGTTCTCGTCTAGACTACCCCCGAGAACTTACGTGAGCTCTCCTTCGCTCTGGTTTGTCCTGGTTTTCAAAGGTCATGTGATACTCGACATCGCTTCGGGTCGCAATACCTTCGTGTGCTCGGCCCGATCTCAATGTTCCGAGGACGAGAAGCGTGAAGCGGAAGCTGGTGAAGCATACTCCACAGCCTATTCGAGCTCATTAGGTCGATATTCCGATCCGCTTGGTGTAAGGCCCCATCCACTTCCTTCGAGATCTTCCCTCTCCGTCATGAGGCCTCCGTCTCCAGTCTCCTCACCTTCTATTCGAGTCTCCTTTATCGCGGCTCACACCTGGGAAGCTTCTGGCCACCCTCGAGGTGCCGGGCAAAGAAGAAAAGGAGCGTGAAACGGAAACCTCCGAGCTCGAGGACTACCCCCCGCTCAGAAGATCCTAGCCATTGTTCCTCTCGCCTCTCTCGTCCGCCGTCGGCCGAGACTCGGGGAGGGGCTACTGAGCCCCCATTGGAGGTTCTTCCTATTTCTGCTGAGTCCCACGTCAGCAGGCACCGTGCCCTCTCCCGCAATGCCTGATGAGGTGACAGTGGAATCGTGGATCGCCCAGGTCAGAGGGATGAGGACTATCCGCTTTATGGGGCTCGCTAGGTCGCTTCCTCCATCCCCGCACTACCCGACTTCAGAAGGTGGATGCCTCGCCTGGCCGAGGAGGCTCCGCTCTTCGCTTCGGGAACCGTCTGTATGTCCAAGTGTTGTCGATATTTTTCTTTATTGTACTGGGTTCTATTAACTCCGACTTTGTTTTTTTTTTTACAAAGACTACGAGTGCGAAGGTTTGGCAAGGAGGGCCAACCTTACCGAGGGCTTCGCCAGGGTGGCGAAGTCTTATAAGGCTAAGGTTGCTTCCCTGACCTCCAAGAGGGCTGGTCTTCAAGCCCAGATAAGGGACTTGACTGAGGAACTCGTGAAGCACAAGTCTGACCTGAAGCATGCTTCGGTGGCAAGGGCACGAGCCGAGGATAAAGAAAATGAGGCCTGCATGGGATGTGAAGGCCACTAAGGATGAGCTACGGCCGGTCAGAGGAGTCGCAGTCGCCGCGGTGACCGGTGACACAATGGGCGAAGATAGAACGGGCGGAGCCCGCTAAGAAGTGCTGGCGGTAACTCTATGGGCGGCAGCGGGGGTTCGGTCGAAGCCGGATGGACCTTGCGGCGGGAGGCTTTGGCTGGTCGGAGGGGTGAAGTGATGCGGGCTTAAAGGCCGAGGCACACCCGATGGGCCCCACTGGGTGCCTTTCAACGTCGGGCTTCCAGGAGCTTTCCCAAACCTAGGTTCAACATCCGGCTTTTCGTGAGGAGGTTGAAGGATCCGGCTTCCGGCGGGGTTGATCGCCGGCGCGGGTGTTTTCCGGGGCCACGGTCGTGCTCCGTGCTGGCGATCCTCGGGTTCCTGCGGGTTGCCATGCCTCGCCCTGGCTGGGGCTCTGCCTTTTGACTCCTCTACTTCCGCAAGTCGGGGCCCGACGTTAGGCATCTAAACTTTTTTTTTTGTTTTAACCTTGCTGTATCCTGGCGCGGAGCTTGGGTTTTTTATATTGCTTCTGATCTTGACTCTTTGTTGATATACCAAGATTCATCGATTAATTTCTTCGCTCATTTTCCTGTTTCGTCGATTTGAGATGCTTGGTTCCCAGGCCACGAGGTCTTCCTTGAGTAGTTACGCCACGCGTCCCGAGACTACACGGCTCTGGGCGCTAAGGCCTTCTGACCGATTATGCTCCATAACTGGGATGCTTGGGCTCCTGAGCTTCTGTAGCTCAGTGGCTCTTTGGCCTCCACTGAGAGCTGTTAAGCTGCGAAAGCCCAGGCTAGTGGGCTCTGACTAAGACCCTCCCTAAGTTGTTTAAGCTTTGAAGCGAGCTCTTGGCCTCTGGCGCTAAGACCCTCCTGAGTTGTTTAAGCTTTGCAAACTGAGCTACTAGGCTCCTGGACGCTAAGACCCTCCTGAGCTATTTAGCTCTGAAAATTGAACTCTTTGGGCTCACGGGAGCTAGAACCCTCTGGCTGTAAGCTCACCTGGGAGTGGCTCTTGGGTTCTGCAGGCGCTAAGACCCTCCTGAGCATCAAGCTCAGCCCGAGCTGAGCTCTTGGGCTCTTAGGCGTTAAGACCCGTTCGAGTTGTTAAGCTCTGGCTTAGGTTCTTGGGCTCTGGGCTCTGGCGCTAAGACGCTACAGTATTTAGCTCCCTTGGCGAGTTCTTTGGGCCACAGGTGTTAAGACCCTCTGAGTTATTAAGCTTCGAGTGAACTCTTTGGGCTTGGGCGCTAAGACCCTCCACGGTACATTAAGCTCCCGCCCGGAGTGCTAAGCTACTGGGCTCTTGGGTGCTAAGACCCTCCTGTTAAGCTCATGAGCGGAGTTCACTTGACCTTAAACCCTCTTGAGCTCACGAGGCTACTAGGCTCTGGCGGCTAAAACCCTTTGAGATGTTAAGCTCCTGGCCCGAGCTCTTGGGCCTATTGGGCTCTAGGCGCTAAGACCCTCTTGAGTTGTTAAGCTCATGAAGCTAGGAGGTGGACTCCTGGCCGCTGGAGCCCTCACGAGGGTTGTTGGCTCACGTGACCCGAGCTCTTTTGGGCTCCTAGGCGCTAAGACCCTCTGGTAAGCTCCGTAGAATTGAGCTCTGGCTCTGGGGCTCTAAGACCCTCTGTTTGTTAAGCTCTGCGGAGTGAAGCTATTGGGCTCACGGCGCTAAGACCC
The DNA here is from genome assembly GCA_016808115.1 of Tetrastigma voinierianum. Classification (NCBI taxonomy): domain Eukaryota; kingdom Viridiplantae; phylum Streptophyta; class Magnoliopsida; order Vitales; family Vitaceae; genus Tetrastigma; species Tetrastigma voinierianum. Next base: position 6,596 of record JAEQBH010004665.1, read on the forward strand.
TCTGTTGTTAAGCTCGTGGCTATTAGGCTCTTGGGCGCTAAGACCCTCTGGCTGTTAAGCTCCATGAGCGGTGTGGGCTCTTGGGCGTTACTCTTGGGCGCTAAGACCCTCCTGAGCTATTAAGCTCCGCGAACTGAGCTACTAGGCTCCTGGGTGCTAAGACCCTCCAATTAAGCTCCTTGAACTAAGCTCTTTGGGCTCTGGCGGCCCAAGACCCTTATGGTGTTAAGCTGCGCAAAGCCCGGCTCTTGGGCTCTGACGCTAAGACCTTCTGGCTGTTAAGCTCATGACTAGTTATTGGGCTCTTGGGCGCTAAGACCCTTTCGTCTTCCTTCCCTTGGAAAAGCGCGCGTGGCTTTAATGCGGATCTATGGAGAATTGGGACGGATTGCATGACTTCCCAAGCGTCCTGTCTTCCTTATACATAGCGATCCTTCTGTGGTGGTGCTATGCTTCCAACCTTCATCCTTTCTTTGGCAGAGTCGGAGTTCGCGCATGATGAAGCGTCAGGGTTTGGTCATCACTACATGGGGTCTATCTGGTGATCGTGGGCCGACGTTTGGTGTCGATAGTCTACCACTTGTAGGAGTTGTGTTTTTCCCTAGTTCCTCCTTGTGAGAATTGTGTTGTTCCTAAGCTATACCCAATAGTGGAGCTAACATAGGGGCACGTGGAGGCGGTGTCTTCAAGAAAAACTTTTAAGTATCGCTTTCTCCGTTTTTTCTTTCCTCTTTCTTCTTTTCTTTCTCTTTCTCCTTTTCTTTCTCTCTCCCTCTCTTTCTCTCTCTCCTTCTCCCCTTCTCTTTCTCACTCTCTCTTCCTCTCTTTCTTTTTCCCTTTCTTGGTTTTGCCTTGGCAGGTGTTGGTAGAATGTGAAGAACGGTTTCATGCTTGTAATTTTTGAATGCAAAGAAAAGATTACATGTAATCCTCTAAGGTAGTTTGTAATCTCCATGTAATGAAATTTTGTATTTAACTGTAGTTTTTTTGAAATAAAGAACAATCTTTGTGAATCACGCGCTTCTTCCCCCCAGACCCCTTCAAGCCGAGCTCCTGACTTTATCATTATAACTTATTGTTTGGCCCATCATAACATTCGCGGCTTAAAAATGGACATAGAGTGTTATTAATCAAGATGGTGGATCTTTAATTACGGGATATGTTTAAAGTGCAATGGTAGAGGCAGGTTCGGGGTGTTGTTCCATGGTGGGGCAAAGGTTTTCTCCTTCTCCTGTTTGGGTTCCTTAGTTGCCATGTCAGATTATGCGAGATAAGTGTAGGGCCCTTCCCGATTATGTCCCGGCTTCCCATGGCGAGGGTCTTCCCTTCTTTGGCCAGTTTTTTAGAACGGTCGCGGCTTGTAGCTCTGGGCTTGACCCTTTGGTCATAATATCTGTGTCTTCTGTGATAGTCCTCCATCGCTTTAGGACTGCTCGGCGTTTTTCTTCTCGGAGATCGGAGTTTGGCGAAGGACCATCTGTTATGTTCGATGTTTATAGTTCAATCCTTGATGATTTTAGTCAGACCTCGACTTGATCTCTTTGCCCGGTGCTAAAGGCGGACGAAACGAGGTTTCTGAGTTCTTGGGCTTACGCGTGAGTTTTTGTATGTCCATAATACCTCGGGAGGTACTCTGCCCATTTCCTTTTAGGTCTTCCGAGTTTGGTTTCGATCTCGCCTTTGGGAGTCCTTATAGTGACCTATGCTTGCCCGTTGAATTTGGATGAAGCGGGGGCGAGTAGTAGTTTCTGATTCAGGCTCAATCCACTGAACTTAGGATTGTCGAATTGTTTCCCGTTATCAGACACGAAGGACCTCGGGATCCCGAACCTACATATTATAGAATGCCAGACAAAGTGCGTACCTTATTATGTGATTATTTTGCTGGGGTTCGACCCCGTACGTTTGGTAAAATAGTCCCACGACCCTGATGATAAATTTGCATTGGCCCATTCGATGGGTAGGGGGTCCCCGATATGTCTAGCCCCATTGTTGAAAAGGCGGGGCTTGTAGTAGCGTCGGCGGCTCGAGATGGGAGATGAGATCTGGCATGCTCTGATGAAGCTTTGCATTTTCTAACCAGTTCTGTCACGTCTTTGAGCATTGTGGGCCAGTAGTACCCCTATCTCAATGTTTTCCCTGCCAAGGTCTGAGCTTCTATGTGGTTGCCACATATGCCCTCGTGTACCTCCCTGAGTATGTAGTTGGTGTCTTCCTTCCCTCGCGCCCAGAATGGGCGTAGTGAAGTCCACTTAAGAATGGGCGAGTGAAGCTCGCTTATAAAGGGTCCCCCGATGGAACTAAGTGAATCTTGCCATCTTGCTCGAAGCCTGACGCCTCCTTTCTGGGGTCGCGAAGAAATGTATAATCCACCAAGTAACCCAGATTAACCATCCACTGGTTCGTACATCATGAGAGGCTTTAAGGTATCGCCTTAAGGGTTCTGAAGGCGCTGACAATCATCACAGTCTTCAGAGGTTGTCGCTGGGCTTCTACAAGACATCACTAGGAATTCCTCGCTTCTCGTACATGTTCAATTCGAATCAGGAACTTTAAGCAACTCTACACCTTTGAGATATAAGATCATCTTCTCACCTCCGTCCTCGTAGGGAGTCTTCTTATCCGCTTACCACCAAATGAGTCGGGCCAATTTCCAAAATTGACCGCCTATGAAGTGGGCGATTAAGTCCTCAATATGACAACCTCATATTCGACCATTATCGAGGCTCGAAACCTAATCCTGAGGGCTGATTCCTCAGATCTATCCCGTCTCGGAGGTTAGATTTAGCCCCGCACCGCTCCTTTAGGTGTTAGCGTACCCCGGGCCGACTCGATAATCCCAGATAAGGAGGCTCTAAAAGCACTGGGTAGCCTCCAGACCGTGTTTCGGGAGAATTCCATGATGAAATCCGCAAGATTCGCTCTTTATAACCTGGGTCTCTAGCTTGTACCCGATGTCGAATTCACTCACTCTATTGGGTTCACTTTATTAGCTTCCAGGTTTGGGTTTATGATTTGCTTTCCATCTGATATTCATTGACTACTATATTTCTAAGTAAGGCTCAGTTTTCTCGATGTAGTTAACAACGCCAGATCGCTCTTTTTCCATCTTTTGGGTACCTCCTCCGCTCCCTCAAAGCTCGCTGCAATAGTAGACTGCTTGTTGCACTCTGTCTGCCTTCACAGACGCACTAGTGGCAAGTCCTAAACGACTGTGCAGAGCGAGGAGTTCTCCTCTGGCGGCTTACTCAGAAATCTGGAGTCAGAGGTTTTGAATGCCGTGAACGCCCCAGCAAGATGCATCCCACTAGAAGGCCTTTTCGTAACTTGAAAAGGGTCGACATTTCCAGTCACTAGCCTTAGATACGGGTTACCATCTCACTTATTCTCCTATCAAAGCCGAATGTCTTTAATGTCTGATGGAGGCAGATATCAAGCACGACCTTTATCTTATCCGGTTTGCCTCTATTCTCTACCGTTGACTATAAAAACCCAAGAACTTCTTACGAGTAATTCAAAGCCAGATTACCGGGTTTAACTTCATATCAGAGTTTTCAGACCTGAACACCTCACGAACGGGTTATGTGAGCCCTGGGCTTACCGACACAAAGATGTCATCATGAGAGATAGCCTCCACAGATGTTCCAATTTGTTTTGGAACATCTTGTTCACCAGCCTTTGGTAGGTGGCTCCCCGCATTCTCAGTCCTGGCAGAGCCACTGACAACAATAGGTTCCCGACTAGTGACAAATGAGGTCTTCTCTCGTCGCTATCCACATCGACCGGGTTATAAACAGAGAAAGCGCACTATGAAGCCGAGGAGCCCATGGATCAAGCCGTGGCGCCTATTATGAGATCAACTGAGGTAAGGGAAGTATCCTTGGGCAGGCCCCATGGATGTCTGTGGAAATCAATGCAAAGCCGCCAATTTGTCGCTTGCTTTTGATGAGAACAACGCAGTCAACCATCTAGGTACATATCTCGATTACCTCGCTTGAGGAGCTTTATCGGTCTCTTCATTAATCACCTTCGCCTTTCCTGTGGGCAAAACCTATCTTCCTTTTAATGATCAACTTAAAGGAGGATTGACGCTCAACCTGTGATAATCACCGCCGGTTGACCCGCCCATGTCTTCCCGCTTTCTAAAGTAATACCTCCATGTTCTGCTCTAGAAAACGGATGAGAAGGCTTCTGATGCCTTCCGCTAGTTTGTAATCGCATTAGACAGGTGTCTCCGTCGGTCACCAAGGTGTACGTGCTCTAATTCTTCTGAAGGCGCAGTTTGGGTGGTTACCTCGTCTCGCATGTCGAGCTTATCCATGTAGACGTTGTCGACCGTGTTTTGCTTCATTGATGTCAATAACATTCTTACTATATCGCCGGTTTCTGACCATCTCTACCATTTGGTACTGGAAATTTGATAACCATGTGATAAGCTGAGGAATGTCCTTTATAGACAGAGAGGGCCTACCTAGTAACATGTTGTAGGCCGATGGGGCTTCTACTATGAGAAATCTCACCGTAGTTATAGCCTGGCATGGGGGGTCTCCCAATGTGACGCCCCATTTCCCGGGGGTCCGTTGACAACCGCCAACTCATGAATACTGTGGAAGGTCAACCCGATACTACTTGATTAAAATCTAAAGTGCAGAGTCCCTTGTACGGAGCTCTACCAAGAACAAACCCATTGCACAGCCTTCACAGACATATAAGAGAAACCGCCACTCGGCCCACAAACCAATACTCATCCAAATAAATCCCAACTATAATAATGAAGTTCAGCAGGTCAAAGATTATCCTTATACATCATATATCAAACTTATAGAGTTCTAATACATGTGTACATACCAAAACTAAAGCTACAACCCTGGGCTTTCTAAACCACTTAGATATTTCGCCTCCTAACGTCCTCACCTGAAAATAATATCCCCATGGTATGAAGTATCATTCAAGAGGTACTTTAATCACCCAACAAGCATCTCCACCTGCCGGGCATAAGCGCAATGCTCCATCGAAAATATATTCAAGTAAAATGTTGATCCTACTTCACTGCCCACCATCAACTCCATATCCCGAGTCCTCATCGACTCTCACACTCGCTCTAAGCCACGATGAGAAACATTACTTTCAAAACAAAGATGCTTTGTTTTTAATTGTGACAACCTCCGATATAAGCAGTGGACTCCACCCGACATTCATTTAGACAACCCTCCATGATAACAATCGGGCCGACCGACCGTAGAGATCCGTAGAAATTCCAATTTCTGGAAAAGGGCAAAATCGTAATTTCGATTACAAAATTGTTATTTCTGTTAAAAATCCGGAATTTATTCTCTAGATCTCGGATGACGAAACGGATTTCACCGTTGGGAATCATCTCAACTGTACCGGCACGTAAATGCAGAGACTCCGAGATCGCCTAATTTACACGCTCTTCGAGACAGCCATAAAACTATTTTTCGATGTGACGAAAGTCACCTGTAACAATCTTCGTGTCTTGTAAATTAGTAGCGATGAAGAAATAATGAAAATGGAATGGTAGGGAATGGTAGAATGTCAAAGCGGGAAAAGAGAGGGACATAAGCGTCATTTTAGAAAAGTTTAAGTCACTGATGAATAAAAAAATTGAATCAGTCTCTCCTCGGTGGGGAAATAAATGGCATTAAACCGGGAGGGGAGGTTGCGAGAATCGAAAAATGGGTTTTTAGTGTGAGAAGGTCGACTTCTCTCTAAAAATACAGGCGCGTCAGACTCCTTCGGCGGGTGCTCGGAGACCGAAGGGAAAGAATTTGCTCGCGGAGAGGAGCTTCGCGTGGAGTGCCGGATTAGGGAGTTTCCTCAAACTCAAGAGGAAATGGGGAACTCTCTTTACTTGGGTTTTATTCACTCTTTAGGAAAGTACTTTACGAATGTTTAAGTAGAATGAGAAGTAGTGAGGGGGCCGTTTGGTCAGTCCCAGACAGGACCTAATTGATATGAATTTTGAAACCCGAGTAGTAGCCATGAAGCGCCATGGCTGGTTTGGGGTAATCAAATTGTGTTTTTGCACTTAATAAATCATGTATTGATTGGAATGAAGGCTAGGAAATGGCCAGGAAATGCGAGGTTCATGAGGTGAGCAGATGATTTAATATTAGTGGATAATAGTAGCAGGGTTTTACTATTCTCGGGAATAGTGTTCCTGAAAAATATATTTTGCGTGGCGTGTATGGTCAGTGATTCGGTCGAATTGCTCGTGTTTGATCATTAGCCCAGTGGTAATTTTGATGTATGAATTGATTAATTATGACCTTGATTGTGTGATTGGATATTATGTGGATATGTACATGTTTACATATTTGCATGTGTGATTAGAAGCGTATTGGAATTGACATACATGCATTCCATATGCCTTTGGAACACCTTGGGATACTATGGGAGTGAGTGCATGAGATGATCTAGAAAATGGTTCGAAGTTTATTAAAATATTAATTATCGGAGGGTAGTCCAAATAAAAAAAATATCAATCGTCGGAGGCAGTGATTGATATTCATCGGAGGGTAATTCCATGAAAAATAATATATCGATCGTGGAGTGACCCAGTTGATATATACATCGGAGGGTTGTCCACTAACAAAGCGGAAATGCAGATTCGTCTACGAGGCTTGGGCGAGTGTGAGAGAGTCGATGAGGACTCGAGATGCGAGTTAGTCATGTAGACATTAGTAGGATCATGCATTTGCTTGAATGTATGTTTATTTGGAACATTACCTTGTAGCTTAGGTGGAGAGTAGCCCACTTGGGCAGTTCCACTCACGACATTGCTTCCTTTATCGAGGATGTTATTTCACAGTGCACGGGAGCGTGCGAGGGGACGGCTCGTCCTAGGGATTAAGGATTAAGCGGGTTGTGCTTTAGTTTGACAGAATATATATGTATTAAAATGTCTAATTTTAATATATGTGTGTATAAATTAAAATATTGTAACTCTTATGCTTATTGTTATATAGTTGGATTCATGGATTAGTATGTATTATGAATATCGTTTGTGGGCCAGTAGGCCATTATTACTCATGTGATTGGATATATTGGATATATTGGATATATTATGCTTGTTTGGGACAGTATATCACGAGGTTTTGTATTTAGGAGAGCTCCGTACAAAGGAGACTACGATTTTTATTAATCTTCAGGTCACAGACATTCTATTTAAGCGGGTTGGCCAGGTAGTCAAGCGGACCCCGAGTTTGAGGCGTCACAACTTGGTATCAGAGCTTAGGTATACGGCTACCTAGGGCTTGAGGGGATTTGGGCTTAGGCCGCGAGTCTTGGAGTATAAGAGCCTCCGCCACTAGGTGTGGGTCGATGTTGAGGCGTAGGTATGAGATTACAGGGAAATCACGGGAATAGAACCACTTTGCATGCATGGTGTTTGATGTGTGATTGCGTGTATAACACTTGATTGTATGTTATGTGAATGATGTTTATAACATGGTTTATGATATGTTATGATGTTTGGAGTGTAGGTGATTAACACTTATTATGTTGGAAACAAATCTTAGGAGTTCCCGATTATTATGCTTAGGAGTAAAATAAATTGTAATCAATTTATTTGAATTTGAAGTAGGATAATGAGATTTTAATAAAATTTTAAGGTTGAACACTAGGTTTAGTGTTGGATCAAGAGGTTGGGGAAATTTTAGACAAAATGTCCAAAGTTAAAATAAAAAATAGTACACAAAATTTATTTAGTTGAAACGATGAAATAAAATTCTAAATAAATTTTAAAGTGAACTTATAAATTATTGAGTGTAGAAATTGCAGTGTTCAAGCAACTACATGTGTGGATTAGCAAGGAGGCTACTGGAAATGAGGGGAAAAAAAAAAAAAGAGTGCGAGAATGCGAAATGGAGCTCCTTACATTTGAAAGCAGCTAAATAGGGACGAAGTGCAAGGCTGAGCGAGCACGGTCTTATTTAATCTTGAAGTGGTATTTGGGCATGGGCGCGGGCGTGTGGGCGCAGCGAAGGAGGCGCGCGAGGGAGCGCGGCAGAGGGCGCGAGGGCGCTGGCGCTATGTATGAGTTTGTGAGGCGACTGTGCGCACTGAAATCAACTTGTGAAATTTGTCAGAGCATGCACTTGGTGCACTCGGCTATTTGACCAGTTTAAACTTAGTATTGTTCTTGAGTCAATTTTAGGGAAATTTTTTTTTCCTTTCGAAAAAAAAAAAATATATATATATATATATATATATATATATATATATATATATATATATATATATATATATATATATATATAACTAATATATATATATATATATATATATATGCTATATATATATATATATATATATATTTTTAAAAATAAAATCAAATAAATTAGACAAAATTTTCGAAAAATAAAATTTTCAAAAGGAAATTTTTGTTGATAAAAATATTTTAAATGCATAGTGATTGCCTTACATTACACGTAAATCTTGAGGACAATGTATCTGCCAGATTTATGTGTATGAGTAGTGTCTCATTTTGTGTTTATGCCTTAGAGATCTTGTATTGAATTTAACTGCCGTGTTAATTGTGTGGTGTAATTTAGTAGAGGGCGAGGACGTGGGGCGTCCACGAAGTGCTGATCGAGGGCACCATAGGCATTTGACCCATTGTAGGTATTTAATCTCAGTGAGCCTTTCTTGAAGTTTGTGGAGTGTTCTGTGTTTCTTGCTCCCTTACGGTTAGCATAGCGGTGATCGGGAGGACTGAATGCGTCAGAGATTTAGACGCACCACCCTCAGGCATTCTGAGGAGGGCAGATGGTGTGGACCATTGGTTTATGCGGATCGAGAGCGTCTTGCGGAGGTATGGAGATCACCTCCAATCTGACCGGGATCCCGAGGTTCGGCTGTTCGGCCTGAGAGCCGGGTATGGTGGGAGATGGGCTAGGACCCCAGAGGCTTGGGGTTATGACATGGGCGAGTTTCGGGATTTGTTCGTGGGTAAGTCTTCCCGGTTGCGAGGCATGCGAGTCTCGGGAGTTCCCAGAGGCTGAAGCGAGAGCGACGGCGTGATGGGCCTCACGTGTTTAGATTCACGAGTTGCTTGGGTCGGTGGCGATTACGTGGCCACGGACATGGCGAGGTTGGGAGATTCGAATGGATTGAAGTTGTCCATTCGGCGGGATATGGGACTCACTTTACGAGGATATGGATTCCGTGGTTGGGGCGGCCACGACCGTAGGAGAGAGAGGTGGAGGATGCCGGGCACTCGGGATGCAGTGTTCGTGGTAAGAGGAAGGGCCAGTCAGTCTTCTTCGAGTTCGGAAGAGGCAGAAGGCTTCTAGTTCACGAGGTCCAGTGGCCCGTCTGGGCCGAGACGGTGAGGATGCCGGTCGAGCGAGGCGAGCCGAGTTGCCGGTCGGGCGGGACGGATGGTGTGCTAAATTGTTCGGCGACCTGGAACATGGGGTTGCCCCGACGAGGGGATCCGGGTTTGGGACATCCGAGTCTCGGTCGATGCGGGACGGGGAGAGGATCTGATCACGTTCCTCCACGACACGCGGTATAGGCGAGGGCTGATCTGATTCAGGGCACGAGCACCCCATTTCAGGCCCGGGCGAGGCGAGTATGGAGTAGGGCGGAGGACGCGAGGCCTGGGCGGGGGGACATCGGGGGTCCCGGGCGTGTCTGCGCCGTCCTGCCAGTGCCCGAGTCCCGTGGATCGGCCGGTTATACGGGTGCGTTTTTCTTTATACCGCTTATGGGCTAAGTGTTATTTGATTCGCTAGTTAGCCCTGCAGTTCATTCATTCTTTTCATCGAGTTGTGATCGAGTTGGGCTTAGGGGTTGAGACCTTAGAGGAGCCTGTGTATGTGAGTTCTCCCCTAGGGATTAGGGAGAGAATAGAGATGATATCTTCGAGGTTGCAGTTGAGATCTCGGGGACTCTACTCACGGTGGACAGGGATTATGGACATGTCGAGTTCGATGTCATCGCAGGGATGGATTGGTTGGCGACTTCTGAGGGGTCGTTGATTGTGGCGTAGGAGGTTCTTGCTACCACGCGAGGGCGAGTACTCGTGTGGTGTTCGGGAGACAAGCGCGACATTTTGCCTCGAGACGGTATGAGTCTAGGTGTCGGGAGACGGTTAATTTGGTTAGGTTGCTTGAGCCTTACCACGGAGGGACGAGGAGAGCCCGAGCTTAGATCTACCTTGAGTAGTATGCGAGTATGTGGATGTTTTTTAGATAGGCTACTGGACTACCTCCACGGAGGGTTAGTAGACTTTGGTGAGGTTACACCACAGTACTTCACCCATCTCTATGACTCGCATAGGATGGCACGATTGGAGATTCGCGAGAACTTCGAGTCGATTCACAGGAGAAATTTATTGAATGAGGGTTCATTAGGCGAACGCCGCCCCATGGGCGCTCGGTTATTCACGAAGAAGAATGAGAGACCAGCCATTTGTGCATTGATTCTGAAGCCGGTTGAGCCAGGATTCTGATGTCGAGAATCAGTGCCGGTAGGGTTGGCGTTTGTTTGATCGAGTTAGAGAGGGTGCGAGTCTCTTCCGGGAATGGGCGCCCTTGATTCTGTCCCGGTGAGGGTTAGGGATACGAGATATCTAAGGCGGTTAAAAAGCGCGTATAGGCGACTGGGTTCTGATGATGCCCTTGGATTAACGAATGCGCCCGTGGCATATTCATGGATCTCTGCATAGGATATTCGACCACTATTTAGATCGGTTGTCGTGATCGCCGTGGATGACATCTTGATCACTCCGATCGAGTGGGGCGTGAGTATCGCCGAGAGGATCGTTTGATTGTTGAGACCATCGGTTAATGCATGAGTTAATTAAGTGCGAGTTAAACTGCGGGGTGATTTTGGGACACGTGGTGTCGACATCAAAGTGTCGGTCGACCCGAGAGAAGGTCGGCGGTGATGAGTTGGGAGCGAAATCGAACCGATATATCGTAGTTTCTTGGGATTGGCTAGGTATTGGGAGGTTCATAGAGGGATTTCTCAGTTAGCGCACCTATGACTAGGTTGACCGGAAGGAGGTCAAGTTTAGGTCGGGATGGCCGTCTGCGAGAGCATTCAGGGTTGAAGGGACTTGCCCGGCTCCCATTTTGATCGTCCGGGACCCAGACGAGGGTACCACCGAGTGTATTGTGATGCCTGGGGACTAGATTGGGATGTGTTTGATGCGGTCACAGGAGGTTAGTAACATGGTTCTCGTCGGTTGAAGAATCGGAAATTACCCCTGCGACATGGAGTTAGCGGCCGTAGTCTTCGCCTTGAAGATTTAGCGCCGCTACTTATACGACGAGGAGTTAGAGGTGTCTTTCGTACCATAAAAGTCGAGGAAGTATATTTTCACGCGGCGAGACCTCGATATGGCGCGGAGTGGGATGGAGTTCACAGAGGATTATGACTTCACTTTGCATTACCATCGGTGCGAACAAATGTAGTGGGCGATGCACTCGGTCGGAAGTCACGAGGCGTTAGCTAGTATAGCTTCTCGGGGAGTGGCGGATGTCCCAGGCTGTGGGGCAGTTTGAAATTTCTCTGATCTGTGGCTGAGACTCGGGGTACCTTAGGAGTTTAGTGGCTGAGTCTGTTGAAGCAGTGATTGAGTCCCGATTGGCGGGGCGCGAATGGGGTATCGGGGGCCGGGTAATGGTCAGTACGGGTGGCGAGGGCGGCCGTTCACGTGAATGAAATAGTCTTCGATATAGGGGACGGGTAGTGGTTCCTAGATTGTGGAATTTGAGAGAGGAGATTCTCGGGGAGTTTCAACGCTCGATTTGTCGTGCATCCGGGTGGCCGCGAAGATGTACCGGGATCTTCGTCGCGATCTTGTGGAGTGGGATGAAGAGACCACGGCGGGGACTTTGTTCGGCCCAGATGTCTCACATGTCCCGGCGGGTTAAGGGTGAGCACCGAAGCGTGGTACTTGGCCATTGGAGGTGGGCGAGGTGGAAGTGGGAGCACGTGCGATGGACTTTGTGACCGGCGCACGACGGCCGGCGTGGCGCGGTATGGGTGATAGTGGGCCAGAACTCACGAAGCGGCGCGTTTGAGTCGTGCGGATGACGCCTCATTGGAGGGTGCTTGGGTTGTACATTTGAGAGATAGTCGGAGCTACATGGGTGCACGTATCGGCAGTGTCGGATAGGGACTTACGAGTTCTGGCGCACTTTGGAAGAGTTTCCAAGATACATGGGCACCACGGTGACGATGAGTCTGACTTCGCTTTGCCAGACGGATGGTCGATCACGAGGAATATACGGTGTTAGAGGACATCTTTGCGAGCATCGTCTGGGCATAAGGGTAGTGGGAAGAACACTTGCCCTTGAGTGGGATCGCCTCTGACAAGCGGTTACGGGGCGAGGTATACGGATGCGCAGTATGAGGCATTGTATGGGAGGCCGTATGAATCCAGATTATGTTGGGCGAGGTGGGAGAGCTCCATCAGCGGTCACGATGCGATTAGAGACATCTTTGAGAATGTGAGCTTGATACGACAACGTCTTCTCACGGCTCAGGCCAGAGCGAGAAGAGCCCTATGCGGATGTCACGACGTCGACCATAGAGTTCGAGGTTAGGGATTACATCTTCTTGAAGGTGATACAGAGGGTAGTCGAGGTTAAACCAATGTGGGAAGCTATCTGTAGAGGTTCATTGGACCTTCGAGATACTAGAGAGAGGTAGGCAAGTTGCGTGGCGGTTAAGTGTCTGTGACATGTCGGGTGTCGAGGTGTTTCACGTCTCCATGCTGCAGGTACTCCGGATCGGCTCATGTGGTGGATTGGGGACAGGATAGAGGTTGACGGATGGGACCTTCGAGGAGGGACCGGTCTTATTAGATAAATTTGTGATCGGGTTTTGCGGCCTGTGAGCCCAGTGAGGCTAGTGTTGGTCTTTATGGGCGTCAGCTCTATAGGTGGAGGGTACGCGTGGGAGGCGCGAGGACACGATGCGAGCCTATCCCTTCTTGTTTGGATGAAAGTCGTGATTTAGTCGTTTAAGATTTAAATAATTGTTTTACGTAATCACGTAGTGAAGTCTTGCGTTGCGTATCGTGTAATTGATTGTAATTGTCACGAATTTATTGTGAAATTCCTTTTAAGAGGGGAGAAATTTAGGGCAGAAATTCAGTTATGGAAAAACGACATATCATCAAATCATTAAGTTCGGCTTTAGGAGCCACGAATTTAGTGCCAGTTCCGTGCAAATGCAGCATCAATAGCGTGAATTAATGCCTGATTTATCACCTGATACACCCAAGCTTGATCCAGCCACCCGTTCCCGGACGTCGAAAGGAATGCCGTAATTTTCACACCGGTCCACGAGTTTTGGGGCCGTCCGAGAAACAGCCTCTAGACCTCGAATAGCGAGGCATAAAATACTTCATGAAATTAATAAACCAAGTAGGATAAAACCCTTACCTCACGGGTTTGTGAAGCTCACCAGGTCGATCTTTTGCGTTGCGCCATGGCGTAGAATGAGCTTTCATTGCTTGTCCCCGGCCGAATTAGTGTCGGATCGCCGTATCACCAGAGAAGTCTCTCTCTCTCTGCTCTAGAAAATCAAATCTCACTCACTTTGCCTCATTTACGTTTCAGCACTTGCGTTTTGGTCTCTGATGTAGGGATGACCCTTTATTCCTCTTTTTTTGTCTTTTTCTTCATTTAAAGTCTCGGAAAATGGCGTAATAAAGCTGGATTTTAGACATTTGGCACTCTATCGGTCGATCCGTTTCCATCATCTCTCTTTCATGCAACATGTGTCACATGAGTCACGTGTTATAAAGTGACTTTTCGTCCGTCGAATATGTTTGCGGCTTTTAGATGCTCGATTGCCTCGAAGAAAAACGTGTAGAATTTGTTTGTCCGGAATTCTAAAATTCGGCGTGTTAGCTAGATTTCACGAGGCGATTCAAACGGTGAAATCCAGTTTAGATCATCCAGAGATCTAAGAGAATAAATTTCGGATTTTAAATTACGATTTTGCCATTTTTCAAAAGTGGAAATTTTCTCGAGTCTAACACCCCGAAGTGAGCACTAAATGTCACAGGCTAGGGCCATTACTCTTTTCCTAGAACCACGTGGGGCGTTGACCGATCTGCTCTCCCTTCTAATGCCCGTTTTGTTGAAGCGATCTGCGAAGATGATGTTGCGAGCTTGGATTAACGAGGACCTTGTGGATCGTTTGGCAAAACACTAGGCACCCCATCACGAGTGGGTTGTCATGGGGATGTTAAGCGACCTTCCATGTCGAGGGGAAATCACGAAAGGTTATTGTAGTATCCGGTAGGAAGTTTGGATCTTTGTTTGTATCGGGTTCCCGTCGATCTTGACCAGAATGGGCCTTCCTAATTTGAAATTTGGACCTCCACCTCTTGTAAACCCTCAGGAGATTACATGGATTTCTCTAAAGGTGGGCGATGCTCATGGGGTTGGTTGAAGAGGTGGTGGTGGTACAGACTGGATCTGTATACGAGGGTGCCCATGCTGGTGAGAGGCCACGTGCTTAATTTGAGATGCCCACGTTGGATCGGTATTCAATCCTTTCATGGAAGTTGGATGCAATCATACATTTGGTGTCTATGACCCCTGTGGAACTCCACGATGTTGGTATCGTCTCTTTTAATGGTGATTTCATCTAAGATGGCCACCTAAAACCTTTCATGTTGCGCCGTGTAGGACGCGACGAGGTTATGAGGGGTGTATTGCGAAATTGAATCTCCTTGCATTCTTTGCTCGGCAGTGGTCCATACGATCCTGACTTTCCCTTGTCTTACTCGGGGGGGCCAGCTCTGTTTTTCTCTGCTCCTCCTTAGGAGATCATCACTATCGCGGATCTCTTAGGGTTTCGTTCTCTTTTTGTAGCCCTGCTCTTTTCTTTTGAGTAGAAGAGCTTCTTTGCTGGGTGGAGGGCTTTCATCGTTGATATACTTCTCTGTTTTGGCGAGGACCTCGGCTATGCTTGCCTGAGGGTTCTTTGAGATAGAGAACATTAGGTCTTTCGACTGTACCCCCAGCCTTGCAATGAAAGAAGTAATGGCGAACTTCTCGTCGAGAATATCTACCTTCAGCGACTTCTCGTTAAACCTTTGAACATATGACCTCATGCTTTCTTGAGAGCTTTGTTTATGGTCGGGAAAGGTGATAGCTTCTCAGCTTCACGCAATAAGTCATTCTTTCAAGATAAAGTGGGAGGCAATCGTGGAAAGCTGCGCGGTGTGAGATGGAAGATGGCGGGTATGTTAAGCCCGGGCGATCTTGGGCCCTTTAGTGTGATAGCGAAGGCTTTGCATCGTACGGGGTCCTGATATCCGTGCAATTCCATATGATTTTTGTATGTATTGAGGTGGTCTATGGGGTCGTTTGTTCCGTCGAACGTCTCGATCTATGGTATTCTGAACTTTTCCAGAAGAGGGAAGTGCAACATCCCGGTTGTGAATGGAGATTCGGTTTGTTGTACCAGGGCGTCCATGGAGACTAGAGCTCGGCCCTTTACTGCTTCCTTCATGTGGCTGATTTAGCATTTGGATGTCTCCACGAACCTTAGCTCCCACGTGGCTCCTGCATCTCTGATAAAGGATGGGCCCATCGCCTTTGTTGTTCCTGCCCTGCCTCTCCTCATTGTGAGAAAGTCCTCTCAGGGTTGGTAGATCTTATGCTCCACAGTGTAGTTGTTCTCCTTCTCTATCCGCTTTTTGATGAGGGTCGAGGTGTTGCTCTTCTCGGGTAACAGGATTTTGGCCTTTTCGGGCCTGTCGTATCTCCTGAGGGCGTTGCGGCGGTGAGTTCTTCCGATTCTTTGTGATGTTGGTTGGTGAAACGGAGTGCCTCCACCTCGTCGTGTTGACACACGGAGTTTCCAATGTGCCTCGAAAGTCATTTGTCCATGTCGCTGGCGGTCTTGCATCCTTGGAGGATTACTTGTGACTCCTTATGTTACGAGTTGATACCATCCCGGTCGTTTGAGAGGTCGGCATTTGTAAAGGGTGTCGTCCCATGGGACGGCCTTGGCGATGATGCTTTTGGCTGGGGCGGGTTGGGCATCTTTGGAATTCTTTGAGGCGATCCGTGCAATCTTTGGGCGTTGGGCTCACTCTGTAAACCACAAGAAACAAAAGGATCGGCGGGGCTGCGGATTGCCTCCGATGCCTAAGTCGGTTCTTTTCGATGGAAGAAGATCAACTACTTAGAGAATGAGATTTTGTGCGTATGTACGTATGCGCTTTTCAGATGGGGTGACGTGTTATAATGGATGATCGTGATAAGCTTTCACAGTTGGATGATGACACGAATATCTTTCACTTTGTTGGAGGACGTCTGATCATTCCTCCTATTAGGTGGGAGATTTTCTTTCCTTATCGTGGCCGTCAATAGGGATAATTGATGGGCGATAGTTAGGAAATATCCTCTTTGCGATTGATGGAGATTGAGTGTTTCATCTGTCACGGATTTTTGAGGCTCTTGGAAACTTTAAAGGGGCGAGTTGGACCACTTACAGTACCAGGGAATACCATTAGGGCACATCACTAGTATTGGGCCGCTTTTAATCTGACAGTTTTGGGCTGCGTCTTGGGCTACACGCTATTATTTGGCTGTCGATTAGTAATAATAGCCTATCCTTTTTGGGAAACTAGACAATCAACTTTTGGTTGCGATATCAATACTTTTTTCTTCAAATAAATCAAGCGATTCATTCAACTTGCTCTATGGGCGGCACTACTAGTCATGAAATATTCGTATCATGGACACTTCCCGATATTCTCATTAACGATATATTGAAATGAGATAATGATCGCACATAATGAGTTTAATGCCTGATCTAAAACTAGTAACCACGATTCTGTGTGTACCTGTATACGGAATACATGTAATGTGTAGTACAGACCACCGGTTGGTGACGTAAATCAATACAGTGATCGTATTTCAGTCTAACTGTTAAATACTAAAATGTGTCTCTGCTATCTGTTAATAAGAATATGGAATAAATCATGGATAAGTCTGGGAATCAATCAATCAACATAATGACTACGACCTACGTAACCTTCACTAAAATAGTAGGTGTCACATATAGTCTTGTAGATTTGATACCTGCCTTAATGAGGGTTTATCATTGTGTGTTGTTCACGTAATTTAAACTACTTCACGTCCATCAGTGATACCTTCTATGTTTTTAAAGAGAGTCCATATTTTTGGTCTCAAGCGACAATGATTTTGTTGTAGTTTTTTAAAGCTAATAACTTTTAATATAATTTAGTAAGTGCTTTTATTAAGACTAGGACCTTTCCTCAGCAATGACTTTTTAAACAAAGCTAACCTAGATTTTCTTGGGCTATACAGTGGTGCAAAATTAATTTTCAATAAAAACTACATAAAGATTGTTATAAATAAAATGAGGAAATCTCGTATTTAGTTTTTGATGAAGTATGATAAATTATTTCATTATATGTTATGATAGATAATGGAATGTAACTATTTGGTCAAATCATATAGATATTATCCGTTTTGGTTTTAAGAGGCTTTCACTACTTTAAAACGCGTTTACTAAGTTCATACTTATATAATACCAAAAAATTTATCCCCTATCAAATATGAAATGTGATATAAAATATATTATTTATCATTTTTTGTATTCATATATAGGGTGTAGGGATGGCCATGATTAAAATTATCGGGATATATCGATGAAATATCGGTAATGGTTGACATGATATTAGCGACCAATTATCGTTTGATCGAAATTTTGGCATTTTATCACTATTATCGACGATATATCGATTTTGAGGGGATTCGAACCAGATCAAAAGGTTGGAAGGGCAAGCTTTTTTCCAATAAGCTATATTGGCTTATATGGCTTCTAATAATATGATGTATTCAAATAATATATATTCAATATACATTATCTCTCTTTAATGTCTTCTAAAATTTTCAAAAAAATAATATATTAAAAAATAAAAAATTAATAAAATTATAATATTTTATAAATTACTATTAATTGATAAGATAAAGTATTAATATATTTTTAATCAAAAATTAATAAAATATAAAATATAATAATAAAAATTTATTTTTAATGGATAAATTTCAATAATATATTTAAATATTTATATTTACAAATTTTATAATTTTGAAAAGATAACATTATTTGAATTTTGAATTTTTAAATAAAACGTAATTATAATCATGCTTTATTTTAAGATTAGATTCAATAACATATATTTAAAATTTAATATTATAAATTTATAATTATTTTCATTAAGATAAACATTATTTGATCAATTTTTAAAGTGTTTTTGATAAAAAAAAAGTTTTAAAAATATTTTCAAAGTATTTTTATGAAATTTTATTTATTGATATTTATGTAAAAATATCATTAATATATCTACGTATATCTAATAAAATCTAAAATCTTGATATATCATTTAAGCCGATATTTTTATCATGAGGATGACAATTTTATCCTTGGGGATGACAATTTGATGTGTTCAGGACAAGATAGCCCTATTCCAATTTGTCCCGTTAATTTTTATCATTTCCCATACCTTTACTGTTTAAAAAACGTTTAACTATTATTGTTTATTTATTTTTATTTTTACATTTTTTAAAATTTTAAATATTTGTATCGTTAGTATATATATATATATATAAAATACCTATAATATATGTATCATATAAATATTTATATATACTAATATCTGAGGCATAGCTACGTAGGGCTCAGAGAATTTATACCGTATTTGTCATAAGGATTTTAACTCCTACCCTTTTAGTTAAATAAAACCCTTTCTACCAAACCTTACTTTATATTCAAGATGTGAACTATTCTCTCTCTCTCTCCTACCACTCCTATTTTACTCTGTTCTTTATTTTCTTTCCCATTGAAAATTAGTTTTTATATTTCTTAACACGAAATTAAAATGTATTATTTATTAGTCGGGATATGGACTCTTCACCGATAAAAGAAGAGCTGCTTTATTCGATGTATTTTATTTGATTTTTAGCACTGTTCTTTGTATTTTTGTATTTTAATTTATTCTGACGTATATTTATTTTGGTTTTTATGTGGCGGTTCGGGACGATAAGCACGATCAAAAAAAAAAGAAAACGAAGAACTTTATCGAATCCTGATAGATCAATATGATTCATCATTAAATTTAGGCTAAAAGTCTTGGGGTATTTTAGGATTATCGATTATTGTATGCTCTTGAGCAGTTTTTTACTTTGTCGCAGCACAATGTATATGCCATTTAATATTTTTTAAGTTTGAATTTATGTGTGTTCAAATGTAATGAATTGATTGTGTGAATCAATGAAATTTCTCCTTTTAGTAAAAAAACCAGTTACCAACATACTAGTGAACTAATTTTTACCTAATTTCTGTCCCCTTTGATATTAATTATGCCCCCCCTGTCAGTGCATTTCGATCGAGCCTGAATTTTTTATTTGATTAAACAAAGATTTGTTTTTTCTTAAAAAAAAGACTCGAGTTATGGAATCAGAGTATGGATTTCCTGGTTTAGATAAGGACAATTATGGCCGACTGCTCCCTAATTTTATTTTAATGATCATACTCCCTCCAATACCCATATAGCAATTATTCATAAACTCAACCATGGAGTTACTCGCCGGCGATATTTCTTATCAGCCCTTCGTTATTTCAATATAAAATGACGCAAAAACCCTTATTAAAAAAAAAACATCAAATGATTTAGATACAACAATTAGAGTAACTCCTAATGATAGGAACTATTTGAATTTGAGGAGTTTTTTAATTGCAATCAGGTTATTTTGGTTGATTTTTATTCATTAATCAGGTGATTTTATCATTCTGTGCGGAAATCATTTAATTTGCCATATTTTTCCACTTTATTAATCGAATGGTCATTTAGCGCCGTCTTTGTTTTCTTTTGTTTTTCGTGTATTAATGTTTTGGGATTAACTTTGTATCTTGATTAAGCAGGCAGTCGATTTGATCGAGTGCGTGATCTTTATGGGAGCCAGAAGTCTTATAAATTAATTATAGAGATTTTGATATATAGGTTTTGTATCAGTCGTTATGGAAGTGTTATTAACTTGAATTTTCTGGGAATCGATAATGATATTTTTAATTTGATTAATGTATTGATAAGATGTGTCTTTTGAATTAATAAAATTTATATTTAAAAAAGCTATTATTTCAGAAATGACACAAACACCCTTATTCAAAACATTTTTCCCACGGGGTAGTAGCTGCGATTCAGGCAGCGTCGTTATCTGCAACGCACGTGCTGATATCACATTCATACCAGTTTTGCTTGCTGGCTGCGCGGTTCCGTTTCAGTGTCTGACAAAAGCCACCCCACATGTCCCTTTCTCAAACCCCCATAATTCTCACAAACCCACCATCAATCTCAAACCCCAGTTGCAGAAATAATGGGTTTGGGCAAATGCGTGTGTTTGATTTTCATTCTCCACGTTTTTTGGCGTTACCCATTTCCTCAAACCCAGAGGGCTTGGCGCAAAACTCAGTTGACTTCATGATTAATACCCAGAGAGCACAGATTCCAAGATGGATGATTCAGCGTGGGGAAAATCCATGAGGCCCGAAACTTGGGTTTGAAATTGAGAACAAGTGAACATAGGGCAGGCTTGATGGATGGACATTCCCTATAAGTTCCCGGTTGCTGTCACCGGCGTTAGCTCATCAGACCAAAAAACCTCATGATTACTCAGAGGCAGACATGGATGCTCGCTATACAGGTTCTATATTTAAATGAATTGCATTTTTTTCTTTGGATAAGATTTTTTAAATTTTTTTCCCAGGTTCATCCGGATAATGTTTCCAATCGGTATGCATTTGTTGATTTTAATGGTCTTAGATTATGGTAATGCAATTTTTAGTGGCCTAATTGTGAGATTCAAGTGTTGGCCGTTTGAGGCTTTTGAAATTAAAGCGATTGAAAGTGATAGTTAGTAAGGCGTGATTAGCATTGGAAAATCATCAAATATCCTTACAGATTATCTCTTTTTTCTTGTTTGAAAACGATTCATTTAGAATAAGTAAATAGTGAGAAGTGTGAGGGAAAAGTTCTAAAAGTTAAGGGTTTTGAATATAGTTTAGGGAATTGATGTGGAGGTATGTAAAATCTATATTTGTTTATGTTTCTAAGTATGTAACATGATGAAGTTGGCCATCTCAAATCATGATTTAGTATCGGGCGTGGTTCTGCTCTGTTGATTTTCTGTGGACACCTATTCTTAAAAAATTTTGCGGAGTACATGGCAATTTGTCGTGATCTCGATTTTCAGGGATTTTTTAGATCTCTTGATTTGACCTTTTTCATTGTTTTTAGAAACATTAAATCACATTTATTTGTTTTAATGTGTTAACATGTGATTATATGGACAGTATAAATGTATGTTTATTTAGGATGAAAGATGTTTTATTAAATTGGTTCAAGTGTCAGAAGATGACTTAAAAAAAAAAAAAAAAGCAATAAAAACAGGTAACCTTTTATAAAGTTGTTTGAATTCGTAGTTAACATTTTATCCAGCGTTATTTATAAGTGGCCTTTTATTTTCAAATTTTCCTGGCCTTATTTTGGGCTTTAGTAATATAAAATTAGACTTCTTGAAATCAGCTTTTGAAGTTTTAAAAAAAAAAAAATGTTGTTAATAAGGTTTGAACATGGGCGAGGTTAATTATTCTTCACATTATTGGCATGTGTTAAAATATTTATATTTAATTCTTATACGCTTAAAAAATTAATTAATTATGTTTAAGCATTAATTGTCTCCTTAGCTAAATCATGTTTATTCCCAGAATAATGCTAATAAAATTTACAAATTGCAAACTTTCATGCATGTCTCTATTATTTACTATTTGATTCTTCAGTAATGAAATCAAATTGTGTGTAATATTGATGCATTATCTGTTTTTATAGCATAATAAGAGTGTTTAATTATCACTCATTATTCAAATAAAATTTGATATTCTTACACCAAAACTTAAGTTTAGTGCTATTTGAAACTTGCAAACTAAAACATATAAAATGTCAAGTGATCAAAATAATTTTAGGTTAGTTAAGGGAATAGCCCTGACATCTTTAATTAATAAATTATTTAATAAAGATTAGATCATGCAGAATGAGACATAAACATGAATCAGTGTAACATCATATTCATTTATCCCACGGAAATTTTTAGTATATTTATATAATTAATTAGGATGAATCTTCAGAATTATTTTCTGAAATGCCGGGAATTATGAATTGATACATAATTTAGTAGTTTTATCTTTAAGGATAGAAATCACAAATTATATAGTGGTTTCGGAGCCCAGAGCATTAAGTGAATAACTTTGTGTAATTTACATACATGTCACAGGAAGTCTTGGCGGGCGATAGAGCTCAAGGTTAGTGGTTTTAGAGGGGCCGGAGTTGGCGACCTCGCTTACACAGGACTTTCACAGTGTATATAAATGCGTAATAACATCTGTTCCATGGGTTATTGTTCACCAATTAAAATTAAATAATTTACAATTTCTATCATAAAGTTGTATTAACTAATTAAGTAAAGATTTTGCCCACGGTAATCTTTGTCGAGGTAGATATAGTTTAGTGCGTGTTTACATTGGTAACACATACGATTAGTAATCACATGCCTCACATCTAACGTAGCTTTTGGACCTTTTACGGTTTCTCGGCACGCTGAATTACTGCTTGATATGCACCTAGACATTCAGAGCAGGGGTGACAACTACAAAATATGGAAAGAAGGATTCTCCTTCCATTTTAGGGTATATGGGCGTGATTTTCTTGGCCAAGGAAATGGGAACCACGAAGTGACGGAAAGAAAGCACGCTCTTGGGATTATATTTATGAAGCGATGGGAGAAATCGATCGACTCGGTAGTAATGTTCATTAAGACAAAAATCAACTGGCGGTATTGGGGTGCATTTGAAGCGTCTGATAAGGTCAGAGGAATTCTTAACCGTTGGAGAAACGATTTGTCACTTGAGGCCGAAAACTTTTGGCAATCTGCTGATAATGAAATTTTCTTAAATTCGTGTCATGGCGTTAGGGTGTGCGTGAAGTATCATCTGAAATGAGACATCCTTGAGTCAGCTTAGAAGCTTCGGGATAGATATGTGAGGATTCACTCTGAGTCACTTTATTACGAACACTCTTCCTCATCGTCAGGTGGCACTGAATCTTATAATACACATAAGGACAAATGGTGATCAATGAATTAATGACCATGTGTGAGAAGAGGCTCGTGATGATTGGGTGAAAGTCGTGTGTTGTTTCACAACTTTTGGAAGAACAAAAGGAATGATACATCTCGGACTTACGCTACAAATCAAATCGAAGGGAAAGGTAGAATACCACCTCGGTGATCTTGAAGGAAAATACAGTGTTTCTTTTGTAAAGGGGCAACGTGAAAGAAAGATCCATCTAAATTAGAAGTGGCTTGAAGAAGGTAATATATCATCCTTTGTTTATTATGAATCTAATATGGTTAATGTTAATGCTTACGCAGTGGATTGATTACGGATTCTGTCGAAATATTTTCTGAAACTCACCGGGTATACGAAACCCTAAGGAAGCAGGTGGGAAATGAGCTCGTGACATCTTATGGTGACAAGATGGACTCCTGTGGAAGTATCGGGACGTACACATTAACATTAGACAATGTTTGTTTTAGTTTTTGGAAAGGACCTTTTTATGTACCAAGTTTCTAGAAACTTGATTCACATTTGTTTTTTGTTAAGTAGAGTTTCTTACTTTTCAAGACAATGCATTTTAACTTATTTTTATAAATCAAATAATATTGGAGCAATTATTTTGCTTGGATGGTCTATATACATGGTTTGACTTTTGAATAAACCACTAATAATTCTTTGCATGTTCATATTGGTACTAGAGGTGTAATATTAATGAGAGGATTCTTCTATGTTGTTATGGCATGATTAGGTCACATCTCCGTAGAGATAGAATTAAGAGATTAGTAAAGATGGAGTACTTGGTAACAGATTATCTTGATTTTTGAGACTTTGTGTGAATTTGCGTTAAAGGAAAGCGGACAAACAAGTCTAAGAAGCGTCGCAAATAGGAGTTAATAATATTAGAAATAAATGCAATGCGACATATCTTTGTCAGATATGGATATGCACGGTCGAAAATATTTCATCACTTTCATTGATGATTACTCACGATAATATATATCTTATAACGCCATTAACAAGTATGAAGCATTGGATGCCTTCAAAATCTTTAAAAGTGAAGTTGAGAACCCAGTGCGGGAGGCAAATACACATAATGTAGAGATACGATAGAGGTGGTGAATACTATAGTAGGCTGTGAGAATGGAGCCAAACACACAGTTCCTTTGCAAAGTTTCTTGAGCATGGGATAATTACTTGACACACTATGCAGTTCTCAGGACCAAAATGGTGTAGGAAAGAAGAAATCGAACTTTAGTGGGCGTGGTGCGGGTATAATAGCAACTCGATCTTCCTCGATTTTATTGGGTGTGTAGCAGACTTGACCGGTGTATATATTAAGCCCAGTGTTCAATAAGGTTGTCCCAAAGACACCTTTTGAAATATGGAAAGGTTGGAGGCTTAGGAGTTTACCTGCGACATATGCGTTTGGGGTTGTCAGTGCGAGGGTGAGAATATATGAATCCACATGAGAAGAGAGTGGGCCAAGGACACTTAGTGGTTTCTTTATTGGCTACGCTAAACGTCTAAGGGTTATAGATTTTTCTTATCCATCTCATTGTTAGGATTGTGGAATCAAGGAATGCTGAGTTTCTTGAAAATGATGATGAGTGGGAGGGATGCGATTCGGGGGATTTAATTTACATTCACGATCATATAGAAACTCGACCTTCCGCGTCACATGAGAGATTGGTTATAGTTCCATCACACTTTCCTCGAGTTCGATTGGTGAGCGACCCGATCATTACGAGTTCCATGAATGATGAGGGCAGCTACGGAGGAATCAACGAGTTAAGGAATTACGCTATAGCTTGAACAAACGGTTGAACCACAAGCTCCTCCGGGGGCGGATGATCAAACATTAAGGCGGTCTCTGCCGTGGAAGGAAGTGGCGTTCTAGTGATTACATAGTGTATTTCTGAGCGTATTGGGTAAAATGATGCGAAACCTTTTCACGAGAAGCCATAAGTTATACGCGAGTGAATTGTGAATAATCTTATGAAGGATGAGTTAGATTCCATGGCTTGAAGTGGGACAGAGTTACTGAGGGTGCGAGGCCATTAGCGTAAATGGGTCTATAAGACGAAAAGAGACTCCTTAGCTGACATTGAAAGATATAAAGCGAGACATTTGCTAAGGGATTTCTTACCGAAGGAATCGATTACGAGACCTTTTCTCGTATCGAAAGATTACTGCCGTATTATTTTAAGCATTAGTTAACGCGCTTAGACGCGAGATTTTAACAAATGGATCAACTTGACATTTAACGCAGTGATCTAGAGAGGAGGTATACATAAAAGCAAACTTGAAGGTTTCTCTTCTAGGGAAGGTGAGCACTTGGTTTGCGAAACTTGAAATCCATATCACAGTTTGAAACGAGCCTCCGAGTCAATGAGTATTACAAATTCCATGGAGTAATTACTTCGTTTGGTTTTTCATTGAAAACCCCATGGATCAATGTATGCCCGAGAAGGTCGTGGGAGTAAAACTTGTTTCATGTTTTATACGTGGATGACATTTTACTTGCAACCAATGATAAGGGAATGATGCATGGGTGCAAACAATTCCTCTCCAAAAACTTTGACCATGAAAGATATGGGTGGGAACATCTTATGTCATTGGCATTAAGATCCATGAGATAGATCTCTGTGGTATTTTGGGTCTATCACGGGGAAACTATATCAGCTTAAAGAAATTTTAGGAATCTATTACCCGGGATGAAAAGTTATTCGCGCGAGTGTTGCTCATTATGAAGCGATAAGTTAAGTACTAAATCAATGCAGAAAATGATTTAGAAAAATGAATCTATGAAGAATATTCCATATGCTTGATAGTTGGAAGCCTTATGTATGCTCGAGGTTTGTCTGAGACCTGATATTGCATATGCGAGTTGCTTGGAGTGTTGAGGCGATCAAAGTAATCCGGTGTGGACCCATTTGGGAGAGAACGAAAGAATAAGTGAGGTATCACCTGAGAATTAAAGATTATATGCTTATGACGAATGAATGACTTGGATCACGGTTGGCTATTCGATGGGGCTTTCTTGTTTGTGTTGATTCTCGTAAATCAACATCGGGTACATCTTCATTATGGCGGTGGTATTTTCTTGGAGATGTCAAACGAGACTTTGATTGCCACTTCTACCATGGGCGGGTCGTATCTTGTTTTCAAGCTACCTCACAAGGTGTATGGCTTAAGAGTTTCATTTACGGAAGCGAAGTTATGGATTCTATTTACAGGCCTTTGAAGATTTTACGTGACAACTTCAGTACAGTGTTCTTAGCTAAGAATAACAAAGTGGGAGTCGAAAGCAGCCGCGTAGACATCAAATACTTAGCCATTAGAGAACATGTTAAGGAAAGAAAGTGGTCATTGAGCATATTAGTGCGGAGTTGATGATTCTTTGATCCTTTGACTTAAGGCATGCCACGATGAAATTCAGGATCATGTGGGCTGAGTAAAGTTGTTTCCTCTTTGTAATTGTATATATACATTCACTTTATGAAATTCTTAGCATTCGGTTATTTTCTCATTTTTTTCATGTGCACTTTATTCATTTTGAAAATATATTTTATTTGGACTGAGAATAAACATGGTTTATTTCATTAAGTTTTCATTACCACGTGAAGTACTTGAGAAAGCGAAAGTGCATTGTGATACATAGTTGATAAAACTCATTATTGGAGGACCTATCTCTATGATTCATGTATTTTGTTGCTCGAAAAATTTGATTAACTTTTGCCTGGTGGGAGAATGTGTGAGATGCGAGTGTGCTTGACGTTTGAACTTTTGAAATTCTAAAACTTGAATTTCAAAGTGGTGATGGTTCATAAAAGACGTGATTCTTGATGGGAGAATCTATAAATATATCTAGGGTCCTCTCTTGCTACTTCACTGAAAAAACAATTCATTTTAAGAATACCATCAAATGGCAGTAAAGCGAGGGAAAAGTTTAAAGTTAAGGTTTTGAATATCTCGAGTTTCCAGGAATTCAACAGTGAGGTATCTGTAAAATCCTATTTCATTTTCTTTCATATTATAAACATGATCAAATTTGATATATAAGTCTTTCACTAATTTCATTAGCTTAAGTATTTATAATTTGGTTGGTGGTAAAAAGAAAGAAGAAAGAAAACAGAAAATAAGAAAAAGAAGAAAGAATGGGTTTGAGTTATACTAATGGATGGATCTGAGATCTCATTTGTTTGAAATTTGATTGTTTGGTTGCATTGGGGTTCATGCTTTAAGGTTTATGAATGGAATTTTTTTTATAGTCTATGATCAAATGAGAGAGAGGTGTTGAAAATTTGTGTCTGTTTGTCACAGGAAGAGTGTAGAATCGGAACATAAAGTAAATTCCAGGAAAGATGCATGCTTGTGGGCATGATGCATGTTGCGATGCTTCTTGGTGCTAAAATACTTCAAAAACATCGCGATGATTACAAGTGCAGATTTCTTGCCATCATCTTTCATTGAAACTTTGCCCTCGTTGGAATAACATATCATTATCATTCTCTGTTATGTCTCATTTTATGACTGATAGAGCATTAGACAATCCATGATTGAAAATTGATTTCGTTTATAGCCTAAAAATGGTTTCATGCATACAATGTTGGTGAAGGTGGCAATTATTATAATTCACAAGTATAATTTCACAGATTTTTAGTTTTATGCCAATGTAAAGCTTTTTCATGTTAAACAAATGAGTTATAAACATGGTTATGCTACTCATTGTAAAAATGAAACTATGAAATTATAAATATTGTAATGCATTTCATAGAGATAATCTAATTTTATTTATTTTTGTTTGTTTTATCCAAAAGGAATTGACTACTAAATGTTACTTATGAATACAAATTTTAAGAAACTAGTGCTTAGGATTACAAACTAAAAGGTAGTAATTTTTGAAAGAGATGGAAAGAAATTGGTACTCTGAACCATCCAAGCAACTTGCTAAAGAATAATATAGAAACAAAATATCGGAACAGTAGGTTACATAATAATAAATAAAATGGAACTCCAATCCAAACCTCAAGGACAAACCCAATCCGATCCAAGAGCTTCACAGTTGATATTGCAAACCCTAGTTTCAAGAAAGGATTGACATGTTTGGTAAGTAAGAAATTGCTTCCAATGCAATGAATAGAGTTGCTTTAGAACTTGTTATCTGATTATTTGTTGTTATTGCTGATTTAGGAATAGTGCTACTTTCAATTCATTTATTTGATTAGTGGAAAATTTATTGTGTGATATTGAATTAGAACTAGCGCGATGAATTAATGTTGTATGGTTGTCTTTGAATTTGTTGGTTCGGAAATATCTTTCTGGACATGTGTTGATTGTGATGTTATTTGACATGATGCTCTTGCTTGTGAAGCGAACCAAATGTGATATGTTATTTTTAGGTAGATTAGAATAGAACCACCTAAACTAGCTTTGGTTTTCACTAGAACCTTTATTCTTAAATGCTTTCTTGTTTTTGACAGTTTCCTAGAACATTTCTTTTACATAAGGTCTTCTAAATGATCACCCTTCCACAAACCTACAGTAGGTCGACATACAAATACCAGATGAGGAAATTGGAGTTTGGCATGACATTTTACTCTTGTTGAAATTTTGGGCCATCCTTTGTATCTTTTGAGTAATCTATCTCTATGCTCAAAGTCATAACATAAAGTTAAAATATGTAGTTCTAATTAAATTGGTTACTTAGAAAGATAAAAAAGAACCTTTATCGTAGTTTTGTCCAAAACAGGTAGAGACCCATTAAGAGAAGATACTTTGAAATTGTTTAGTTGTGTTTCTACTGGTAGTAATACCAATGAAAGAGACAATTTACCTATATGAAAGTTGTTTAGTGACTATTGACTTGGACACCATACATGACATAAAGGTGTTCTTTATGCCTTCTTTTTGAAAGATTCACTATTCATGTTGGGATATATCACACTTCGTGATACTGTATCAGTAAGATGGTAAATTTTTGAATAGGGGACAATCGTTTTAGTTTTCCAACCAGCTGAGGAAGGAGGTGGAGGAGCAAAGAAAATGTTAGAGACAGGAATGTTGGAGAATGTTGAAGCCATCTTTGGGCTTCATGTGTCTAATCGTGTGCCTGCTGGTTCAGTGGCTTCCAGGGCCGGCCCTATTTTAGCTGCTTGTGGTTTTTTTGATGCTGTAATCAGTGGAAAAGGTGGTCATGCAGCCCTTCCCCAACACTCCATAGACCCAATATTGGCAGCTTCAAATGTGATAGTTAGTTTGCAGCAACTGGTTTCCCGTGAAGCTGATCCCTTGGATTCACAGGTACTTTCTTCTCTTCCTGTAACCTGCCCATGTCTAATTCAATAGTGATTAATTTTGTGTTGAATTCAGTCAATTAAATTGAAAAATCATAGCTATCTTCTTCATGGAATAACCCTAGCAATGGGCTATTTTTTTGCCTATCGTTGATGGTTTGCAATGTCTAGATTGTGGTTTCCAAGGTCATTAGAGATTTGCAGTTAAAAGTTTGATCCCTGTCTTTTGATTTGTAACAGTTACCCCACATCCACCAAAGTGCACTTGGGCGATTTTGTATGCTTCACAAAACCTAAAGACATTCTTATATTTTCTTTTACCTTGGATTTTGAAACAAATCTATATTGAAATATCACAATAATCATTTTCAGGACCATGGAGCGATGAAATCAATCCATTAGAGTTTGATAACACACTTTTATCTGATAATTTTTTTCCCCATTTTCTACAGAGGATGAATTAGAAACTGACTAAACTGTGCAGGTAGTCACAGTTGGGAAATTCAAAGGTGGTGGTGCATTTAATGTCATTCCTGATTCTGTTACAATCGGAGGCACATTCAGGGCGTTTTCGAAAGAAAGCTTTCTACAACTCAAACAACGAATTGAAGAGGTACCATGGGTAAAAATGAATTGATCTCAACCTCTATATCCTTATAACTAACTCTATCCCTCGAAAATTTCAATTATTCTCATTCATGATTATCTTATTGTTCTATTAATCATCTTCAAATGCATTAGCAGGTAATCACATTACAAGTCGGCGTACAGAGGTGCAACGCAACAGTGCAGTTTATTGACCTTTCTGCAGTAACTGCTTGGTAAAGCCAAAGATTTGCCGCTTGCTTCAGAATGTAGCGGGGGATATACTGGGTGCCCAGAATATCAAGGACATGCCTCCGATAATGGGAGCCGAAACTTCTCATTTTTTGCAGAGGCCATTCCAGGGTACTTCTACTTCTTGGGGATGAAAAACGAAAGCAAGGGGCATCTCGAACCGGGACATTCACCCTACTATATTGTCAATGAGGATTCACTTCCATATGGTGCAGTTCTATATTCATCATTAGCCACAAGGTACCTCTTGGAATACCAAAAATCGATACCTACTTGGCCGAAGAAAAGTTTGCATAACTAGCTGTGAGGTTCTTAAATTTCCTCGATACCAGGTAAGGGCTTTGATTAATACTAATACTACATAAGGAGGAGGGTATTGAAGGGTCAATTTATTAATTATTATGTACCTGTACCTGCACCTGGTTAAAAAAAAAAAGACCATATGAGGAAGATATGGTTTATTGGAGACTCTGATATATGAGGAAAATGCTAGAATATTGCTCAATAAATTGCTCATAGCTTGTCTTTTTATCTCTTCGGAAAGGAAAGAAGCAATATAATTGCTTGTCATTCTCCCTCTTCCACTCTCCCCTTTCTTTTTTAGTATTTGACAGCCAAAATTTATGTGACGGCTCGTGCCCTCGTACCAAGCCAGACGGCCAAGGGAGAATTTGAGGAAGCCTTGAGATCGGGCGGTCATCTTTTCGAATCCAATTCATTTTGATTTTGTTAGTAAAACACATTTTCAATGCTCGTTTTGTAAAGGATATTTATCTTTTTGAAAATATATTTGTATATACTAATTCAACTTAAAGGGGGCCCATCATTTTGTTTTCAATACACATTTTCCATAAAATATGACATTACATAACCATTTTGTCCATTTACCGCCTTTATACATTCACGATACACTATAAGCCGTTCAATAAAATATTTACCAAAACAAAATCGAGTTTGTACAAAAGTGTCAATATATTTAAATGAATGTAGAGGTGAAGCTTTCTGCACCAACCCATTGAGAGCACTGGCGTTGACTCGAATCATTGTTTCCCTTCATACCTATTCACTTGGTACTTGCGCGATGATAAAACAACGCGCTAAACATTTTCACGCCTAGTGGTTACATCTGATTCTCTTCATTTTAGTTTAAGTAAATCATGCATTTTCATCGATACCTTTGTATAATTTTTCAATGACCAATGCGCGGTACAATACATATATGTATATTTTCATTTTAGTATACATTCAAATTCTACAATTCATCGGTCATTTGATCATGCGGTTGATATGCAATAAAATCGTTAAACACAAATCGCCGCGTTTCTGATTTTCTTTTCATTTTTCCCTTAAGCGAATTTAACATATACTTTCGATGCACAGGATAATGAATCTTGCACGGTCCGGCTGAAATAGGTATAAAAAGGTTTTATAACACGATTATGGTCCGCAAAAATTTGTGGTTATTAAAAATCATTTCGTGAAACAACTACCAAATCTTGTCCGTCCCGGACTTAGGATCGAGAATGACACATCATTACGTTTGGCGTAGTCTTCTTTCATTTGACCCTTGTTGATATCTTAATATATCGCTTAACTTGAATTTAATGGTTAACATTATATTGGGACGGCCATCGTTCATAGCAATGCGATAATGTATATACGTTTATATCCCAAATACTTGGTTTATGCTAAATGCGATTTTAATATGCAATTCATTTAATGTCAGTTGTATCAAATCAATTTAAAACAAATCAATATACAATTTATACTTAATTCATTTCAATAAATTCACTTATTTCATAATCCTTCAAACATTTAGAAATAGAGAAAGTGGAGAACAAACCAATTCATTTATGGCTCCTAGCAGATATACATGCATATTCATATAAAACCTTTTAGATTTATTTTGTGAGGCAAAGCAAAGCCGAAACAAGGAAGGAAGTGTGAAGCAGGCAAAAAGGTTGTCGCTATTCGATTCCTATTCTCGAGTCCCATTCTTGGGTCAAGTTTCTCGTCACCAACCCTAATCCATCACAAATTGTAGTTACTATCAAAAGAACAACCCGAGAAAAAAAATAGGTTATTGCATTCTAAGATTTTAGTTAGGGTTGATGTCTGCCTCCCAATATACTTTACAAAATTTTCTGTAGGGGACATGAGCCATATGTTTTTACTCTGATTCTTTCAAGAAAATGATAGCTCTATGATTTTATTTTCAGTAGGAATTGGAATCATCTCATTTGGATCACCCAAACTCAAGTTACGACATTTTAATGCTAAACTGGTCGGTATCCCCAACTCACTCGGTTATCTACTGTTATTCTCGATTTCACGGGTCTTAAATCCATATATTGGTAATAGTTCCTTATACTCATTTGAAGCTATGATTTTAAGGTTTCTTCTCAGTGGGAATGTCTGATTTGGATCGCAAAACTCGAGTTATTGCATTTTACATCCAGACTACTCTAATTTGCAAAAGCGGTCAGTTGTTCTATACATATCTCCACTTTAGCCAGTTTACGGAACTTTGGGGTTACAAATTGCATACACTTCTTTCAAGTAAATTATTTCTATAGAAGTATAGTTTACCAAAAATTTGAATCACTCGATTTGGATGGTAACTTCTGACGAACACATGACTACACCCAAAGCAGACATGCCCGGTCGGATACGAAACTTACCTTTAAGCCCATATTCAGGAGCCTTAGAGCTATAATTTTCTTCTGGTCCCTTCTATACATTTGTAGCTCTAGCTCTTATGATTCTTTACCAATTAGAATCACTAAATTTGGATGATTATAACTTAACTTATAACCAAAACAAAAACAGGGGTTTTGAAATTTTTTTGACAGCAACTCCTTTGAAACTTCATAATTTCCTTTATACAAAAATTCCTCAAAACCAATCCTAACCCAAAATCACTTTGAAACTTAACTTAAAACAACTCCAAAATTGATCTACAGCTTAATCAAAATCACCTTTACATAAGGTTAGGTTTTTCCCCAAATCCAAAATCATCAAAGAGGGAGTTAGGGTTAGTTTTCTTACCTTAGCTCTCTTCAAATCTTCTCTTCCTTCTTGCTTGAACAAAGATAGACCAAGAATGGAGAGAAACACACCAAAAATATCTTCTTCTCCAATGCCCTAGCTCCTTCTCCCCTTGCTTCTCTCAAAAATGTGAATGCCCAAATTGTCATTCCATAGACCACTTTGGTCTTTATTCTCATATCATGTGTAATGTCATGTTTGGCTTCAGCTCATTAATTAGCTTTTTCTCAATTTTCTCATTTTAAAAACCTCTCACATTTATACCATTCCACTTCATTTCATTTCATTTATACTTTGGCACTTACATTACTCATTTACAGTCCTTAGTCTGGTGACATTTTTACCAAATTTATTTGGCTCATGTAAAATTTCCGGGTTTTTATCATTTTTCGTTTTTAGCCATTTAAACGCCAGAAAAAATATAATTTAATTTATTTTACCCCCTAAACATGTCATAAAACTGTTAGGGTATTTCAGGGCGTTATAGGCCTTTGTGCCTTTCATATCATCTGCAGTTCCCTTTCGTTGCAAAACTCATTGAGAGAGCACTGTTCCTCGCGACACGTAAGTCGATCTGGTAACTCTTCTTAGGTAGTTCTTCCTTCGGGAAGATCAAGCGGGCGCTACAAGGACTTAACAATGAGGTACGCGGGCCACCTAGCCCCCCCGAAGTACGGCTTGCTTGGCTTGAAAGAAAAGAAAGGAGATAGAATACGATGGCTCAGCGAAGCAGTGGCCGACTCACGGGTTGGAAGACTTCATGGATTGGATGAGCATAATTTCCAATGAGCCCGCCAAAGAGGAGGAAATGTCCAAGCTTGCTGCCGGGTTTGCAGCACTGATGCATAAGCGGGTTGCGGGCTTAGAGGGTGAGTCACTTCATGTCACGATGGAAAGCGTCGAAGTGGTGCTGCTTGGGATGAAGAGAGCTCGAAGGATGGGGCAATAATTTTAGTGGACTCCCCCGATTGAGCCTCGAATGATAAGCCGGTCTTGGAAGGTGCTCCCACTAAGGCCGGTGCACCTCTAGAGGAGGGGATCCCAATTAGGGAGCTTTCAATGTCAACGAAATTGGAGGGGCCATCGGG
Organism: Tetrastigma voinierianum; assembly: GCA_016808115.1. Taxonomy (NCBI): domain Eukaryota; kingdom Viridiplantae; phylum Streptophyta; class Magnoliopsida; order Vitales; family Vitaceae; genus Tetrastigma; species Tetrastigma voinierianum. The sequence continues at coordinate 41,073 of JAEQBH010004665.1, forward strand.
GTGGCTGGCTGCCGATGCTCTGCCTGGGCTGCGGATACCAAATCTAGCAGCTTGATATCGTGCGATCGGGTGGCTGGCGAGCATGTACGTTCCTCCGCAGGAGAGGATCCGTCCCCCAACGGGCATGGTTGCCCCTGTTTTAGAGGGTGCTCGAGAGATCATCAACCGTTGGAGCCCCTTAAACTAGATTTATGTTTTAAAATAAATCAATTCCATAATATTTATGTTAAAATGTAATTTATGATTTCATTGTTTTATTAATATCCATAAAAAACCAAACACGTCCTTATTAAGGGATCAATAATAACCACATCCAAATCAACTTTATATCATTTTCTTCTTTACTGGGAGAATCCATTTCATACGTCTTTGACAGTGATGAATAAAACGATACCCATGTTGATTAGATTAAAAAACCATAAAACAGTTAACATCATCACATCTAACGGCACCAACAAATAACATACTTTGCTAAAGGAGACCAATATTCTAGATGGCATAGGTAAAATATATTAGGAAATTCCAATGCCCCTTTCATACCCATATATATATATATATATATATATATCTATGATAATAATAACTTTCCGTGCTAGGACAAGGAACTATCCATTATGGAAACCCCAAAGCCTTAAACCATGATGTAGGTAAAACAAGGGGAAGCGGAGGCCGAAGTGGGTGTGAGGAACGATTGAAGTTGAGAATAAGGGGAGGGGAGGTGATGACGACTAGAGAGAAGAGAGAGGGCGAGGTTTGGATCGTTGCTTTGTTACCATATAGAGATTGACAAAAATGAATAATAATTAATATTTTTCATTGAATAACTTGAGATATAAATTGTATAAATTGAATCAAGAAATAACTTGTGATATAAATAGTACAAATTGAATCAAGAAATGAAAAATCTCACCCACATTTCGGGAACCATTCCTTTATCATGTCTATCTTACCATTCTTTACAGTCTATACCTCATACTTTGCTAAAGGAGACCAATCCCCTAGATGGCATGGTAATATATTGGAAATTGACCTCTTCATACCAGTTATTATTATTTTTTTATTATAATAGCTGTCCGTTCCAGGACAAGGAACTATCCATTACGGAAACCAATCAACCCACCATCACTCCCTTAATTTGCTCTTTGGATTAGGTACATTTACCTGGTAATGAAAGACATTCTGATAGGGAAAGCAGGGAAGAGCATAGGCAATGGAAAATGTTATGAATCTCACCCACATTTTAAAGAGACCATTCCTTTATCATGTCTATCTTACCATTCTTTGCGGTCCATCTTATCATACTTTGCCCAGGAAGCCGTCCACTTAGATGGAATAGGTAATATATTAGGAAATATGCCCATGTTTCGTTTATGACTAGGATGGAAATTTTTTTACATAAGTCATATTATTATGGAGCCTGTGCAAATTCGTTCCTTTATAAACACTAGGTATATTCTCTCTTAATCAGAAACCAGGGATTGGAAGATTATGGAGCCTAGAGGTTCGAGCAAGCTTAATGGTGGTTCGAGTAAGCTTAATGGTTCAAGCTTTTGGAAGTCATTGCAGCGAAATGTAAAGAAGCATATGGGGTGTTTCGATTGTGGTTGCGAGGGAAGGCCCAGAAAGAGGCTGCCCGGGAAAGGACCTTCTTGGAGTAAGCCAGGCGGGAATGCTAAGCATATGGGATGTTTGGTGTGGTTACGGGAAGAATTTAAGGGCCAGCCAGAGGAAAGGGACCTTCAGATAAAGCAGGGGAATCTTTGTTGGGTGTTCCAGTGTGAAGAACTCTGAAGAACATGAAGAGAAACTAAAAGCATTGATTCTCTACTGCAAGAATTCTTATTCTCAAGGATCGATTCACTAGTTCTTATTCTCAAGAATGTTGTTGGGTGTTGCATTGTGAGGAACTATTGGCTTACTTCAATTGGCTCTACCCCTGATCTTCTCAGGATATTATTGGGCGCATAGTCCATAGCTTCACGTGGGCAGGGCATTAAATTTGGAAAACTATGTAAAAGCGTCATAGGCCGTTCGAATTTAATTTGTAAATATAAATTCCAATCTTGTAAAACAAAAATAAATAAATATAAAACTGAAGAAGAAAGAAAGGAATTCAAATCATCTTATCTTTCAGAAGTGATATGTTTTTATTTTGATGCTCGATTAAACTACAATAGGATTAGTTATTAAATTTTGAAAAGTTATTATTTGTTTTTAATAAAATAAATCAGTTCTATAATATTTATGTTATAAATTGTGAATAATAAAACAGTTAACATCATCACATCTATTAGTATCAAACGGCACCAACAAATACGTACTTTGCTAAAGAGACCAATCCTAGATGGCGTAGGTAAAATATATTAGGAAATTAGAAGCGAAAAGTGTTATATTCTTTAAAACTACGTATTTGATTATATTTATATTTATATTTAAATGCATATTTTATAAATCTTATCGTTGAAACATTCTTCAAATACAAACATTTCGGAGAAAACACCCTAAAAAGCGACTTTACATCTCATCCCCCATTTATGCTTAAATAACAATATCTTAGCAGTTTAGGTAATCCTTATTGAAATAAGGAAAATCAATTTTTGAGGTGACTTTTTATTGAATTTTTACTTGATTTTGATTAAAAAAAGCTTCTTGTTTTCTTGTAAAATTAATCTCTTCTTGTAAGGCGATAAATTGTTATAGTCTTAAAAATTACTTGAAGTGTTTTTTTTTTTTTTTTGGAAGAAACTTGAAGTGTTTTTTAAAACAACAGAGAATTGATTATTTATACAAATACTCCATTAGAAATATTTCCAAACATTGGTCGAGTGTGTTTGATGATCTTTTTATTTAAATGGATATTTAGTAAAAGCGTATCACTTAAAATTCTTCAAATAAAGACATTTTTAAAGGCAACGTAAAAAAAAGCTTTACGTTTAAGTGGTAATTCGGACGACAGTTAGGTGACTTGTGCTGCAGGTCGGCCGATATTTGGTTCGATTTTGTTCGGTAAAAAATATCTGAGTCCAGACCCTAAATTTGGCATGGCGCACCGAGTAGACAAATTTGGCCATATTTTCGTGAGTAAATTAATAGTCAGCCAGGACTAATTTTGGGTAGATCGGGTTTAAATTGTCGCTCATCTGCAGCATAAATCCTCATTTACTTAAATAGAAGTTTTTCGTGTCGATTATCAAGAATTGAAATAGAGTGATGATTTTTGTCCAAAATAGTTAAAAAACATTGGAAATATTAAATTCAGATATTTAGGGTTAATTTGATGTTTTTTAATCAAATATTTCTTGAAATAATATACTTATAGGCATAAGGTTTCACACAATCATGGGCCTTGTTAATTACGAGTGAAGATGGTTGTCTACTCCTTTTGACTAGTCAAAACATTGTCTTGGAGCTAAATTTTAGAATCTCATACCATAATTAATCATCTCCCCATGGATTTTGGTTATTAAAATATGACGTGTTTTGTAAAATGATGTGTGGTCTCGTCTTTCGAGTCTTTTCTGAAACAATCTTACCAAATACTCGAGTTTTATTAGTACGATATGGCCAGAAATTCTTTCGGCGATACAAGTCGAACCATTCCAGAAACTTCAAGCTGAAATTTCAATTCGTTAAACTATGGCCGACGGCTAATTTAGGAGCACGATGATTCGAGCGGCGCAGCCGAGCTTGGGCGTTAAAACAGCGTCGTTTTTGTGTGCCTTAACCCAAAATAAAAAATTAAAGCCCTTTCTTGCCAAAACCTAGGGTTTAGCGTTAGGGTTTCAGATCTCAATCTTCTCCAACTGCTCGATTCTACTCTGTTTTCGCGGTATTCGTCTCCTTCTTTCTTTCCGATCGATTCATTTCCGGCGAAATATGTTGTTAATCAAAGGCTGGAAGTTTCCTCATCGCGACTCTCCTGATCCATGGAATTTTCGATTGTTTTAGATAAAGTCGTTGTTATTGCCTGATTATATCGGATTCTGGGGAAAGTAGGAAGGATCGGTGGGTTGTTGGTATTTATGTGGAATTGAACGGATGTGAAATTCATTGGTCATATCATTTGTCATTGTCTATATGGTTGTTTTGGGTGGTCATTTTCAGGTGTCATTTGGAGGCGTGGTGGTTATTCTGGTTGTTGGATTTGAATCAGGGATATGTATATTGCAGAATTAAAGGGAGGAGGAGTTGACTGTGGGAAGGAGGAAGAACAGTTATCTGATAGTGGTGCTTTTCGTGTTGGTTTTGTTGCAGAGGATGCGAGAAGAGCTTTGGTCGGAGCTGGGGCTCGGGCACTGTTCTATCCGACTTGTATAATGTTCTCAGGAATAAGGTTCAGGCAGAGTTCCGGTGGTGGGATAGGGTTGATGAGGTAAAGTCTATGTTTCTTCTGCTACTGTCTTTCTTCTGTTTTCGTTTTTGTTTGCCTTGGATAGTTTATTTGGTTTTTTGTTTCAGTCTATGTGGGTTTTTCTTCTTGTAATCAATTATGACCATGTGGATTTTCAATTTGTAAACAAAGAGCTTCTTATTTTTGAAGTGCAAGGGAAATTTTAGGATTGAGCTGATAGTATTGAAGATTTTAAGCTAGAAAATAGAAGAAGAAAGCATTTGGTTAAGTGAAATAATGTTGTCTGGGCATAAAATTTGAAGACAATCACTGGTGCAGTTTCTGTATTCGGTCTTTATTGAGTCCCTTTGTTTAGATTTTTTAAGTGCTAGTGAATTGTGAATTGTCATACACTACGTATGGTTGGATCCACTGATATGATTTTTTTCTTCAATAATTTTCAAGCAATAACATTTTTAACAGAACTGAACAAAAGAGATCATGTAACATATAAGCATGTCGAGATAAATCGAGATGGCTAAAACAATGCATTTGTTATTTTTCTGATCTGGTCTTATCTGAAAAAACCATTCATCTCTCTTATTATTCTACATAGAGAGGGCAGTAAGGATTCACAACCCTATTCTTTGATTTCAAGCTTCACATGGGTTTAGTGCTTGTATGAGTAGAACTTACTTCTTTTAGTTCTTACATTGATTTTCAGTTTGTACCTTTGGGTGCTGTTCCATTTCCGTCTGATGTTTTTGCACCTAAAGGAGCTTGGTGTTTGGTGAATTAGTCACACTAAATAGGCCATACAGAGACTTTGGTTCCTACATCTCTATATCATGTAGGTGCCTCATTTTTTATTCATCCTAGGTCTTTGCAGCTTGCCTATATTCTTCCCTTTTAAGTGTTCATGCTATTTGGCAGCTTGTTTCTACACTTGTGTTCATGCTATTTGACAGCTTGGTGATATTCTTGTCTTTTTAGCATTCATGCAATTTGATCCACATGCTGGGTGATGTGTTGGTTATATGGAATCAGAGTGCTGTGTTGAATGGTAATAGGAGTTTTCTGGTTTGTTTGATTGAATAGATTCGGTGGTCAGTGGTCAATGTTAGTAAGTCCCTAGTAAGAAAATTGTGAACTGTATTGCATTCTCATGTTACTAGCCGTTTAGGCCCAAAGTGCCTGGCTTGGTGGACTGGACCTGACTGCATATGGGAGTCAGGGTGGGTGACTGGTGATCTGTGGGGTTAGTTTTGATAATTTTTGTATAGGTTTTCCCTCTTCTGTAGTGTTCTCACACGTGGTTTGGAAGCCAAAAACCTGACTAGTGGCACACATTTTTTCTATTTTTCCATCATTGATAGTGGTTCTTCCCACCACTAATGGATGTAAGCAAGTCTTGCTGAAATAAATCCCATGTTGCATGGATGATTGTTTTTATTTTTAAAACATCCGTATCATTATCTTCTTTTTAGTCCTTGTTGGGGCCGGGATTGAGGCACGAGCTTGGTTCTTCCGAGGCTCGTTCATATGGAAAAGCGGGCCTAATGAGCTCAAGTAAAACTTTTAAATCAGCCAGGCGAGCGATTTTAAAAAATTTCGTTCGAAAACCATTTCAGAACATTTCTATAATAAATTATAACTATTCGAATGTTAAGCTACGTTCACATTCAGCCGTTCTGAAGCCTAGTTTCTATAAGAATAAAAAAAAAAGTAATACAAAATGAATAGATATATAAATAAATAAATAAAATGATGTGTCTTAAATATGCAAATCCATAACCTTTTCTTTAAAAAGAGAAATAACCTAAATTTTTTTTAAAAAAATTAGATTTAGTATTCTGTAAAAAATTTCTTCAAACTTATTATTTTTACTTCTTTTCCAAAATTTTCTCTTTTAATCATATCTTATTCATGAGTAGCTCCACTCTCTTTCATCCAAAAAGGGGATTGAGAAAGTTTTGGAATAGGTGGCCCATAAAACCAAACTAACTCCACTAAGAAATAATATTTTCAAATTTAGATGAATTTCAAATATTTTATTTCAATCCAATTCTCAATTGCCACATGTTTTTACAAATATATACAATGTTTTATATTTTATGTATATTCTTATCAACAATTCCTGATAAGGGGTAATTTAATAAGTTGAAAATAATTAATATTCATTAAATGCAAAAAAAAATTAGCATACAATCACCATCTAAATATATAATAAAAATATAATTAAAAAAAGGAGAAAATAGTATTAGTGCTTATATCTCTCGTCAATGTCCGTCGTCTTTTATCTCGTATGGTAAAAGCAGCTCAAAATTTCAAAAAAGTGGGACATAGGGAATGGATGAGTCTCGGGTTCAAATCCCAATATGGACAATTTATTATATTATAACTAAATGTGATTAGGTGTAAAAAAAAAAAAAAAAATCTCATCGAATCACCATTCATTATGGAAAAATGTGATTTTTTTTTAAAGCTAATAAATAAATATAAGGTGAGCATAAATAATTCATTATTCTTTATGCATGTATCTCAAATTCTCAATTAATATAGTGCGATAGATAAATAATTCGTATTTTTAAATGCTGCGTATCATGTCTCTTTTTTTAAATGAATTGTTCGAGATAAATTTTCGTTAAAATGATGAATATGGGATGAGAGAGGTTCGAATATCAATGAATGAAGTTACTACATTGTATTAAAAAAGTTATTAGCTTTAAAAAAAAGTGAGACCTAGGTATACTTTCTATTTTTATTTATTAGAATTAAAATTTTTATTGAAATATATAAAAATATTATATAAATGGAAAAAACCTACCTTCTACTCTAAAATATTTTCAAAACTTTACAAAATTTGAGAAAACCAAATACATTTGGGTCCCTAAATTTAAATAATGGTATGTGCAATTAATTTGCTAATGGTTTAGATAAATATGTATATAATTATGCTGACATCTCAATACAAATTGTTAAATTTATTTAGAATAAAATGTTATGGTGCATGTATATGTCCATATCCATCTTTAACCACTTTATTTTTAATTTTACTAGATGATAACATAGTTGATTTATGGTCTTGGGGCTTACCCAAGAATCATTGAGTTCACGTCCCTTTATGGAGTGGCGGACTCATAAAATAAAATTATGAGGGACATAAAAAATTTGAGAGCATTCCTAGCCTGATAGTTTAATGAACTTGCAGCTAAGAGCTAAGAATTCGTTTGGTTGATACGATGCGAAAGAAAAATATTTTTCGTTGATTTAGCCCAGTAATATATCGAAAAAGCGTATGTCGAAATCGCTGCTTAACGATAGATGGCTTGTCCCCAGGTTAATAGTCTAATGAAACGAATTAAAACCTATACATTTGATAGTTGCACAGTATATTGACGACCGTTGATTTGATTTCTTGTCCTTCATGCGTTCGATCGCGAAGATACAAAATAAATGCTGCGCTAACACATCGCGCGAAGGGCGACAACCGCAGCAAGAGGCAGCGGCAGTCATCGTGCGTCAAAGTACACCTTCATCGTAGAAAAAAAGAAAGCATTATAAAAGCGCAAATACATATGGAAGAAATGGCAAAAAAAGATGGAAAAGAAGTGTAGATGAATGATTTAATGCAAAGAATGACAAAAAATCTATCCTCCTAGCTTAAACAAAAGAGGCTAACATAGAAAAAATTGAGAGAAATTGAGGCCATTTCATGGATCATATGTTGGTTCAAACCCCATTAAAAATAATTTTTTCTCAAATTTTCACGGGGCATTTGCCCCTCCTAAGCCGTAAGTCTGCCACTACCCTTATGGCCATCGCCCATATGTTATATCTTATCGTTAACATCAGGGTCATGTGGGATTAATAAAGGATTAGTAGGGGTGTGCACAAGTTAGCCCGAACATCAATGATCATCAATTTTTTTTTTTAATTTTCATTTTATTAACAAAAATTATTAATTATTCTCTTTAATTTTAAGGGTCCTATTTTTTATTTTTTATAATCACCATATAAATTTTCAAATCCATATGGTGTATCCTGGCTTAGGATTGACGAACCTTCTTACTCCCTCTTCTAAAAATCCAATAAAATCCTTTAAATTTCCATTTCTAGAATATCATAATATCTGGTCATATCATATCTCCGCAACTGTAAAATTTAATTAAATATCTAATTGTGAGTAGGAAATTTTAAATAATTTGAGTTCTATTTTTTATTAAAATATGGAAAGGGTATTTAAAGAAAATAAAGAAAAAGTAAAAGCCAAGTGAGCTGTAGACAATTAGGAGTTTTAGAAAAACAATGATTGCTTTCCCAATCTAATAGCCAATTTTTAACTAATCAATAATACCATGCTGATATTAAGTGTAGTATCTTACTGCTCCATAACACAGTTCAACTTTGCACTACACTTTCTATGAATTCTTTTCCGTTTGCTGTCTTTTTCTCTCTCTCCAAACACTTGTGAAAGAGTGAAAGATCGAAGTCTGAATCCACACTCTCTGCTTGGTTCGGAGAGCTCTACCTGCAACTTCTCTGATGGCTTCCGCCATTAAGAGAGTCGAAAAGATCCGCCAAATCGTTCGTCTAAAGCAGGTAATGCAGTGATGGAAGACTATGAGTTTGCATATGAGACCGCGCTCCATACGCTCCTTCTCCGATTCTGACTGTGCCTCCAGTTTGAACCACCTCATCCCCTCCGGATCCCGATGCTTCTTGGTGCTGGAAAGATGCTTCAAAAGCATTTACAGGTGCAGATTTCTTACCATCATCTTTCATTGAAACTTTCTTATGCATTGGATTAACATATCATTATCACTCCCCTGTTATGTCTCATTTTATGACCAGTGGAGCATTGAACAATCCATGATCGAAAATTGATTTCGCTATAGCTAAACACAATGCTGGTAAAGGAGTTGGCAATTATCATTATTCACAAGTATAATTTCACATATTCTGTAGTTTTATGTCAGTATAAAGCTTTTTCACGTTAAACAAATGAGTTATAAACATGGTTATGCTACTCACTGTAAAAACAAAGCATATGAGAATTACAAATATTGTACTGCATTTCGTGAGATAATCTGTTGTTATTTTTTGTTTGTTTTATCCAAAAGGAATTGACTACTAAATGTACTTATAGATACAAATTTTAAAAACTAATTACTTAACTTTAGGATTACAAACTAAAAGACATTAGTAATAATTTTGAAATAGATGGAAAGAAATTGGTACTCTGAACCATCCAAGCAACTTGCTAAAGAATAATATTGGAACAAAATATTGGAACAGTAGGATACATAATAATAAATAAAATGTAGAATTAGTCAAAGCCTCGAGGGGACAAACCCAATCCGATCGAGAACGCGATTGATGTGCAAACCTTAGTTTCAAGAAAGGATTGACATGTATGGTAAGTAAGAAATTGTTTCTCAATGCAATTAATATGGTTGCTTTAGAACTTGTTATTGGGTTATTTGTTGTTATTGCCGACTTAGGAATAATGCTGCTTTTTGAATTCATTTATTTGGTAGGTAGGAAAATTTATTATGTGATATTGTTTTAGAACTAGTGCGATGAATTTATGTTGTATGGTTGTCTTTGAATTTGTTGGTTTGTAACTATCTCTTTGATAACATGTGTTGATTGTGACGTTATTTGGCATGATGCTCTTGCTTGTAGTGAGCTAAATGTGATATATTGTTATAGGTAGATTAGATTAGAACAACCTTACTTGGCTTTGGTTTTCACTAGAATTCTTAAATGCTTTCTTGTTTTTGATAGTTTCCTAAAACATTTCTTTTACATAAGGCCTTCTAAATTATCACCCTTCCACAAACCTAGAGTATGTCGACGTAAAAATAGCAGATGACGAAATTGGAGTTTGGCAAGGCATTTTACTCTTATTGAAATTTTAGGGCATCCTTTTTATCTTTTTAGTAACCTATCTCTATGCTCAAAGTCACAGCATAAAGAGCTAGCTTTTCTAGCATGAAAAGATCGTTATACTCTGCCCATTTCCATTGTGTATAAATTCATATTTTATTTACTTTGCTAAGTTTGGTTCTTTTGAACTGTTTCAGGGAATGTTGATGTATTTCCAAGTCCTGTTAAGTTAAAATATGTAGTTCTAATTAAATTGGTTACATAGAAAAAGAAAAAAAGGAAACCTTTATTATAGTTTTGCCCAAAACCGGCAAAGCCCCACTAAGAGAAGATACTTTGAAATTGTTTAGTTGTGTTTCTACTGGTAGTAATAAAAATAAAAGAGACAATTTACCTATACGAAAGGTGTTTAGTGACTGACTATTGACTTGGACAACATACATGGCATAAAGGTGTTCTTTATGCCTTCTTTTTGAGAGATTCACCGTTCATGTTGGGATATATCACATTTCGTGATACTGTATCAATAAGATGGTCAATTTTTAAATAGGGGACAATCGTTCTAGTTTTCCAACCAGCTGAGGAAGGAGGTGGAGGAGCAAAGAAATTATTAGAAACATGAATGTTGGAGAATATTGAAACCATCTTCGGGCTTCATGTGTCTAACCGTGTGCTTGCTAGATCAGTGGCTTCTAGGTCCGACCCCGTTTTAGCTGCTTGTGGTTTTTTTGATGTTGCAATTAGTAGGAAAGGGGGTCATGTAGCCCTTCCCCAACACTCCCTAGACCCAATATTGGCAACTTCAAATGTGATAGTTAGTTTGCAGTAACTGGTTTCCCGTGAAGCTGATCCCTTGGATTCACAGGTACTTTCTTCTCTTCCTGTAACTAGCTGCCCATGTCTAATTCAATGATGATTAATTTTTTGTGTTGAATTCAGTGAATTACATTGAAAAATCATAGCTATCTTCTTCATGGAATAGCCCTAGCAATGGGTTGTTTTTTCCCTTCTCGATGATGGCTTCGCAATGTCTGGATTGTTGTTTCAGGGTTGTTACAGATTTGCAATTAAAAGTTTGATCCCTATCTTTTGATTTGTAATAGTTACCCACATCCAACAAAGTGCACATGGGGGATTTTGTATACTCATAAAACCTAAACCATTCTTATATTTTCTTTTACCTTGGATTTTGAAACAAATTTGTGAAACATCACAATAATGTTTCAGGACCATGGAGTGATGAAATCAATCCATTAGAGTTTGATAACACTTTTATCTTATCCTTTTTTTTTCTTCCCTATTTTCTATATAGGATGAATTAGAAAATGGCTAAACTGGGTAGGTAGTCACAGTTGGGAAATTCAAAGGTGGTGGTGCATTTAATGTCATTCTTGATTCTGTTACAATTGGAGGCACATTCAGGGCCTTTTCCACATAAAGCTTTCTACGACTCAAACAACGAATTGAAGAGGTACAATGGGTAAAAATGAATTGATTTCAACCACTATATCCTTATAACTAACTCTATCCATTGAAAATTTCAAAATATTTCTCATTATCATGTGATTATTTTATCCTTCTATTAATCATCTTCAAATGCATTAGCAGGTAATCACATTACAAGCCAGCATACAGAGGTGCAACGCAACAGTGCAGTTTATTAACGCTTTCTACCTAGTAACTGCAAATGACAAATATTTGCACAAGCACTTCCAAAATGTAGCGGGGGATATGGTGGGTGCCCAGAATATCAAGGACATGCCTCCGATATTGGGAGTCGAAGACTTCTCATTTTTTGCAGAGGCCATTCCAGGGTACTTCTTCTTCTTGGGGATGAAAAATGAAATGAAGGGGCATCTTGAACCGAGATATTCACCCAACTATATTGTCATTGACAATTTGCTTCCATATGGTGCAACTTTACATTCATCATTAGCCACAAGGTACCTCCTAGAATACCAGAAACCGATACCTACTTGGTCAAAAAAAAGTGTGCATGACGAGCTGTGAGGTGCTTCAATTTCCTCTATACCAGGTAAGGGATTTGATTAATACTAATACTACGTAAGGAGGAGGGTATTGAAGGGTCCATTTATTAATTATTATGTAGCTGTACCTGCACCTGCTTAAAAAAAAAAGACCATATAAGGAAGATATGGTTTATTGGAGACTCTGATATTTGAGGAAAATGCCAGAATTTAGCTCAATAAATTGCTGATATGGTTTATTGGAGACTCTGATATATGAGGAAAATGCTAGAATATTGCTCAATAAATTGCCCACAGCTCGTCTTTTTATCTCTTCGGAAAGGAAAAAAGCAATACAATTGCTTGTCATTCTCCCTTTTCCACTCTCCCCCTTCTTTTTGGTATACCAATGGCCAAAATTTAGGTCCATGATAATACTCTGAGATAGCCCTAAACTTGTGCAAATTCATGCCTCATAAACTAGATACATTCTCTTATATCAAAAACAGTGGATTTGGAAGATTATGGAGCCTCAAGGATTTGTATTTGCCTTTGACATCACATCGATAACCCAGTGCCAGATCCAGTCTTTCACTCGAATCCCTATCAATTGCAACCCTGTAGTAAAACTTCACCCACGGTGAAATCTTTATCACTTGCATGGTAGTAACAAGCGATGTGGTCGAAGCCTTCTTTGAGGTTCGTAGGTTTAATGGTGTAAGCTTTTGGAAGTCATTGCAACGAAATGTAAAGAAGCATATGGGATGTTTCAGGGTGATTTGTGACGCTCCAAAACCCGGGGGTCCCGTTGACAACCCGCCAACCCATGGAATACTTGGGTATCGCATATCGCGATACCACCATATCTCATGCCATTCACCGGGATCCATTCATGCCTATACATTTGAGAAAAATATTCAAATTTATCAAAACAATTCATAAGAGTTGATTCTGACTCTCTTATATTACATATAAAAATCTAGTTTTTTTTTTTAACAAAAGGTTTCTCAAAGCCAGCCATTCGACTTTCTTTACACTGCGGTCCGGATGAGATCAGCCTTCTCCCATAACCGCACTTGAAAGGGGTCCCATGACGGGGTGAAGCGATGCCACGATAGAATAATTATCTGATAGGCTCTTTCTCAGCTAGTCACGCATGCGATGCCATTTCACACATTCAAGTAAAAACATACACATTCCTACTCAAATCTACATACCAAGGATGAGAATGTGACTCACCTTGTCTCATGTCAGTTCTTGACTCCCTCACGCATTACATATGCTAAGTGTGTAGCCCAGCCATTTATGTTCCATCGGTAGCCATTTTTACCAACAAGCTTTTGTTTTATAGAGTCGAAAATCATTGGACAAACTCAGAGTATTCACTTTTTTACCAAGTCCAGAGTGTGTTTTTTTGTGGATAAGCGAATTTCCGGGGTCTCTCACCACGAGGGCTTCGCCTTTAGACACTTTCGCGAACTTTCATGTATTTGGATACATATGTCCCAACTAAGAATCTTTGGGTTTCACCTGAAGTATCTATCCCTACTTGTTATACCCAACACATGTATTTTTCATTTCCTTTTTCTTTTATGCAATCATGAGACTCATTTTGGACGTTGTCCCATTTTACCGAGCCCACTATCGAACACCAAACACAATGTCTATCTCTACCATGCACTCACACCCATATCATGCGATGTCCCGTGCATAAATGCAATGCAATGACATTGCATGTATCTCATGTTAATATGCACAATGTGTTTGGTTTCTACTAGCGATCAAGCATACATACACAACAAAATTTTTTAAAAATTTCGCCTTTTTGTAACCCAACAAGGGATCCATGTGATCCCGATAAGAGGAGGGATAGAAGAATCACATGTCACCATTAGAAGATGCTGTTCTACTCGACGTCGTGTGTGTGTCAAACCCAGCCTCTTGCCAGTGAAAGCGACAAATCAGCTCCCGCCTCTATAGCTATCCGCATGAAGAAGGCATAACCGGAAACCGAGATAAACGAGTGCTAGCAGGACAGATTTCACGAAAACCCTGACGCTGCACTATAATTGTGAAAAGCGAATGAATGAATCCATAAAGGATCCCTTGGGTTTAAAATACCAGTAGGCCCGAGGTTGGTTTGACCCGTTCTATGTGTGATACAGCAGGTCCATAATGTTGGTAATTAGACTCAGCTTTGTTTTCAAGCCCACATAACATAAGCGGCCTCTAGCAAGGCATTATGACCACCCAAATTATGTGGATGTCAATAGCCCAGGCATAACCTAATCCATAATAAATGTCGTAGTCCTTTGTCCTAACGATATCCTAATTGAACACAAGGCATGGACTATGTCTCTCTTATAAAAGTTCAATCATACGATTTCTCGACCTCCATGTAAGCGATAATACGAATGGCATTAGCCCTTATTAATTCATTTGAGCATGGTCATGCAATTTCCAGTCTCTCACATGTCGAGGGGCACACAAATATCTCTATAAAATGAGGGACAAATCCTTTCATCCCTCACGTCCTTTACATGATTTATTTTATGTCCCGACTACGATTATGTATTACCACACACTTTATTATAGATGATGTTGAATTATTGTCAAAACATAAAACTCCTCTTAGGGACTATGGGTGGTGTTAGGTCGAAGGACAAAGAAGACATTATTATGATGAGAAATACTTGTGACTTATAATCATGTAGTATTCTCATGGTGGGTCGATCCGGCCTGAAAGTTCACCCAGCGTGTTAGCATGAAGTGACTTAATATCATATATGCATGATCGATTAGAACATGATCATCGGTCAAACTCCATACTAGTCTTAATTCTGTTAATACGATAATGAGCAATGGGGCAATTTAAGTAGTATTCCATTTGAAGTCCAGGGTTCTACTATTAAGTCACACATTTAATGATCATAAGTGGAATCAACTATCCATGGAGTAAATCACCAAATTAGAAATGTAAGATGATAATGAAAATGCCTCTTTATTATTGAAATATAAAAGTAATAACAATTATACTGGCCCTTGCTAGGGCACATCACTTCTTCTGATGAATGTCACGTGCAACAATTCAAGTATACTTCATACCAACTATCATGGATAGTATATTTAATACATGTAATTATTCCATTTTATTTCCATATATCTCAAACATGCTCCACAATACAATAAACATGTTATTCACTTTCATACATCCTAGGCATATATCAGCGCAGTATTAACCATACAAGCAAGGATAACTTGGTACTCTTTATCAATTGTGGCATAAGCAATGCCCATAAAACAATCCCCACATCAATCAATTTTTTTTTAACAAATTTCAAGACTGTCATTAACGGCTATAAATTATTGTGAAGCATTTCTCGGACTCGACCCCGAAATTGTCTAGAAAAGCAGGTCCAGTTTGAAAGCTTCAGTCCTAAGGTTGAAATTTGAATCACAAAACTATTATGGCCCTTAGATTAGAGGAACCTTGATGTAAGAAAACCTTCCTATAGCGCTGACTTCGGCACCACTGTGTCAGCGGGGGTGTCATTTCTTGTTTATTATAAACTTATAAACTTTAAGCTTGTTCATTCATATAATGTTATACATTTAACTTGTATTATATTTTGCTTGTGGATTACAAAGTTGCTCTGATTCTATATAGAAGTGTTCAATACACAATATTTACATTGCTTACAAAAACAAAAATACATATACATTAGACCCAAATGGTTTCGATAGGCACCTAGTGATGTTGACTTTGACCTACGATGCGGATTGCCTTGTCCTCCTAGTTTCTCTGTACATCTCATTGGATGAAGCGCGTATTAAACATAGGCAGTGGAAATAATACTCATGGATGATCCTGTGGGATCATCTCACACTTTAGATACATGCATATACTTACTGACAAATATAACATTTACATATCTTATCCATTTTCATATCTACTTTCATAACATGTTTCATTTCTTATCATATTTCATATACTTTTCGTGTCATCTTACACTTTACTTATTGTTCTTGTAATCGTATACTATCATCACATAGCAGTGCTATGCTTCTCATATCATGTCATATATTATATACATCTCATTTGAATATACTTGTCATTTGCTTTTATGTTGCATAAACCTTAGAAGTGGATACGAAAGAAACGTAATGTACTTAGGAAGGTACTATCCTTTGTCTGAGAACTGATGATTTGTATTTGTATGACCCAAACGAGGCTGCTATAATGATCCAAACGGGATCTATGTCATCGACTCAAACGGGGCCTCGATATCTGTAAACTGCATGTTGCAGCAACTGTATCCCTAGAGGCATGCCTATCTATCCAACTACCCAATCATAAGCAGGGAAGTAGTTTTATTATGTTTTCTTAACAATCTTTCAGGTATTAGAAAAAGATATCTCATATACATGAATAACTAGTGATATCATGTATACTTATGAGATATTCATTATCAAATAATCTCTTATAAACATTTATTCTCCTTTTCATATACCAAGAGTATCGTGTATTCTCTTTGGCTTTCATAACGCATGTTATCATGATCATGTACTCATGATGCATTATTTCATATAACAATACATTTATATAACCTTTATACAATTTCGATTCCATAACCAGTGCCTTTGAACTAATTCGAGGCAACTCCACAAATCCATTTGACTCTGATTTTTTAGACCACATGCTTGGGATTATTAGAAAAAGTTATCTTCTAACTCAATATACCCCTATGTCTTAAGTTTCTTATGGTTCAAAAATCATGTCATTTGGATTTTTAATTTGGGAGATATGGTCTAAATACCAAAACTATTCCAAAACCCAAAACTGTATCAGAATTAAATTAAAAACAGAGCCTCACTTTGACGAATTTTCTGAGTATACTAGGGTCCAAATTTACATACACCTATTTCAAGGAGATTTGTTTTTCTAGATGTCTAGTTTACCCATAATTTTGAATCACTCAATTTGGATGAGTGATGGCCAAGCTATGGCCAATAAAACTTCACCACGGTCGAAATCTTCATCCTTGTCACTTGGTAGTAATAGACGATCCATCGGAGATCAACCTTGCCCCCGAGGTTCGGGTAGGTTTAATGGTTCAAACTTTTGGAAGTCATTGCAGCGAAATGTAAAGAAGCATATGGGATGTTTCAGGATGGTTGCAGGAAGGCCAAAGGATACTTAAGGGCCTTCTTGATAAAGCCCAAAAAGTCTTCTTTGGGTGTTGCGATGTGAACTACGAAGAACATGAAGAGAAACTAAAAGCATTGATTCTCTATTGCAAGAATTATTATTCTCAGGGATTGATTTACTAATTGTTATAATATTTTCTTTCTAACAGATTTGTTTTTGTTGATCATGGTGGGTTTATGGGTCTTGTGTAATTAAAAATAAACAAATCACTATCATTCAATATACAATGCCTCCATTTTTTTAGCTTGTAGAGTTTCTTTGGAGTGCATTTGTTATGATTTTGAAAAGTGTTTTTTTTGAATAACAAGAGTAATAACAAAAAACACAAAAAAAGCGCGTGTTTGATATATTATGAAAAATACGAGGAAAATGTTAAGTGAAGAAAGTTTCGAGAATAACCTTTATTTTCATTATTCTCTTTGTTTTGAAAAACTTTTCTCAAGAATAGTTTTAGTTTTTGAGAATAAGCAGAAAGTAAATTAGATGTGAAAACAAAAAGCAAGAAAGAATGTCAATGATTTTGCGAAAATCTCTTCCTCCTTATTTTTCAAATTAGCAATTCAAAATCATCTTAACTGAGGAAGTGATATGTTTTATTTTGATGCTTTCGGTTAAACTACAATAGGATTAGTTATTAGAATTTTTGAAACATTATTATATTTTTTAATAAAATAAATCGGTTCTAATATTTATGTTATAAAGTGTGAGCGATAAAGCAGTTAACATTATCACATCTGTGAGTATCGCGGCTGGATAACATACTTTGCTACCTAGATTTTTTTTTCTTTTTGATAATAATAGCTTTCCGTGCTAGGACAAGGAACTATCCATTATGGAAACCCCAAAGCCTTAGAACATGATGTAGGTAGAACAAGGGAAAGCGGAGGCGGAAGTGGGTGGGAGGAACGGTTGAAGCCGAGAATGAGGGGAGGGGAGCCGACAACGACTAGAGATAAGAGAGAGAGAGAGGTTTGGATCGTCGCTATGATACTATATAGAGATTGACATAAATGAATAATAATTAATATTTTTCATTGAATAACTTGAGATATAAATAGTATAAATTGAATCAAGAAATAACTTGAGATATAAATAGTATAAATTGAATCAAGAAAAGAAATAATGAATCTCGTAACTAAATCTAAACTAGGCATATTTGTACACTAGAATCATTATAAATATAATATTACATATTTATAATTACAGAATTTAAATTAAATCATGTTTCGAATATGATTCTCCGTGTAAACAGAGTAGCTTGTGATTATGTTTGCAACGCTACAACTCTAGAGCTTTTGATTCAGCTCCACTTCCCCTCTCTCCGTGTATATCTTACACCTAACATCTGCCCTTTTTCATCATTCTCTAAAACCTCTTCAAATGAAATAATCATCTACCTTCCCAAAATAAAAAAATAAAATAAAAACTAATAAAATCCAATCAAATAAAATCAAAATCAAAATAAAGTAAAAAAAAAAAAAAAATAGCAAGACCCCAAATTTAGGGTCCACACTTACCTAACAAATTCTTGTTTAAGTACCTAATTAGTTTACCATATTAATTTATCTCTCTTTTTTTAAACAATTAATTTATCTCTTCTTAATTACCTACTTTTAGTCTTTAAATATTTTAATTTGTCCATATTTTAATTTGTATTTTCATATATAATATATAATATTCTTTAAGAAAAAGCAAAAACGAAATCAAATATTTTGATTTTTTCTATTCTATCAAAATTTCAAAAATTTAATAATAAGTCATAAAAAAAATTTATAAAACAAACATATTAATAGTAAAAGCAAATTGTTTTCAACAAAAAGTCAAAAAAAGAGATGCCCCCTAACTCTAAAAGCCGGTTTTTAGCATAAAAGGCAAATTTAAAATTGAATAAAAATATTGGATAATATTCAAAAAATAGTTTTAAAATCTAAAAAATTATTTATAGTTTTTTTTCTTTCTTCCATTCACTTTTCATTACATTATTGTAGTACTCTATTCTTTGAATATATCTCCTCTAAACTCATCCCACCCTTTTACCATTTGAGTCATGTCAAAGGCAAAAATTATTTATACTCATAAAAAATTAATGTATTTGATTATATTTATATTTAAATGCATATTTAGTAAAATCTTATCACTTAAACATTCTTCAAATATAAACATTTCCAAAAACACCTAAAAAACGACTCACCATCTAAATCCCATTTCTACTTAGAATTACAATATCTTAGCTGGAAGTTTTAAGTAATTCTTTTGAAATTTCATAAGTTATTGAAATAAGGAAAATCCAATTTGGAAATTGACTTTTATTAATTTTAATAGATTTTGATAAAAAAAAAAAAAAAGCTTTTCTTGTTTTCTTGTAAAATTAATCTCTTCTTTTAAGGATAAATTATTTATAGTCTTAAAAAATTACTTGAAGTGTTTTCTTTTTTTTTTTGGAAAAAACTTGAAGTGTTTTCTAAAACAATAGAGAATTGATTCTTTCTACAAATACTCCATTAGAAATATTTCCAAACACTGGTAGAGTGTGTTTGACTATCGTTTTATTTAAATGGATATTTAGTAAAAGCGTATCACTTAAACATTCTTAAAATAAAGACATTTACGAAGACGTCCTGAAAAAACTCTATTTAGAGGTGGTAATTTGGACATACGGATTGGGCTGGGACTGGCCAACATCAAGTCGGACTAATATTTGGCCCAATTTTTTTCAGGTAAAAAATATAAGCGATCCAGGCCCTTAAATCTAGTCGTGCCACAGTGAGGATGAGCCAAATTTGGCCCTATTTTTTATAGACCAATAAATTAATAGTCAAACTTGGAGCCCTAATTAAGGTGGGTGGAGTTTTAAATTTTGGCTAATCGTCTACTCCTTTTGACTAGTCAAAAATATTGCCTTAGACTATATGTTAGAATCTCATACCGCAATTAATCATCACCCCATGGATTTTGGTTATTAAAATATGACCAAAATATTATACTTATATATGATTGGAAGTATAGAGTAAGAATACCATTTTCTTTTTTTGTTAATTCCTTCATATAAATATAAAATGATGTGTGGTCTCGTGCCGGGAGTCCTTCTAGAACAAAGTACTTCTCATAAAGTTTTTGTAAGAATAAAAACAAAGTAATGCAAAGTGAATAGATGTACAAATAAATAAATAAGTAATATGATATGTCTTAAACATGCAAATCCATAACCTTTTTTTAAAAGAGAAATAACCTAATTTAAAAAAAATTAGATTTATTATTCTGTAAAAAAATTTATTCAAACTTATTATTTTTTACCTCTTATCCAAAATTTTTACTTTTAATCATATCTTATTCATAAGTACCTCCACTCTCTTTCATCCATAAATAATTCATGTTTTTCTAGTCTCATATCATGTCTCTCCTTTTTTTTTAAATGAATTATTATAGAATCTATTTTCAACGTTAAAATGTCTGAATATGGGATGAGAGAGGTTCGAATCTCAATGAAATAATTTACTACATTGTATTAAAAAGTTATTAGCTTTAAAAAAAAGTGAGACCTAGGTATACTTTCTATTTTTATTTATTAGAATTAATTTTTTATTTAAATAGATAAAAATATTTTATAAAAGGAAAAAACCTACCTTCTACTCTAAAATATTTTTCAAAACTTTACAAATTTGGGAAAATAAATCATTTTGGGACGCTAAATTTAAAAAATGGTATGTGCAATTAATTTGCTAATGGTTTAGATACATATGTATATAATTATGTTGACATCTCGATACAAATTGTTAAATTTATTTAGAATAAAATGTTATGGTGCATGTATTTGTCCATATCCATCTTTAACCACTTTATTTTTAATTTTACAAGATGATAACATAGTTGATTTATGGCCTTGGGGCTTACTCGAGAATCATCGAGTTCAAGTCCCTTTATGTAGTGGAGGACCCATAAAAAAAATTATGAGGGACATAAAAAATTTAAGGGAGCCATTGTAGCACAATGGTTAAGGAACTTACCTCTAAACTATAGGTCATTGGTTCAAACCCCAATTTTTCATAAAGAAAAATAATTTCATTGATTCTAACTAGTAATATATCGATAGAAACATATAATCAAAATCGCTAAAAACCACAACGGATGAAACAGCATCTGGTTCGTAGCCTAATGAAACAACATCCAGGAGTTCGCTAACCTAATGGCTTATTTCCAGCGGCTACGTTTGATGGTTACCTGACATCTGCCAATCGTGATTTGTTTCTTGTTTTTTGCTCGTTCGAATCGCTGAACACAAATAAACGCGCGCCTCGCGAAGATGACAACAACCACACGCGTAAGAAAATGACGACAATCATATGTGCACCAAGGTAACGACAATCATACGTGCACCAAGGAGACAACTAAATCATGAAAAAACATATAAAAACCAAGATTTGTGTGGAAGAAACTAAGCTTTATTGAAAAAAATGAAAAGTGTAGATGCATGGGTGATTTAAATGCGAGAATGACAAAAATCGCTCTCTTTGTAAGAAAATTTAACATCATAAAAAATTGAGAGAAATTGAGGCTATTATACAGATCATATGTTGGTTCGATTTTCTCAAATTTTCACGAGGCATTGCACTCCTAGCCACAAATTAGGTCTGCTATTATCGTCATAGCCATCGGTTATATCGATCGTGCTGCTCGGGGTTGGTAATGGGATTAATGGGGATTCGTTGGAAGTGTGCACAAGCTAGCCGAGACATCGATGATCATCAATTTTTTAATTTTCATTTATTAACAAAATTATTAATTATTCTCTTTAATTTTAAGGGTCCTTTTTTTATATAAATCACCATATAAATTTTCAAATCCATATGAATTTGTATCTAGCTTAGAGGGTGACGGACCCTACTTCCCTTTTCTAAAATCCAATAAAATCCTTTAAATTTCCATTTCTAAGAACCATCATAATATCCTGAGGTCCTTATCATATCTCCCCAACTGTAGAATTTACTTAAATGTCCCCTACTAAATATGGGTAGGAAATTTTAAATAATTTGAGTTCTATTTTTATTAAAATATGGAAAGGGTATTTAAGGAAAATTAAGAAAAAGTAAAAGCCAAGTGAGCTGTAGACAATTAGGAGGAGTTTTAGAAAAACAATCACTGCTTTCCCAATCTAATAATACTTTTTTAATTAATCAATAATATAATATAATATTAAATATTAATAGTATCTTACAGTTCATAGCACAGTTCAACTTTGCACTACACTTTCTTTGAATTCTTTTCCGTTTGCTTTCTTTTTCTCTCTCTCCAAACACTCGTGAAATAGTGAAAGACCGAAGTCAAAATGCGCCCTCTTAGCTCGATTCAAGGCTCTACATAACTTCTTTGATGGCTTCCGCCATTAAGAGAGTCGAAAAGATCCGTCAAATCTTTCGTTTAAAGCAGGTAATGCAGCGATGGAAGACCATGAGTTTGAATCTGAGACCGCCTCCGCCTGTCCTTCTCCAATTCGAATGCACCTCCTGTTCAAACCGCCGCATCCCCTTCGAATCTGATGCTTCTTGGTGCTGCAGATGCTTCAAAGCATTTACAGGTGCAGATTTCTTACCATTGTCTTTCATTGGAAACTTTCTTATGCGTTGGATTAACATATCATTATCATTCCCCTATTATGTCACATTTTATGACCGGTTGAGCATTGAACAATCCATGATTAAAAATTGATTTTGTTATAGCTAAACACAATACTGGTAAAGGAATTGGCAATTATCATTATTCACAAGTAATTTCACAAATTATGTAGTTTTATCTTACGTCTTAAAATATAGCAGCATCTGCCTGTCGTTTTAAACATAATTAGGGTATATTATAAGTGCGTTTTGAAATTTTTTGCAATTATTATTTTTCTAAGTGAGAAAATTTCAAAACCCGGAATTTGTACAAGATGCAAGGGTAAAAGTGGAATTTATCAAAACGGGATATAAAAGTCATATGATAAGAAGATTATAGGCTAAAGTGGAAATAGAAATAACTTAATTTGCAAATATAGGAGAGTTTGAGGACCCAAGGTGTCATAAAAGGAAAATTAAAAAAAAAAATCAAAATGGGAGAAGACCAAGTTGGTCTCTCATTTTGGAGGGGGGCTTCAACGTGAAGAAGAAGAGAGGAGAAGAGAAGAAGAAGAAGAAGAGAAAGAAAGGTATGGAATGATATGGTTTTGTATGGAAACTATTTGTGTATGGATTGCTATGGTTTTGTATGGATATTAGTTTGTTCCATTTCTAGGGTTTAGATAGGAATTCATCATAACTCTAGATTTGTTGAAAGATGGGTTGGTAAAACCCTAGTTTGTATAAGATGAGTATGGAATCTTCCATTTGAGTATGGATTCTTGGTTTATGATGTAAGAAAACAAAACCCTAACTTTCCCTTTTTGTGATTTTGGTTTTGGGGAAAGGCCCTAACTTGGGAAAAAGAGGTTTTTATTGATTCTAACCCATTATTGGAGTGGTTTATGTAGGATTCCATTGTAGATTATGAGATACATGAGTTTAGAGGAAGTTATTTGAGTTTTTGTGGGTGAAAAATGACAAAATGCGCCATTTTAGCGAGAACTGCGCGTGGTACTAGTGCAGAAGTAGATCTTGGTACCCGTGGTCAAGGCAAAGTGGTGCAGGTGCCCATTCACGAGAAAAAAGGGTTGGTATTGAATTAGATCAAAGTGAGTACTTGATCTGCCGTGCTTCTTGACACGGATTTTTGTATCCGTGCATTGATAAGCCCCAAATTCGTACTCTGATGGTATAGGAACCCTAATAAATGACTAATGGAGGTTCAAATAAGAATGAAACTAAGTGAAAAACGCACCGTACCTCATCGCCGTTTGATGTTGGTAAATTTAATGCCCCTACGATAAGTTAATAAGTTTCTGAATACATATAATTGTAGAGATTTGCCTAAGGCCCAGGATATTAGATGACCACGACACACGTTATGCAGAGCGAGGCCGCGTATAGTACTTCGGTACTCTACGATTAGTCTGTGACCTCTTTGGCTGGCTGCCAGGCACATTTAGTGCTTCGATACTCTCTAATTAGTGTGACGACACTCTCTGTCAATCCTTCGGCACTTCTTATTTATGCTACGGCACCTTACTACTATACTGTACCTTTGGGTACTTATTATGTTGTGTCCTACTCATTTTGTATTACTGGTCTAGGTAGTCAAACAGTTATATGATAGAGTCTCTAAATAGCAGATAAGAGTAGAGTGTGTACATCGTTTTGCTCTGTGGTACTGTGGTACCCTCCCATTACAGTATAAGCTTTGTAGTACCTATGGGTACCTTCATTTTAAGAAATATAAGCTACATGGTACCCTCTTGCGAATCACCTCGGAGTACAAGTATAAGCTTTGTAACTCACATGGAGATCTGAATAAGTATAAATCTGCTGTAAGTACAGTATAAGCTTTTGTAGTACCTACGGGTGCCTCCATGCAAGTATAAACTCACCTTAGCTCCCTACGGGAGATTTGAACAAGTATAGAGTCTGTATAAATTTTGAGTATGTGTATAAAGTTTGTTATGAATTCATGAAAAATTTTGATATATGCTCACTGTATATCACATTCTTGTTATATCCTTATTGTAAATTAGTATTGGTGCATGTGTATAAGTATAGTCCTTATGTTCCTTCAGGTAAACAGCGTAGGACTTTGTCCCAGTGTAGGTATAGAGGAGGAGGACGTCAGTGATCTTAGCGTCTGGCGGGCGACCGCACTTGTAGGGTCCATCGTGGAGTTCGCTCAAAGTTATGTAAACATAAATGTACGGGTTTTGTATATGTATGTAAATGTGACTCAATCTTTGTAATGTATTGATCTTTGTAAACACCACTACGGTGGTAGTCTTATTTTCTTGATTCGGTTATAAGACTTGGGATCACCCGATATGCGAAAAGCAAGCAAGAGTCTCGGTATAGTTTCGCGCCCCCTTGCATCCAGCAGGCGGGAGTTGAAGTGTGCAGTCAACTTTTCATGTTAAACAAATGAGTTATAAATATGGTTATGCTACTCATTGTAAAAACAAAGTATAGGAAATTACAAATATTGTAATGCATTTCGTGAGATATCCCCATTTATTATTTTGTTTGTTTTATCCAAAAGGAATTAACTACTAAATGTTACTTATGAATACAAATTTTAAGAAACTAGTGCTTAACTTAGGATTACAAACTAAAAGAAATTAGTAATAATTTTGAAAGAGATGGAAAGAAATTGGTACTCTGAACCATCCAAGCAACTTGCTAAAGAATGATATGGGAACAAAATATTGGAACAATAGGTTACATAATAATAAATAAAATGTAAGTCCAATCCAAACCTCAAGGACAAACCAATCCGATCCAAGAGTTTCATAGTTGATATTCGCAATACTAGTTTTGAGAAGGATTGATGTGTTTTGGTAAGTAAGAAATTGTTTCTCAATCACGAATATGGTTGCTTTAGAACTTGTTATCTGGATTTATTTGTTATTTATTCTTTGACTTAGGAATAAGTGTGCTTTCAATTCATTTATTTAGTAGGTAGGAAAATTTATTATGTGATGTTGTTTTAGAACTCTTTGCGATGAATTTATGTTGTATGGTTGTCTTTAGATTTGTTGATTTGTAACTATCTCTTTGGTAACATGTGTTTGACTATGATGTTATTTGGCATGATGTTCTTGCTTGTGAAGTGAGCCGATGTGATATGTTATTTATAGGTAGATTAGAACCACCTTACTGGCTTTGGTTTCACCTAGAACCTTTGTTTCAACCGTCTTTCTTGTTTTGACAATTTCCTAAAACATTTTCTTTTACATAAGGCCTTACAATTATCACCCTTCCCACAAACCCTAGAATATGTCGACATACAAATACCGGATGAGGAAGTGGGTTTGGCATGGCATTTTACTCTTGTTGAATTTTTGGGCCCATCCTTTTTATCTTTTGGTAACCTATCTCTCTGTATCAAAGTCACGGCATAAGAGCTTTTCCTAGCATGAAAAGATCGTTATACTCTATTTTCCATTTCCATTATTGTATAAATTCTATAATTTATTTACTTTGCTAAGTATAGTTCTTTGTGAATTGTTTTGGGGAATGCTTATGTATTTCGAAGTCCTGTTACGTTAAAATGTAGTTCTAATTAAATTGAAGTTTACTTAGAAAAGAAAAGAAAGAACCTTTATTGTAGTTTTGTCCAAAACCGGCAGAGACCCACCAAGAGATGATACTTTGAAATTGTTTAGTTGTGTTTCTACTGGTAGTAATACCAATGAAAGAGACAGTTTACCTATACGAATGTTGTTTAGTGACTATTGACTTGGACAACAAACATGACATAAAGGTGTTCTTTATGTTGGGTTGTGAGTGACCTTTGGAATATTACAACAAGTAATATTTTGGTGGCTTTGCCAATCCACTGTAAATGTTAGCAATTGGGAGGTAAGACCAATCCACAAGATAAAACAACAATTTGGTGGCAATACCAAACCTTTAGGAAATTAAACAATAGTTGGGTGCTTGTGTCAATCCATAAAAATGTAAATAAGCAGTTTGAGAGGCTAAGTCAATCCACATAATAAAAGTAACAGATGGGTGGCTATGCCAACCTTCGGGAAATGAAAGTGTAAATAGATGGCTAAGTCAATCTTCAAAGAATAAGAAGGGAATATAATAATGATACCCAATATAACATGGTAAAACCCTCAAAATGAGGGAAACCTCCATGGAGCAAATCTGAAAAAATAATTCACTATAAGATGAAACTAGTACAAGATGTCACACACCTAGGATATGCTCACAATCCTCTCAGTTTTATCTCTCGATACTCTCTATGAGTCTTAATGAGTCTAAAACTCATCTATTTTAAGTCCATTTTTTTGAGTATATTTCGGGCTTAAAAGTTCGGTTTAATGCGGAATTATAAGAGCTTTCTTTAATTTTTGTTTCTGACTTAAAGAAAATAAGTAGAATTCAACATTAAAATGAGTAGAAGTCAGTATGGTGCAAAGAAAGGGCCAATGTCGCGACATTGCTTTAGCAGATTTCAAATGTCGCGACATTATGTGGAGAAAGTCTTGATACTATGGCGTCTTCGAGACATGGTACGAGGAAGGAAGAATCTGACAATGTAACATCATAAACAACTCACAGTAATCAAATTATGGCGGCCATCGATGTGACGCCGCGACAACATGGCTACGACATTGCTTGTAGTGGGAAGGACTGAATCGTTTAAATGTCACGACATCAAAACAATGTCGCGACATTAGCCTAAGCTTGAACCCTGGAGACCTAAACATCCAATGTCTCGACATCGGATAAGTAATGTCGCGACATTACTTCAAAGCAACCTGGGTGATGAGACAAGTCAAATGTCGCGACATCAACTAAAAACAATGGCGGCATAACTGCGCGAGATTGAGCGGTTGCGACATGAAACGCCGATGTCCGCGACGCTCGGTGAAAGATCATACTGCCAGAAGGCGTAGCCGTGACATGTGATATCGATGTCGCTGACATCGAACTAAAATGTAAAAGCGAAGCATCCATTAAGCTATGTCGCGACATCGACTCGATTATCGAAACATCAATTGCGAGGTTCGCGACCGCCGGACACGAGCATCGAGTTGAAACACTATAGGCGATTATCGTGACATCAACTCGATAATAAGTAACATCAGCTCGATGTCACAACCGCGGAAGCGATGTCGAAATCGAATTAATCTACAACGAATCGCAATGTCGCGACATCATGTGACATTGAACTTATTCTTTGGTGAGAATTGCGGCGCCTTTTTCCAATGTCAGCGACATCATATCTGACTGACATTGACAGACGATGTCACGGCAGTGACAATTCGATGTCGGCGACATCCCACCCCGTTTATCGGCCGGTAGAAGCGTGATTATGGAGAAAAACTTTCGAAGTGCGTGATTCGCCTCATTTTCCCCGACCCCAAGACGAGCCTATAAATAGAAGCTCTAGGGGTAGTGTGCGACTTCAGTGGCTTTCATGGGAATCTTTGTGCTTTTGGGAAAGTTGAAATCCCTCATTGTATATATTTTCTTTTCTTTTCTTTTTCTTTTTTTTTTTTCTTTCCTTTATTTTAGTTGTTTAAGTTAGGTTTCGTTTAGGATTAAACGTGATCTGAATTGGAATTCCGAGCTGGTATTCATGTAAATCGGGTTTCATTTCTGTCTGAACATAAATGAAATCTGGAATTCATTTTTCTTCAGTTTTGATTGCAGTCTAAATAAATTTATTTGATCAACTAATCATTGTGATTTGTGATCCAGATTTGAAAGGCTAAGCTCCCTCTCGGAAGAATATTTTGTTGGGATTATTGATTGTAATAGTTAATGTTGTTTTAGGTAAGAAAATTGGAGTGATTTAACTAGTATTATTCCTACATTGAGTTGTTCTGAATATCAGTGTTTGGTACCCAAAAAGAGTTGTATCATTGTTCGATTTCACAAGGAATCCCTACGAGTGACCTGAGTTGAGACTACGAGAGTAATAGTAGTAACTTGTAATTAAAATTTGTGAAGCCACAGAAAAAATTCGAATTTTATGAAAAATGGTAAATTGGTAATTTCGGTCAAATCGGAATTTTCACAGATCTCGGATGATGAAACGGACTTCAGTTTAGGTCGTCTCGCAATCTAATACCACGTCGAATTCGTTGAATTGAGATAGTCGGGATTTGTATGTATTCGAGGAAATTGGACAAATTAGCAAATAATAGTGGCATAAAGTCCCACACGCATGGATAAATGCGGGGTAGGCTACGTGTCACAGAAAGTGGTCTTTTTATGAGGGTAAATGTTAGTGGATGCTAGGTGTCTTGGATAGGCTTTGCATGAGGAATTTAGTGGGAAGAAAAGTGGGTTAGGAGACAAGTGGAAAGTGAGGTGTCAAGAAACTGAGGATGGATATACTCTCTAACTAGACCAAAACGGAGGGGGTGGAAAAAAAGAAAAGGGGAGAAAGAGTTCTCAAGTTCGGAGGGAAAAAGAAAGGAGAAAAAAAGGAAAAAGAAAAAGAAAGAAAGAAGAAAGACAACGGAAAAAAAAAAAAAAAAAGAGAACCCCGGCCCGAGTTCTCGATTAACAAGCAGAGAGGAGTTGCAGCAGTGAACGGATCTGCACTTCGAGAGGTAGGGGTTCTCATCTGCTCTAGTTAGTCTTTGTTTAAGAGCCATGAAATGACCATGTGGTGCTTAGAGTAGTGGGGTGGTTTAAAAAAATAATTTCGATAGAAATTATTGTTGGATTGGGGCAGGTTTACGAGTGAGTAGTTTGAAGCTGCGATTAGGCGGTGTGTCACCGTGGTTGGGATCTTAAGCGGGATGATTTTTGGTTGGTGAAGTTGTATATCTTTGTTCTGCGGATTGGGATTGAAATCCGAGTTTTGTGTGTTATTGCTTGTTTGAATAACATGCAGTTAATGTGAAAATGATGTTAATATATATGCATGCTTGTTATATATTAACGTGATGTAGTGTGAAGCATGCATTATAAGGTGTTGCATGGTTCCATCATGCATATAACGCGAAATGTTATCTTGATGACATTATCATTGCATGTGCGAGGTGTCAGCGTGGGTGGGTGTGAGTGCATGAATCGTCGTTATTTCGGAGGATTGTCCGATAAATTATTTTCGGAGGGTTGTCCAATAAATTATATCAGAGTATTGTCCATATAAAGTATCAATCGTCGAATTAAGGCCCAATTGATATATATCGGAGGGTTGTCAGCAAAATAGATTACTTGAGCAGTCCTTATTTATATCGGAGGTTATGCAAAATAGATTATCGGAGATGGTCCGCTATTTATATCGAAGGTTGTCCACAAAAATAGATTATCGGAGATCCCTTTATTATATCGGAGGGTTGTCCACGGTTAAAAACAAATACCTTTGTTTGAAATGGTTTTTCTCATACATGGCAAATTGCATGCATAGAGATTGATGGGTTGGGCGTAGTATGCTTGTTAATATAGAGATATGCATATTTTATGAATGTGTGTGAATGATTTTATGGATTATGTCATTGCATGTGCATTTAGGTGGGGAGTAGCCCTAGTAGGAGACTTCTTTCTTGGACATAAGCTCCTAGTTGTGGGGAGAAAAATATTTTAGTCTTGGAGATACACGAAGGCACTTCATGAGGTCTTAGTTAGAGAGGAAGACTATAGATAGCTTATTGTGTTCTTTTGTAAAAAAATTTGCAGGTAGAAAACCCGATTTTGTTTAAAACTGAACTATTGTCAAAATTTTGTATTTGTGATATAAATAAATTGTAATTAAACTCAGATTATATGTTCAATACAATTTGGTAGGGCTATATCTTGCCTTGAGAGGGATGTTGGGTTGCGTACGAACCATGGGAAGTCGCTACCGAACATCCTATGTATTAGCTAAACTTTAAGATTGATTTTTGTTCAGAGTA
This sequence comes from Tetrastigma voinierianum, assembly GCA_016808115.1. Classification (NCBI taxonomy): domain Eukaryota; kingdom Viridiplantae; phylum Streptophyta; class Magnoliopsida; order Vitales; family Vitaceae; genus Tetrastigma; species Tetrastigma voinierianum. Next base: position 71,948 of record JAEQBH010004665.1, read on the forward strand.
AAGAAATTTGGCCTTTATTTCCTTCGGTATAGTGTAGCCCCATCGGTAAACGATGTAGGCTTTGAATCACCAATCGAGACCTCTACAACCCCGAGTTATGGCCTTTTTACTCGGAAAGATTAAAGAGCTCTCTGCATGGGTCTTGGGCTCTCACGCATGGTAATGGGTGAGCTCTCCTGCGTGGTGTCTTTGGGCGCTCTCCTGCATGAGCTATCTTTGAGCTCTCTTGCATGAGCTATGGGCCCAGGCGCTCTCACTGCATAATTTATTTCTTTGGGCTCCTCTTGCATGTTTGTCTTGAGCTCTTCGTGGTGTCATTTGAGCTCTCTGCATGGTGACCTCTTCGTGCAGCTGAGCTCTTCTGGCCGAGCTCAACAGGGATGAGTTATGTGAGGTTGAGCTAACCTCCTTGGTTGGGCTCTCTTGGCCGAGCTCAGCAGGGAATGAACTCGGCTGTGCCCACTTCGAATAACCATAACTTTCTCATCCGAAGTCCGTTTTGTGCGTTCTTGGACTCTACGGAAAGCCCTTTGAGTCTAAAATCCATCCATACATGGATCAATATAATCTGAGCTCATATCGTATTCGAAAGAGACGAAGATAGTAACACACCATCGGTTCTGCACGTCGGTTCTTTGCTCGTATGAAGGGCCCGACCGGATGACCATAACTTCCTCATCCGAAGCCCGTTTTACGTGTTCTTGGACTCTATGGAAAGTTCTTTGAGTCTAGAATCTAACCATATACCTGTGGATGGAATTTGGTGCTCAAATAGTTTCTGAAAAATTGATCATTGCACTAAGTGCACTAATTACTAGAATCTTGAATGAGAAGGACCGTTATGTGTCATTACTTAATAATTGAGTGACACGTGAATATGCGTGAGTGAGGCTATTATATAGCTTGTTGAAGGTTACCCGTCTGAAAAAAAAAAAAACCCCAGGATTTGGGGTGTTACAGCTTGGTATCAGAGCCTAGGTTTATAAATACCTAAGTGCTGAACATTTGATACTAACAAGAACAGTTAAGTATCAAGAAAATTTAGGTACACGATTACCTTGGGCTAAATGGGCATGGGTTTAGTGTTAGTAATAGTGCTCTAGGCCTATTGTATGGACATGATATTTTGACTCTTTATGAGAATTTATTATTATGATGATTTGCATGTTTATTATATATAATGTCCTTGAATAATATTATTAATTATTCTAAATGTCCTAATCGGATTTATTGTTATGGGAATAACAATGAATTAAGATTAGTATAAAGTTTGATTATTCATGGATGGGCTATTGTATGAGATACAAATCAAATTTATATCTATTTATTTGAGAACAAATATTGGACGGACCGTCTTGAGATTAATCATGAATCGAAGTCATAAGTTAATCTCTAATAGTTGTGTCATTAAATCCTTTGGCTGAGATCGTTATAGTTACCGACATAAGGAATATTGTGTTTGATATAATCAAGCGTTGTCTTTAATCGGATGACTATAAAGGTTTATACTTGAACATAATAAGAATTATGTAGTGAGATGAAGCGATTAAAATAAATTTGTCCCTCTTGTATAAGAGAGATATCTCTGGTCCCGCCGACAATTGAGGCGAAATGCATGGCCGTGCTCAAATGAATTGATGGAGATCAATGTTGACTGTTTAATTATTCCCGGTCTAATTGGGTTTGGTAATCAAAGATAGAGGCGATATAAGGATGACTTTGCCGTACCTTATATTACATCAAGATATCATGAGACAAAAGGATTATGTCATTAGCTATTTTAAAGTTGTCTCGGATCATGAGCTTTTCATTTAACTTGGGTAGTCATAATGTCTTGCTAGAGGCCACTTATGACTTGTAGGATCAAAATGTGATTTAGGCCCTCATGATATTAGTGAACCTATAAGTCGCGTGGAAACGAATAATAGGTTGCCTGGTTTTCACTATCTTGTAGTAATTTAAAATGATGAGATTATTTTAAATTGCAAATAACATAATTAGTTGTTATTTAAATTCGATTTAATTTGAGAAAGTTTCAAGTCGTGATTTAAATTATAACAAATAATTAATTTGTTATATTTTCTTATTGGATAAGGAAATAATGCAGCAAGGTTTTTAAAAGAGGTTTTAAATATATATTAATATAAATAAATTTGTTTCCTTATCTGATAAGGGTTTAAATTTAAATTGTTATTATTTAAAAGAGTTTTAAATATATAATAATATAAATTCGTTTCCTTATCTGATAAGGATTTGAATTTAAATTGTTATCATTTAAAAGGAATTTTAAATATGTAATAATATAAATTGAACATATACGATAAAGTTTAATTTAAATTGTTATTATTTAAAAGAGTTTTAAATATATAATAATATCAAATTCGTTTTTGACAAAAACCCTAGGAGACTTATATAGATATATATATGTGAGACATATATATTTTCATTGTAATTAGATCTTTACTCAAACAAGCAAGCAGAGAGACCCTAATTTCGTTTTGAGAAAACGAACCTGAACTAGCATTCAACAAGATCGTTCATTATTTGTTCGTGTGTGGATACTTGTAGAGAGGTGAGGTAAAAACTTTTTAGAAGGCGGCACCTTTGAAGATCAGATAAACCAAAGGCGTAGACTTTGAAGGCTTGACGAATCAATCTATAAGAGGTAAGTTTCGTTTACCCTTCCTTCGGTTTTTATGAAACGCATGTGATCCTTGGTGGGTTAAGGGATAAAAATTTTAAATTCCGCTGCGTTTATGTTCCAATCATATTGGATATTCTACCCGTAACCCAACATTTAGATCATTACGCCAGGTAATGCGATACGATGAATTGTTGCACGATATTATATATTATGTGAATTATATGCTTGGTGAATAGTATATAGGAAGTATTGAACACTAGGGTGAGAAGTTAACCTTAGGGGTTCGGAAGAAAATAAATAAATTGATGTTTGATATATGTAGATGGCAAGACAAGGAAGGGGACGCAGGGGTCGCCCATGAGGAACACCACACAGTTTTTTGATGTGAGGCACTTTATAGAGGCCATGGGTCTGCAGCTACACCATTACCTGTTTGGTGCGGTTAAGGGGGACGAGGGACGAGAATAACCTCGGGTTTAGCGCGTCGTCCTCCCGACATTTAGGGAGGAGGGACCAGATGGTAGCGGACCATTGGTTCAGACGGAGTTGAGAGAGTTTGGAGGCTATGGAGATTACCTCTGGGCGATTCTGAATCGGGCTAGCTACATTTAAGTTAGAGGGTGAGTCCCAGGTATGGTGGGAGTGGGTTAAAACCTCGAGAATTTGAAAGCGATGACATGGGAGGAGTTTAGAGAAATGCTTCATGGGCAAGTTTTCCAGAGCATCTTCTAGACACAAAAGCAGAGTTCCTTGAGGTTGAAACGAGGAGCGATGGCGGTGCTCGAGTACGTGGCTAGAAGTTTGAGTTAACACGTTTCGGGGGATGATTATGTGGCCTCGAGACATGGCCAAGGTGAGAAGTTCGAGGATGGTTTGAAGTTGTCCATCGGGGCAGATTGTGGGACTCCTCGCAAGACATGGATTCTATGGTTGGGGCGGCTTTTGTCAGTAGAGAGATAGATGATGCCGAGACATCAGAACGAGTGGCAGTGATGGCCGAAAGGAGGCAGGTCTTCTTGACTCGGGAAAGAACAAGGACTTACATTCCACGAGGTCCAAGGGCCGGGACCGACCATCCCAAGAGGAGGCACTTGGACTCTTGGCCGGAGACGGGGCGTGTTTCCGGTCTGCGGCCGGACATAGAAGGATTGCCGTAGCGAGGATCCCGTTTATAGGTTCTGGCGGTCCCATCATTAGTGGAGCGGCGGACTGCAGTTTATTCCTCTACGCTGATGCGGCGGGAGGAACTGACGCCGATCTGTAAGTGGTCTGGCACCTTACGCCACGCAGACCCAGGGCGAAGGGGCGGATTATGGGTGGTCGGGGACGGGATCACGAGGATAGGACCGGCGTGTCGCCATGGTACCCTGGTAGCGTTGAACCAGCCGGATATCTGATGCGTTTATACACAATTGTTATCTGATGCATCATGTCCATTATTGCATTTTGTGTGATGGGTTTGGGCTTGGAAGTTGAGGCTTCTGGAAGAGCCAGTGTTTGGGAAGTCTCCCCTAAGGACTAGGGTGAGAGTTGATAAGGTACGTTGAAAACTGTGAGTCAGAGATCTTGGGGATTTTGCTCATGGTGGACCTTCGGGTAGTAGATATGTCAGATCTATATGTCATTCTTGACATGGAATGGGTTGACGGCCCATCGGGTTGTCAGTGATCGTGACCTTAAGAGGTCATCGTTTTAACACCAAAAGGTTTTTGAGTTGTGTAGGGTAACATATGCATGTGGTTTAATGCGTATGTGTGTGGAATTTTGGGACGAAATTCTTTTAAGGGGGGGAGAATGTGAAGCCCCGGAAAATTTGAATTTTCTAAAAATTGGTAAAATGGTAATTTCGGACAAAATCTGGAATTTTTCTAGATCTCGGATGATGAAACGGACTTCACCGTTGGAATCGTCTCGCAAAATCTAGCTACCACATCGAATTTTGTTGAATTCCAGAGAGGCCGTTCGGGATTTGTATGCGTATTTCGAAATTGGACCAATTAAATGAATGACAGAGTGGCACAAAGTCCCACACCACATGGATACATGTAGGTAGGCTACGTGTCTAGAGAAAGTGATCTTGCATGAGGGTAAATGTTAGTGGATGCTAGGTGTCTTAGATAGGCTTTGCATGAGGAATTTAGTGGGAAGAAAAGTGGGTTAGGAGACAAGTGGAAAGTGAGGTGTCGGCGAGGATGAATACTCTCTAACTAGACAGCGAAGGGGGTGGAAAAAAGAAAAGAAAGAGGGGAGAAAGAGAGTTCTCAAGTTCGAGGGGAAAAGAGAAAGGAGAAAAAATGGAAAAAGAAAAAGAAAGAAAGAAGAAGAAGGCAATAGGGAAAAAAAAAAAAGAAAGAGAGACCGTGGTTCTACGATTAACAGAACGAGGAGGAGTTGCGACGGGTGAGCGAATGCACTTCTAGAGGTAGGGGTTCTCTCCTACTCTAGTTAGTCTTTGTTTAAGAGCCATGAAATGGCCATGACAGTTAGCCCGAGTAGTGGATTGGTTTAAAAAAATAATTTCGATAGAAATTATTGTTGGTTGGGGCCGTTTACGAATTACGAGTAGTTTGAATTCTGATTCTGGGCGGTTGTGATGCCGTAGTTTGGGATCTTAGCGGGATGATTTTGGTTGTGAAATTGTATATGTTTGTTCTGAGATTGGGGTGAAATCCAGTTTTTGTGTGTTATTGCTTGTTTGCTTGAATAACATCACAGTTAGTGTGAGAAAATGATGTTAATATATATGCATGCTTGTTATATATTAACGTGATGCTTGGTGTGAAGCATGTATTATGAGTGTTGCATATAGTTCCCATCATGCATGTAACATGAAATGTTATGCAGTGACATTATCATTACATGTGCACGGGGTCATCGCGTGAATCGGGTGTGAGTGCATGAATAAAATAAATTATTTCAGAGGGTTGTCCAATAAATTATATCGGAGGATTGTCCATATAAAATATCAATCGTCGGAGTCAACCCAATTGATATATATCGAAGGGTTGTCCACAAAATAGATTATCGGAGATGGTCCACTATTTATATCGGAGGGTTGTCCACGGTTAAAAACAAATACCTTTGTTTGGAAATGGTTTTCTCATACACTTGTAGATTACATGCATGAGATTCGATGAGGGGCCCAGGCATGACATAAACATTCATATAGAGATGCATATTTTATATGAATGCGTGTAAATGATTTTATGGATTATGTCATTTGTATGTGCGTTTAGGTGGGGAGTAGCCCTTGTAGGAGACTTTCTCTCGGGCATAGCTCACTCCAGGTTGTAGGAAAAATATTTTCAGTCTTACGGAGATACACGAGAGAAGGCACTTCATGAGGTGCCCAGTTGAGAGGAAGACTAAGATAGCTTATTGTGTTCTTTTGTAAAAAAAAAATTTATGGGTGAAAACCAGGTTTTTGTTAAAGCGAACTATTGTCAAAATTTTGTATTTGTGCTATAAATAAATTGTAATTAAACTCAAATTATATGTTTAATACAATTTGGTAAGGGCTATGTCTTGCCTTGAGAGGATGTTGGGTTGCGTCTGAACCATAGGAAGTCGCTCTATTTCGATCCTATGTATTAGCTGAACTTTAAGATTGATTTTTGTTGGGAAGTAAAGGGAATTTTGCCCTATTTCCTTCTGGTATATTGTAGCTCCATCAGTAAGCTTGATGTAGGCTTTGAATCCTGATCGGACATACATGACTGATTATGGCGCTTTACTCCTTAAGAGTGCGAGGCTCTCCTGCATGAGTTGTCTTGAAGGCTCTCTGCATGAGTGTGGGGCTCTCTGCATGAGCCGTGCGACTCCTGCATGGCCAGAGTGGCTGAGCTCCCATGGTAGTGGCTGACCTCTTGCATGGTGTGGCGACCCCGCGCCCGGCAGAGCCGGTTGGCGGATCCCAATGAAACACAGGGGCACTGGTGAAGTCGATGTCGAATCCTTTTAGTTATCGTTTTATTAAATTTTAGTTTTCCAAAAGTGTAGCGACCACGGATCCCTGACTCGACGGTTGGCGGATCAATGGAAGCTTGGTTACTCAGAGCATTTTCAATTATCTTTTCAAAACATTTGTTTGGTTTTATTATTTTAGATTTTTGTAATTCTGGGCTTATTTCATTTGAGCAAGCCATAAACATTTACACATTCAAAAGACTCCATAACACTTACATTTAGCAAAATGCGACAAATGCAGATTCGAGAGTTCAAATTGTTTTACAAAATGTCGATGTTCGAAAGAAATGGAGTAATGCATATAGCAGGCATACTCAGTAATTCCTTCTCTATGACTCGACTCCTCGATCTTAGGTCTTGCTTGATATGCATCAAAACCGGTACCTCGCATTGTCCAAACAATCGCTAAGCATTTTCATGCTTAGTGGTTTCCTATCTGATTCTGTATTTCCATTTTTCGTTTCCATATAATCTTACATTTATCAAAAATAATGCCTTTATACAATATCTGTGCAATGTAAAATACTTATACAAATACACTTTGTCTTTGTTGTTTCGCTTTTCGGTTTGTGATTTCACATATGGCTATAGAATTCGACATCCCTGACGGATGGTTCCAGAGTGAATCTGTCACATTTGTCATTCATTAGCAATGTGGTTTCACACTGATATTACCATTTCACATACTGGCTGTAAATTCGACATTCTGGCTGATTAGTTGGTAGATCCACGCCTGTTTGTCAATTCGGTAACAATGTGGTTCATTTAACAATTACGGTTTCACATATGGCTATAAATTCGACATTCCACGATGGGTCGAGTTGGTGAATCTTGTCATTTGTCGTGTTGCAATGGTTTCCATTTAACAATTCACAAGTTTACCCTCATAATGGGTGATTGAGTGAATACGTCATGTTGGTCGATCAAATATCGTTTCATCGATTTACTTTTATCTGATAAAATGGCATTCAAATACCAGCATGCATATATTTGACAAATATTTGAATCCTGATTTCAAATCAATATATATGTATATTTCACAAATAGAGAGCGAAGAACAAATAGAGAAACGAGAACAGTATGGAAACAATTGGAATAAAGATCAATTAGAGAACAAACCAATTGTGATTCGTTTCCTTTCGATATCAATCCTAAGTCGGGTTTGTCGTGCTTCACAGCACCCTAATTCAAATACAAATTTATTCCTCTTAGTGGTTAAACAATTAATCATATAAGCGAATATCGCAGGGGCAAGCGAGAAACTGCCGGGAATGATGAAAGGCTGATGCGTTTGACTTAGTCATTCCTTATTCAAGCCTATCTTATTCAGCGGGTTCTATACTAGCGATTATTATGATTTAGTCTTAAATACAAAAAGCCACTTAATCTGGTGCATTTTAGGCTCCACGTATGCCGTTGCCTTGGACTATCTGAGTCTGGCCTTGCATTACGTTGGCATGTCTAGGTTACATGTTGGACTATCTTAGGTACATGTTGGCCTCTGTGGGGGTCTCTTAGGTACACCACCTGTACTGTATAAATTTACATGTTGGGGGAAGTGTCAGTTGCTTCTTTGCCTTTTGATGCAATTCTCCTTATATAACTTCCCCCATTCGCTAATTCCTCTAAAATCATTATACAAATCATCAAAACAACCCGAAATACTTGTATTGGTGGTTTGGAACCTCATACCACAAAACCAGGTAAATCTATGAATTCTGAAAATTACCATCAATTTTCTAAACATCATATAATTTTGATGATTCCGTTTATTTTCTACCATTTGGGGTTTACCACATAACCTCAACAATTTAAGGGTTTAGGTGACCTCTTCCCTGAAACCTAGACAAAGGAGGAACAATTCTCCAAACCAAAGCCTTAGAAATCAAAATACACTTGATCTCAAGTTGAAAGCCTTACATTTTATCTTAATGCTTTCTTCTCCTCCTCCTTTATTTCCTCTTCTTCCTCTTCCTTCTTGCTCTTTTCTCTCCTCTCCTACGGGTTTGCTAGAGACAAGTGGAGACCAAATATGAATTTGGTTTTATCTCTCTCTTTATGTAGTCCCATTCTTCACTTAATTTCAGGGTCCTTGATCACTTAAATGTACCGTCAAGCTTATTTTATTTCTATTATGGCCCATCTCTACTCCCTTTATGATTTTTATATCCCTTATGACAATTATAATTTTATCCTTGTTCTATAGCCACAATTTCCGGGTTCACTAAATTTACATTTCACAATTTGTCAATTTATTGAATTTTTGGAGAAAAACAATTTATTAATTTTTCTAAAACCCAAGTTTTGCTCAATCTCATACCCGTAATATATAATAAAAATCTCTTTATAAAAATTCTAGGTATTTTGGGCTGCCATAAGTCGCGGGTCGAGCCTCCGTATATCGATCCTTTCGTAGTGCAGAAACAGCTTTCTTCGTCAGCTCGCAGGATGAGTCGCATATCGCCAGCCGACCTCCTTGTCGGGTTTCTCCCGGCCGAGTCGCCAGGAATGAGCCTGGCCAGCCAACTCGATGACCATAATCTCTCATCCGTCCTGTTACGCTGCTTCCCTTAGAGACTCCCAACGGTAAGCCTTGAGTCTAGAATCCATCCATGCTACGGCTCAATATAATCTGGTTCATACAATTGTTGAGATTAAAGACGTGCAGGTACCCGCCGGCCTCCGCAGTCGCTTGTCGCTCATGTGGAAGCGCCAACTTCGAATGACCATGTAACTTCTCATCCAGTCCGCTTTTATCGCTTCGACCTCTAGCGGAAAGCTCGCCTGTAATTCAACCATATGCCCATGGAACTCGGTGTCACATAGTTTGAAAAATTGATCGTTTGCACCAAGTGCACCATTACCAGAATCTGAACATAGTCAATCGTTATGTCGTCACTTTAATAAATTTGTTGTAACTAATATTGTTAAGAGTTAGGAGGCTATTATATAGCTTGTCATGCCATCCGTTCGAAAAAAACCCCGGGATTTGGGGTGTTACAAAATTATACTAATATTATTTGAACTAATAAAAAATTTTGGGATTACTTTATTATATTACTAGTGATGATTCTAACTCCGCTTTCTAAGGCCTTCTCTAGGCAAAGGACCAAAAATATCGCAAATACCTGATAGATCAGAATCGATTTACGGAAATATCAGATATTTTTACAAAAATACCTGCCTGATTAAATTTTTTCATATTTTAATCATATAGATGATGAGAAATGATTCATATCTTAATTTCATGCCAATAGAAAATCAATGATTAGTAATTATTAAATTAAATATGTTATATTTAATATATTATTCATTATTATTATGTTAAAGATATATTATTTATTTGTTTTCGTTATTATTATAAATATTATGTAGATAATGAGGAGAGATTCAAAATATCAGAGATCATACTAATTTTTAATATTATTTTATTTCTTTTCCTTTTCAAATTAATATTTGATTTAAAAATATTATAAGTTATAATGTAAAATAAAAATGAAATAAAATATAATAATTAGATGGAAGGAATTATGAACAAATAAATAATAAGAGAATATAAATAAAGTTTGCACTATATATAATAAGTGCAATTATTGGCTTGGTGGCTAGAGGGTGCCACTTCTATGCAAATTAGGCGGGTTCAAAACCCCCTAAAAGCATTTTTTTTTTTCATATTTTTGCAACCAAGGAACAAAATAAGGGAAAAAAAAATCGGAAATTTTGGGGAAAAATCGGAAATTTTGCCGAAAAATCGAGAAAATTTGGTATAATAGAATATCGGTGGAGATATCTTATAGATCTCCATCGATAATCAAAATTTCGTCGATATATCGGCCGAAATTTTAGAAACTTTGTTCCTTGCTCCTGGGTGACAATGGGAGTGTGTACACGAGCCTGAATCCACTTGCGATCTCGAAACTTAATTACGAAGTTTCACCTCAATAATTGGGAGAATAAGCTTCAACCTGTGTTAGCTGAGATTATAATCAAGGGAATAGGGAATTCTTGTCTAATTGATGGATGAGATACCTTTTAGTTTGGAGAGGGCATGTAATATCACATCCATGTAGAGTAGCGATTTCTGAATCTAGAAATGGTTGTGAAGTACTGAGAAGGAAAAATAGTCAGATATTAAAAGATGAACAAATCCTACAAGTAGTTCTTCAAACCCATTGGCTAGGGATAGAAGTGTGGTAAGCTGGAGAGTGAAATGTGTAGAGTTAGGAGAAATTCATTTCTACAGTAGTCTGCTCTTAGACAATTCCAAGGTTCACATCCATTACTTTATCTTGTTTGGAACTTGCAAAGTGATGGTCACAACACTATTTTTCTTCCCATGTGTTTCAGTCCGATGAGCTCTCTAATCATGTATTTTAGAAATTTCATTATTATTTTTGTATTCCTTTTACTTAAGAAGTAAATCTATCCTGAAAATTTAGAAATTCAAATTGTAAGGATCTTTAGTAGTTAGTCTTTAAATTTTTACAATCAATCCTCGTGAGAATTATATCTGGACTTAAAATCCACTATATTACTTGTATAACCTGTGCACTTGCACAAAATTAGACCAATAATAAATTTTCATTATTACATCCACATTAGAAAACATTTTCTTATCATTTTTAGTCAGCAACAAGTTTTTGAAATTCCTGTTGAGGATTGAATAGTCCTTAGTGGTCATGTTAGAATCTGGTTGCAATCTTATGGTCTACATTAAGAATCAATCAATATCAAGTTTTTGGCACCACTGCATGGAACTAAAGAGTCCTTGGTAGCAATGATAGAAATTTGGTACATAAAGAAAAGGTCTGATGGAAAACAAGTTTTTGGCGTCATTGTCAGGGACTGAACATAGTCTTTGGTAGTAGTGCTAAGAATGAGTTGATCACAATATTTGGTCACTTACAAGTTTTTGACACCGTTGCCGGGGACTGAACACGGTCTTTGGTAGCAGTGCTAAGAATGAGTTGATCGCAATATTTGGTCACTTACAAGTACTATGTTTCTTGCCACTCTCTTCGGTGTGATAACCCCAACTGTTTCATATCTATCCTTTCAACTCTTTATGATTGAAAGCATGATCTCTGGAACTCTTTCTAATCTCCTGGACTTCCCATTTGATTATGTTCCTTGAAGCTTATTTATAGGCAAGGGTTTGATCCTCTGATGGATTTCATTGGTTGAAATGGAAACCAATTTCATTGGCCGAAACAACAGCCAATTCTCATCCACAAAACATGGCATTCTCGACGTAGCGTTGAGGTGGAGAATTCTTCTCCTCATCTAGCTGCTACAACTACAGCAGCATTTATGGGTTGGACCTCTACGTCCCCCTCACAGACCCATCCGACAAACAAATGAGTGGAGTCTTCTTGACTCATAGTAGACTCATGCCCGTGTTCTTGATACATCGTGCCACTTTTTTTTTGTAATGACCTTCGTCATCATATCAACAATATTCCTGTCAGTGTGGATCTTTCTTATTTGGAACAGTTGTTCTTTAATATCCTTTCTGATCCAATGATATCTTACATCTATGTGCTTCGTCCTTTCATGATACATAGTGTTCTTGCTTAAGTCTATCGCACTTTGACTATCGTAATGTACTATGTAGTCTCTCTGTTTTAAATATAGTTCTTGAAGAAGCGCACCATCTTAGCATCTCCTTTTCCGGTTGCGATAGGCTGCGATATACTCTACCTTACGTAGTAGAAAGTGAAACACATTTTTGTAGCTTTGACTGCCATGATATAGCTCCCCCTGCAAATGTAAATAAGTACTCAAAAGTAGATTTTCTACAATCTAAGTCTCCAACCATATTAGAATCTGTATAATCTTCAAGAGATGGTTCTGATCTCCAAAGCTTAAACATACCTTTGAGGTACCTCTAAGATATCTAAAGATTCATTTCATTGCCTCCCAGTGTGCTTTACCCGGATTTGCTAGGAATCTACTTACAACTCCAACTACATGAGATATATCTGGACGTGTACACACCATAGCATACATGGAACTAACCGGAGTGGTATGGAATGACTGACATTTCGCCTTTTTCTTTCTCCGTGGATGGATAGAGTCTCTTACTCAACTTGAAATGGCCAACAAGTGGTGTAGAAACTGGCTTTGAATTTTTCATATTGAACCTTTCTAGCATTCGTTCAATAAATATTTCCTCAAACAACCATAATTTGCCTGCCTTCCTATCTCGTAGAATCTCCATTCCCAAGATACACTTTGCACTGCCCAAATCCTTCATGTCAAACATCTTTAAAAATTCCATTTTTAGCTTCTGGATCATATCGGCATCCTGACCAACAATCAGCATATCATCAACATATAACAAGAGTATGATGAATTTATCATCATGGAATCTCCAAACATAAACACAAGGATCTGCAAATGTCCTTTTGTACTCTTGACTCATCATGAAAGAGTCAAATTTCTTATACCATTGTCATGGCGCTTGTTTAAGTCCATATAGAATTTTCTTTAACTTGCATACCATGTTCTCCTTCCCTTTCACTTTGAAGCTTTAAGTTTGCTCCATAAGATCTTGTCGAATCACCATGCAAATCTGCAGTCTTAACATCCAGTTGCTCAATTAAGAGATTCATACTATTAATCCTAGTATAGAAAGCTCCAGGTGAGCATTTTCACAATAGGTGAAAAATTTCATCAAAGTCAATTCCTTGCTTTTGTTGAGAACCTTTCACAGCTGAAACAAGCCTTGTACTTCTTGACTTCGTCATCATTCTTTAGCTTAAACACCCAGTTATTCTTGAGTGCTTTTCTCTCTTTTGACAGTTCTATCAACTCGTAAGTATCATTTTTCCATAAGGAAGTCATCTCTTCTCACATGGCTTTTATCCAACAGTCTTTGTCTTTGTGAGACTATTTTTCTTTGAAGCTTTCAGGCTCCCCCTCATCAGAAATTAGAATATACTCTGAACTTGGATACCTTGTAGATGGTTGAATTTCTTTGGTTGTCCGTCTCAACTGAGGTCCTTCTTCTAGTAGAGAGATTAGCTCCCCCTTATAAACACCTCCCGTATCACTATCATCACCACTTTCTTCCTCCTCGATGTTGGTTCTTGAGGTTAAAATTACTAGTTACGATTCGATTTATCCTACACTTCATTAGTGGCACTTTTTGATGAAGTTTGTTCAGGTGTTAGATCTGCAACGCCTTCATATGAGTTTTGCACCCCTCACATTTTTCTCCATATCTTTAATGGTTTCGTGTTCATGAAACACGACTTTTCTTCTTCTGACTATTTTTTGCTTCTCTAAATCCCATAGCCTGCAACCGAACTCCTCGTCTACATATCCGATGAAGATACACAGAGTTGCTTTATCATCAAGCTTTTATCTTTGCTGCTTTGGTACATGCATGAATGCTTTGCATCTAAACACCTTTAAGTGAGAGTATGGAACATCTTTTCCTGTCCAAACTCTTTGAGGAATATCAAAGTCGAAGGCGATGGCGATATGTTGATCGGGTAGTTGCAATGTTAACGGCTTAGCTGAAATGACTTAGGAAGTTTGCTTGATTTTAACATTTGCTGGACACTTACAATGGTCTAATTCATCCTCTTTACAACACCGTTGTTTTGTGGTGTACCAGGAACCGTCTTTTTGTGCCTAATTCCATGATTTAAGCAATATTATTTGAACTCCCTGGAGATGTATTCTCCACCATTATCGGTTCGAAGTCACTTCAGAGGATTTCCCGTCTCTCTCTCCACCATGGCATGGAATTTCTGAAAATCTTGGAATACGGCTTTTTGTACGGGTATACCCATGTCTTTCGTGAAGCATCATCAGTAAATGTAAGTGCTGACCTTTCCCGATTGAATCTACCTCGTGGGTGTGAGCATCGAATATACTAATCGATTTCTCACATTTTGGTGGAGTTCTTTTGGAATGATACTGCGTGTTCTTTCCAAATAAGCAATAGTCATAAGGGTTTGATGATTTTTCTTTGGCCATGGAATGAGGCCCATTTGACCAAAGTTGTAACCGCTACGCTCGCTATGTACTAGTAAGCTTTATTGCCCTGAATCACGGAAGGTATCGTAAACCCGATTGCATTTAGTTATCCTCTACAAACCTTCACTTGTGTCTTATACAACGAACAACATAATCTGCCTCGTGCCACCACTAATGATCCCTTGGTGAGCTTCCAATTACCACTATTGATCAAGTGGTTGTATCCATCCTTGTCGGCCTTGTACACGAAATTAGAGTTCGGTGTGAGTGCAGAATGTGTCGCACATCTTTCAAGCGTCTGATGTGCACCCATGCACTTGTTTCTATCACGGATGTCACCAATCCTAACGTCGGGAAATTCTTTTTGTTTCCCACGTCTTCAGATGTCGTAGTTTCTGCTGTATGTTGAAATATTTCCTTTTAGGGACATAATGGTATGATGTTGCCGAGTCTACTACCCACTCGACATCTTGTTATGCTACATGACAACAATCCTCTTGATTGCAAAGTAAGGTCACCTCATTGTCACTGGTATAGGTTATAGCGGTAGTATTTTTGTCGTCTTTCTGCTTTAAGTTCTTGTCTCCTCCTTGCTTCAGGTTCTTGCAGTTCCTCTTCATGTGGCCTATTTTTCCACAATGATAACACTTTATTTTCCCTCTAGACTTAGATCTTCCTCTTGACTTGTTATGCCCAGTGATCTGCTTTGCTTGACCCCTATTCTCATCCGCAAGGGCATGTATCATTGCCCAAAAAGTGCTTCTTGAATTTCTTCATTGAATAAATATTTCGACCATAGCGACTTGACTTCCTTTTAGGTGAATTTCTCGGAGACACCACAGAAGTATTCCAACATGCAGTAATGACGTGTAAGCATGATCGGGTCTAAATCATTAAGTAGAGACGCAGCGTCGCTATGTGATCATTCCTTCGAAGTCATTCAAATGCTCAACAATTGATTAACCTTCCTTGAGCTTCATATTCATCAGCTTCCGCATTAAGAAAATCTTTGCTTATGCTTTCTTTGTCTCATACATGTTTCAGGGATTGATAAGAAGTGTAGGAATCTATCTCTTTGGCAACGTAGTTGTAGAGGCCCCGATGTCTGCCGCGATGGCGATTAGCGTGATCTTTCCCTTCTTGACTTAACCGATTAAAATATGACATGTGCTTCTGACTTAGCATTATCTCCCTCAATAAGATCATATAAATCCTTACAATTGAGGAGATCCTCCATCATGGACTTCCATAATGAATAATTTGTTGCTGCCGATTTAATCATTGAACCCGAATAACTTTTGGCCATGATTCCACCCAAACTCGAACCATGCTCTATACCAATTGTTGGGATTGTGAGTGATATGTGGAATATTACAACGAATAATATTTGGGTGGCTTTGCCAATCCACTGTAAATGTTAGCAATTATGAGGCAAGGTCAATCCATAGGATAAAAAAACAATTGGGTGGCAATGCCAAACTTTCAGGGAAATGAAAGTGTAGATGGATGGCTAAGCTAATCTTCAGAGAATAAGAAGGGAATATAATAATGACACCCGATATAACATGGTAAAACCCTCAAAGAGGAAACCTGCAGGCAATCAGAAAATAATCATTTATGAGATAGAAATTGGTACAAGATATCTTTTTAAGATATGCTTACAATCCTCTCGGTTTATCTCTCGATACTCTCTCACATGAAGTCTTGTGTCTTTCTCTTATCCCCGTCTTGATAACTTATTTGTTTTACCTATCCTTTGACTCTCTTTAATTGAAAGAACGATCTCTATAACTCTTTCTAATCTCCTAGAATTCCCATTTGATTATGTTTGTCACGCCCCAATTCCGTGACAGATTAGCGGATCGGCAGAGTTCGGGACGCAGACCATATCTTTGGGACTCTTTACTTGATTTTATTTTTTTTTTTTTTAAAAACCAAACTTGTACACAATAGGTATAGCCCTTCTTATAACATAATCAAAATATCATATACATTTCTGAGTCCCATTACAATTACAAAGCGTGCCCATTTCATCGAGCCGCGGAACCTACATGTAGTGAACCTTCTGAAGTGTGTTAGCGCAGCTGTATGCGGATGTTTGCTGACATCTTCTCCTGTACCTACACGGATTAAAAACCCGTGCTAAGCTTTGCATTGAGTAGAGTATTTCTTATCTGAAACATAAATACGGATAACGATGCCAGGTATGTCGAATATTGAGGCATTCACATAACGAACTTATACAATTACTTGAAGCATACGGGACTTATGCTTATTCAGACTTTTACTTATCACATTCTGATCTTATACTTACTCAGGAATTACACTTATGGCAGACTTATCCTTATTTGGATCTTATACATGTATTACAGAACTTATACATGTATTTCAGATCTTATACATGTATTACAGAACTTATACTTGTCTTACCAATACGGGAGTACCGTGGGTACCTCTTTGGACTTATACTTGTCGGATCTCCAGTAGGAGTTACAGAGTTTCTTCTTATACAAAACTTATACTTATAGCAGACGTATGTTCATTCGGGACTCTCGTAGGAGTTACTGAGTTTGTTTTTATCTGGGGACATCTTATAAACGGGCTTATGTTCATTCGGGACTCCCGTAGGAGTTACAGAGCTTATTCTCATTAAGGACTTATACTTATAACAGACTTATGTTCATTCGGGACTCTCGTAAGAGTTACAGAGCTTATTCTCATTCTGGACTTATACTTATAACATACTTATGTTCATTCGGGACTCCCGTAGGAGTTACAGAGCTTATTCTCATTCAGGACTTATACTTAACAGACTTATGTTTATTCGGGACTCAGGTAGGATTCTGAGAACTTATGCTTATTTCTTGATGCAGGGAGTACGTAGGTCTTACGAGTTTGTCGGATACGGGAGTACCCACTAAGTACTACGAGGAACTTGATGAAATCTGAAATTACCATAGGTGCACTGAACTTAATCGGATACGAATTACGCGTGGGGTACTATAGCAAGCGGAGAGACGAGGACTTAATCGAGGCGAACTTATTTAGATCACAGAGGAGCACCGTGATGCTACGAGAACTTCATCGACGAGTTAACCGAGACATAGCAATCGAGACATAACGACCGAATCTGGGGAGTACGTGGTATACGAGAACTTATTGACGAGGACTTAATCGGAGACCTCTTGTTGAGGAATCTGAGGGGGAGTACCCATAGGTACTACATAACTATTCGAATCTGGGAATTTGTGGGGTACTCTGAAACTTATCTGGAATCACGTTCGGATCTTTTATTCTTTATTCGAGAGTCTTATCATATAGTGATTTGACTTCCCTAGACCGTGTCTGGAATGAGTAGGACATAGCACAATAAGTACCAGAAGATACTATATGGTAAGGAAGTCGCAGTAGCACTTGTCGGGACCCGAGTGTCGTAGCGCTAACGAGACGGGGAGTGCGTGGCACTAATCCCGGGCAGAGTGCAAGTAGCGCCAGGACGAAGTCTTGAGTAACACTAATCGGGACGAGGGTGTCGTAGCACTAATTAGGACAGAATTGCCATTAGCATAACGAGGACGGGAGTGCCGTAGCACTAATCGGAGATCTGAAGTCTGTCAGTCTTAGAACCTTGTCAGTCTGCGAAGTACTAATCGGGGCGAGGAGTCTTTGTGTCATTTAATAAGCGGTCTTAGGCGGTTTTACAATTATATGAGTTCGATGGCTTACTATCTTATAATAGGGACATTAAACTATTGTGTGTTCATGACATATTATATTTCATGTTCATGTTCATGATTTCGGTTCGTTTTAAATATCATGCTCGTATTTATGTTTAAATGAACCATGATATGCGCACCATTTATATATTTTTTTCATGTTACTATTACATATGGCATTTCATATACTTGTACAGTATAATGTCTATGTATTCACACATCATTCATGTAACACCCATTTTAAAACACATTTCATTCAAACCATTTCAAATATTGAAACGAAAATAGGAAATATAGAATAAGTATGCAAAAATTTGAAACGAGGAATAGAAGTAGATAGAACAAACCCAAAAAGATTGTCGTCCTTTAATTCTTGTCCTCGGAATCTCGAGCCTCCTTCGGACTTTCTCTCGTTATGGCCCACTGTCAATGTGCGCTATTTCGCGATCAAAGAATAACAGAAAATTCATTTGTGTGCATTCAGGATTTTGTTTAGGGTTGATGTCTACCCAATACACCTCACTTGCCAAATTTTCTGGGGACAATTGAGTCATATTTTGCTCATACATCCTTCACGAAAATTATAGCTCTGTGAGTCTATTTTTATTAGGAATTTTAATCATCTCATTTGGATCATCCAAACACAAGTTATGGCATCTTTATGCCAAACTGGTCGGTATGTCCAGCTCACTCGGTTGCCTACAGTTTTTCTCAATTTCAGGGGTCTTAACTCCATAGAAATTGGCGTGGTCCCTTCTACTCATTTTGAATCTATGGTTCTTAAGAGTTTCTTCTCAATTGGAATCATCAATTTGGATCAATATAACTCAAGTTATGGAATTTTACATTCAGATTACTCTAATTTGCAAAACAGAAGCAGATTTTTCTTGCACATAGTTTCCCCTTTGAAGGATTTCTGGGCACTTTGGGGTTACAATTTGTATACCCTTCCTTCAAGTAAATTATTCTCCTAGAAGTATAGTTTACCCATAAATTTGAATCACTAAATTAGGATGAGTGAAACTCAACTTATGGTCTAAGTACCAAAACTACTCCAAAACACATAACTGTTAAGGAATTGAACCAAATTTATCAGAAACAGGCATCCCTTTGGCAATTTCTGGGTCCAATTGAGTCCAAATTCAGGTACCCTTACTTCAGAAGTTTGTTCTAATATAAGTCTAGTGTACTTAGCAATTTGAATCATCAATTAGGATAAGAAATGACAAGTTATGGCCAAAACAAAACATTGGTTTGGAAAAAGATTTGACAACATCTCCTTTGAAACACCATAATTTCCTCTTCGTGATTTTTCTTCCAAACACCTCAAAACTCAAAATAAATCATGTCAATCACTCTAATAACATCTAATATCATTCTAAACCAATCACAAGCAAATCCCATGGATGATTTAGGATTTTCCCAACTCAAACATCATTAAAAGAAAATTCTAGGGTTTGTGTTCTTACCTTGAATCACTTGTTCTCCAAGCCTTAGCTTCTTCTTTCAACAATCTTGCCAAATCTTGCACAAATATGGAAGATTGTCCACCAAAAGTTTGATCCTCTCTATACAACCCTAGGTTCACCACTCTTTTTGCTCTACTCCTTTTCTCCAAATACGTTTTTGGCTAAGTGTGTGATTAATTTAAGATAATTTTTGGTGCTTTTATCAATAGAAACTCTGAAGATAAGTGTGGTTGACTGCAATGTTGAACTAGAGTCTCTTAGAGCCAAAGTTTGGTCTTTAAATATTCTTTCAATATAAAGGCACGGTTGACTCTGAAAGCTGCATTGAGCTTAAGTTATCACGAATGCTATATGGCCCATACATCCTTACATTTGCGCTTCAAATTTTCCTTATTCACTCTTAGACACGTAAACATACTCGATGACCTTTATGTCCTGATTTTATAAGTTTCCACTTTGCCCTTGACACTTGGGTAATTTTAGTGTTCAATCTTTTAAATCACTTATCAGATAACAATCAATATTCATTTAACAATTTTCGGAAAAACCCAAGTTTGGCTCAATTTATACCCGAATATATAATAAAATAATAAAAAAAATTTAGGTTATTTTTGGGGTGTTACAATTCATGTATTATAGTCCCTCTATGAATCTATTTAACGTAGAAATTGAAATAATTCCAATCGGATCATCCAAACTCAAGTTATGGCATTTTCATGCAAACTAGTCGGTTTCACAGATTTTACGAGAACAGTGTGAAATATTTATTTTCCAGTGCCTTGTCTCGATATTTGACACTGGATCTTTTGTACTCACTTTAAAGCTAAGGTGCTAAGGGTTCTATTCAACTGGAATCACAATTCGGTCTTGGAACTCAAGATACGTCCGAAACAACTCGGACTACTCTATGTTCAAACGGATGCAGGGATTGGCTTGCATATGGCCCCACTTTGAGTGAATTTTTGAGCCACTTAGAGTCATAATTTGACAATTCCTATTTCCATATATTTGGTTTTCCTTGAAGTCTATTTTAATTAGCCACTTGAATCACTCAAATCGGATAAGAAATGAGCAAGTTATGGCTAAAATACGAAAACTAGTCGAACCGGAAAAGCAGAATGGGAATTTAATGCAGGTCTGAGGTCTAATGTGTCTTAGGTACCACGTTGGCCAAAATGACCAGAACCCAAAGTGTACTGAGTACGAGGTTCAGGAATGTACCGGTACATGTCATAAAAAATTACTTGAATGTGTGTTTTTCACCCATTTTCCATATTTTGATACGATCAATACAAAGCTGAAACCACATCAAACTAAGTATAATTAATGGAATCTCTTTTCTATTCAATTCATCTTTCAATACATATCTTTCTTCAAAATTTTCTTTCATGTTCTCAAAGATCATTCCAACAAGGGTTATGACCCATACACAAATAAGCACCAAGATTTGTTAGGGTTTGTTCTAAACCCTAACTCAACTTCATTCCATTTAACCATGAATCCAACAACAAAGGGAGGATTCCATACTTATCTTGTTCCTTGTAGGTTTTACCAACCTTAATTTCAAGAAATCTAAGATTATGATGCAATTCTATCAAAACCCTAAATTTAGAGACAAGATATTAACCATACCAAGCATAAAATTCATATGATCCATAATACAATCCGTACCAGTAGTTTCCATACCTTAATTTGGCTTTGCTTGATCTCCTTAAATCCCTCTTCTACTCTTAACACCTTAACTACTCTTCCCTCTTCTCTTCTTTTCCCCCTTCACAGTTTGTTCTTTTTGCCCTTTGGAGACCAAATTTTGGTCTTTAAATCATGGATTTATTAAGGCCATGTTTGGCCTTTAAATAAGTTAATTTTCTTTATTTGCAAAAAGGTCCCTCCATGTTTGACTATTTGTATTCCAAGTTCTCAAAATTGTATTTTGGCCCATAGTCTTTTCAAATTATGACATTTAAGCCCCTTTTTGGACCAATTACAATTTTGTCCTTAAATCTTGTAAATTTCCGGGTCTCTCGTTTCCATGTTTCGCATTTAACTCAGAAGCGTTTAAATTATCTTACAAAATACACAACGTCGCAAAGAAAACCACTGAAGATTTGACATATTTTGGGGCGTTACAATTCTCCCCCGCATAAGAATTTGATCTCGAAATTCATACTCTTCGTTTGCATCATGCGTAATGGGATCTTTCTTTTCATGTCTTTCCACGAAGAATTTGAGTGTGACTCAGCCAGGCAATGGGCTCATCGAGAATAAATCTCTGTCTTAATATTTCCAAAATTTGGTTGGTGCTTATTCTGTTCTAGTCCAATACTCGGGGGACCGGGGACATCGCACAGTGGAAGCTGACACATTACTATGTAGGTACATCCTTGTCGAGACTTATCGGCCTTTAAACCTAGGCTGCGATACTGCTGTCACGCCAGATTCAGTGACGGGTTAGCGGATGCGAGCAGGAGTTAGGGACGAGACCATATACTGAGACTCTTTACCAGTTTTTTTTTTTTTTTTTAAACCAAACTTGTACTGTAGGTATGGCCCACTTCATAACATAGTAAATATCATATCGTTCTGGTCGTTCTGATTACAAAGCATCTTTTCGTTTACAAATCGAGCAGACACATGTAGTGAACCCTTACAAGTGTGTTGGCCAGTGTATGCGGATGTTTCAGCGACATCTTCTCATGTACTACGGATTTAAACCGTCTTAAGCTTTGCGGCAGTGGGAAACATTTCTTATCTGAAACGCCATCTGAATAACAGTAACAAATGTCGAATATTCGGGCATTCACATAACGAACTTATCTGATGCCAGGCTTATACAGACTTATGCTTATTCAGACTTTTACTTATCACATTCTAATCTTATACTTACTCAGGAATTACACTTACGGAAGACTTATCCTTATTTGGATCTTATAAGTGTATTACAGAACTTATACATGTATTTCAGATCTTATACATGTATTACAGAACTTATACTTGTCTTGCAATCACGGGAGTACGTAGGTACCTCTTTGGACTTATACTTATTCGGATCTCCCGTAGGAGTTACAGAGTTTCTTCTTATACAAAACTTATACTTATAGCAGACGTATGTTCATTCGGGACTCTCATAGGAGTTACAGAGTTTGTTTTTATACAGGACTTATACTTATAACAGGCTTATGTTCGTCGGGACTCAGTAGGAATTCTGAGCTTATTCTCGTCGAGGACTTATACTTATACGGACTTATGTTCATTCGGGACTCCGTAGGATTCTGAGCTTATTCTCATTCGGGACTTATACTTGTAACGGACATGTTCATTCGGGACTCGAGTAGAGATTCTGAGCTTATTCTCATTCAGGACTTATACTTAACAGACTTGTGTTTATTCAGGACTCCCATAGGAGTTACAGAACCTATACTTATTTTCTTGATGCGGGGTACGTAGGTACTTTCTGAGTTTGTCGGATCTGAGGTACTAAGTGCTACGGAACTTAATGAAATACAAGGTACGAAGTGGAGTGCTACGAATAATCGGATGCGGTGCGTGAGTACTGAACTTAAAGCGAGAGGCGAGGAACTTGTCGGAGGCGAGCTTGTTCGGATCACGAGTGCGAAGTAGGTACACGAGTTCGTCGACGAGGAGTTAACGGAGCGGGGAGACTTATTCGGATCACGAGTACGTGGAGTGCTACGGAACTTATTCGGATCTGAGTGCGTGGAGTCTTCTGGAACTTATTCAAAGACAGGACTTAATCAAAGACAACTTGACCGGATCTGGGGTAGTAGGTACTCTGAGAACTTATTCGGATCTGGGAGTGCAGTAGGTACTCTGAACTATCTGGTACATTCGGATCTTTACTCTTATTCTTTATTCAAAAAGTCTTATCATATAGGTACATTTGACTTCCTAGACCGGTGTCTGGAATGAGTAGGACCTGACACAATAAGTACCCGAGGAAAGATGCTATCTGATCTGAGTGCGTGCTTGCACTAATCGGGACGGGGTGTCGTAGCGGCACTAACGGAGACGAAGTGTCGTAGCACTAATCGGGGCCGAGTCACCCAGGCCAGCATAACGGAGGACAAAGTGACGTGCTAATGTCGGGGCAGGAGTGCGTAGCATAACGGGGCGGGAGTGTCGTAGCACCCTGTCGAGGAGTCTTAGAAGTACTAATCGAGTCTTGGGAGCACTAATCAGTCAGAAGTACTAATCGGGACGAGAGTCTTTGTGTCATTTAATAAGTTTGGTCTTAGGCGGTTCTGATTATATGAGTTCGAGTAACTTGCAACTTATAATAGGACATTCTTAGCTTCATTGTGTGTTCGCGCGTATTATATTATTTCATGTTCGTAGTCGTTTCGATTCGTTTTCATATCCCATATCATATTTATGTTTCATGAACACAGCTATGCACTTTGCATTTCCTATATTTTTCATGTTACTATTACATATGGAATTTCATATATTTGTACAGTATAATGCCTATGTATTCACACATCATTCATGTATTATAGTCCCTCTATGAATCTATTTAACGTAGAAATTGAAATCATTCCAATCGGATCATCAAACTGAGTTATGGCATTTTCATACTCCAGCTAGTCGGTTCTGATTTTTCTGAGCAGTGTGAAATATTTATTTTCAGTGCCTTGTCGATATTTGACACTAGATCTTAGGCACTCTTTTTAAATCTAAGGTTCTAAGGGTTCTATTCCAACTGGAATCACCCGATTGATGTCGGAACTCAAGATCGTCAGAAGCTTGACTCGGACTACTCTATGTTCAAATGGATGCAAGGATTGGCTTGCATATGGCCCCACTTTGAGTGAATTTTTGAGCCACTTAGAGTCATAATTTGACGATTCTTATTTCTATATATTTGGTTACCGGCCCAGAAGTACATTTTAATTATCACTTGAATCACTCAAATTGGATAATAAGTAAGAAAGATGCATTTAAAATCAGCCCCAGTCAAAATAGGAAAAGCTAGAGCAGGGTGTCTGGGTGCGGAGTCCTAACGATGTCTTAGGTACACATTAACAAATGGCCAGAGCTTGAGTGTACGGTACAGGTTCAGGGTGTACCGGTACGTAATCACTTTGAAAATTACCCAGAATGTGTTTTCACCCATTTTCCATATTTTGATCACGTCTGACTCTGCATTTCAAACACACATCAAAACCATTTCAAATTCACTTGGAATCTCTTTTCTGACCGGTCGTCTTTAATCAGTATCTTTCTTCAAAATTCTTTCATGAATTCATCAAAGATCGTTCAAACAAGAGTTATGGCCCATACACAAACCAAGCACCAAGATTTGTTAGGGTTTGTTTCTAAACCACTAACTCGACTTCCTTCCATTTAACCATGAATCCAACAACAAGGAGGATTCCATGCCCTTTGTTGTATGTGTTTCTGACCTTAATTTCAAAATCACAGGTTATGATCGCGATTCTATCAAAACCCTAGATTTAGGAACAAGATATTAACCATACCAAACCTTAAAATTCCCTTATGATCATGCAAAATCCATTACTCAAAGTAGTTTTATACCTTAATTTGGCTTTGCTTGATCTCCCTCCTCCTCTTCTACTCTTCTTCTTCTTCCTCTTCCTCTTCTCTTCTTTTCTCCCTTCACGGTTTGTTCTTTTTGCCCTTTGGAGACCAAATTTTGGTCTTTAAATCATGGATTTATTAAGGCCATGTTTGGCCTTTAACTAAAACCCATTTTTAGGTTAATTTTCTTTATTTGCAAAAAGGTCCCTCCATGTTTGACTATTTGTATTCCAAGTTCTCAAAATTGTATTTTTGGCCCATAGTCTTTTCAAATTATGACAATTAAGCCCCTTTTGGACCAATTACAATTTTGTCCTTAAATCTTGTAAATTTAGATCTCTCGTTTATGTTAGCGTTTAACTCATAAAACATTTAATTATCTTCACAATCACATAAGCAGTAATAGAAAACTACTAGGGTATATTTTGGGGCGTTACAATGTTCCTCGAAGCCTATTCATAGGCAAGGGTTTGATCCTCAAATGGATTTCATTAGTTGAAATGGAAACCGATTTCATTGGCCGAAACAACGGCTAATTCTCATCCACAAAACATGGCATCCTCGACATAGCATCGAGGTGAAGAATTCTTTTCCTCATCTAACTGCTACAACTGCAGCAGCATTTATGGGCTGGCCCCCACACTTTATGCCTTCTTTTTTAGAGATCCACTGTTCATGTTGGGATATATCACACTTTGTGATACTGTATTAGTAAGATGATAAATTTTTGAATAGGGACAATCGTTCTAGTTTACCAACCAGCTGAGGAAAGAGGTGGAGGAGCAAAGAAAATGTTAGAGACTGGAATGTTGGAGAATGTTGAAGCCATCTTTAGGCTTCATGTGTCTCACAGTGTGCCTGCTGGTTTAGTGGCTTCAAGGGTCGGCCCCGTTTTAGTTTCCTGTGGTTTTTTTTTGTGTTGTAATCAATGGGAAAGGGGGTCATGCAGCCCTTCCCCAACACTCCATTGACCCAATATTGGCAGCTTCAAATGTGATAGTTAGTTTGCAGCAACTGATTTCCTATGAAGCTAGTCCTTGAATTCATAAGTACTGTTCTCTTCCTGCTCGCCTCAAAATTCAGTGATTAATTTTGTGTTGAATTCAGTCAATTAAATTGAAAAATCATAGCTATCTTCTTCATGGAATAGCCCTATCAATGGGCTATTTTTTTGCCTCTCATTGATGGTTTGCAATGTCTGGATTGTGGTTTCCAAGGTCGTTACAGATTTGCGATTAAAAGTTTGATCCTTGTCTTTTGATTTGTAACAGTTACCCCACATCCACCAAAGTGCACTTGGGGGATTTTATATGCTTCATAAAACCTGAAGCCATTCTTATATTTTCTTTTACCTTGGATTTTGAAACAAATCTGTATTGAAACATCACAATAATCATTTTCAGGACCATGAAGCGATGAAATCAATCCATTAGAGTTTGATAACGCACTTTTATCTGATCCTTTTTTTTTCCCCATTTTCTATAGAGGATGAATTAGAAAATGACTAAACTGTGCAGGTAGTCACAGTTGGGAAATTCAAAGGTGGTGGTGCATTTAATGTCATTCCTGATTCTGTTACAATCGGAAGCACATTCAAGGCGTTTTTGAAAGAAAGCTTTCTACGACTCAAACAACAAATTGAAGAGGTACAATAGGTAAAAATGAATTGATCTCAACCTCTATATCATTATAATTAACTCTTATCCCTCGAAAATTTCAAAATATTCCTCCTTATAATGCGATTATCTTATCATTCTATTAATCATCTTCAAATGCATTAGCAAGTAATCACACTACAAGTCGGCGTACAGAGGTGCAACCAACAATGCAGTTTATTAACCCTTTCTACCTGTTAGAATATGGTGGATCTCTATATTAAAGAATAGTTTCTTCTCATTGTTTACAACTATCTGTTATAACCTGCTCTGAAGGAGGAAGGGGACAAGTATTTATAGATCTAGAAGAAGAATCTAGAAGCATGAAAAATAGAGATAAACAGAGGCACAGAGATTGCATGACTTCACTACACATATCTAATGTTGTTACATGGGTAAGTATAGGGTGTATCTTAGGTGTAGGGTACACAACAGCAGAAGATGAATATGGAAGCTTCTCTGATTCTAAAAGCTTCTCAACACTACCCAGTAACTACAAATGACAAAGATTTGCACAAGCACTTCCAGAATGTAGCGAGGGATATTCTGGGTGCCCAGAATATCAAGGACATGCCTCCGATAATGGGAGCCGAAGACTTCTTATTTTTTACAGAGGCCATTCCAGGGTACTTCTTCTTCCTGGGCATCTCGAACCGGGACATTCACCCTACTATACTATCAATGAGGATGCGCTTCCATATGGTGCAGCTCTACATTCATCATTAGCCACAAGGCACCTCCTGGAATACCAAAAATGGATACCTACTTGACCGAAGAAAAGTTTGCATGACGAGCTATGAGGTGCTTAAATTTCCTCAATACCAGGTAAGGGTTTTGATTAATACTAATACTACGTAAGGAGGAGGGTATTGAATGGTCAATTTATTAATTATTATGTACGTGTACTTGCACCTGCTTAAAAAAAAAGACCATATGAAGAAGATATGGTTTATTAGAGACTCTGATATATAAGGAAAATGGTAGAATTTGGCTTAATAAATTGCTCATAGCTCATCTTTTTATCTCTCCGAAAAGGAAATAAACAATACAATTGCTTTCCCTGTTCTCCTTTTCCACACCCTTATTTTTAGTGACAACTAAAATTTAGGTCCATGATAATACTAAAAGATAACCTAAACTTGTGCAAATTCGTGCCTTATAAACTAGGTACATTCTCTTATATCAGAAACAAGGGATTTGGAAGGCTATGGAGCCTAAAGGATTTGCTTTTGCCTTTGACATCACATATGATAGCTTTATCTTGAATGTCAATCCTTCCTCTAAATCCCCATCTAATTGCAACCCTTGTAGTAAAACTTCGCGTGGTCAAAATCTTCGTCAGCTCACTGGTAGTAGAGGCGATGCCGGAGACGACCTTGCTCCTAAGGTTTAGATAGGTTTAATGGTGCAAGCTTTTGGAAGTCATTGCAGCGAAATGTAAATAAGCATTTGGGATGTTTTAGGGTGGTTACAGGAAGGCCAAATGACGCAAGAAGGGCCCTACCAATAAAACCGACAGGGAATGCTATTGGGTGTTGCAATGTGAGGAAATTTGAAGAACGTGAAGAGAAACTAAAAGCATTGATTCTCTACTGCAAGAATTCTCAGGGATTGATTCACTAATTGTTATAATCTTCTTTGCTTTCTAACATATTTGTTTTTGTTGATTATGGTGGGTTTATGGGTCTTGTGTAATTAAAAATAAACAAACCTCTATCATGTACATATATGTTTGAGTCCATCTACTTCTATTTATACAATTTCTACTATTACAAATTATTGCATTTACATTTCAAAAACAAAATAAAAAACCTACATAAGGTGGACTCTTAATAATGTGTTGGCGCGCGAATGCGGGATATACTACAACGAATACGGGATATCTGCGTGAGTGCGATCACCTGCGGATGGAAAACGCCGTCTTGAGGCTTTATAGCTTAGTGGGAGAAAGCAGATAACATATATGACCACTGTAGTGATTGGCCAATTCTTAATATCGTAGCAAAATAATTCACATATCAGAATATTCATATCTCCCGTAGGAGTACATAACAGAAATCCTGTAACATAAGATACTCGTTCCTTTTCATGCTCTTGTTGTTCATTACTCATAACACATATACTTCAGAAGCACTTGCATACACTTGTTATTCATTATTATTATTATTATTATTATTATTATTATTATTATTATTATTATTATTATTATTATTATTATTATTATATATATATATATATATATATATATATATATATATATATATATATATATATATATATATATATATATATATATATTTTTTTTTTTTTTTAATAAGCGAAGAACCTTATGTCTCATCTTCGATGGAAATGGATATTAGAATCATAACAATAAGTACCCGTGGGTACATCCTTTGTATAGGACGATAGCGAGTAGAGTATGACCCCGAAGCAGGTACAGTAATGGCCCGAGCGGGCTACATAATGGTAAACTACGTAAGTGGAAGTCACTATGGCGTGCCTATACATCATTACCCAGACATAAGCAAGCATTCAATTATTTATGTTTCCAGATTAGTCATACCAGTATCCTTCACATAGGTTCTTTCACATATTTATTATGACCGTTTGAGTGGACTTGCACTAATTCATGTAACATTAATGCCTTAATTCACATCAGCCATCATTTAAGAAGGTTAAGAAAATGCCTACAATATAAACCAATTTTGTCTGAACAGTACGAGGCAAATCCCAAGTCCATTTTCAACTACAATTTCAACCTAGGAAATGAGATTTTTAAACAAAGTGATCTTCTTACAAAATGTTCACCTATGTCTTAAGTTTCTAAAGGCTCATAAATCAAGTCATTTGGACCTTTAAATTAGGAGGTGTGGCCTAAACATTCCAAACTACTCATGGACAGTTTACAGGAACATAATCTAGAATTGTGTTCTATATTTGAAAATTTTCTAGGAACGATAGGGACGTATTTTGACCATACTTTCTTCATGAAAGTTACTGTCCTAGGTGTCTAGTTTAAGTAGAATTTTGATTCACCTCATTTGGATCAGTAACTCAAGATATGGTCCTAACATCCAGGGCATTAGAGACAGGTTTCGAGTCAAAAATTGTTCCCTTATTTTACTTCTAAATTTACGGTAACAATGGGACTAAATTGCTATACTTCCTTCATGAAAGTTGTTCTCAGATAGTTTGTGCAAATTTGAATCACACTATTTGGATCGACAAAGCTTTCAATTATGATTCAAACAGCCAGAATTACTACGGATTCGAGGGTATTCTAGATAACTTTGAGTTCAAACTCAATTTCAGGGGTCTTAGAATAGGAATTCGATCTAGGTCTCTTAGAAACCTTGGCCATGGGTCTTAAATTTCATAAAAACTAAAATCGATTCGGTTTAAGTCGGTGGGGCAGTTATGGCCAAAACAAGAGCATGAAGTGCAGGAAAATTTGATAGAATCACCACCGCAAACCACTACTTACCTTTTTCACACAAATTGTTCCTCATTAGAGGTCACAACCAAAACAAACCACAAAACAAATTTAAACCAACCAAAACACCTTTAGAATGAGTGTTAGGGTTTTCCTAACACCAACATAGGCAAGTAGGGAGTTAGGATAGTTTTCTAACCTTAATTTCTTAACACTTCCAACTTGTTTTCTTCTTTTCTTCCCTTCCTTGAGCAAAGATAGTCAAAACCATAGAGAGGAAGAAACCAAAATGGGCTCTTCTCCCACAAGAACCAGATGCCCTAGCTCCAAAACCAACCAAAATGGAAAATCCGCCATTCTAAGACAAGTTTGTTGTCTTAAGTGAATTTTTGCTCAAATTTTGCTTTCTACTTAGTCATAACTTTTTATTTCTGTTACAAGTCAACTTATCAAATTAAAATGCCTTATGTCTTAGCATCTTATGTCCTTTCTTTTGGTCCTTAATTGGCTAATTACTATTTTACCCTTTAGACTTCTTTAAAAATCCCGATTATGTCTTTTTTCACATTTAACACTTAAATTTTCGAAAAATACGAATTTAACTTTTATTATCTACATACGTATCATTAAAACTATTATGGTATAATTTGGGATTATTCACCTTTGGAATATTTAATGGCTATACATAATTCCAATGGTGAAAGCCTGTGAAGGTGTATAGGCATGCGATGCCAAAAATTCGTTTCCCACAAAAGATACATGATTTTGAATATAAAATGATCATTTGAGGTGTAACATCCAAAAATCTTTTGGTTTATAAACAAATGAAATTTTATTTGAAAATGATCATTGAATGTAATCCATCAATGATGGATTTTATCACACATTGGTGTCGCATTGTGTAAGACCCTGAATTTACAGTTTCCATGAATAGTAAATTTCGTTTTCGATCAGTTAGATATTTGACTGGAAAGCGATCGAATGAATCGTATTGAAAAACAAGCCTAGAAAATAAAAAAATGTTCATAATAATGTGTGAGTCCAAAGCTGAAATAAATTAAAAGCGAAATTATGTTAGGAGTGAAAATCTGATTTTGAAAAATGGCGAAAGGGTAATTTGTCGCGAAAAATGCGAAGTGCTTACAGATGCCGGATGGCGAAACGAACGCTGGCGGTGGGTCGTCACCGCCAAAATCTATTTCTCTGATCAAATTTCGTTTGAATTGAAACGATCGGATTTTTACGAAATTCGAGGCGACGAGCGTCGAAGTGGGCTGAAAGCGAGATTTTTAGAAAATCGAAAATATCGAATATTTAAAGAATGCAACATGATAGATGGCCGAAATCGGAATGAAATAAATTATTTCGGGGCCCAACGAATGAGAAGCGTGACACGTGGCGCGATATGAGTCCACGTGTCTCATGCTTTATAAATAACTTTAAAAAAATCCTAACTCTTTCAAGATCTCGTTGCATTGTCAGAAACCGTGAGAGAGAGGAGAGAGAGAAGAGAAAGCCAAGCTTCTTCTCTCTTGATTCACTTGAGTTCGTCGGTCGAACTCGGCAGTCAGGAGTGCAAAGGCCGGTCTACTTAGCGACGAGGGCTAAGCTGGTGGTGCAAAATCGCGGTCTCTTGAGGTCGGGTTAGTTTCCAGCAGAGAGAGCGTGTCGGAAACCCGAGAAGGCGGTGTCGAGGAATGCCTTTGAGGTAGGGTTTTCTCTTACTTCGGGTTAATTTTGCATACAGGGCGTGTGTGTCGAGGAGGATGTTGTCAGGTTTTTGCCGACGTAGTAGGCAGCAATTGAGAGGTTTATGCCGACATCGGGCCAAGGGTATAACGTGGGCTTCTGGACGCCGCCCGATTAAAAACCGAATTGGTTATTTTACCGTCTGTACTCGACTTATATCGGGCTGGGCTGGCTAGCGGGCCGCCCCAATTTATGTGAAAATTTTTTTAAAATTATTTTAATCAATAAATTTTCAGTTTTATTTGATACTATCAAAGCTTAACAGCCTGCTTGCCCACTCAATCAGAATTTATTTCTTGCTTCTTCAAGAGTCAGGATCTCAAGATTCTCAACTGCAATATGTTACATCAAGCATGCTCCCTATTTGCAGCATTGTTTACAACAACTCTACCACCAAATATATTTCCTAGTTGCAGAAGCAGAAGCAAATAAAAAATGCTGCTAGTTTCCCTTTTTATTTAGAAAGACAGGCAACAATGCTGCAGCTTCTTAGATATCCTTGAGACTTAAAAAGTATAAACCTGTAAGTGTGCATAACGCAGGTCAGCCCCACAGAAGCTACAATCAATCAAACAAGCATCTGCAAGTAAAAAAGAAATCTTAATTTAAATTATTTTTCAAATGAAAAATGTCAGACTAAGTAAATGAATGAAAACTATAGCTCACAACAAATGGTACAACTTAAGAACTTGAAATTCTGAATCATCCTTGAAAATAGAAGACAAAAGAGAATGAAATAAGACAATTGGACTGAATATCCAACCCAGGATAATATGCAAAATTTTAACAGCAGTATGTTAAAGTTCACACATGGTTTCTTCATTATTTCTTCCTTAAGATCCCTTAAGATCCCTATGAGTCAACTAAAGGGAAAAATCATCCGGTTTATAGAATTCACCTGTAGTACCTCAACCAAACCTAGGGCTTCAGGGTGAACAGGCCAATTCTTGTCTTAGTATTCGTTTTATAAAATCGTCACAGAAACATGCCTAATTAAAATTACAGATAATTTTACAAGGAATTACAAATAAGCAAACCCTAAAAGATTACAGGTTCCACTGGCTTCTGTTCTGAAAATAAAATGCTTGTTTAAGAGCAGCAGATAAAAGGGAGAAGGGAGAATGAATAAATTTTCTGGGTAGTTGTGGAGATAGAGGAAAGAAATCAGGACCACGGTTTCATATTTTTGGAAACCTACTGCTCTAGCATCTAGAGAGTATAAATCCTTAATTTTTTTTGTCTAAATGGATACCCATCTGACTAGGATTTGAACATTCACGAGATGGAAACGCTGTATCCCCACGGCCGATGATGGAAGATTCCGGCAGCCAGATCCGTATCCCCACGGCCGATGATGGAAGATTCCGGCAGCCCTTCATCCTTAGATCGGCTTGGATCCAAGTCAGACAGAGCTGATACCTGCAGATCTGAACTATGGGTATAGCCCACAGCTTCGTCTGACCACATATGGAGCCACGCAAGAGCTCCGATCGCTACTCGAACCCCCGACGGCTTGATAACCTGTGTAACTCCTACGCACTTACCCAACTCCCCAGTAACAGAACCCGAGATCGAACAGCTCACCGGTACGCCGTTCTCAAATCGGTCTGACAAGTTGAGAACCCCATAGAAGTTTCTCTCACATAGACAAACATGATCCCTTGTAAGGGAAACGAAGATCAAAGCAGAAACTGGAGATCATGAAAACAAAAGAGGTTGAGTTCAATTGATTTTAATCAATTGGAAGTGATTAAATGCTTAAGGGTTGCTAGAAAGTATAGTATAGTTAATGGTTTAATTGAACAAGATTAAGGGATGGATGTTAATGGATTTATGGATAATGCACTTGTAGGAGGAAGGTGACAGCGACAAGGGTGGAGGTGGAAAGTTTTGTTTAAAGGAAGAAAAATGGATTAAATAACTAAAGTGAGAAAAATATGTAAATGTTTATGAATATATATATATATATATATATATATATATATATATATATATATATATATATATATATATATATATATATATATATATATTAACGTTTTTATCAATGAGGCTGTTTTACATCTACGTTATAAATGTTCAAACGAAAAGAATGCCGTTTTTCGACTTTAAATTACGCCGATAAAATACTTAAACGACACGCTTCCATACTTTGTACGGAAGACGACGATTGGCTTCCATACGAAACGAACGCTTTACGAACGTGATATTTTATATATTACGTGTTATACGAAAAATATTCAACCACTACACCCTAATGCTACAAAGATAAGTTTCAGCCGAAACATTGAAAGATTTTTACGCAAGCACTCGCATAACTCGAAATTATTGGTGATTTTTATAGATCGTGGGCCAAGAAATGATGATATCATTACAGACGCGAAAAGTACGAAAAGAAAGGCACGATTTATCTGGAGGCTCTTTTCGTACCATCTGATAGTAAGACTGCTTTTTTCAGAAGTTCTTTCACGCGCCAACCATGGTTAACGATAAGACGCATTTCTGATGCTCGGCCATCTGCCGATCGTGAAGACTGCTTTCCTGAGGTTCTTTCACGGGACCAACGATTTCTAACGATACCTTGCCCATTGTGATATGACGGATTCAAAATAAAAAGAACGTGATATCAAAAGATATGTCGATACAATCAAGCTTTACACATCAGATTCGAACTATAATGAACAAAAAGAAAGAACGCTTATTAAAATGAGATCTCATACAATCGCTTTATACGTCAGGATTTGAATGTAGTGCGAAAAGAACGCAAAGTAAACGCTTAATAAACGATCTCTTTATACAATTGTTTTACACATCAGGATTCAACCATATCCTAAACATTATTTCCTAGATCCGGAGACTCTCACTCAGTTCCTTTACCTCACCCTTTTCCAACGCTTTCAAGCACAGTAGACCGACGCTGCATTTCCCGAAAGATCCTCCCGCCACTGGGATTAATTCCTCGCTCACGTGATTCCACCACCTTTGAAAATGTATAGTTTTCATTAGAAATAATCATACGCGCACCCTTTATTCTTGTAACGTATATGTTTTAAAAGATCGTTTATACATTCATATGGTTCAAAATAATTTTAAAGTTTGATTTTAAATTGGTCAGGTGGACTTGATGTCCATTGTCGATGTGGAGTACGTTAAAACTGTTTTAATACAAGCTGTGAATCGACACGTCCGAAAATTGCGAAACTCCTCGCCTCGATTTTCTATAGCGTTTAATGTTTAAAAAAAAATTTGTCCCACCATGTTCATAAGATTTTAATGGAAAACGTGAATCAGATAAACGGCTCGCCTCCACCTGATTCACTTTTAAAAAATGTTTAAACGAAATGAAAGGTTTTTTTTTTCCAACTGCAGGGAAAGGTTTGGGAGGCCTCCGAAAGGCTAGAAAAGGAAACTCGGGTTGGGTCCCTTCACATTGTGTGGTAGAGTCAAGAAAGACCGTATGGTGAGCCTGGCAGGCGACTGTGGTAATTTGCATAATGACAAGCCTCCTCATTTCATTTCATGACACTGCAGGATTCCACAAGTTGGTAAAATCGTTTCCTTTTTACTCGGGAATGAATGTGAATTGTGGAATACCATCGTGACGCGCACTTGTGAAAGAAGATTTATGTGAATTTACTTAATGACGTGGCTCTCACCCTTATTGGAAAACATTTCAGCAAAGAGGAGTACACTGAATGACGGCGCTCACTGATACCACACTATAATAGTTTCTGATAAATGAATACAAAAAATATTTTTGTAAATTTTATGTGCAAACTAGTTTTGCCATGTGTTTTATTATACAAAAGAGTTGTAATTAAACCCTTATGGGTCATTCTTAATTATAATCTTGCATGTTTTAAATTGAAATCTTAGATAAACGGACCCTGAGTTTCGCCATTTAATCATAAATTTGTGCATCCCAAGAATAGACACTTTATGTGGTATCTACCGATATCCATGAGTTTTCCACTGACACATCAACTGAACTCTGCTTGTGGGCTTCACTATAAGAATTTAATTTTTACCACCTTTAGCATTATCACTAATAGATGATTATCTAATAATAGAAACTGATGGATGCAGTTTAGGATGGGGAGCTATACTTTTAGCAAAACCCCATAAATATTCAGAAAAGAAAACATAAAAAAGTTGTAGATATACTAGTGGAAAATATAAGGAAAAAAGAAACATAAGTAGCATAGATGTAGAAGTAATAGCAATGATATATGCTTTAAATAATTTTAGGATTTTTGTAATTACCATAAGAGTAGATTGTGAAGCAATAGTAAAATTCAATAAATTAAAAAATGAAAAAAAGATATTCTCAAAAAAGATGGTTGAATTTTATAGAAAGTATAATCAACACAGGTATAAAAATAGAAATAGAACATATAAAAGGTAAAGACAGCTTAGCAGATTCTTTGAGTAGACTAATCAATTAATTTTTTGTTACAGATGGACAAGTATTCCTGCCTATACACCGAATAAGGTACTATAAAAAGTAATTAATTATGGAAAGCATTCTCTTAAGGTATATCCTAAAAGTAACATAACTTTTAATTTGCTACCACATGTAAAATTAGAAGAAGAACATAAATGCATAATAAATAATTTATGGATCAGTTTTAATCAAGTATTTAATAAGCAAATTAACAAAAATCTAGATAGAAAATATTTTATAACATGTTTAAATAGTTTATCTAAATATTTTCATAAAAAGAATAACGGTAGTACAAATTTTAACTTCTATGTTATTTACCAAGGTCATAAAATATGTATATTTAAATCATGGGAAGAAGTTCTTCCCCATATTTCAAATCACCCTAGACCATTTTTTAAAGGTTTTTATGATATATCCCAAGCCTTAGAACAGTGCAAAACAAATATAGGAAGTAATTATTTTATTAATCTTTTAGTCAAACAAATTTTAAATCATCATGGTAACAATTATTTAAATTTTGCACAAACTAGTCAAACACCGTATTTCATATTACGATTTCTCCCACTTTGTGACGCCCAACCCAAAGACCTAAGGAGGCGCTGAAGGAAATATCACACTCACGCGACCGGCACTCTTTTAACCTTTCTTCTCAGAAATTTCGACACTGGTACCTATTTTCTCATTCATATGCATAATTTCTATAATAACAAATATTCTTTACATATACATTATACATACCAACATAACAAGATTCATTATATTCTATACAATACATGATAGAGTCCCTTTACTCAGACTATTACTATTTTACTATTACAAAACTATACATATAAAATCGTAGATTTTTAACAAAGTACGAAAGACCTATCTCCGAGATGGCCCGCTGCTATCGACGCGACGCTTTCACCCTTTTATCCTCGTCTCTCGCTTCTCGTACCTACACTCCGATTATAAACCCGTACTAAGCTTTACGCTTAGTGGGAAACATATACATGGACGACCAATAACATTAATTGTCGCAAGCTTAATCGTATACTTGATCTATTTCATATACTATCTCTTATATCATATTATTTGCAAGTTTCCTATACTTTCATGTTCATTTCCTTATGTTTGTAAGATACCGTGCAGCATCATATACTTTCATATCTCGATACTTTCATATAACCTATCTTATACTATCCTGTACTTTTATCTACATTCTTATAATTTTCATATACGGTACTCTTGTATGCTTTCATATGTCTTTCACCTGTTTCTAGTCTTTTTCATCTTTCAATTCTATGACTTATTACATTTAATGTACTATTACATATATCATTTCTTATCCTGTACCTATATCATGTCTCCTTTCATGTAATGGCTACGCGCCCATGTTATACCATTCATTTCTTACATATCGTTTTATCATATATTTTCTTATACGATCTTATATCATTACATATTTCTCAGATTTAAGTGCTTTCACTGACTATAGACCTAAGATTCACGATGTGATTCGAGTGAATCTCGGCCACAAGCCATTATTCAAGAAGAATCGCGATTTCGTGATTTAATAAGATGAGTCACTGACGATGGGACCGACATTCACGACAGATTCGATGGCGAATCTCGGCTACGTTTATTCATTCAAGAAGAACGCCGATTTCACATTTAATATTAATACGAGTCACTTTGACTATTAGACTGACATTCACGATATATTCGATATAAGTGAATCTCGCCACGCTTTTGTCATTCACAAGAAGACGCGATTTCACATTTAATAAGACGCTTACTGACTATTAATCGACATTCACGATATATTCAATACGCGACCGCTTCACGCTTCATTATTCAAGAAGAATGCTGATTTCACATTTAATAATACTTAGCCACTTCGACTATACATCGACATTCACGACAGATTCGACAAGTAATCTCGCCACGTCATTATCCAAGAAGAACGCCGATTTCACATTTAATACATGAAATACTTTGATCTATGGGACCGACATTCACGCATGATTCGATAGTAATCTCGTCATGCTTATCATTCAAGAAGAATGCGATTTCACATTTAATAATATTATGAGTCACTTTTGACTATAGGGGACTGACATTCACGATGCATTCGACAGTGAATCTCGCCATGCTTCATATTCAAGAAGAATTGATTTCAGATTGCGATATTTTGTCATATACTTTTCTCTTTCATATAACGTACTTGCTCATATACTTTCATGTACCGTAATTTGTACTCTTCCATATAATCGTCATATACAACTTCTGTCCTTTTCATATACTTCATACTATGTACTTTTCTTTCTTATATCACAGCTTTCATATATCAAATTTCATATACCGTACTTCATATAATCGTACTTTCATACGATTCATATACTTTATCTATCATATACATTTCGCGCCATCGACACTTTATTTCAGACTCAGATAATTTGTCATATACTTTCATCTCTTATCAGACCACATATTGTACTTCCCTATATTTTCATCTTGTACTTTTCATATATTATACTTTCCTATAATTTTCATATAATGTATTTTTTTATATACTGTACTTTCATATTATCTGTCATATACATTTTTGTGTCATTGACACTTTATTTCTTTATCATACATGTAACTATTTTCCTATCATTTACATTTCTATAAAGACGCTATTGCCTTAATCGTATACTTCCTAATTTCATGTATTTCTATAATATATTCATTATTCATTTGCGTATTTACTATTTATTGTACTATTCATTTACGTATTTAATATTGTTTTTTTTTTTACGTTATGTCAAACTATTCACTATTTACTATTCATATACGTATTTATTTACGTATTTACTATTCATATACGTAATTATTTACGTATTTACTATTTACTATTCACTATTAACTATTCACATACGTATTCATTTACGTATTTACTATTCATATACGTATTTATTTACGTATTTAGACGAAAATCCATACCTCGTGGAGTTTGATGAAACTCCAATATTTTGATACCCACGCGTAGCCGCGACGCGCTGACACTTCGCCATTTTCCGACCAATTCGACCGTCGAGTTCGTAGATTCGAGAAAACCAAAACATGCGATTTTTCGAATTTTTAATTTAAAACTCTATTAAATCCCATGCAGATCACACGTAAATTTCGTCGAGCAGAAAGACTTTTCTTCTTACCCCTGACTTCACCTTAACCAGTCCGATTTATATCAAGAGAGGAAGTCGATGTAAAATAAAAAAAAAAAAATTTCCTTCTCCTTCCCACGCTGCTCTCTAACCGTCTGCCTCTTCTCTTCTTCTTATTCTTTTTTATTATTATTATTATTATTTATTTGTGTGGGACCCACATATCACCTTCTTCCCCTTCGATCCGCTTTGTACCAAACAAATTATTTCGCTCCTGGCTTTCAATTTCATTTATCATAATCAATATTCTTTAAATATTTACTATTTTTCGGCATTTTCTCAAATCCCGCTGCGCTTCACTCTACAATCTGCCGCTGTAAATTCATAAAATATTCCACCGGGCTCTCTGAATTTAACGAAATTCGACAGGCAGAACTAGATTTCTCGCGGGCACGAATTTAACGGAGTACCGTTTGGCCATCCGAGATCTGCACTTTCTGGTGCTTTTCCAAATCGCAAGAAAATTACCGCCTACTTCCTTTTCATAAAAAACGCCATTTTTTCGAACGAATACAATTTTTAACTTATTTAAAGATCACTTATTTCCCCCACTTCTATCACAAGATCACTTATTTAAAGAAGAATTAGATATATTAAGGAAAAAATATGATAAATTTGAACAAGATTACCTGGAAAAGATTATATGAAAATAATGTAGATAATGAAATAGAATTTAAATTAAAGAAAGAAGCTTTAGAAAGAGGAAAATTTAAAATAGAGTCTTCAAATAGTTTTTCTATTTTAGAAAATTGATAATATGTGTTCTTATCCCCGATAGCCAAATGCTGCCATTTGTTCTGGGCTCATTGCGCTTAAAATAATGAACTTAAATTCAACTCAAATTAGAAATTTGGCCTTACATAACAAATCCATTGATTTCGTGAGCGCTTCAAAAGCCTAATCGAAATATTGAAAAATTGTTGAAATTCTTAAAAAAAAAAAATTCAATAAAGATGAAGAACCAGACAACCCAAGATCAAAAGAAAGCCTAAGAGAAAAAGACATATCAGAATAGACAGCCAAAAGATAAGAAGAAAAGAATATAAGATCCAGATTTTTTCAAGCCAGCTATCAGGACAGATATTGAAAGACCTTTTCTTTTCAAAACAGATGTCTATATTCCTTTTTAGAACAATATTGGAGCAAGATTTCGTAGGTATTAAACGCGACCGGGCTCCATGCTACTAAGGTAATCTTATCAAATCTCATCATATTCTAAACCTTTTTAACCACGATACTATATTTAAAGTGTTGGGTTTTATCTTTCAAAAGATCATTTATTTGATTAATGACAAAACCCAAATGGCACCCAAAATCAATTGTTTTGATCTTATCCTTCCTCTATATATCTGAAGGAGATCTCCCTTAGTTAGATATCTTCACCTCTCCATCTCTCTCTCTCTCTCTTGTAATCATCTGCTCTCTTAGAATATTCTCTTCTTCCTTCTTTTGTAAATTATTTTAAAATCTTTTAGCTCAAGCTTTTCAAAAGCTTTCAGGTCA
Organism: Tetrastigma voinierianum; assembly: GCA_016808115.1. Lineage (NCBI taxonomy): Eukaryota > Viridiplantae > Streptophyta > Magnoliopsida > Vitales > Vitaceae > Tetrastigma > Tetrastigma voinierianum. The sequence goes on from JAEQBH010004665.1 coordinate 113,263, forward strand.
AGCTTTCCTCCTCCTTCATTGTAAAAAGGTGTGTTTTTATATATATGAAGCTTGTTTAGTGTTTGTATTTCTTGTTTATAATCTATATGCTTAGATTTTAGTACTTTTTAACTTCAGGAAACATCTCAAAAAGGGTTTTCCTGAAATTTTATGGTCATAAAAATATTTTATGTAATTTTCATTATGTATTTAAGATAGTTTATTTTTGTCATATTTCTCAGATCTAAAAAACGCTCCTTAATTACATAATTATGGTCGCCCGTATCATTGATATATTACTAATTTTCCTATAGTCTAAGTTATGATATTAAAGGAATCTTTCTTAACATTAAGGGAATTCATATTTATGTACACATGATGTTTAATTAGATCTTTGATATTAAAAATAATAATAATAAGGCCTATAAGAATGTAAGTAAAACCCTGAATAGGATCCTTTTACAAATAATCAATCAACCCTTAGCCACCCTTTTAGACTATCCAAAATAGATAAATTCGTAATCAAAAAATATATAGGTAAAATAAAAAACAACCTAGGTCGGTTAAGACTAACATATTCAATATATACAATAAGAAAGATTAAAAGGGAATTAATATTTAATAATAATTTTAGAATATAAATTATAAACATATACTTCAAATATTAACTACTTCCCAGGATTTAAAAAAGGAAATAATAGTTTTTGATATTATCATAAATAATTTAAATAATAAGCATTTAAATTTAGAAAACCTAGACATACATAATATTTACCATACCTTCCTATTTAAAACTTTTTAACTAAGATTTTAGCTCATCTTCATTATACATAATATTTACCATATCTTCCTATTTAAGACTTTTTAACTAAGACTTTAGGTGCTGCAAAGATGCTTCAAAAGCATTTACAGGTGCAGATTTCTTGCCATCATCTTTCATTGAAACTTTCTTATGCGTTGGATTAATATATCATTATCATTCCTCTGTTATGTCTCATTTTATGACCGGATGAGCATTGAACAATCCATGATCGAAAATTGATTTCGTTATAGCTAAACACAATGTTGGTAAAGGAATTGGCAATTATCATTATTCACAAGTATAATTTCACAGATTCTGTAGTTTTATGCTAATATAGAACTTTTTCATGTTAAACAAATGAGTTATAAACATAGTTAGGCTACTCATTGTAAAAACAAAGCATATGAGAATTACAAATATTGTAATGCATTTCGTGAGATAATCTGTTGTTATTTTTTGTTTGTTTTATCCAAAAGGACTTGACTACTAAATGTTACTTATGAATACAAATTTTAAGAAACTAGTGCTTAACTTATGATTACAAACTAAAAGAAATTACTAATAATTTTGAAAGAGGTGGAAAGAAATTGGTACTCTAAACCATCCAAGAAACTTGCTAAAGAATAATATGGGAACAAAATATCGGAACAGTAGGTTACATAATAATAAATAAAATATAAGTCCAATCCAAACCTCAAGGACAAACCCAATCTGATCCAAGAGCTTCACAGTTGATATTGCAAACCTAGTTTCAAGAAATGATTGACATGTTTGGTAAGTAAGAAATTGTTTCTCAATGCAATGAATATGGTTGCTTTAGAAATTATTATCCGGTTATTTGTTGTTATTGCTGACTTAGGAATAGTGTTGCTTTTTCAATTCATTTATTTTATAGGTATGAAAATTTATTGTGTGATATTGTTTTAAAACTAGTGCAATGAATTTATGTTGTATGGTTGTATTTGAATTTGTTGGTTTGTAACTATCTCTTTGGTAACATGTGTTGACTGTGATGTTATTCGGCATGATGCTCTTACTTGTGAAGTGAGCCAAATGTGATATGTTAGTAATAGGTAGATTAGATTAGAACCACCTTACCTAGCTTTGGTTTTCACTAGAACCTTTATTCTTAAATGCTTTCTTGTTTTTGATAGTTTCCAAAAACATTTATTTTACATAAGGCCTTCTAAATTATCACCCTTCCACAAACCTAGAGTATGTCGACATACAAATACCAGATGAGGAAATATGAGTTTGGCATGGCATTTTACTCTTGTTGAAATTTTGGGCCATCCTTTGTATCTTTTAAGTTACCTATCTCTATGCTCAAAGTCACAGCATAAAGAGCTTTTCCTAGCATGAAAAGATCATTATATTCTGTTTTCCATTTCCATTATTGTATAAATTCTATAATTTATTTACTTTGCTAAGTATAGTTCTTTGTGAACTGCTTTGGGGAATGTTGATGTATTTCCAAGTCCTGTTAAGTTAAAATTTGTAGTTCTAATTAAATTGGTTACATAGAAAAAGAAAAAAAAAAAACCTTTATTGTAGTTTTGTCCAAAACCGACAGAGACCCATTAAGAGAAGATACTTTGAAATTGTTTAATTGTGTTTCTACTGGTAGTAATACCAATGAAAGAGACAATTTACCTATACGAAAGTAGTTTAGTGACTGACTATTGACTTGGACAACATACATGACATAAAGGTGTTATTTATGCCTTCTTTTTGAGAGATTCATTGTTCTTGTTGGGATATATCACACTTCATGATACTGTATCAGTAAGATGGTAAATTTTTGAATAGGGGACAATTGTTCTAGTTTTCCAACCAGCTAAGGAATGAGGTGGAGGAGCAAAGAAAATTTTAGAGACATGAATGTTGGAGATTGTTGAAGCCATCTTCGGGCTTCATGTGTCTCACCGTGTGCCTACTAGTTTAGTGGCTTCCAAGGCCAGGCCCATTTTAGCTACCTGTGGTTTTTTTGATCTTGTAATCAGTGGGAAAGGGGTCATGCAGCCCTTCCCCAACACTCCATAGACCCAATATTGGCAGCTTCAAATGTGATAGTTAGTTTGCAGCAACTGGTTTCCCATGAAGCTAATCCCTTAGATTCACAGGTACTTTCTTTTCTTCCTGTAACTAGCTGCCCATGTTTAATTTTGTGTTGAATTCAGTCAATTAAATTGAAAAATCATAGCTATCTTCTTCGTGGAATAGCCCTAGCAATGGGCTGTTTTTTTGCCTCTCGTTGATGGTTCGCAATGTCTGGATTGTGGTTTCTAGGGTTGTTACAGATTTGCAGTTAAAAGTTTGATCCCTGTCTTTTGATTTGTAACAGTTACCCCACATCTACCAAAAAGTACTTTGGATTAGAGAACATGATAATTTGAAATATTTATATTCTTTGATTTGATGGAAACAAATCTGTATTGAAACATCACAATGATCATTTTCAGGACCATGGAGCGATGAAATCAATCCATTAGAGATTGATAACACACTTTTATCTTATCCTTTTTTTTCCCCATTTTCTACAGAGGATTAATTAGAAAATGACTAAACTGTGCAGGTAGTCACGGTTGGGAAATTCAAAGGTGGTGGTGCATTTAATGTCATTCCTGATTCCGTTACAATCGGAGGCACATTTAGGGCATTTTCGAAATAAAACTTTCTATGACTCAAACAACGAATTGAAGAGGTACGATGAGTAAAAATGAATTGATCTCAATCTCTTTATCCTTATAACTAACTCTTATTCCTCGAAAATTTCAAAATATTCCTCCTTATAATGCGATTATCTTATCGTTCTATTAATCATCTTCAAATGCATTAGCAAGTAATCACATTACAAGTCGGCGTACAGAGATGCAACACAACAATGTAGTTTATTGACCCTTTCTACCTATTAGAATATGGTGGATCTCTATATTAAAGAATAGTTTCTTCTCATTATTTACAACTATCTGTTACAACCCGCTCTCAAGGAGAAAGGGGACAAGTATTTATAAATCTAGAAGAAGAATCTAGAAGCATGAAAAACAGAGATAAACAGAGGCACACAGATTGCATGACTTCACTCCACATATCTGATGTTGTTACATGGGTAAGTATAGGGTGTATCTCAGGTGTAGGGTACACAACAGCAGAAGCTGAATATGGAAGCTTCTCTTATTCTAAAAGCTTCTCAACACTACCAGTAATTGCAAATGACAAAGATTTGCACAAGCATTTCCAGACTGTAGAAGGGGATATGGTGGGTGCCTAGAATATCAAGGACATGCCTCCGATAATGGGAGCCGAAGACTTCTCATTTTGTACAGAGGCCATTCCAGGGTACTTCTTCCTGGGCATCTCGAACCAAGACATTCACCCTACTATACTGTCAATGAGGATTCGCTTCCATAATGCAGCTCTACACTCATCATTAGCCACAAGATGCCTCCTAGAATACCAGAAACGGATACCTACCTGATCGAAGAAAAGCTTGCATGACGAATTTTGAGGTGCTTCAATTTCCTCGACACCACGTAAGGGCTTTGATTATTTTTTTTTTTTTTTTATCAGTAGGGCTTTGATTAATACTTATACTACGTAAGGAGGAGGGTATTGAAGGGTCAATTTATTAATTATTATGTACCTGTACCTGCACCTTCACCTGCTTAAAAAAAAATAGACCATATGAGGAAGATATGGTTTATTGGAAACTCTGATATATGAGGAAAATGCTAGAATTTAGCTCAATAAATTGCTCATAGCTCGCCTTTTTATCTCTCCGAAAAGAAAGAAGCAATACAATTGTTTGTCATTGTCTTTCTTCCACTCTCCCCCTTCTTTTTTAGTATTTGACAGCCAAAATTTAGGTCCATGATAGTACTAAAAGATACCCTCAACTTGTGCAAATTCATGCCTTATAAATTAGGTACATTCTCTTAGATCAAAAATAGGGGATTTGGAAGATTATAGAGCCTAAAGGATTTGTATTTGCCTTTGACATCACATATGATAGTTTTGTCTTGAATGTCAATCCTTCCTTTAAATCTTCATCTAATTGCAACCCCTATAGTAAAACTTCACCACGGTCGAAATCCTCATCCTTGTTACCCCAAGAAGAATGGGGTATCGATCCATCTGGCATCAACCTTACCCCGAGGTTCGTGTAGGTTTAATGGGCGCAAGTTTTTGGAAGTCATCAGCAGCGGTAACGTAGTGCTCGGGCGGATTTGCTCCGCGACATCACACCGATAGCAATCCTTCCTAAATCCCCATCTAATTGCAACCCCCGTAAGAAACGTCACCACGATCAAATCTTCATCCTCGTCACCCAAGAAGAACAAACGATCCATCTGGCATCAACCTCACTCGGCGCTCAAGTGCGCTTAATTCGCATGCCTTTCGTGCTCATCGCAACAAAACGTAGCCCCGGCCGATTTGCCTATAACATCACATCTAATAGCAATTCTTCCTCTAAATCCTTATCTAATTACAACCCCTATAGTAAAACTTCACCAAGATCGAAATCTTCATCGCCATTACCAGCAATGCACGATCTATCGAAGATCAACCTCGCCTCTCACGCTCGGGTGCAGTTTAACGCAGCCAAAGCTTATCAGAGCCGAAACGCAGCAAGATAGATGATGTTTCTGCAGCGCACAGGAAGGCCAAAGTGACACCGTAAAGGCCCTATTGATAAAACCGATAAAGCTTAATGTCACCGTTGCATTGTGAGAAACTCTGAAGAACATAAAAAGAAACTAAAAACATTGATTCTCTACTGTAAGAATTCTCAACGATGATTCACTAATTGTAATAATCTTCTTTGCTTTCTAACAAATTTGTCTTTGTTGATCATGATGGGTTTATAGGTAGATTTGTTTTTGTTGATTATGGTGGGCTTATGAGTCTTGTGTAATTAAAAATAAACAAACCTCTATTATTCAATATATAATGACTCCATTTTTTTAGCTTGTAGAGTTTCTTCGGGCCTGTTTGTTTATGATTTTTGAAAAGTGTTTTTTTTTTTTCTAAAATACAAGAGGAATAACAAAAACACAAAAAACACGTGTTTGATTTATCATGAAAAACACATAAAATACTAAATTAAAAAAAAGTTTCCAAAGAACAATACTATTTTGGTATTCTCTTACAAAACTTTTTCAACAATACTTTTGTTTTAACCAAACAAAGTTCTATTACGTCAAAAATATATATATATCAAACTGACTTGCGAAAATCTCTTCCCTTATATTTTTCAAATTAGCAATTCAAAATCATCTATCTTTCAGAAGTAATAGTTTTTATTTTGATGCTCAATTAAAATACAATAGAATTAGTTATTAATACGTTATTATTTGTTTTTAACAAAATAAAATTAGTTCTATAATATTTATGTTAAAATTGTAATTTATGATTTCATTGTTTTATTAATATCCATAAAAACCAAACACGTACTTATTAAGGGATCAATAATAACCACATCCAAATCAACTATATATCATTTTCATCTTTCTTGGGAGAATCCATTTCATCCGTCTTTGACAGTGATGAATAAAACAAGATCCATGTTGATTAGATTAATAAACAATAAAACAGTTAACATCACTCACATCTATTAGTATCAAACGGCACCAACAAATAACATACTTTGCTAAAGGAGACCAATCCCCTAGATGGCATAGGTAAAATATATTAGGAAATTCCAATGCCCCTTTCATACCCAGATTAACTATCCATTTCGGAAACCAATCAACCCACCATCACTCTCTTAATTTGCTCCTGGATTAGCTGTTGTACAAAATAATTAAAGGCATTCCTATTAGGAAAAACAGGAAGAGCATAAGCAATGGAAAATGTTATGAATCTCACCCACATTTCGGGAACCATTCCTTTATCATGTCTATCTTGTCATTCTTTACAGTCCATACCTCATACTGATTTGCCATGCGTACAAACAGAAGCTGCACAGCCATGATACCATTGGGACAGAAGAAGAATAAAAAGAACCATGTTTATACCATTCTAAGGGTTGGGTTTCTGCCTATTGTAGGAACACAATTATAACAAAAAATCCATTCCTAGCGAGAACAATGGTGGGCAAGGCAAGTTCAGTCGAATGGCATTGTGGATTCTAATCCAGAAAAACATAAAACACAAAAGCAGAGTCATTAGATCTTGTCTGCCAATAACATGAAAACTGCAATGCTGCATACATACCCTAAGGTAACACATTAGAAATTGAACTTTCTAACCTTAAAAAAGTCAGCCAGTTATTGCATACCCACAAACATTTGCAACCTTCCAAACTGATTTTCCAAATATGAATCTATTAGTATTATCTATTATCCTTAGGTACTGCACTGCCCATCTGATGGGAAAATTTGCCAGCTAAAAGCATTAATCCCATCATTGCATTTATGCCAATCCCCAAAACCAAACAAATAGTTGGATATCAACCAACTTCAGTACTCAAGAAAGCACAAACTTCTTTTTTTTTTTATCGGCAAGCTCAAATTTTATTCTGATAACATACTACAAAGGCCAAAATCCTTTCACCCAAGAGCCAGTATCCCACTTCAGAGTACTATAAATTCAAAATTTGGATCAAGTGTGATAGGAATCATAATTTCAAGCTGTGGATGGCATCACGAGGCAAACACCCGGAGAAAATACATAATTCACACAAAGTACAATATGCTCAACAAGAGCCATTTACCACGAGCTGAAAGTAAAAAACAATATCAAAAACCAATATTATAGACTTAAAATATCCTACCCATTCATTAAGAACAACCAAAACAGTCTTCAAGCTTTCATTTTTTGCGCTCACTTCTCCGACGAGTTGGGTCCTCTCTTCTTCCCGAAACCCACAACTACAGACAAAAATAAAATGATATACAATCAGTCAAAACAAAACCTCAAGACTTTTTAATCGCACTTAAATAAATCCATATAAACGATTTAGGGTTTCATTTATACCGGCGGTGACGAATCGGCGATTGTATTGCATGCGCTTGTGAGCGCGACCTCGGGGCTTCTTCTTCTTGTCTTGCTTGGCCACTTTTTGGGTTTGGCCTCTCACCTTACCGGCACGAGCCAGAGATCCGTGAACCTTACCTGAAAATCATCACCGTCAGAGACACAAAACTTAATGGGCAGATCTGAGAAGTGTAAGCTTTTTGAGCTTACCCATGGTGGACTTTCAGAACTTGCTGGTGCTGCTTCTATGGCTTCAGGCTCCAAACAATGGGATTCTAGGGTTAGGGTTGAGGATTTCCGGGGAAATTAATATATACTGTGGCTGGAAGGTGTGGGCTGAGATGGGCTAATGATTGGGCCTGATAATTGATCCAACCTGATCTAAGCCCAATACTAAGTTACGGGCTTTGTTGGGCTAGTTACTTTCTTGTGATTTATTCTTATTTTCCTTTTTAAAACACATTTTCACTTTTACCCACCCTCGTGTGGTAAAGTATTCAGTGTTCCAAACGATATGGTTTATAACGAGGGAGAGAGTCCCCAATTCAATTCTTAGTGGAGATAATTTACTGTATTATAATTAAAATATTTAGTTGTCAAATAAATAAAACATTTTTGCTTTTTCTAGGCAAATATATTTTCAAATTTAAAAAAAAAGGTATTTTTTGACAATAAAAAATGTAAAGGTTTGTTTGGTTACCCTTTTAAAAATTGGATTTTATTTTAAATAACAAATAAAATATGAAAAACACATTTGATTTTTCTTTTTATTCTTAAAAATATGTTCAACATACAAAATATTAAATTCATAAAACAATAATAGTTTTTGGGATCATCAAATTGGTTTTAATAATGGTTCTCAATAACATTTTTTAGGGGGTGTATTGGATTACGTCTTTTAATGAGTTTCATGGAATTACAAAGTTTATAAAAATCATACTGTATTAGATTATGACTTTTAAAAACTTTATTAAAGTCATGGTGTATTCGATTAAAACGTTTTAAGACTTTAAAAAATTATAAAAGTCACAATGTATTCAATTAAGACTTTTTAAAACTTTAAAAAAATATATAAAAGTCATGGTGTATTAGATTAAGACTTTTATAAACTCTCTAAAAGTATACCGATATTGAAAAAGTCATTGACTTTCATAAACATTAGACTTTTAATTACTTTTCTAATAAAAGTATAAATACTCACCCTTTAAAATTCTCCTACACTTTTCCACAAGATTTGAAACGACTTTTTCATTGAGTAAGTTAAGTCAATAAGATTTTTTTAGAGATAATGGTTTAACCATATGAGTTATATAATTTATAAAAACTCATACTATTCATAAAATTATATAATTTTTTAATTCTTCATATTTTAAGAACTACAAAGTTAAAAAAATATGATTGTTCCTAAAATCACATATGAATTATTTGTTTTAATCATTTTACATACAAATATGATATTTTAAGAATTAAAAATATGATATTCGTTTTCAAAAATATATATCAAAATCATAATTAGATACAAATATGATATTTTAAGAACTAAAAATATGATATATTTTTTTTCTTATAATCATAAATTTATTCAAATACACCTTTTTGCCTTGTTCAAAATATAAATCAAAATCAAAATTATAATGATACACTCACGCACAAATGTATATAAATATATAGTTCTTCACGATTTTCATTCACCATCCATGAATGAAGAAATGCTTCGGGCTTAAAAGCATGAGCTTATATCCGCTTTTAATCATCGCAGATCTTATCTCATAAAACCTCAAGAAAATTTAATTTTCTCGGTAAAATTCGCGAAATTCAGACGGCCAAAAAATCCAAATTTTTTCGATATCGGACGACGAACGACTTCACTGCTGGGACCGCCTTCACGAATTTATCTACCACGTCAAATTTCGTCGAATTCCGAAACAACCTCGAATTCATAGCTTTTTCGATATAAGACCGTGTCGAGCGTCAGATGACACCAGGAGACATGTGATGTGACAAAAGTCACCTACTACATGTACCCATATGACACATGTTGCATGATTAGTGAGAGGATAGGATATGAATGGCTTAGGTTGAGCCATGTGTCAAAAAGGCCATTTAAGTCAAACTATAGAACAAAAATTGAATTAAGTGAAAAGATTAAAATAAGACTTCATCTTCTCCATTTGGCTGATGGGAAAAGTGTAGTGAGGGGGAAGAACAAGTTTTAGAGAGAGAAAGTGCAACTTATTTCTAGATTTCCCGGCTTTCGGACCGTCGGTTCTCGTTGGGCCAAGAAGCAAAGTTGATCTAAGTTATAAGGGCTACGCATGAACACCGGTTTTTTGGAGTTTCAACAACTCCTGGAGGTAGGGGTCTTCTTCTACTTGTTTATTTTCGGTTTTAAGAGCCCTGTGAATGGTTTGGTTGATTTGAGGCTGTGGGTGGCTATTTGATCGGTCCTGAGAGTTTAGGACTGAAATGCCGAAAATTTGGAACTCGTTTGGATAGTCCACGGACTATTTGGGTGGCTTGTGTTGTGTTTGTGTGTTTTGCTTGATGTTAAATAACATGCAAATTGTATTGGAGTGTATGAGGCCGAAAATGGCCATGGATTTTGGTTCTGCAAAGTGGAACCGATGCTTAGTGAGAGGGTTGTCCACAGACAACCCACTGCTCGTTTTGGGAACTCTTAAAAACAGTCCTGGTTTGCTTGTTGGACCGATAATGGTCCATGTGTGTTGTAAGTAAAATATGACCCAAGATGAATAGCTTGGAGCATGTATAGAATGAAATTGTTAATGCATGAAAATTTAATGTGTTAACATGAGGTTGAATTATATAAAAATATAAATGTGTGTGAGTCATTGGGATTGGATTGTTGATTAGCTCGTATGAGCTAATTTTGATGTTATTGCTATGAATTGAATAACATGATGTTGTGAGTTAAATTTTGTTAATATATGCATGTAAAATATATTACATTTAATCGTTTAAACGACATAACGCATTTCATATGCACCGGGGCACCCTAGAATGAAATAAGGAAATAGACACATTTAAATAAATTAAAAAGGAAAATGGTTGTGAAATTAATTTATATGGAAGATTTTTCGGAGAATTGAGTTGAGAGATTATCCAACAATTCACGTCGGAGGAGCCCATGAGCTGTTTCGGAGAGTTATCCAACAAATTCGCCTCGGAGGATAGTCCAATATATTTACCGAAACTCGTTATATGTTTTCAAGAATAAAAACCTTTTGTTTTTAAAACTGTATTTTTCTCATATTCGCTTGCAAGATGCATGAGGAGTCAAATGGTAGCCGAGAAGTGGGAAGCAACAGATTCTCATCCATATCACGTAGAAGACCAAGTAGAATCACGATTGCTCGAAAGTGTGTTTGGGTTACCATCAGATGCACTTAAAGTGTAACCTACGTAGTGAGATTATCACTACCTGCATTGCTCACCCCGTCGAGGGATCATTATATCAAGTATAGGAAGTGTTCGTGAAGACTATATTCACAGGCCGCTTGGTACAGTTCTATTACGCGACTTCGATTACATTTTGTAAAACACGTATTTAATTATCACAATCAAAACACGTTATATTAAGGTGATGTATCAACTCTCAACTATCGCATACATGTATTTTAAGAAATACATATAGCCACGACCATTTTACTTATATACGTAGTCTCATGATACGGCATGTATTCCGCGGCTGATTTCGTTGTCAACGGACCCCCGGATTTAAAGGCCACAATCCTACCCTACAAAATTTATTCTCTTAATTCATTAACATGTTTTTTTTATTGTTTTATTCTTTTCGATTCATTATCAGTAGATATCTATTCATATAATCTGATATTTATTAATTATCAGACAATTTTATTTGTATATAATATAATTTTTTTGAGGTAAATGTTTAACCCAAGATCTATTCGTATGGTAGTAATTTGATTAATTTGATTTTTAAAATTTGCTCTAATTTTTAAAATCATGTATGCCTATGGCAATTGGTGAAATAAAATATAATTTTTTTATTCGAATTCTAGTTATTTATTGTTCATAAAATCACATATATATTGTTTTTTGTTTGAATCATTTTATATAAGTATGTGAATACAAATAATTTTTTTACATTGTTAATGTTTACGTTTACATTAAATCACATCAAATACATATTTATTGTATTTCATAAATTGATAACATTTGGAAATTCTGAAATTTTGAAATTTGATAAATTAGGAATTTTGATTTTTTAAACGAGGAAAAAAAAATTAAGGAATTTGTAATTCTTGAAAAAAAAAAAGCTGAGTGGAATTAGTCTTAAATGTCTAAAAAAGTATGTCAAAGTCTATAAAAGTCTTTTAAAATAAAAGTCTATAAAAATCATTCATATATTTACAAACTTTATAAATGTCTATCAATATTTACAAAATTATGTCAAAATCTATAAAAATATTTTAAAATAAAAGTTTATGAAAGTCATTCATATATTTACAAACTTTATAAAAATCTATAAAAATATTTACAAATCTATAAAACCTTATAAAAACATCATATTAAAAAAGTTTATAAATATTATTAAAAGTCATAATCTAATACACCCCCTTAATCAAACTGGTCCTTCGTTTTTTTAAATTGTTCTTATAATTTGAATATAGTGTTTTTCATGAATTTTTTTCTTTAAACTATGAGTTTGTTTGGTTCTTGTTTTTTAAAATTGTTTTTATGAACTCTTTTTTTTAAATGTAGAAAATACTATTTTTGATGTCTAAAAACCATGGACATTCGCTGATATTCGATTTTTCGAGAAAATCGATTTCGGTGCGGAAAAGATTTTGGGATGGAAAAATCGGAAGTAAAAAAATCGGAGAAAAATCGCCGATTTTTCCGATAAAAACCGATTTTTCCTGGAAAAAAATTTTCGATTTTTTCCACCCAAAATGCCTAGAAGTGACACCCTCCAACCACCAAGCCATTGATTGCACTTATTATATATAATGCAAACTTTTTTTATATTCTCTTATTATTTATTTGTTCATAATCCCTTTATAATATTTTATTTTATTTTTATTTTACATTATAATTTATAATATTTTTAAATCAAATATTAATTTGAACATGAAAAAGAAATAAAATAATATCATTTAAAAATTTAAAATTATACTATGTAATATTTTGAATCTCCTCATTATCTACTATTAATATTTATAATAATAACAAAAACAAATAAATAATATATTTTTAACATAATAATAGTTCGAATAATATATTAAATATAACATATTTAATTTAATAATTACTAATCCATTTGATTTTAATCTACCTTAATTAAGATAAGAATCATTTCTCATAATCTATATAATTAAAATATGAAAAAAAAAAATTTGCAGAAATTCGGGCATTGTTATGTGGGGAGTTAGGGGTTAAGGAGGTGGTGGATGATGGTAGCTACCTGGGAATGCCAGCTTCGGTGGGAAGGAAGAAGAAGGCACTTTTTGCATATGTGAAGGACAGGGTTTGGGCAAAGATACAAAACTGGAAGAATAGGCCTCTTTCGAAAGCGGGTAAAGAGATACTCCTTAAGACACGCTTACAGTAATGCCAAATTATGTTATGAGTCTGTTCAAATTGCCCTCAGATACTTGTGATGAATTGGAAAAATCTTAATGGATATTGGTGGGGAAACCAGAAGGTAAGGGTGGTATTAGATGGTGTAGGTGGACATTTTGTGTAATCGTAAAAGGATGGGGGAATGAGCTGGAAGTTGAGTGATTTTAATTTAGCACTTCAAGTAAACAAGGGTGGCGAATTCTCACAAATCACGTGTCTTATGGTAAGAATATTAAAGGCACGTTATTTCAAAAATCTGCAGTTCCTTAGTTCTCACCTAGGGATAACCCCAAATTTATATTCGCGGCATCCGGCCGCGAAGGGTACTTTAGTTAGTGGTTGTCAGCTGAGAGTGGGGGATATAAAAGACTGTACTGGGGTGATCCTTGCACGCAGGATAAGGTTTCACCAGATTTCTTCACCGCAAGTTTTGGCAGAATATGTTAGCGGAGGAACTTATATTTAACGCATTTCCTGCATCGTAAAAAATTAAATTAACCTTGATGTGCCTCGATGTTATGAAAGTGTTGATATTCCATTAAGTGTGAGAAAACATGTTGATTGTTGGATGGACCGCACGAAAGGAAAGTACACTGCTCGCTATTGCTGCGCTGTTACGTTGCATGCAGTCAATGGTTATGGGTTGTTACGCAGACAGAGTCAGGTTCCTCAGCAGCAACAGTTCCATGATGTATGGAAACTCATTTGGCAACTCAATGCTCCTCCTAAAGTGGTTAACTTTATGTGGCGTGCTGCAAGAGATATTATCCTACCAGCACGCTGCTATTCCAAAAAACGACTTAATGATGCCTCATGTCCCATTTGTGGGAATGATGTAGAATCACTGTGATGTCTCGTGTCTTGTTCTTTCGTCAGAGGTTTGGTCGAGGTTCTAATTTGGTTATTTTTCGGGCAATAGTCATTCAAAGAATGGTTTTTTACAATTGCCCAACATGTTGAGTTTCAACGACGGGCCGAGATGTCTTCAACTTGCCGGGTATTTGGAGACATGTAAATGACTGTTTGGAATCATAAGCATGCTAATGTGCGTAAGGTTATTAGTAGTTTGGCCTGGAGATTGGTTACATGTGCGAGTGGATGGGGTGTCTTCTGGTTATGGAAGTGCAGTTTACGTTGTACCGTGAATTGCTGGGATAGCCTCCATTGTGACGGCTCAAATATAATGCCGATGTGCAGCCTACTTCCTAAAAGGAGCTAGTGGCGTGTCTCGAATGAGCAGGCGCATTTAAGGGTGGTTATGTTAAAGTAAGGTTCGCTTACGAAACACGTTGTCAAGCCCCTGGGAGTTAGAGAGGCTTTAAGTCGATCAAACATGTAAGACAAACGGCGTAATTATCAAACCATCACCTAAGAGAGCGCAGTTTACGCGCCTCAAAGATAGAAGACAAAACGGCGTAATTATCGGAACTGATTGTTCAATAGGGCGAATAAAACATGCTACCGAGATATTGATTTTCACCGGTCTATTATTCAAGATTGAGATTTTATTTCCGAAGAACTCGGAGGATGGAAAGTTGAGCGGCGAAGAGATCTGGCGACCGGCCGTTTGACTTTATTCAGCGGGCCGCTTACGTCGCTTCCACGTATGTATATACACCTCGCATCAATATTTTCCACACGATTAACGGCATTGTTGTTAAAAATGAAACTAATAACCATATTCAGAAAATATCCACCGATATCACGATATTCGATATTTCGATCCTCAAAACTATTATTATTATTCATTTATCGTTATCATTTTAATAAAACTGATCCATATGCATTCTCCTATTGTCATTGTTCTTATTTTTGAGAATATAATGTTACCAAACACCCCAAACCTGCTTTTTTGGGATGGTTGATTTGATTTTAATGTTACCTAATATATAATTATATATTATTTATTTGCACTAAGAGAACCAATGTGACCGTGATTTGCAGAATATTAAAATCATTATTACCGAATAAGAACCCACCAGGGTTTATAGTGATCGCACAACCGAGTCACAGCGACCAGGAGAACCAACGGCGAGAAGATTCGGCGCCGTTATTGAACGAACGGCGTTGGCGATCTTTAACGATCGGCGGTCGACGACCTTCGCTACGCGAGTTCTCCGACCGTGTCCTGATCCGCACGATCCTCTCCGCGCCGATTTGCGAGGCGACCGCTATCAGACCGTCAAGCGTCGGGGCGGGCGACCGCCGATACGGAAGGGTTCGATTATTTTCTGAACTCAACGACGGGTCCCGCCCGGCGAACCTTCAGGCTATCGTGACGTCGGGCGCCGCCAGATCGTGCAGACCGGCACGTGTGTGCACGTGGAGGTTGTCGGGCTCTCCCGAGGACGAAGCAGAGGGTGAGCTCAGGTTGAGATATTATTCGATCATGTTATCCAGGATCCAGTTACATCTGTTATTCAAGACTGAGGCGAACCCTGAGTTTCTCAGAGATATTGTTCACTGACCGATGAACCAACACGGTGACTTCTCTGTTTATGTTCTCGCTGACGGTTTAGTGATATGATTTTTTAAGACAGTTTCAGTTTCTTCTCAGGAATGGATCTGACGGAAGTTTTATGTTTAGGATGTTTCTAAAAATTTGAGGAAAAAGGATAAATACGGATTTAATTCGACTTAGTGCCATTTTGATCAAAAATGAAACCTACTTTATTACTCGATTTTTTCCAAAAAGAAGGATTTATCATTTGAAACATCCGTTTACTTTTCTTGATCTAGTGAAATGATACTGAATTTGGTGGATGATGGGTTGAATCTGCACGGAGGGATCATGCTATGCCAAATTATCAAGGATTGATGGTTAACCAGATGAAATAATATTGAGAATATTGCTGGAATTCACTTAATCACGATCGACATCTCAACCAAAAGGGAAAAAGAAAGAAAGAATTTTTAGGAATAAATGTCCTTTTATCA
Source organism: Tetrastigma voinierianum (assembly GCA_016808115.1). Lineage (NCBI taxonomy): Eukaryota > Viridiplantae > Streptophyta > Magnoliopsida > Vitales > Vitaceae > Tetrastigma > Tetrastigma voinierianum. The sequence continues at coordinate 129,566 of JAEQBH010004665.1, forward strand.
GTAAAAAGGATAAACATTTATGACACATTCCCAATTTTGCTGTTATTTAATGTCTTTTTATATTTTTCAACGTCAATCAGACTTATAGTGAAACGTCAAGAGCCACTTTATTTACTTTTGAATCATAATGGTTAATGAGCAAAGAAGGAAAAGTATAATCACACTTTTAATTTTAATCTAGATTGCTCAAGAAGATACTTAATTTGAGATCAATCACAATTATGATTAGGGAAGACTGAATGTCGACACTTTGAAGCTAAATTTTAGCTGAATAGTTATCACATCTTTCTCCCAGTATCATTATTTCAGATACTATGGTCTGAATTATAACACTTTCTGACCTCAATTTACTACGGATGACATTTAGTGGGTACTTACACTTAGTTTGGAACTCATTCCTCACTACGATCCAAGCGAATATAGGCGTTCTGCCAAAGAGATTTTGTATACACATTATCTTAATTTGTATGTCGACTTTGATGTTGGTTTCTGTTCTATTGTCAGAAGGTTCGATTTATTTTGTTTTCAGACATTCATGTTGCAGAATCCGAACGCTACCTATGCACCACACAACTGAATAATAAATGATATACATCTAATTGTCATCACTAGTGATTGTAGAGGGTGGCAGAATGTTTGTTACAATCCTTACTAGTGATGCAGAGAAGGTGGGAAAAGGAACTTATTAAGAACCTCCTCCATCAGAAGCTGATATAGAAGCTACTACAGTTGTTATGAGAAAGGAGAGGTTGTTATTCAACTAATCAGTTGGCGCAGAATTACGCATCTGTGGCTGAACTAACAAGGCTAAGGAGAATCTCGAGGCTGGAAGAGCGATCTGGTTGTCAGATCTTTAAAAGATGGGAAGACGGATTATTCCCAGGATTTTGTTCATTATCTTTTTTTGATCGTTTCATTAGTTATAAGCTGAGACTTACAGATGTGGCTGTTAGTATGTCTATACCTTTGACCAACTTCCGAGCTGAACACCTCACACCTCAAGGCACGGCAGAATTCTGACGGTGGAGCCTGAAAACAGCATTTGCAGATCTTAAGGCATTTTTTACTTAAACCAATTATCCTCACCTTGTAACCAGTACGGAGAAGACTAATTGGAACGTTAAAGAATATACATGTGTGCATATCTGTGAATGTGAATATGTGGATCCATATGTTTATTTCCTCATTTGAATCGAATATCATACAACAGTTTGCAGAATGACTGCTTTATAATGAACTATGAAGACAATCATCTTTCGCTATGGAATTTCTATCAATAACACTTTATCTTCTTTCGGTGATCATGGTGTCAAATTTGTGTGAGATAAAGCAACATGAATTGATTAAATTGTGTGTATATATTATATATATATATATATATATATATATAAAAATTAGTATTTTCAACACAGTCATTGTTATATTCACTTCATTTTCGTAGATTATATAACGCGAGTCATGAAATTACGACAACGTTGATGATATGAACACATTCGATAAACAAGATCGTTAATGAATATTCTCGAACGACTCATGTTATCGTTCAACCGGATAACGCCAACACGAATCGAGACCGCGGAACGGGGATCGATCGAAGATCCGATGCCACGAAATATATACATCCGTAATCGTTTCCTCTTACACACGTATTGACGCTTCACGACTATCCTGATAACGCAGATTACCTGACAGATGCGTTATCGTTCACATTAACCATGATCGATCCAAAGTCGAACCGAAGATCACACGTGATACGAAAGACCCATATGAAGAATCGTGAGGCCGCTACGGACGTTCTGCAATCAAATACCCCCAAACCTGTTTCACTGCCTTTCCAATCTGATACACCTCATCTTCTAAATTTAGGATAATTTATAAGGGAAAGAAGAACCTCTTTGATGATGCATTGATAGCGTGGCCTTTTTTTATACACCATTTGATATTTATGTCTATATGAATATTCAGGTAGGAGAATTAATTGGCGGGAGTCAAAGGGAAGAGAGATACGAGATTATCGAGAAAAGGTATAAGAACCATTAAAGCTATATGGGTCACTCCCATTATCTTGTTCTCTGCAAAAATCCCAAAATAAGTATTCTCACCTTGTGGGGATATTTGCTTGAACATGAACCCTTACTGTGATTATGCTTGCAATCTCTTACGCTAGCTGCATTATTTTGGTTGCAGGATTTTGGAGATGGGTCTTCCCCTTGAGCCATACGAGTGGTACCTCGACTTGAGGCGCTATGGTACTGTAAAACATTGCGGGTTTGGTTTAGGCTTTGAAAGAATGATCCTTTTTGCCACTGGCATTGACAACATACGAGACGTTATACCTTTCCCTAGATACCCAGGAAGAGCAGATCTTTAAAACATTGTTCAATGAAATATGATACTAGTGATTTGCTTTTTTTTTTTTCATGAAAAGGTTGATACCCTCATTGCTAATTTATTATTATGATGAAATTTTGTACTGCAAACGAATTGGAACATGCAAAATTACAATATTGAAAGGGTTTTTAGTATTTGTGTTCGTTTTGACTCATCCTTGCTGTTTGTTGGATTGGAATGCCAGATTAATTTTGTTAGGTTTACAGTTAGCAGTGCTGCAATATCATCTCCATGTTCTCCAACTCTTAGTCATGGACTCATGGATTCAAGGATTATTTTCCTTACCATGCAGGATATATATTACAAGGAAAATGCCCAGCCAATTTTCTTAATTCGAGTTGTGAGAAATATCTATTTGTTTGATACTTAACTTTTTGGCGTAAGAATATCATGCATTTTTAATTTAACTTATAGTGGATTTTAACACCATTCATTATTCTTAAAACATGAAAAATATATTATAATTTTTTATATTTATTAAATAAAAAAAATATTTATTACATATATTTATCTCTTTCATATAAGCCCTTGAGGCTTGGTTCAAGTGTTTCATGCTGTGATGGGTTTAGGGAAGATCCCTGATGTAAAAAGAGAAAATTTTAACTTTCTTCCTATTTTTATAGTGCTTTTTGGAAGTTTAACAAATTTTCCCTTTCTTATAATGCCATTTTTTTTTTTTTTTTTAAAGTTTAACAGTTTTTAATTAATATTTTTAGTTAGTTTGCCCCTCTCATTTTCTCACATTTGTTATCTTTAAACTTTCAAAGATAATTTTTATCACTTATTCAAAACCATCTATATATTTATTTAACTTTATTATTAATAAAGATTTTTGTTCAATAACAATAGTTGAAACATAAATATTTAAAATTTTATCTTATTATTCATATATCAATGGTTTATTAACACAGACGGATATGTCGCCGATTGTTACGATGACGCTTTTTATCATCTGTCACCACATTTTATTTATATATGCAGGATTAAGATGGACATACGATTCGATCGACCAAAGATATCAAAATATAATAACAAGATATCAAGACCTGAATGAAAGATTATACCACTTTTATTATCTAATTTATATAGGTTTTATGCTGATTTATTATGGTTTTTATTAATTTATATCTTGGAATCTATCAATGTATTGCAAGATTGAATAACAACTAATTTTCCTTAAAAGATATATATTAAAAAGAAAAATCATGATAAGAAAAGAAAAATGTTTTGAATAAGAGGTGGAAAGGCCCAAAATTGACTAAAGGAGCCCAAAAGTATAGCCTCTTTAAAGAAGCAAAAGGCCACACAGGTAATCACCAATTCACCACGATCAACGGTTGAACATTTTGTTCCAATCGGCGGTCGCAGGCGTCGATGATGGTGATGAAGAAGTCATGATATTTAGAGATCTTCCAGATTTTGGATGACGATAACTTTCTTCCATCGATGACTCAATCGATCGATTCTTGGTTATTTAGATTATAATTTTCTTGTGCAATCTCATCCCATTTCTGCTGATTACTTAGAACCTCTTTGAAAAAGAGGTCGAAATTCTGAATCTCAGATCTTTCTGAAACTCCCGTTTAACTTAGTCTGGTTAGGTTATTAGGATTATTTGAGCTGAAATTTTCATTTGCACACTCTTTTCTTTAAATGTTTTTAGTGTTTCGTTAAATCACAGGTGTTCATGCCTTCACTTTCCTGAATGGTGGAATGTTGTTCTGTTTTTATTCACAGACAAGAGGAACCAGTTCGATCGTTCGAAAGTATCAAGTCAGCAGAGTTCATTATGAGGGTAATCTGACTTTCACCAGTTCTTCCTCGAATTTGAAAGTAACCATGAATTCGTGATTCATCGGCAGTGAACCGGAAGCCGATTGATTTCGAACTGCAGGGCGTTTTTTCAGTGTTTCCTTGTTCATGGCGTTTCTGTTCATCGATAAACTGAAGAGAGCCGATCGTTGTGGAACTGGTAAGATCTTCAATGCATCCCGGAACTCTTTGCACATCTCAGCTCTTGCGAATCACCCTTTTCCGGTTGTGTGTGTGAGAACCATGTCTGGACTATGAGTGATATGTCATGATTTGACAATATCATGTTGTTCTGTGTTCAAATTGGATATATTGGTAGGTTCAGTTTTTTTTTTTTGTTGGGTCCTCACAGGGACTCAAACCTAGAACTTCCCATTACATGTTCTTTGTTGTTAATCATTACTTCAGTGTGTAATAATATTATCCTAAATCTGATTGGCTAATTTCACCAAATCTAGAGTGTCATTTACCTGTTAACTGACAAATATCTCTCAAAGTTAATATTTGGTTTGATCTTGGATGTACAGCGTTATCATGCTTATTTCATGGAGGAGATTAACTCATCGATGATCATTTGTGCAGGTTTTTCTTTTCCTAGCTCTATTTCTTCTCTGCCTTTCTCACTTGCTGATTACATATTTCATATCATGCTTCAGAATGATTTTTTTCGATCAATATATCATGCCTGAGAATGATTTTTTTCGATCAATATATCATGCCTCAGAATGATATTGCATTAATGGTCTGTTTGACACTGAAGAATAGGTATGAGATTGTAAATGGAAATAAAGGTGAATCATAATATCATGGGAAAGAGAAGAATTAAAATCCATGTAAGCATGTGTTTTGATCCCTTGAATAGTGATTTTGCTTTCTCTTCCATTTCTAATAAGTGATTTAAATGCCATAATGAATGCAAAATGGATTGAATTTCCTATTCCCATGTACCAAACAATCCCAATAGGTCTATAATTCTCTTCCGTCAATGTTTACTGGAGAACTTGAATTCTTTGAAGATAGTGATGTGATATGTATAGTGATGTTGTCCACCAATTGCAATACCCTGTTACTGGTTCTTTACTGCATTCCTCATCTGACATACCTTTCCTGGTCTTATTTGGCAACTTACCATCTTGTTTTCTGAGACATACCTTCTGACCATTAACAACAGAAAGGACAAGCATTTATGAATATTAATCACGATTCAGGTATCTCTGAACCACACCTTCCTAAAACAAACAATATAGGTTGGTCTTCTATTTGTTTCTGAAACCAGTCTGGTGGCACTACAAGAGGGTATCGATCTACTCAAAATTGAAGAACGGCTATATTATTCTTTATGTTACAAAAATCCAGAACGATCCCAACGTTTTCATTCTTGGTGTGGTCGTTAAAGCAAATAGATATTTGATATCCGAATCACAGCGTCAAACAAAATCGAAAGGCAGACTTTTATTAACCTGAGATATTCCAATGGTTATCGGACGTTAGATTATTTACGAACCGAACACGAGATGATTGATACAACATAATCATTATATTAACCGACGATCCATGACACATAACCGACCAACAAAGAAATTGCCACGGTTTTTGGCATGGGCTTTTGGTATCGGCATTATATTCCTTGCCACCGTGATGGTAAATTCTCAATTTCTAACTTCGCAAATAGATCGCAGCCGTTCAGTACGTTCAATGACCATCATGACTAAGCCATAAGTCAAATTCTCATTATACATTGATTTGGCATCTCGTTTGAACGATTATCCCCATTTTAATATAACGAGAATCAGTTCAACGACATTTAACGATAACTTCGGTACCATGACCGATGATCGAGATATTATTATTACTTCACAGACCGACCGACAAAGAACATAGCGTTTTGTCAGGTTAGAACTTTATTGGTATCAACGACGGTCCCGTCCACCGTTGTCCGGCTTGGTTTCCGTTTTGTCAAACAACGATCAACGGCCAATATTTGGTACGTGAACGCAACTTACCATCTTCCTTATTCACAAGCAGAATCTACCGAAACGCCCGTTGCTGACACCTGGGTAGCCAGGTATGGTAGCGATGCAGACCCATTATCATTTACTACCCGTCTTTCTATTACCGACCTGTTCGATTCTTATTATTTTGTGTTGTAGATCACAACCAGATATTCGGCACCATTGGACCTTTAATTTCTGAAGATCCTTCTTCATATGTCATAGGTAAATTTACTAAAAAAAGGTGCACTGATTTGCACTGGATTTACAGTGGAGCAGCATTTGGCCTCTACGTGGACCATCTACTCAATGAGTCATCAGACGAAGTAAAAAAGCTTCGAAGCTACATGTATGCTTACAAAGCCAGCTAAATATTCTGATCCTTCCACATCTCTGCCTGATCGACAAGACATGAAAACACAATTTAGCCGGATCGCAGTTCAGAAGGAAGAAATTTCGACGCAACACCACGTGAAAGGTCCATTATGCAATTATCAATATCCTGATATGGGTTCCTCATCCGTTTTTACACATTAAAAGACGCAACAGAAAGATTATTATATCGATGATCACAGAGTGATAATTACTATCACCCATGGCTTTTTACGACATAATCACAGAAGCGGTTGTTATCATCGGATATTAGCGTATTTTTCTCAAAACTAATTGACCAGTGGTCGATAACCGTTTTATTCATCATATCTTACACCGAATCTCACCATCTTGAAGCGCCAGTTTGGACCACCTTGGCCAGCACGTCACAATATTGATATGATGATCCGTTCGATAAATATTAAGAAGATAATAAACGATTAACCCCATACGATTTTTCCGATGTTATGCGGTATTAAGTCTTCGATCATAAGTACACAAGACGACGAACAAGAAGACGATCACAATGACCCGTCAGAACAGATAATTTTCTATCGAACTCGATCGGCGCTATGGCGGTAATACACTTGGATAGAGATATTACGCCTACATTTTAGAACAAACGCACCAACACCATCATCCACACTGAAGTTCCCGTGATATGACTCGTCACTGACATTACATTGCTGACAATGTACAACATTTTCAATCTTCCATTGGGCGGGATGGATAAACTAAAAGCCAAGCAGCAAAAGTGGCACCACCCAGCACTGAGCACTATGGTCATAACCACACCACCAACATGCCCGCACAAAAAAAGAACATGCCCACACACATCCGTCTATGTCCGCGATCCACGTCCTTTCTTAATTTTGAGCCTACCCATGTCTACCTTTAAGATATGTTCAGTTTCAATAATCAAAACGCTTATAAACTGTCTTTTGAGAGATTTGGTCTTTTTCAACTTCTTCAAAGACTTTTTTTCCATCTAAGCCATGGTTGTGTTGTGGGAAGAAATTGATCCATTCACTCTTTCTTTAGGGGCCATATATGTGATAATTTGAGCCTACCAAACATACTATCATCAAATGATTTTACCAAACCTGATAGTTTTGTGGTTGTAAATCATAACTTGCTCATTTCAAGGAATTTGAGCAGCAATATTTACCTTCGAAGACCTTCACTTTACACAACCCATATTCATTGTCATCTTTTCGTAATGCTTGGTGTAACTTGCCCATTTTTAAGTACCATGTCCTTATGCCTCATAAGTATATATAATGTTTTCGTTGTGCCAATAACCTTTGCTTGGTCTTCGCCAGTGCTAAGTGTTGCACCAATGCAACTGAAGACCAACAATTGTGTAGATGCCTCAATGTATGTCAACTACCTCTATCCCCCCATCCCCCTCCCCCTTCATCTTTGCTACAATGTAGTTCATATCTACCTCAGTGCTTCTTTCTCAACCCGAGAACCACGTTTATTGCATCGCTTGCTTGCGCATACATTTCCAAATCTGCTAATTCATTCCATGCTAGGTATTGTAGCAACGTCCCATAGCATTATTGTGCACATAGGTTGCACCCATTTATGTCTGCCAGAACGGCTCAGTATATATCTTAACCTTGCCCAAGAGTCCGTATCATGTTTCTGGAATAGCATAGAAAATATCCTTGCTCATCTTCTCTTGCTGTTTTTTCACAGCTGCTGTGGGTTGTAAGTAAGGCCGGGTCGGGAAAGTTCCAATAAACTCAAGGTAAATGATATGGCCACAAAACTGTAATAGAAACCCCTTTGCTTAGTCTTAGGGGGGCGTTTGTTTTTTCACTTATTATTGAATATAATTTTTTGTTCTTTTTTTTTTTACTTACTGCTGCTGACTAGAACTGCGATTTCTTTTTTTCTTTTTTTTTTTCTTTCATACAAAATTCAATCTTTTAATATTTATCTAAATTTTGAAATCATAAAATTTTAAATAAAAATTAAAAATATACATGCTTCTATTTAATTAGCATTAAATGGATCATAGAGAACATGATTTCTTTTATATTATAATATCTAATTTATCTTAATAGAAAAACATTAAAAAAAATACATCAAGATAAAATCAAATATTTTGATTTTTTCTATTCAGCAAAAAGTTTGAAAAATTCAATAATAAATCATGGAAAAGTTAAAAAATAAAACTTTCAGGAAAAAACCAAAAAACAACCGCCCCAACTAATGCTGAACAAAATGCCCCACCCTGTAGTTGCCCTTTTGGCTGGAAAATTACCTTTTCAAGGCACCCAAATTGCAAAAAATGTGATGTTGCAAGGAAGACGCACTAAAAACATAAATGTATGGGGGTACAATCAAAAGACATACCAAAGTTGGTGTTCCGAACAAACATTAACCAAGTAATCTGAAAGCACTAATAAGAAGTCTCATAAAATGCTCAACAAATTTCTCGAAGTATGGTTTTTTTCTCAGGAAAAAAAAAAGTTACTCATCCTCGTCATCAATGATCTTGGTCCCCAAACCCTTCAATCCTTCTGCTGGGATTTCTGCAACGGTAACAAGAGAGTAGAGCTCTTCCTTTGCATCTTCGTCATCATTTCTCTTACGAGCAATGCGAACCCTAATCCTCCTTGGGACACTTCGGATTCCCCTGCTCCATATGTTCTTGTTCAGCTTCACATCCACCCTCACGTCCTTGGTTCCCATGGCTTTCTGGGCAAACTTCCTGATCTCCTTTATTGCCTTGGGAGCCTTCTTTTTGAATGTACTGTTGTTCAGGATGACAAGGGGAAAAACATTTAGGTTTATATATAAACTTGAAAAAATGTAACACAGTGATTAGTATGATTAAATCTTCTATTTCAACTGCATGCAGAGAGAGGATCTCCTGTGATCTTGTAATTGTTCAGAAAAAGTAGAAGAATGTGGAACAGAATTGGTTAACACAAGGTAGCTTCTGCAGCAATCACACAATAGAACAGCATAAATATACACAGTTGAAACAAATCGATCCATTTTATGGAAGAGTTCTTTGTTAAGAACATCATCAGCCCTGATAAGAACTAGGGTTTCTGTACTTAATCCAGAAGCACAAAATACAAGGGAAAAAGATTAATGCTAGAGAACAAAATTGAAGTTAGAATCTATTTGTCCAAATAGGTTATGAAGTGTTGACTGTTTTGTCCAAATATTTGACATCATTTATTTCTTTTTGCCACAGTACCACAGGAAGGAAGAACTGCACATAGGATCTAGGATGTCTCGCTGCCATTGGATTCTTTTCCATGGAAATAAGTGTCTTCCCCTTTCCTCCCAAAAAGCCAGCATCAGAGAATCATCTTTCCAGGAAAAATTGACACTTAAAAAAACAAAAGGAATAAAGAGGGGTAAGGTAATTGACAATGGTGGTTGGAAGGGGTAAATGGGCTTATCGTGAGATAAGGTTTTGATTTATGTGATATCATGATAATTAGTTTCAGTCCAGAGTTTTATCGTGGCATCAGAAAGGACATTATGAGAACAATGGCACAGGTCTGTGAGGTCCAACACAAATGAACTAGGTTATGGCACTGGAATAAAAAAAACATGTGGCCAAGCTGTAAGGAGGACGACAAAGGATGAGCAAACTCATACTGATCATTGTCCATTTTTTTCCTTTTAAATTTCAAACCCTATCATGCACTTTGGTTATAAATCCCGTCCACATCCCATTAGACTTGATCAAACACAATCCAGCATTCACGCTTATGCTCATCACAGTCAAAAGAGATCAAATCTATAAATGCCTTACTTTCTCCACAGATGTAAAGCTATAAATCACAACCACCCCTACTTGTCCATAAATATCCAATCATCAGATGATTTCCCAGACCCAACCTTCCACAAACTGATACCGCCTAAACTCATCATCTTGTGGGTTAAAAAATCCCATATATCTCACTTACATGATTGGTGATTCTATTCCATGAACTCCTACTTCCATGCACTTGATACATTTACAAGGATGCAAAACCAATTAGTGGGCCAAACATGCAGCATGTTTGTTACACTAATGGCCTTTAAAACAAATAAGGTGATGTCCCCATTAATTTATTTGAATTCAAATTGTGGAATAACCAAACAAGTGGAGCATAATGAGCAAAAACAATTCTGTCTGACATGCCCAAATTTTAGGAGGAAAAGAAACATACAAGTTTTAAGGCACACACAAATTTATTGAATCAACATATTAAAACATTGATGGATCAAAACAAATAGGATTCAGCGACAAAAGTGCTTACCATCCATGCAAGCGCTTGTGGAGGTTAATGGTGTACTCCCTGGTAACCACTTCCTCCTTTCTTCCTTTCGGCTTCTCCACCATTTTCACTCTCTTCTCCTCAGTATCACCTGTCATTCAAAATAAACTTTCATTTCGAAGTCTCAACCTCAAACCCCCTAGTAACAGTCCTAGCCAGTTCTTCATAATCATACAGCAATCACAAGCTTTAGTGACGGAAAAAAATACTGTTTATGTGGTGAGAAAGGGCAAGAACATAAATCAGTCATAATCGATGAATAATACTGCGTTTGGTTGCTGAGAAAAAAAATGAACAACAAATCCAACTCAGATGAGCTGAGCCGAATGCTAACGTCTTGCTCATCTGAGCCGCGTGGAGTTTCTCGCTTTCCATTACCGAATCAACACAAAACACAGAATATCTAGGCTTTCTCAGCAGCCAAAGGAAAGAAAACACGAAGAGACAGCATCCATAGCCAACATAAATACCGTAAATCACAGTTTCGTAAGAGAGAAAATGAAAAGAAGTCTATGACTCCATGCTAGAGAGAAAGAGAAAGTACCTTAGGGATTGAAGGATGGTGGACGGAGGAATGGCAAGTGAGGTGGGAGGTCGACTATATGCCGAAGAGGAGATCCAACGCAGACGAAAAACCCTAACCCTAATCGCATACCATAATATACGTCTATAAATTTTTTTTTTTTTTTTTTTTATATTGCGGTTTATAGCCAAATGACAACTTTACCCTGGTTTGCCGGTGTCGTCGTGTGGCCTGATTTTTCCATTTCGGCCCACGATCAAGCTTGGGCCCAGACCTTGACCTGTGCAATCAAATCAAGCCCACATCCAAAGCCAATATATGGGCCAGAGTTAGGAGCAGTAAAACGAATTTGAATGTAATTACATTTCAATTATAAAAAATATGACAAAATAAAGAGCCCTTTGCTGTTGCATAGAAGAGAAGATAAGATAAATGGTTTTGAGGACAAATTTTTTTTTTCCTTTTCTCTCTGACTTATTTGATTTCTTTGTATTTTTTTTTATAGAGAATGAATTCGTGATTTATATAAATCCATTCCTCAAATTCCTTTAAAAAATTTACTCTTCCTATGACATTTCAGATGGAATTATAATTACTCGCTTTCATAAATTGATATTACCTTCTGATGCTTCATTGTTTGTGACTTAAAAATGGTTGATTTAGGAGGATTAAATACAGAGAAAACACAACTCCGAGGAAAATTTCTCCAGGGAACCAAAAAGGATACAGAGATGGACTCCCTCACTTGTTTAATGTAGGCTCCTTAGCTGCTATATGATATTATGTATGGCTGTTTGAAGGGTCCAGCAAGATTATAACTCCCTACTTTCTTTCTTTTGTTTTCTTATTATTATTATTATTTTTTAATAGTGGATGTCCGAACTAGGTTACTGTGCACCTTAACTAATCCTATAAGACCCTGAAGTTAACAGCCGTGGGTAACTCCGATGGCATAAGGGAACTCGAACCAGTAACCATATCATCAACAATTTGCTGCTCTTGTAGAGGATTGTTAATGGATTTGTGCCAAGAATGAATGATGATCATATATGTATCCTCTACAACAGCAGCTATTTGCATCATATAGCCGAATAATCGATATCAATGAGATCCTAAACCTGTTGCTTGAATTCAAGCCAAATGGAGAATTCCAATGCAGGAAAGAACCAACAGGACTCCTTCAAAATGTTGCTGTAGAAAAGCTTAAGATACAATGAATTTCATTTTAGTGAAATGTAACAACACATCATCAATTAGGAGGATGATACCATCAAAGAAAAAAGGCTCCTTTCTCATCCTCTCTTTTGGCCTAGGCTTAACCTATTGTTCATAACTCCACCTACACCATGGAGATTACATTAAACTTGACTGAAACAAATGGTAAATTATGTAGGATACAAGATCAGATCAACCCGAAACGACTCCGCCTTTCAAATACCAGGGGATCAGTATACGAATTCATAGTGTGCCTCAATGCAAAACTTCCTCAGTTGTGGTTCTTAAGGGATTCAACAAACATGGACCAATGTGTACCTTCTTTCTATGGTCATCTATTTCTACTGGAGCCTTTGCTCTTCCAATTATGAGCCAGTTAAACCAGTTTCTTCTAAGATTTGTGACCTCTCCGAGAATATCTCCATAAAGTGAGGCCAAAAACTGTTACACCAGCAACACCTGCTAAAATCTGGCACAACCAGAAGATTTTGGGAGTTATATTTGGAGAATTTTGGTAATCGTTTTGTTTCAGTGCTGAAAATAAAAAAAATGAAGTCATGTCTGCCAGTGCCATGAATACACCATACAGAACAGAGCAAGAACAAGAATGGCTTACCTTAGCTTTTCTACTGTAACTGTTATCAGTGGATTGGAATAATGATGTCAGTAACTTAACGGGGGATGTTCGGGGCATTAGAATGACTACTGTGTACTGCTTTTTGCAAGGGAAAGGCAGTATTCTTTGTAATGCCAACTGCGCAGTTGATGGAGTCAACAGTTCTCTGACTTTGGAACGCCCTTCATCTTGAACCTTTCACCAGAAAATTAATCAAAATTAGACCAAAAAAAAAAAAGTTTCCAATAGAATTAAAAAATGTAAAGCATACTTTTCTAGCCTACTTTTGTCAGCAAAAATAGATGCCAATAAAGGGGATGTCCAAAATATGTTTCCATTTCGTTGAAATTGAATGCCCACGCACGTTTAAGGATCATTCAATTATTGCCATTACTAATCCTCAATGATTCTGTTTCACAATAAAGGAGTATTTGTCCTGATTTTTTTGAGGAACAAACGATGGAAGTGAGGGAATAACATTAGGTGGAACCTATAGGGTCAAAATAGATGGAAGTGTCATGTTAGTGGACTAACAATAGTGGGAATCTATAAGTAAAAATAGAGGAGGTATCATGTAAGTGGGAATACAATTAGCTGGAATCTAGAGGTCAAAAAAGATGGGGAGAGAGAGAGAGAGAGAAAGAGAAGGAAAGGTCCAATATGTATCAAAACTTAAAAAACTTAAATCCGATGACAATAACTCTCCAATGATCATGCATGAAAGATTCCCTTGAGAAGACCGATCTTCAAGTGGATATTAATTCCTCTAGCCTCATTTCTAGTCATGGAGTCATAAACCCTCGTTTTTATGGTAGAAAGATGCCTGTATCCAAATCTTCAGCAGTAGCAAAAGGAGAATCCACAGTTTCAGAAGCAACCAAGAGTGCCTGTTTGATACTAAATGCAAAAAAAACATAAAACTTGTACTGCAAGCCTCATTTCTCAGAAGTAATGTGTTCTCCACACAGATGCCAGCTCAAACATGAATATATGTCTCGTAAGCAACAAAACATAATCGAAAGGAAATGAAAACTCCAATTTCAGGAAGATGTGAGAAACTAAGGCAAACAACAATGACAGAAAAGCAAAACGAAGGTGACCAACCTCAAAAGACATGCCAACATCACCAAAATAAACCCTTGACTGGTAGCTGCGCAATATTCTATCCAGCCAATAGTAATTCTCCTGAAAGGGTAGAAACAACTATTTATAGTTGGGACAATAATATGAACTTCTGAATTTCTTCTTCTCCTCCATCAGCGCAGAAATTGGGATATCAGGGAAATCATATGGCATAATCAAGCTTACCTGCAAACCGTTTTCATGGGCCCTTTGCTCTATTTCTAGAACAGCCGAAACATCCTCATCAGAACACCCTTCTTCCTGGAGATGCAATATTTCATCTAATGCAATATCAACCTGTTGAGAGACATCATTCAACTTAGAAAGTAAGTATTTGGTCATTCAGTTGTTAGAATACAATGGAACTCTGTGACTACATTACACCCAACTCATGCAACCATAGCATGAACCCACCAGCATTGATGAGATGTCTGGATCGCAAGAGAAATTAATGCTTATATCGCCACGGATATCACCGGTTCTTGAGGGCTTATTACCACCAAGAAATACTGAAACACCCGCAGAGTATATCTGGGACACAAATGTATTATAATTAAGGTTAGGATAACGCTAGACAAAGGTCATAAAAAATAAACATACATACACGAATACAGAATACTCACCTGCCCATGCTTGAAACGTAGAACTTGCATTATTTTTGTTTCCAAAAGTTTGCTTAAAAATCCAACAAAGTGAATCTCTTGCATCTACACTCATTGTTTTTCCATATGCAAGAACATGCAGAGGGAAATATCAGTTAGGAAAAGTCATAAAAGGTTTGTTGATGATCAATTATACAAATTTAGAGGTTATTCAATAGATGATTATAGAAGAGTGCCACACCATGGTTTCATTCTTCAGCTCCACAGGAAAACATAGCTGGACTGAACATTGTGCTTCCACCATCGGGCTTCGAACAACTTCTCTGCAAGCACATTCAATACATCAGATCAGATGGGCATTTGTTTCCAAAAATGGGATTTGGATGCAAAGAGAGAGGGTAACTCAATCTAATCAGCCTTCCGGCATCGACCCAACAGTTCCCTTCACAGTTTCATCCATTGCTGGGTTCTGAAACGGTGACTCAGCACTGACGTAAATAAAGAAAAGTCAACACAGATTACCTAATCACAGTTGCAGGAAAAGTGAAAGGCAACCCCCTGAGATCGTCGCGATTGAAATGCAAAACTGGCTCAGGAGACTTTGGTATTCCACCCTACAGAGAGACCCAAAGCTAGTTAACATGGAATATCTAATGCCCCTTGGTCCTGCTCAAATTGACAGAGGTGAACTTACTAAATACTGCAATATCAAATGGCCTGCAATAGAAGGATCAATATTCCCAACAATCACAACAGTAAAAGTCGAGGGATCCTTGAAGCAACTGTTGAAATATTGACAAGCTTTCAATGGATCAACTTTTTGAAGGTCGCTAATCCTAATTGGCTGCATGAAAAGTAAGCATCCTTAAGTTATAAATGGTAGACACTTGCAGAGATATTTCAATAAGGTTAACAGATATACCCTGAAGAAATAGGAGTTTCCATAGTTGAGCTCCCTCACGCGGTTAGCAAACGCAGTGTAAGGATCCCTTTCTTGAGCATGAACTGCTTCTTCTGCCATTTGCATCACTATTTTGACTTCTTCTTCTCCTGGTTTTACATCTGTTGTGAATAGTTGATACACAAGCTGCCAGAAGCCACATCAATTAGAGATCAGATAAAACATCAAACATAGTGAGGAATAATATATTCGTCACTTTCTCAAATAATAAAGAAGTTATTGAATGAGAGTGCATGAATACCGATCTCTATTCAACCAGATATAAGAAAATATCTAAATAAAAGTAGATGAGGCAAGATAGTGGATAGTACCCAAATATTATTTAGAGCATGCTTAAACCAAACAAGTAAATTGGCAACATGAGGACCAGCAGAGCAGATCACATACTAGCAATTACTATAGCAGAATACGAGTAGTTACTTTATTGCATTTGAAGACTTCGTATGGCCTATGTAAGTTAGACCTGGAAGGTTTCAACATTAATCACAATAATTGCTTATAATCCTTAAAAGCTACCTGTCAAGAGGAGGGAGCCCAAATGGTTATAAACCCATAAGGTCAAACGGTAACTGAGCGATGTGGGACTCAGAATGGGTCATAACAATTCATCCCTCTTTTAGAACTGACGTACACGTGGATTGGTGCCTTCACAGACCCCACGGGTAGCAGCCCTCCCACAACTCCGTGGTGACTTCGTGGATCCCATAGGTAGCAGTAGCCCTCCCACAATTCCGAGATGAGGGTCGTCCCCAAGGAATAAACCACTCTGATACCATTGTTACAATCACTTGGGTAGAGAACTCACCCTTAAAAGCTAACTGTCAAGGGAAGGGAGTCCAAGTGGTTATAAACCCACAAGGCCAAACTGTAACTTAGCGATGTGGGACTAAGAATGGCTCATAACACAGAGCAGATCACATACTAGCAATTACTATAGCAGAATATGAGTAGTTACTTTATTGCATTTGAAGACTTCTTATGGCCTATGTAAGTTAGACCTGGAAGGTTTCAACATTAACCACAATATTATTGACTTGTCAACAGATGATCGAGGACAACCTTACAGCCATTTTAACCAACAGATTCTTAAGGGAACAAGTCACACATTTATATGTAGCTGGCGGAATAAAGTTAAGGAAAAATCCAAAGAGTAAAAAAGAAAAAAAAAAGTTTCAAGTACTCTACACTGGGTGAGATTAAGCACACTGTCTGAGACAAATTTGTGAGCATAGGAGATATGGTGAAACTAGAATGCACAGCAGAGTACAGATTCAAGGAATAATTGCAAATGAAAGAACAACAGGGTCTTCTCTTGGACTGTAAAAAATATTAAGAGAGGAGAAAATGAGAATCCCATGGCCACAAACCTGTAAAGCAGTTTCCAAGTCTGATGGTGAACAATCACCAGAGAAAGTTCTCATGTATGCTCCAACCTTCGTACCAACTTCAGCTCTTTTACCAGCAAGCATATCCATTAATACTGATGGTTTATAACCAAATACACCAATCTCTCCAGCAATGGTTGAGCCCATTGAGCATGAAAAATACTCACTTTCTGGAAGTTCAGATAAACCCCCATATGAGAAACCTGTAAATAGAACCTGTCAAAAAGCAGTATGTTATAAGAATAACATGTTTCACATGAAATATTGCTCAAGAAAGTTAAGTAATTCATCTACAGTCTCTCAACAAAGAAGTTACCGTTCCACCAAAACAATCCTACAATAAAAATATGATGTTTACTACAATATTTTCCACTATTAATCTAGGACCTGAACTTTACATGCACCAATGCAAACAGCTAGTTCCAGCAGTGGTAACCTGGAAGATAAGGAACCTAGAAGAAGAAACAAAAAGAACTACAGACAATAAAATTGAAAAACCAAGCAATACACAACAAATCCAAGAAACCTCTCAAGTGATCCACTACCTAAAAGCTAGATTTAGACATGATACACTTATTTTTTTTAATCTCCCAAAAATTAACATTTCACACACACACACAACCTCACAAAGGCATAATTGATGGGGATATTCAACATCTTGATAGGCAAAAGAATGTCTCCATATTATACGACATTAGGATCTATTGAGAGGAAGATGAATACTCCCTTGCTTAGCAAAAAGTAGATCAGGTTCAATGCGATTAAGCATGTGTCCTTCAATTAAATTTGTGGTTCTCCGTGATATATTAGAACCTTTAAGCTTATTTTATGGCAAGAACCATTAGTTTTGCGGGATTGGGGATTTTCCACTTGGCATATAAGATTTTAACTCATCATCATCATTATTATTATTTTGGTGGGTGGGAAGTTGTGTGACAAGAATTGTAAGGCCAGTGAGATCCAAAAAGAAGTCAGTTTTTACATTTTGTGATGTTTTTACAGGATTGAATCCATGGACAATGAGAGGAAATTACATTCCCTGTTGAAGTCCAAAGGCATGATAAAGATCAGGAGGCTGAGCTACCAATAAACATCACCAGATAGAGCTGAATGGAACTTTTAGCTATGTAGTTTCAATTTTAGGTTTCTCTTATTTAAATTTGAATTGAATTGAGATTTTGATTCTTTCTCTAGTCAGTTGACACTCTTCATTTTTCATAGTTGACCTAGCAAAGACGCAGTCAGAATAGTGCAATGAACTCCTCATGTCACCACCTTTTTAAGAGTCAATTGCTGCTTTACCTATCCATTTCATCGTTTGAAGTGCAAAAAGACATTTTAGGCATCTTAGTGCTTAAAATAACTACTACTTATTTTATTCAAGCAAAAGGGATATATAGAAGAATAAATTCAGTTACAAGAGTTTTTCATCAATCACTACTATACTCATCATTCAAACAGCAAAAGGTGAAACTCTGGCAATTATTGGAATTTAGATTTATGGGTACTATCTCCATTTTAGCATTGAAATGGATTTGTATTCACGAGATTTCTAATTAAATATTCCATCCTAGAAATTCCATACCTGATCATCAAAGAAGTCTGTGCGCTTGTAGCAAACTCGCATGCCATTTGACAGAATCAACTCAGTAACTTCAATATTTGAAAATTCAAGCTGCTGCACAATATTCCTGAAACAAAGTACTTAAGCAAGCTTAAAATTACAGAGATCAGAAAAATAAAAAATATGATCAGAAAATGCTTTTGTCCTGGAAAATGTTTTACATTAGATAGGTCCCGGTAAAAAAGTTTAAGAACCAAGCCAATGAAGCCTAGCTTAGTGGTTAAGGGCTAGGGTGGGCATAGGGAGGGGAGAGGACCGGGTTCGAGTCCCAGTGGGGACAAATTTGTGTACTTATCAAAAAAAAAAGTTTAGGAACCTAAGATATTAAGAAAATGCTGAGATGTAAAGAATTTGCTTAAAAGCATATGTTATACTATAATACATTAATTTGCTCAAAAGCATGAAAAATCATGAATTTTGATATTGTAAACCATGGAAATTCAAATTCCAACGAAGCTAATAGATACAAGACGTGTATTTATGTTTAAAAATATATTATTATTATTATTTTTTTTTTGGATAAGCAAAGCAGAAGATATGTAATAATAGTATGCTTGAAAATATAAATGGCAGTTTAGTTCAGTTTATTTTCAATTTTGAAATGGGCAACCATAGAAAGGACCAGTCTATTCAATTTTCAACTTCCAAACATCATAATTACTAACCAAAAAAATGTAAATCCTACTCCGTTTGGGTTGGTCCAGTTATGGCGGTTTTCTCAGGCCATTGATTGTTTGCACACCCTTAATCTAAGTAAAAATCTTTTGATGGCACCTAATTACGCAATTCTACAGTGAAATGACAAGCCACTGTTTGATGGGTAGAAAGAATATGTTAGATATATGCTTTTAATTAGTAATCAGCAACAAATTTTTTTTTTTTTTTTTGATGGGTAAAGAACAGCATGCATTAATCACAAAAAAATACAGCAAAGCAGCCCAAAAGTACACTTGGGGTAATCAGCAACAATTATAATTTATAAAGTAGGATTGAAAGCAAGCCCAAGAAGCAGATATGACAAACATGGGATACTTTGATGACTTTGATCATTGATCGAACCACAATAGTCATATGCAATCTTATTGTAAAGGAAATGGATTTTGTTATCACAAGTAATGTACATGAAAGGAGAACAAAATATATATATATATATATATATATATATATATATATATATATATATATATAGCTCATTTTTGTTTTGGGTAGTTGGTATATGTTCCTCTACTCATCTCTTTTTCATCTCTTTCCTTTGTATACTCCCTATATACTCTAGGGCTTGACCCTTTTTTTGTCAATATATTACTCAGCTTACTTATCAAATATATATATATATATATATATGTCATATATTTATATATATATATATATATATATATATATATATATATATATATATATATATATATATTATATAAGTGTGATTATATGAATGAGATATATATATATATATATATATTATAAAAGTGTGATCATGAATGGTGGCAAACAGCGATTAAAAACGGAGATGATTGAAATAGAGAACCATAGAAACCAATCTTAGAACCTCCGTGCAATTCCAACCAAACCCCAGAGATAAACTAAAGCACGCAAAGAAACCAAAAGTTTTCCAACACTCCACTGTTATTCCTATGGGTGTAAAGATTCCTGATCTAGTTGAAAATATTAAATCCTCCATGAAAGTGGCACCCAAAATCACTGCAAAAGAAGCAGGAATATTTCTGCACTTGGCCGAAAAAGTCCAAACTCAATAATAATAATGCTAAAAGCATTGACTCTATATTTTAACTCAGATTATAAAGAAAATAATAAGTAACTGTAAGACAATAATAGGAATTAAAGAATCTTATATTCCACGATTTATTTCGTTCTAATATTTTTAAAGAGATCCAACAATTGGTTGGGTTAACGTTTACCCTGGATTTGGCTTATTGCTGACAATTTCTTCAGGAATGTGTTCATCATCCCAAGGAGAAATGCTTTGTTCCTCCTCAAGAGAACTAATCTTTGACACAACAGCTTTCAGATTATCTACTGTTGCAGTAGCCCAAGGCTCCATTGTCTTTATGACACAGCTGCATGATGTTCGTAACTTCTCAGAATACTTGGATACCTCCAATGCTGATATTTCTATACGTACAAAAAAAAGATGTGAAAAAAATTTAAACATACATATTTGGTTCAATTATAAGACACAAAAAACTACTAAATATTAATAATTTGATATAGGGCTTGTTTGTTAACTATTCTCAAAAACAGTCCAATGTTTTTTATAATATAAAAATACAAAAACATGTTTATCTGAAAACATAAAACAAGGTATTTTCAAAGAATATGTTTTAGTTGTTTTCAGATATTCTTTTAAGGACAATTTTAAAAAATAATGAAACAAATATGGAAAATGATTAGAAATGATGTACCACAATAAAATCTGTTTCTAGAAAAAAAAAATGCTAAAACATAGAAACTAGATTAAGAACATTTTAAGCTACCAACTAGACTTTTGTTCTACAAAAAAAAAAAAAAGTAATCTTCAAAAAATACATTTTCAAAACTGTTTTTAAAAAACCTTCTAAACAGAGCAATAGCTTTCTAAAAAAATTACTCACGAGGTAGAATAGTTTTTTGAAGCTGTGCCTCATACTCAATCCCAACAACAGGTTCATTGCGGAGAAAATGCTGAAAAGTTCCACACGAAGACATAATCCAGCCAGCTTGTTGAACCCAAAGTTAGAAATGGAAAACTTCCAGAACCTTTCAATTCAAGTATACCTGTAAGTACTCATCTCGCAAGCTGGTTGACTGCATTTGATCGCGCTCCAAGTAGGCAGACTCAACCTCTGACATTAGTAAAGCTCGAACAACAGAAATTTCCCGTTCTGAAAACCCATGCAGCCGAATCCTTGCAACCTGAATAACTAGGTATCAGTGAAAAAGAGCGGGGTGGGGGAACAAAAAACAAAATGCAATTTCTTACATTGAGATCAAAAGTATACCTCAATAAGCATTGATTCTAGGGCCTCAATTGTGCCTTTCTCTTTACAAGATGACGTAATCATATAGGCCTTCACCGGACGAACTAAAACATCTGCAGCAGCAGAGCATGAGAAAAAGGGTGGATCCTTTCTACGAGATATTTTAAATAATCTTTGGTTCAGAGCATAAAGAAACATTGATTCTGTAAGCAAGTCCTTGTAGTCCTTCACTGTCTTCAGTTCATCCACTGACATCTTATAGCTGATCATTACTGCAGACTGTTACAAGCAAATATAAGACAATTGTTACCAGTGACACTTCCCACAAGAACACACTTCAATGTTTGCTAATTTTTGAAGTGGTTTACAATAACATCCATCAAGTACTAACCCCAGCAGCTTCAGATTCGACAAAACATGAAAATCGCGGCTCCTCGTGAGATGGAACTGGAAAATGTGGTATGGGTAAAGGGTCATGTGCCAAACTTTTCGGTCCAAAATGTGTCCTTATCAACTCAACTACGCTCTGCCAAAGATATATTTGTGCATGCAAACATGCATAGAGAGAGGTTGTTAAGAAGTATAACTAGCATAGCTAACCAATGGTTTATTTATTTATTTATTTTTTATGGGTATAGCTAACCATTGGTTTATGTTACACTAAAAAAAAATATAACTCCAAGTTCGTAGTGCAATTGATACACTAAAATGTTTTACCTGTGTATCAGAAAAATCCCCAACAGCTATAACTGCCATATTGTGCAAATGGTACCACTTCCTATAAAATTGCTTCACAATCTCAGGAGGAACTGTTCGAATTACCTTTTCCAGTCCAATTGGCAAGCGATCAGCATACTGCAACCAAACAAATAATAAGATTAGATGAAACTCCTCAAAAAATAAGCCAATAAGCCATTAGCTTGAGGATATGCCATAATTTTTTATTTTCTATTTTTAACAAAAATAAACTATTAAAAAAACACTAATACCCTTGATCAGGGTCCTCCCTAAAATGCATCAGACAAATAGAAATTATTCAAGAAGTAACTATTGCTTGTCCAGTCACTTTGTACTAACTAAATTGCAACATGCTTCCAGTGAATTAAGATGTGAAACATTAAAACTCATGTCAAAGAATAAAGCAACAAGTGCAGCCCAATGTCTGTGATGAACATGGATGCAAAGTAATGACAAGTCAACCAATGCTTAGTTGGAGCCCATTAAGGTAACAGACGAAGGCACAATATAGAAGCCAATTAAATATTAAAAGGTTCCACTGTTCTTCCATCATACTAGAAGATGGGAGTTGATATCTGCAAAGAAGCCTCATGAGTACATAAAACAAAAGTACAGGAAGAGAATTGCCACATTGGTTAGACTCGATATCAGCACCTTTGAACCTTCCATCATCAGAATCCAATGAGCATCTTGCATCCGTCCATTAGCATTCCGGTTCCCTCTATACTCTTCCATGACAGCTCCTCTCTCTTTTTCCAAATCATCTGTGGAGACTCGAACCTGCATGTTATAGATGATCAATCAAAAAGAAAAAAAAAAAAAACAGGATGATTATCAGACAAGAAAGTGGTCACTGATACCTCTGTACTGAATTCTGCCAAAACTGAAATGGCCTGAGATAATAGTTCAGGCTTGTCAACAGGAACAAATAACTCATAAACAGTATCATCAGAGGATGTTACTGCATTCTGACAGGCACCAAATTCTGCCCCAATACTTTCCAGAAATTTGACAATATCATGGTTTGTATATTTCTTAGTGGCACTGAAAGCAAGATGCTCAACTATGTGAGCAACTCCACGCTCGTCCTCCTCTTCCAAAACTGAACTGCCAAAAGCCCAATAAATAAGCTTGTTTAACATTCCAAATAAGAACAAGTAAATACAACAAAGGAAAAAAAAAAAAAAGTAAAGAAACCCAAGTCTTGATAATGCTATTCTCTCCCAACTGGATTTAGTCAAGAACTCAAACTTGGAACCAAACGGTCTTCTCGGATTTCATCTGATGTGATATAAGTAGCTTATCTGATGTTACAACATATCATTCTTTTTTTTTTTCTGGTAACATAAGCATATAAGAAAGAGAACCCTAGAACATTTTTTTATATATAAAAGAAAGAGAATGTATTAAAAGTGCAACAACGGGTGAACCTAGAACATGAATATACCATCTAGCCTTGGTAATCATTCCTCACCACTTGCTAACTAGGCTTTACAAGGAATTGGCTCTAGAGGTTCAAATAAGAACCAGATACCCTTTCCTTGACTTCTTTTAGAACCAAAACACGGGTCTCAAAATACTGGATGGAGTAGCAACCTCAAAGAAGAACCCAAAAGCTTTCTTGTCAAAAGTCATTTCACTCTAAGGGGGGAGAATTTTGCAGCACTGAGAGATGGATGCAGGTGAATGTCGATGCAAACACAAGAGGATGCCCAATATTGAAAGAAGCATTATCTGCATGTTGATCGAAATGTGGTGGTTGCAAAGAAAGAAGTTTGGCCAATATGTGATGAACATGATAAAGGGCACAAACTTGTTGATCCTACTTTCAAAAGATTGAAGCATAATTGATATATTTACATTAGTTTTCCCACAAACAAGGGAAAATGTTAACAACTTCCTTTGGTCTGTGTAGCACTGAATCACAGTCCTTCGGAGTTTTCTTATCCTCCACTTTTTCTTTTTCTTTTTTTTTCAGTCATAAATTCTTAAGTCTTGGATGACATCCTTATGGAGGTTTCTGATGAGTATTTGCTACTCTATCACCGTTTTGCTTCATCTATAGGGTGATGTCTTTTGGCTTAGTCACCATTTTATTATCCATATGAGGTTAACTTGGAAACAACCAACCATAATTTTCCTCCTTTTCTTTTTCTTTTCCTTTTTTTTTGGATTAGCAAAAACAAGAACCTTACTCTTTAATCCTCTGGGTTTGGTTTTTGGTCCTTTTTCTGTTGGTTTGTTGTCTAATTTATTCATATCCTTCTATTCACTTATCAAGAAAAGGGAACCATAATCCTAATTGAAACAGTATTTTATTTTTTAGGAAAAATTGAAATAGTATTTCATTCTAATTAAATGAAGATTGGATCATTGATCAATAATAAAAAGGGTCAAAATCTAAGACTCGCATCTTTAAAATCAACCTGGTTTATAAGCAACAATCCTGGGATGAGTGGTGAAGTAAACCAGCATGAAGACGAAAAATAAGTACATAGAAGGGATTTTCATTCTCCTTTAATTAAAGGCCTCAAATGACACCACCCAAGCAATCTTTTCTCTCATAACATTATCCAAATTACACATTTCCAATTGCACAATCAAATATATTTCTTTGCTCAATATGACATCAACTCCTAAAAGTTTACCCCAATATTTGGATTTTCTCAAATATGCAGCACACAAAACCCAGCTAAATATACATTCAACAATTTCATTTTGAAAATTTCAGAAAATTTATCTGAGAAACAAAATAAACAGCTTTAGTAACAAGGCAATCTAAGAGAATTATATAACAAACAATATTAAATACAACAAACCAGAAGTCTCAACAAGCCTAATGGTCATTCAGTGGCTAGAAAGAACTTAACAAAAAATAAATAAATTTCTAATATTCTCTTTTCCTGAATTGAGTTAAGAAAATATAATAACGAACTCCAATCAAAATTTTCAAAACTTATATTCCAGAGAATCTTAATTCAACAAATCAGACTCCAACAACCCAAATGCTCCGTCTGGCAGCAGAGAAAACTTACAGGAACAAGACAAAACGCAATTCCGAATTTTCTTTGTCTTAATCGAGCAAAGATTATATATAACAAAAAAAGAAAGAAAAAACCTACTTTAACACCGCCAAATTCATTCAAGAATAACAATGCGTACCCAGAAAATAGTAGTCTTACCCGGCCTTGACAGCGAGAGCTAGGGCAGCTCTCATTTTGGGCTTGGAATTGGATCGGACATAGTAACGGAGACCATTTTCGAGCACTCCGTATTCAACTCCGAAGGGCTTCTCTCCGAGCGGTTGGTCCATATCCACGTTCACCAGCTTCAGAGACCTGAATCCATGCCGCTTCGCGATCTGCGAGGTCTCCGCCGGAAGCAGATCCATCTCCTAACCCTCTCTCTCTCTCTATCTCTACAACTTTCTCTCTCTAGCAACCAGTGGCAAATGAAGCAGAACAAAGACGACGACAACAACGACGAGGGAGTTTTTATCCAGTGCAATTCACGCGCATAATCAACCCGTTTTCTCCTGATCTCTGCCTCCAATCAGGGGATCTCATGCGTTGATATACTATATTTATTATAATTTTTTAATATAAATGTATATATTATGAAATATAATTGGATAACAAAATATCTTTGACCTAAAATAAGAAAAAGACAACGCTTGACTACTATTTTAATTATTCAAATTTGATGCAAAAATTGAAACGTATTTCCTAATTTGGAACCCTCCTATTTAACGAACTCGAATTAATAATTTCTTATAGATCTCTTCAAAAAAATAATTTCTTATATATGATTATTAATTTATGTCTGGTTGCCTACAGATAAAATTATTATTATTTATTCCTATTATTCAGTTAATAATCTTTGTAAAATAAAAAATGTGATAATTATTTTGGACCGTTTTGCAAAGAATTTTTAGTAGTATAAATTATTTTTTATTTAATTATTTTTTTTAGCAGTTTGACGGTGGCTGAAGTCCACGGTAAGGACAGTACATCCGAGGATTTGGGGTGGCTGTTGCTAAAGAACGCCGCCAGTGCCCCACCACGATTTCTCACAAACGCCATGCTTATCCTACACCCTTGCGCTTCTGTTCAACTTCCAAGCCCTCGGTTCTTCACAGTTTCGCGCCGAAGCAACTGCGTCGCGCCATTTTCGGTTTCGCTTCGGAGTTATGCTGGGGCGAACCAGGCGAAAACGTCGCTGGGCATTGTGAAAGCAAGTCGAAGGCAACGACTAGATATCCGAAGCTTGGATTTGGAAATTGAAGAAGCCGCTGATGAAGTTAAAGACGAGGGCGGAGAGGAAGACGATGAATTTTTGCCTCGGAGCGGGTTCAGGGGGAGAGAGGAGGAGATGGATTATGATAGAAACCCTGAACTCGCTGAAATTCTTGGGAGTTGTCTTGAGGATCCGCAAAAAGCCCGGGCCAAAGTAAGATAATCCACATTAACAGTTCTTTTTTTTTTTTTTGTGATTTTGGATGATTTTTTTTTGTGGGCGTTTTTCCTTTTTCGGGTTTCAATTATTAGGATTCTTTAGATGCACAGATAAAAAGAAATCTTGAGGATTAATGTTTTCAGATTTAGGGGCTCTCTCAAATGGGACCTAAAGAGAAATGGATGTTTTTTTTTTGGAGACAGTTTTACTCAATATGGGTTGGTCTCATTTCAGATGGAGGAGAGGTTGAGGGGAAAAAGGAACAAAATATTGCATACAAAAACTGGTTCAGCAGAGCCAATGAAGGTGACATTCAACCAGTAAGCTCTCTATGAATATTGTAAAGTTAAATGCAAAGTCGCAAACATAGCAAAGTTGCATATCAAAATTTCAATTATCTTGTATACTTTATTTCTTTCCTCAAGATTCATGTCAAACTTATTCTAAACTTTTCATCTTTCTTTCTTCCACTTACTGCCTGCGTTCATACTATGCGAAACATTTTGGAGCAATTAACAGCATATGCTTAGTTTATTTTGAAGACATTATCAGCTGAGATGCAAGTCTTTTCCATATATTCTTTTACTAAGAAAGTAGTCCCTAGTGATAATTTTGAAGTTACATTTGTAATGAACACCAAATTTTACTGCAATCACATATCCAATCATGTTGGTTAAGTCAAATTGGGGGAAAATATTTGGAATTAAATCTTGATATGTCACTGGTTTACATTGTTCTTGTGTATTATTTATTGTTTCACGAAGAAAAATGGATGGAACTTGGATTCTATTCTATGTCACTACTTATCCTTAATTAAGAGAGGTTGTTTGTCGGTAGGTTAGGATAAGAAAATTCTATCCAATTAGTGCCACATGTGCAAAAGGCTGAAAAGAAGTAATTGATCACCAAGGTTTGAGTTGCCTGAGATCTATTTTCCTTGGTTTTTGCTACCTTTAGGGGTTCCTCTGGAATCAGTTACAGGGGTCTTATCCTGGAATATTAGAGGGACGGTGGGGAAGAGGCGTGGCACACCTGCAAGTAGGAAGAGTTTTTGGTCCTCAAGTTAAAATTCCTCTAATTGTAAAGTTAACATCTCTTTTCTGGAGTCCATTGATAAGTCAGGTCACACTGTGTTTAATCTTTTTATTTCTTTTTCTTTTTCTTTTGGGTGCGTTTTTGTCAACTAGATCTTGCCCTTCTTGGATACCCCATCCTTAGTTATGCTGTGCTGTCATTTTCTAGCATCATCTTATTGCATTTATTTGGTCTAAAAGAATTGTTCTTGAATTGCACATAATTATTATTTTTTCTATGAAAATAAGGGCCATGTTCCTTGAAAAAGCAACCAAAATGATCTTTGGTAATAATATTCAAGTTCAATATGCTTCTAGATAATTTATTTATATTGAGAAGAATTCCTTTATCCTTTTCTGTTAATTTTGCACAGAAACACCAACACAGGTAATTGACATGATGCAAAAGCAACTTATAGTAATAGAAGTTAGCATCCATCCATCCATCCATGTTTAGGTAAAAAGTATTCTGGAAATATAACATTTTGTTTATTTTATAAGCACAGTGATATGATCTGAGTGCAGGTGGTTTCGACTTAAGGTACCAGTTTTTAAAATAAACTTTGTCTACTTTTTGTTCTTTTAATATATATATTAAAATAAAATAAAATAAAAAACTTTGTCTCGTTTTTGTTATGATAATATGGATATTCTTAGTTTCTGTTTTCAGATATTTATTGTGCGGATGCATCTCATTAGTACACTGCTTTGCTCACTTACTCCTTATGGTTGGCATTACCAGATTTGAATTCTCAAACTCATATATCTGGTTTGAATTCTATAACGTTCCATTGGCTAAAGATATTACCTTAATTTGCGATGTAAGGAGCTTCTCAACTTGGAAGTAATTTTTTTGTAAATTAATTTCAGCACCTTTAGTTAATCTGGCATACATACATGCAGGCTTTACGTTCATGGCATATTGTTGGACGCCTTGGTGGATGCAATTCCTTGAATATGCAGGTAAAATGGTCGTTTTTCCTTCAGAACAATTTTTTTTCTTTTATATTTCATTGTCCATTGGGAATTTATTAGCAACTGAATGGCAAGCTTTATTGCTGGAAAATCCAAGTACACTTTTTAAGCTTCTATCTGGTCTAGTTTTCTTGATGAAATCTCATACTTAATCATCGCTCCAATCAACATTAAGTTGTTCAGGTTGCGGTTTGTTAATTAAACTAAAATTTAATTGTTGCAGTTATCGCAATCTCCTTTGGATAAAAGACCAAGCTATGATGCTATTCAGGGAGCCAATGCAAATCCAACCACATTTTATAACGTTGGGGATCTTGAGGTCCAAGACAATTTAGCGCGAATATGGTATGCGCCTCGATTTGAACTTATAAATTTGTCTGAGGTTTTTTTTAGCTTCCATAATCATGTTAATTTTCTCATGGTCGACCTTTTCATGTAAATGGGTATACAAATATTAGTAGTTCTTGCTCATGGATTTGATAAAATTTGACAGGGTGGATATTGGGACTAGTGAGCCATTGATTCTGGATATTTTAATAAATGCATTGACACAGATCAGCTCTGAGTAAGCTTCTCCTCTGTTTTTCGATTGACTACTTCATGTTATTTTTCTTCTATGCACTGATCAAACCCTTTGAATCCATTGCATATCAGGAATTGAATTTCAAATCAGCTTTTCCAGAGAATTATTGCTGCAAAGTGCCTGCTGCTTGAATTTACATAAGTTAAAGGATAACAAGCGGCAGGCACTTTGATTTGGCTGTTGTTAAATGACCAACTCTCCTAAAAGCTTGAGCTTGTAGGATTTTGGTTTAATAACACCCTCCCTCACATGCGGTCTCATACCCCGCATGTGGAGAGTCAAACAAACCAAATAGTGTCCTCCATGGACCTTCAAATCAACAAATGTGGATTCAAATTGCAGAAAGGTCCCGAACTCAGGACCTCTTGTTAAACCAAGCTTTGATACCATGTTAAACGATCAACTCCCTAAAAGGTCAAGCTTGTAGGATTTGGGTTTAATAATAATTGTGTTTTGTTTTATTATGCTTTCAGTTCCTAAGTAGTTAATACATTGGTTCCACAATGGCCTCCCCTCTCTTTCTAATCTTTTGCTTGTTTGGTGTCATTCCTCGTTTAATGTGCACTTGCAACTTTCTGTTTCTATCATTTATGCTACAATCATTTTTATTTTCCTAACAGCTATGTGGGAATCAAGCAATTGGTGTTTGGTGGAGATGAATTTGAGAACTGGAAGGAGAACTTGACATCAGAAGATGCAGGTTGCAGTGTTCACAAGATTTAGTGAACTTGCTCCACATTCCATGAAATTCTCTGATAGTGCATTTTTCTTTGCTTTCTTTGCCCAATAACCATACACCTACAGAGGGATGAGAATTGAAGGAAAATAATCGGTATGACGAGCAGTGTTTGAATTAGTGAGACTATCAACTGTAACCAAATTTTGCGACCATCTTGATTGATTCTGGCTTGACCAGATGCAATGGTAGAGCATCAAGTTAGAGGATGTATATGCATTAGACTAGTTGCCAAGAGGATTTTCTTGAGGCTGTTCATTTTGGTTAGGATACAGACATCTCAAGAGGGATTAAACTCATTGAGAAGCCTATGTCAGAAAAAGAAATTCCTGATTTCTGAATTTTTAGGCCTGATTGTTTCCTGTTTTCTGTTCTCGAAAACAAGGAAAACATGTTTGGCTTGAATGTTTTATTTTGAAAAACATGACACAAAATTCAAAAAACAAGAAAGGATTTTAAAGAACACCAAAAGTGTGTTTTCTGTGTTTTTAAAAACTGTAATAAAAAACAGTTTTTAAAAACATGAACCAAACAGGTCCTTTATTTCCATTTATGCATTCCATAGGCAAAATGACTTTTGGTGATAAGAGAGTTGATATAGGTCCCTTAACAAGCACTCACAAAATCTCCCCAGTAGGGTAGGGAGACCAAATTCAAAGCAACTTTTTATGCGCATCTAGCATCTACCTTCCCTTTTCCTTTTGTTTTTTTCAATTGCAGAATCAAATGCAATGCACTCTCATTTAGAGAATCTAACTTTACACAGCAGATGGAAGAAGACTTGCAGAAGGTGGAAGACAGGTTAACTGACTAACTGAGTTTGTATGTGAATTAAGGACAATCTGAAACGTGCAGTAAAATAAGTTCCAAAACCATCATTTGACCTCGGTTTCTATGGTTAATACTTAGTAATCATGAATAAATACCAGGATGGGAAGAAGGAAGAGGGAGAAAGAGATAACAGCAGCTTGTTTGGAGTTCTAGATGCTCAAATTGATATAGGTTGGCCTATAAATATCCTAAGCAACATAGTATAAAGTGCGTCAAACTCACCATTTACATATATGCCTCATCATTCCCAACCTCTACTGCATTCATAACCAGGAACTTGAGAAATTGCATCTTTTTGCAGATGCAAATATCCCACATCGAAAGATTACTGAAATCGCTGATGAAGCATTCATGTCTTATGCAGAGATAATTTCCGCACGACCAACTTGATCTCTTCCAACCTTTCATCAACCAACTTCTTCAGCTGCTCTTCTTGACTGGTTTTACTTTCATCCATCTCAACAGTTGTAGCTTCACCATCCTGAGACCTGAACATGACAAAAGACATTTCTTGATCATAGTCGCTTGGTACTTCAATCACCCGTTTGCCAGAAGTTTCCGAATCCTTCCCTATGACATCAGACTTTATACGATCTAAAATGAA
This sequence comes from Tetrastigma voinierianum, assembly GCA_016808115.1. NCBI lineage: Eukaryota > Viridiplantae > Streptophyta > Magnoliopsida > Vitales > Vitaceae > Tetrastigma > Tetrastigma voinierianum. The sequence goes on from JAEQBH010004665.1 coordinate 161,448, forward strand.
GGTTCTGTAATTCTCCATGTACTTCTCAATAGGTTCCAGACCAAGATAGATGAGGACCTCCCAACAATGGAGAAAGTGTTTCTTGTTTATTTTCAAACTCTTTCGGACATCTTCAACTGCAGTTGAAGGTGGCAAAAGCTGAGAAGTGTGGGATTTCTTTGATAGCCTGGTTTCTTTTAGATGCGAAACAACTGAATTAACTGCAGGCTGAATTGGATCAAAACCAAGCAAGCGAGGTGTGTCAACACAGGTGCGAACGTGTTGGAAGTAGTCCAGTGGTTCTTCAACTGTCAAGTCATGAACATCTTCAGATATCGCAACACCATAGAGCACCTCCAGAAGAAATCGGCCATAACCTTTGTGCTGGTGAGAAGGCAATACAAGTATCTGCCATAAAACAATCTTTCATAAAATTGTTATGAAAAAAAAAAAGGCTCAGAAATGTAAATTTGCTTATGCAATCAACTTTTGTAAGGCACTCCATGAAAGCAACAAATTGGGTTATCTTCAGTCTAATCTACTGCTGATGTAACAAGTAAAAAAGAGTGAACCTGACTGATTCGCATGCGGGTACTATCAGGGTAATGGTAGAAACGATAAACAGCTGTGAAACCGAGCAATATATAATGGAAATCCTCCTCCCCAACAGATTTCTTCTGAACCAGGAGGTAGATCTCCCATCCTGGATCATCAATATCAATAGGATTGCTACCTAATTCAGAAAACAGAGCAAGTTAAAGATCTAAATTATACATTTAAGTGGCCACAAAAAAAATACAATATAAAATAGCCTAAAAGGCCAAGAAGCATAGAAGAGTCACCATCAACCAGGAGAAGAACCAGAGGTATCAACCGACTATAAAGGTGTCCGGCAGCCATGTTGCCCATAACCATACGAATAACCTGGTCCAGTGAAACAAGAGCCCATCAATGATGCCAGTCAATAAAATAGATATGAATCTTGAAAATACACATCCATATTTTAAAAAGGTAAATTGCCTCAAGTTGAAGCTCTGAAAATGCCTCAAGTTGAAGCTCTGAAAATTGGTCTCAAGGCTATAACCTCAATTAAGAAGATTGAGGCTTAAGCAAGTTATAGCCCTTACACCTCGAATTCTCAAAGAGTTTTAACAAGTTTGGGGTCATTGCAGGTTTTGGGTATTCATTTTACTAGTGGATTAAATATCAACATTCAGTGACTTTTATTGAGTTCTATGATTTTTATTGACTTCTGATACAAATTGTATAAGCTAAAGACTTGGAAAAAAATTTCACAAGAATAAGTTCTTGTTGACTTAGAAATGGAAGGGAAACAAGGCGATTGAGAAGAAATATGGGAATTGTTGGCTGCTCTATGCTGAGTTCATATATAATCATTATCATCACATTGTTGATAGAAAAGGAAAATACTATGACAATTCATGGTTGAAGAAGAATCACCAGACATTAACACTACAAGGATGATACAACATCTAGATAATGATTATAATTCTTCAAAGGATCCTTTCACTAATGGTGATGTTAGTCCCAAGGATTATCTGATAGAGCAATGAGAGAAGTAAAATTTTAGAAGAGTGAAAATTGATCTGAATTAGAAACTAACAATAACAACCCATACATGCTGTTATTATGAATTGTAGGGTTATTGTATTACTCTTTTTTATATGATTTTATTACAATCCTTCTGACTTCTTTAGAATTTTTAATGTTTATTATTTGTTTGTGTGTTTGTTTACGTTGGAAAATACACCTTTTTCCACCTTGCTTCATTTGGACAAAACACTTAAGACCACCTTTAGCTTTTAAACTATCAACATAAATTGAGGGATAGGAGAAAACTAGCATGCTTCTTAGAAAGGAGTAACATGTCTATCTCAAACCAAAGATAAAAAAGGTAAGACAATGTTTAGTGTGACCCTCTTACTATATATATATATATATATATATATATATATATATATCACTAACCAGGCTTTTTCTAATAAAATGAAAGCACATTGCGATAAAAAGAGGGAGTGAGGTAGTCCAATCTCTTCCCTGAAAAAAGGAAAAGAAAGCATGAGGCTCCTAATCACTAAAAGTCTTTTTCCCATGAAATAACTAAGGCACCAACTGCACCTAATTCAACTGCTCAGAGGTATCAAGCAAGACACTACAAACTCTATGAGAAAATGATGGTTGAGGAACTACCCTGTGCTTTCTACAAGGTTGAGTCTGATTTTCATGAAAAAATAATTCTCTACTTTAACGTTTTAGAAGGCAAAATGCGTTCTTGAGGCATTTTGGCCAAATGAAGCAAAGTCCAAGCCTTGAGGTGGAGCATAAGTCTTGAGGTGGAACAAAGACACAAGCCTCAACTTCAATAATAATAAAATTAAAACAAAATCTTTAAAATCGGAAAATATTAACAAAGTTGCACAAAAATTAAATAATAAGAAAACCATACAATAGATAATAACCAATTAAGTGTATGTAATTTTCAGTAACTTCCAATGTAATAATTTTCTTCCTTCTAAAATCCACCTCTTACATTTATCAAATAATCTTCAAAACTACATCACCATTGGTTATAGGATCTTTTAATGAATTATAATTATATCCAACTTCATTATCCTCTTCATCAATGTTAATGTCAATTCATATTTCTTCATCTAATAATTACATTGATATTTTTTCCTTCATCAATCAATAATAAGATGATTATATATAAGTTTATCACTACAGTGACCAGAAGTTCTTTCATTTCTTCTTCCCAATCTCTTCCTTTAATATTCATTTAAGGGGTTATTTGATAATCAACCAAGCCCTTATTTTTTAAAGGTTTAACCCTAATCTTGGAAAAAAAATACAAGACAACTTATAAAGGTACCAAAACCCAATAAATCCTAAGGTTTAAACCTCTCAACTAATGTATAAGAAAATCTAGTGACCCTGAACCCATTAAAACCTTTTGAATATTTGAGGCTTAAGCCTCAATAGCCTTCAAGCTATAACCTCAAGCCTAAGCCTTGATTACCCTCTATTTGAAGCTACTGCCTTAAGGTTAAATTTGCATGATCTCGTCCTAAGGCTCAATAGCCTTTTAAAAGATTGGTCTACTTTATAACGAGGAGCACAAATATTCAAAATGAAAAAAAGTAACTGCAAAAAATAAAATAAATAAATAAAATATAACGGAAATATAGCAACAAGGTGTCCACAATTTAGGCAGATGACCTATATCCATAAATTGCAAGAGAGGTATTATTGAGGTAATTGTAATAGGAAGCCATGAATCAGGAAAATTAAAGCACACCTCCAGATCAGAATCCTCTGCTCTGCCAGAATAGCTATCGTGCTGTAATGAAGCTCTGTGCTGTAATATCTCCCCATTTGAGACCGTGGATCTAAGGGAAAAAAAAGGGAAACGCAACACATTACAAGTTCAGAAACAAGAGAATATAAACCTACAAACAACTTGATGTTTTAAAGAGCAGGAAGCCCTTATGAGGTTGAAAAAATATATATAGATGGAACATACCTAATATAATGACACTCTGTTGAAAAAGTTTGAAGGAAGTCATCTTTTGTATCAACAAGCGTCTCAGCAAAAATTGACTGCAGGAAATGATTTTATGATCACATAAAGACACAGGAGGTGAAAAGATAGTTTAACATGGGTGTTCAATAAATACCTGAAGAGCAGATTTCAGATCTGTGATCCCTTTGCCTCCCTATAATAATGAACAACAATATACGGCCATCAGAATTTCATTGAAGGACATGAAGTCATATGCATACTCAAATTTAAAAAGCAAAATATCTTAAAACTGCTTGCAATGCATACCCTTCAAATAGGCTACTGAATTTCAATACTTACATCAGATGTGCTCTGAAATGTAATATCAGCATATGAATGAAATGAAATGCTGTTAATCCAGACAGTGATCTGCAATAAATTATTTAAACAACCATAAGAAAAGGAAAAACATTCATTCCCTTTTAATGGTAAAAATAAGATATTTGATTAGAAATAATTAACCCCATGATTAGTAATGCAAGGAAACTATAAGATAGAACAACAAAAATGTTCATAACACTGTTCAAGAAGTGATTATGCATGTCACTGACAAGGGGAATAATCCCTTCTCTTATCATTAGAAGTCCAATACATGGATATCTACCTACTTTTTGTCTAAGAAAGATCCTACTCATTAAAATGAAAATAATAATCAAAATGATGATATTGCCAAAGAATAAAAGCATTAATATCAGAGCCTTAATCAACTAAAATATATAACCTTTAACCCTTGGTAACCATAAATTTTGCCATCTTCTCCGAAAAAGCTATTCAAATCAACTGGATCAACACAGAAACTGTCTGATGCACCAACTTCGTCTTTTCTAGAAACTGCAAGACCAACAAGCAAAATACCATAACGAAAACATTCCTTATCTTAAATTAAGTAATAGAGAACTATGGCAATGGACAGGCTCAATGGCATATGCACATACACAACATAACGTAAATTAATGGAATACAGTGAACCAATCTTTTGATCTAAACAACAATCAAATATAAATTTCAAACACATGACAATCTTCCAAGGGGCTTCAGTTATTGCAGCTACCTGGTGAAAAAAGTCAGAACACCTGAAACCCCAACATAAACTTGAGCTCTTACGAAATATCAGCAGCACCAGATTGGATGGGAAAGAAAAACCCAATTCAACCAGAAACAACCCATTTACTCTTACTGCTAAGAGTTGAAGCAATTTACAAATTTGACCGTTGGGAACATTAGTTTCATAAAATTAGTTCAATATTCCAACTTTCCAGCGCCAGAAGAGCAGATCAAATGCCAACAGAACGAAAAAATCAAACGGAAAATAAATTAATCATGACTTACAACCACGTACCACCAACTAACCAATCATACATTCTTCTCTAAAAAAAACACAAAAAATCATACCCAGAAAAAATTTGATGCAGTCCTTTGCTTCAACCCCGGTATCTGCATCACAACCGTTAAAAATCAGAAGATAAAAAACAAAATTATAAAGTAGCTGGAGATAGCTGAATATGAAACTTCTTCGAAAACATAAACTGAGCATATGGAGAATTCGAAATGGACTCACCGATATTGAAGAATCCAACACGTCGCCGCTTCTTAGGGTCGGCGGCAGGATCAGCGGCTTGTTGTTTGAGGCCCATTAGCCGGTGGTTAGGGTTTCAGGAGAGCGGGAAACGTAGGCGGGAAATGTTGAGAGGCAATTTGGGGGAAATGCGCTTAATATAGAACCAGGGCTCATCTGCACGTGCATCGCTCGTGAGGCTTCTGGTTCTGCGGACTAATTTATATGCTAATTGCTTACATATTTATTTAGATTACATTCGATTTTTAAAAAAACGTGAAAGAAATAAAATAAAAAGAAAAATGGGAAGAAAAAATAAATTGAGAAAAATAAAAATTGATTTAGATTCAATAAAATATTTTTGCATGTTTGCTCGAATTCACTTCGCCTATCTTTTATTATATAACGATTAAATGATCTTAAAATATAAAAATCTTTAATTAATTATAATTATTTTTTTTTATATTTATAGTGAAATTAAATATGAGAAAATCATTTTTTTTTATTTTCTTGAGTAATTTGTAGAAAACATACTCATATATTGTATTTGATTATTGGAAAAATATCAAGGAAAGAAAAAATGTGAAGAAAATAGTTTTCTATATTTGATTGTTGTATGAAAATTTTATAAGAAAATCAAATATAAGTGAGAAATTTATATTTTTTTATATTTTTTTTAATCTTTATACTCATTGTTTTAAAACAAATACAATAAAGGTTAGAGCAACTCCAACGCAAGTTGCTATCATGAGTGTCATCTCCATAACTGTTAAAATGACACCTAAACTATCAAAATTTAGGCCCAATGCACAAGATCAGCGCAGAAATTGTCATCCAAGTTTTAAAAAGGCCATATTTGACAACTTTGAGAGAGGTTTTAGATGTACGCAAAATAATAAGGACTTAATTACCGTTTTAATAAACGACTCTCAACGACTATATTCAATTTCAATTCCTATAAAATTACAAATAATCAAAGGGAAAATGAACTTACCTTAAATCCTTGCCTTCTAGTGCTTTGGAAAACCCTAACTTCCGAATCCGCCTCTTGAACTCCTAGCCCTTGTTTGCGTATAAAAGTCGAACCTCTACAGAATGTGCTTGGAGAAAGGGAGGAAGAGTGAAGAAATGCTGAGAAGAAGATTTTGAAGATTTGCTTTGAAAATGAAATGATTTAAAATCAAAATTGATAAATTATTAATTATTTAAATTCATTATAAATGTTATAATTGATAAATTGATTGTATACTTTATAAATTGCTTCATTCTTTAAATCGATTATAATTTTTAATTGATAAATTGCTCATTCTTAAATTGACAAATTTATTTTTTAAATTCTAAATTGATAAATTGGATAATTTTAATTAATAAATTGCTAATTCTTTAAATTGATTTAAATTTGGCAATTGGTAGATTCATTTGTATACCTTTATAAATTGCTCATTCTTTTAAATTGATTATAATTTTTTTAATTGATAAATTAAGCCTATTCTTTTAGGATGACAAATTATTTTAGATTTAAATTGATAAATTGATAATTTTAATTGATAAATTGCTCATTCTTAAATTGATTATAATTTTTTTTTTTTTTTGTAGATGGATTTGTAATATGACGGTTCTTTAATTGATTTGCTTATGAACGACACCGATTTATATAATGATACTATTCAAAGTAATCCCACAGTATTGGCGCTAGTACAAAATGAAGTTGTTCCAAGATTGAGAAAATCGCAAAGGACAAAAAACTTATCTCAGAGAACAATTAATCGTGTCACACTAATGCAAAGAAATATTTAATTATCACGAACAACAAGGCATTACACAAAAACAATCTTGCAATACTTAGAACTTCATGGAGGCAATCATGAAAAGTGTTCTCAATCTTCTATAAAAAGTTGTTGGACTGATATAAATGCAAAATGCAGCAAATTTGTCGATTTTTATAGTCAAATTGAAAGACTCCGACAAAGTGGACACACCGAGCAAAATAATGGAAGATATAAACTTTTAATTTAAACACTAGTATGATTTGATATTTGAACTATCAACTGAATAATTTACATGCTTTTCGTACATGAAGCCTAAATAAATGCTTACAAGCATTATTGGAAAATCATTTCAATACGAGCATTATTGGAATATATTGAAAATGGAGAGGAAATGGACTAGTAATCTGACCAACAATAAGAGAGCAAAAACTCATTCAACCGGTAGTCCTGCTGAATCAACTCATGTTGAATCCTGCTATTCAACTCCATATTTAGGGGATGACACTGAACCCTCGTCCACTCCTAACCTCGCAAAGCCATCGGCATAAAGGTTTTGAAGAAACAACTTAAAAACAAAGAGAAGCAAACCGATGTTGAAATATCACCATATCATCACCACTGGAATGAAAGAATGGAAGTGGAACGACAAAAAGTTGAGCGACACGACAAATTTTATGCTCAACATAAGATAGCATTGAAGCAACATCGTAAATAGTTAGAATTTGAAGAAAGACATGTGCAAGAAATTCAAATGCAAAATAAGATGAAAATCATGGAAACTGATACTACTGGCATAGACCCACTTTCTGCAACATATTGGAATAACCTGAAGATAGAGGTTATGAAAAAACGAAGTTTTAATTTTTAGTTGTTATTTATTATGTTGCTTTTATTTTTTAATTTGTAGTCATTATTTATTATGTTGCAATTGGAATTGAAAATATAACTTAAAATTGAAATTGAATTGGAAATGCAACATGAAATTGGAATTGAAATTAAAATACAACATGAAATTGAAATTGGAATTGAAAATACAACTTCAACTTGAAATTGATAGAGGTTATTAGTCGCCATGTCGTTCCCACAAATGCTCAATAAGATCTTATTGCAGTTGAGAATGGGTAACACTGTCTCTTATTCGATAATGGGTTTGCATGAAGTCTTCTAATTCTGGTGTATACGTATGCACACTTCGCCGTATCGCATTGCATCACTACCAAAGTCTACCAATATCTCCTCCTTCGGTCTCAATGACCATATTATGCATTATTATGCACGCCATAATATTCGCAAGGTTTTCATCCAAAAACTGTTGGTCCATTACACACCTCTGCAAACCCAGGCTCGAAGTACCCCAAATGCCCACTTTACATCTTTTCTTGCCGACTCTTGTGCTTTAGCAAAATGTTTTTTCTTCAAACCTTGTGGACAGGGAATTGTTTTTACAATGTCGACCGGTTTGGATAAATACCATCAGCTAGATAATATCTCATTCTAGACTCATGACCATTAATTATATAGTTGACTGGAGGTGTCATTTTCCGAAACCCACTCCAAAGAATCGTCAATTCACACCAGTTCTTCACTCTAAAGGTCGGCAAAGTGTGAAACGACACTAACCTTTCTTTGTAACTGATTTTTGTCCACTACTAAACACATATTCGTAGTAAATGCACAACCTCTAGATTCTTAAATTCTCCAAATTCACTCTATGCCGATAAAAATTACTTCAAATATCCAATCATACTATACGTCATAGTTATCAATTACTGGGCACTAGCGGTAGCGGAAATCAACCAAAATCCTCAATATTAAATTCCAAAACTAAAACATCCATCATCCAAAATCCATTGTCCAAATATTTGTAAACTTAACAATCCAGTAATTAGAACAAATTTCGACCTGTAAAACTCAACTTCGATTCAACATAGAATTCAAGGATCAATACCCAAGTAACTTCTCAATACTAGAAGATCCAACAATACAACTACCGCTTAAAAACAAAAATCCAATATAAAACTTAAATCAAATTCTCTAATGACTCCACCTCATTCCTCGCCCAGCCATCACCCGAGGAAACTAAAAGTACCGAAAAGATATCAATGAATGGGAGGAGCTGCAGCCCAATGTTAAATACTAATACAGCTTTCATGGATCAAAAAGTTTTCAATCATATAACAAATAGGAGATGTTTTTCACCAAACTTTGATTCAAAAAATAAGTTGAACATTAACAAAATATACTCTCAAAAACATTCTCACATCCAATTCAAATCGGTTTCATATCAAATGTGATCCAAACAATTTTATATCAAATTTCGATTCAAACACTTTCATATCAAATCCAAAATCAAATACATTTCAAATATATTTTTCTCTGGTCATCAAATATCAAATGGTGCCCATATGTGGGACTTTCAAATAGGTGGCTAGCCGCAAATTGTTCCTTTTCCTTTTAAGGTGGACGGGACAGAAAGCAACTCACGATGCTTGGTAACTCCCCAACTGAACACTAGAGTGGGGTTCGAATCGATCATTCATAAGAAAGAATGTGAGATTACATTGTTATGTCTGGATTGACAAGGTGAAGACATCGTGTCGATATGCCATCCTGGATGTGGTAGAATAGTGTGATATTATCGGTCCCAGTGATGAGGCTAACAGTCAAAATATTCGTTTCAAAATTTCAAATTGCAAACATCATATCTCACACATTTTCTTTACGTAAACAAACAAATCTCGAAAAATGCGATCATACCAAAAACTGCTTTTTGATCCATGGACAATCAAATAAATACAAAAGTAAAACTTTTCTAAACGAGATTATATAAATTAGTTATGATTTTAATCTGAATAGTAAGCAAACGATTTTCTTTTTTAAAAATCGCATTAATATTCATACCGCGATACATATATAAAAATAATAATTTTTCGAAAAACATATTAGAATCCCTTACACGTACATACCTTAAAATGACAATTTTGAAGAGCTATGTTAGAATCATACACGTACATACATTATAAAAATAATAATTTTTGAAAGAAAAATTTATGTTAGAATCCTTACCAGCATTTTATGCATATAAAAATGATTTTTAGAAAAATTGCTCAATAGAATCCTTACACCTCGAAAGATGTGAAGAACTTTGGAAAGAAATTTGTCAGAAGGAATTTCACCTCAGTGAATAACCTCTCTTGAAATTTGTTCTTGACGCAGATCTGAAGCGTCACGTCTATAAGGATTCTTTAGTGGAAGCTGAAGAATGAAAAGATTTACTCTTATTCAGGTTATACTAAGGTATTTAATGGGAAGGTGCATTTTTACCCTCTTTCCATTAAATTAATTAAGGTGAATTTACTAATTGAATTTACTAACCATTGGCACTCATGTCTAAATTGAATTATCATTATTTCTATTATGTGATCTAACAATTATCATTATTATTTTCATAGCATTGTATACTTTATAAACATTCTGCCCGTTATTGTTTAAAGTAACTTATATCTTATACAAATTCAGCTAGATTTATTATTTTAACCAAGCTTACTCTGCCTCGAGTCGCATTTGTTATTTATTTCGCAACTTATACTGTACTCTGAGTGCTTGGGTGTTACATTCTCCCTCCTAACTATAAAAGTTTAGTCTATCTGAAACTTGACTACAGATCTTGAAATAAATTGAGGATGCTTTTCTCTCGTCTCTTCTTCTAACTCCCAGAGTGGCCTCTTGAATCCCCAACAATTCTTTCAATTGGACTTTTGCAACTTAATGACAGCGTGTAGAACGTATTCATCATCACAATTTAGCAGGAACCTCTTCGCGGGTGAATCCTCATAAATCAATAGGCTCAACTGCAAACACTTAGAAACTGAAAGCATGTTGCAAAGGTGAAACACCAGCTGCATTATCGTCTTAGACTCATTATGTGACGTTACTATGACTAAGGCACCTCTTTATCTCTAATATTTCAAACATGCCTGAGTGAGGAGCGAGTTTTCCTTTCTCGTGATTTTCAAACTTCGAATATCTCGATTCAACAGAACGTTAAAGAAAGATTTTTTTTTTTTTTTTTTTTTTTTTTTCAAATAAGATTTTAAGATAACATAACAATCCCTTGAGTTCAAATGCAGAGATATTGCTGGGGTGCCTCGATATAACACTTACATTGTACCTTGATTTTCTTAGAGATCTCTTATGGATTGTCCTTTCGGTATTCAAATTGCAGATTATTGCTCTTTAATTTTTTTCCTCTAAATGTGATCTGCCATAGGGGGATCTGCAAAAACCTAACCTCGACGCACTAGAAGGCCCATAATCATTTATAGCTTAGGTGTTCTCTGAAGGATTTATTAAGGTGGGACTCATTACGATTCTTTTCTTTCAAGTTTAAAACAATATATCACCGATGAATGTTTCACGACAGATTATATCATTGGTCATTGAATCTAAGTAACCAAACTCATCAGTACTAACTAGTACTTTGAGTTTTTTTGACTGATCTGATCTAAAAATAAATAAGATTCTTAATACATACCATAGAATCAGAATCTTCCCTTACATTATCAAAATCTCCTTAATATTGAGAAGCTAAGTCGATCAGAAAGGATTCTTGGACTTTGTCATGATAAACCATCATAATGAAACGATATCATCAACTAAGGTTCTTGGTAATATCGCAAAGATCAACGGTAATAAGTTTCCATACTCATTTAGAAATATAAAATGGATTCTTTTAAGTACTATTAGGTCTTTGATGTAAACCTTCCTATATAATCACACCTGTTGAGGTCACGAATGATATATCTCACTTCATATATATTACATCCAAAATTATGTCTTAAATATTTATAATTTTGTCCTTTTGTGGAGTGATAATAAACAAGTAATAAATCTCATGAGTTGATATAATATGTCTCCAAAGCTATTTGCAGACATTCAGTCAGTCCCAGAATTTCGAATCTTATTATCTTTTAAACACGATCAATTGTTCCAAGTTCAATAGTTTCAAATAATTTCTTATAAGATCTTAATTCTCAAGCAATTTAGTTGCACTATAATCTTTCAACAGAACTCTAAAATCCAAGGTATGATATGGACTGTGAAGAAAGAAGAAGAAAGAAAAGAGAAAAACATCTCAGTAAATCTACTTCTAATAAATAGTTTACGACAACCTTAAATAATTTCAAAGGAATCTAATTTTTTCTATTTAAGGCATGAATCATAAAGGAATTCCCATTGTTTTATTAATCTTTGAATAATGTGTCATAATCCTTAGTAATTGTATCAATATATCTTCTATTCTTACTTTAAAAATTCATTTTAAGAAGACAAGACTCGAAATATAAATAAACTATGAGTAGATCATAATAATAAAAAATGTCTTCATATCTTAAGTGCAAAATCTGTTTTTACTAACTTCAAATCATAACAAGGTAGTTTCTCTATCTTAAAAATTTCAAATATCTATAAGTATATGTCAATTTTTCATGTTGTATAAGGACACAGCATAAATCTAATGAAAGGCATCATTATGGAAGAACAAATCTTTCTTGAACCGATAGAGCCGTCCAAAGTAAGGTTGCTGCGATTTTATGTATTCAACTCACAGGAAGCTATCATCATAGTTATAGACCAGTCAGAGCTTAACTTCTTTCTCGACTTAGAAAATATACCGGATAATCTGGGGATATCTTAATAATTTGTTTTGTGTACTATAATCAAGAAAACTTCAAACTTTAATAACAATATCAGATCACTTTCCAGATTTCAGGTGTTTTCATCACTGTCATTGACAGACTCCAACCAGCTTATTTCTGGGCAGGTAACTACTTGCAGGGCTTGGTTACTCTCGCGTAATAGAATTTTAACATCCCGCGTGATTTTCCAGCCCGACTGAGCTCGAGATGACTGAATGTGGAAAGACAATATTTTCCCAGAGAAGCAATCAACAAATAAAAGGTAGTAGAGCTCCTTGTAATTTTCACATCCTCGAAATCAAGAGCAAACTGTAATGTTTAAGGAGTGACTAAGTCAATTTATAATGTCTATTCTTGCCCGATAGGTCATAATATAACTGAGCCCACCGTATTATCCATGATGACATGTTCTATAAAGAGTGACAGAGTTCAAGTCATGAGTTATGTTGATGAAATTATATAACATTCACTTCGATCAACAAACCATCTAGGGAAAGGAGTGTGGTGAGACTGAACTGGTCACGTAATCATTTATCTAACATACCTTTATAAAGTACTGGAATACCTGAAACGGATGTAGCTATCATTAACTCAAATTATCAAGCTATCTCAGCCACAGAGCTTAAAGCAAGTTTCCATTAAGATAATAAGTAAACACGATTCACTTGGGGCCAACTTTTGCATCTTGGTTGCCGCCAGGCACATCCTCCTATTCCTCTTCACTTTGTTGTTTCTACTTTATCTTTGGTGGAAATCTTAAATTGTCCTTCTACGATAAAGGCTCTGTCTGCCTGCAGAAATAGGCATGACTTTAAATTGATATCTTATTCTTGAATGGAGCTTTAGTCATCCACAAACTTTGTGCCTTTTTCCTCTCTGTGAAATCAGCTGTAAATGGCGTGTGGATCGATAAGCTTGGCCTCATATTGGGACCTTCTTAAATCTTTTTGTTCCAAACGAGATGACTCCCACTTACGTAGGTAGAGACACTATCGGGGAAAACTAACTACTCTTAAAATACACTGTCATTTGTCTTCAAGAAACGATAGGCCTAATCTTAAAAGCCTCTTGATGGTAGGCCACCGTAGTCAGTATCTTTGTCCCAACCTCAAAATGTTAATAAGAGGTTTTTTTTCTCATGAAGCCTGATATTAATGATAAAGGTGCTATCGTCATAATCAGGCCCTCTTGCCTCTGTTGGATTTGAGGTATTGGAAAAATAAGGGGGACTCAACTAAGAATCGATGAAGGGCTACCCTATAGATGAGAGTTCGTCATGACCGTGCTTCCGTTGGCTCTGTGCCTCTCGACGATCCGACTGAGATCACTGTGTCTGCTAAAGCGCGGTCTCAGCAGAGTGAGAAGCCTTAGGTGGAGGTATATCATCGTGCTTGACTATTTTGGGGGATCTTGAGGAGTCTCACTTGGCGGCATGGTGTATAAAACAAAAGGTATAACTAATTTAGTCATTAAGAAGCCGAAAATGTGAAAGTTAGATTAGCAGAATTAAGGAATAAGACTGAATGAAGTTAGGCTTCAAAATTCATTCCATCATCTGCTCTGTTCCCGAAAAATTAAACTAACGAGTTCCGTCGAGATCATAGCTTTATGAAACAAATTACCACTCCCATTCACCTTGAAACCCATATGGGGGCGTATTTGTCAGTCAACAGCCCTTCAGAAACAACCATTAAAGTTTGAAGTGTGAAACTTGACCTAACCTTTCTTATGTATTTGGTTTTGTCCAGTGCGAGCACATATTGAGTAAGTACACAACCTTCTAGATTCTTAAATTCTCAAATTGAGGAATTCTGTCATAGATAAAATTGCTTAAATATCCGAATCTCACTTGCTAAAATGTCGAGGGTTGCTACTTACAGTGGTGCACGATTGTGGTAAAGTGGACAGTCAAGATCCATACGATAACAAGTTCAGAGGCTAAGAGCATCCACTATCAGGAAATCAAATTGCTCAAATATTTGGCAAACTTAAACAAATTATTCACTAGAAGCAATTTCGAATCTCAGGCTTCGGCTTTTGGTCTAACATAAATTTGGAAGGATCCAGTACTTGGTAACTCTCGATACGAAGATCAGATAAACCACAACTTCGAGTTAGGCAAAATCGATATAAAGATCACAAATCAAATTCTAATGGCGATAATTCCTCACCTTTGTATCACTTCTCGAAACTAAAAGTACGAAAAGATATCGACTGAATGGGAGTGACGGGAGTGAGCTAAAGCTCAATAAGAAATACTAATGCGTTTCATGGATCAAAAGCCAATCATATAACAATAGACAGCCATCAAAACTTTGATTCAAAAAATGTTGGAACATTAACAAAATATACTTCAAAACATTCTCACATCCAATTCAAATCGGTTTCATATCAAATGTGATCCAAACAATTTTATATCACATTTCGATTCAAACACTTTCATATCAAACTAAAATCAAATACATTTCAAATATATTTTCCGGTCATCAAAACATCAAATTCGCCTAGTGCAGTGACTTTCAAATAGGTGGCTAGTCGCAAATCGTTCCTTTTAAGGTGACTAGCCCAAACACTACTAAGATTCAGAACTTCAACTAAACCCCTAGAGGCGTGCTCAAATCAATTACATTTCCCACCAAGAACAGCCAACTATTATATCCCGTCGACGGCCGAATAGTGTCAACTATTATATCCCGTTGACAAGGGTCAATAGTCAACTATTATTCATGATGTGGCCGAATCAACACACACGTCACATCACCGTTGGAAGAGTCAAATATTTCATTCAAAATTTCAAATTACAAAACATCATATCTCCACATTTTCTTTCGTAAACAAAACAAATCTCAAAAGTACAATCATACAAAACTACTTTTTTGATCCATGGACAATCAAATAAATACAAAAGTAAAACTTTTCACAAACCAAGATTATATATAATTCAGTTAAAACAATTTTTCATCCTCAAATGAAGTAAAAACAAACAATTTTCTTTTTAAAAATCTGCATTAATATTCCTTACATGTATACATATAAAAATAATAATTTTTTCGAAAAGCTGTATTAGAATCCCTTACACGTACATACATATAAAAATAATAATTTTTCGAAAAGATGTATTAGAATCCCTTGCACGTACATACATATAAAAATAATAATTCTTCGAAAAGTCGATAGAATCCCTTACCTCCAAGGAGTACTCAAAAGCTCAAAGAGTTTAACCAAGAATTTCACCTCAATGAAATATTTATCCTAGAGAAACTGTCGTAACCCTAACCGAAGTCGCACGTCCTCCGAATTCCTGTACCGTAGAGAAACCTGCCAAAGCAGTTAATAGAAAAGATTTCCTTCTCTTATTCCAATTTATACTAGGGTATTTATTAGGAAAATTACATTTTTACCCATCTTTCATTAAATTAATTAATTAATTACTAATTGAATTACCATTATTATTTTCATAACGTTTAATTGAATTATCATTATTTCCATAACGTCTAATTCAATTATCATTATTATTTTCATAATGTATTTCATAAACATTCTCTCACATTATTATTCCGTAACTTATATCTATATACAAATTCCTGTCATTATTATTTTCTGTAACTTATACCTATACAAATTCCTGTTATTATTATTTTCCCTAACTTATACCTATACAAATTCCTGGGTGTTACAGGAGGAGCATGACCATTTGCTAATAATGTAAAAACAGGGGACCTATCTAGAACATTTATGTCATTCAATGAACCAGGTAGACCAAAGAATGCATGCCATATCCAAAGATCTTGAGATGCCACAACTTCTAAAATGATTGTTGGTTCATGACAATGACCAGTATACATACCTTGCCACGCGGTAGGACAATTTTTCCACTTCCAATGCATGCAATCAATATTTCAACATTATAAAGTCACGCTTGTTCCTCCGCTTCAGAGCAATCGAAAGAATATCGATATTGTTTGGTGACCCTGTAATGGTCGCCAAACACGCAATAACAACTTTCACAAACCTTCTGTAATTTTTAATACAGCGTTTTCAAATTCTCGAAGGTATTCATCCACGACCGCCTGTTCCGTAGCAAGCACTTATAAGCAGCCTTTTATCTTTGAAGGATGATTAAAATCGAGAACTCCAACTGCATCTATTATTTGGATGAAGTATGGATCGTATTGTTCAACCTCATTTACAATTCGAAGAAAAAGATGACTACTCATTCGGAACCTCTTTCGAAAAAAACTTTCATATACACAAGAAGAAGAAAATAAACTCACGATGTAGCCTTTCGTGACCTTCAACTCTATCACGATTAACCATTTTTGTGGCCTCGAATCCAACCGCACTTTCTTTATCCGTCCCGACTAAACCCTTCGTAATCTTTAGTCGCAAAGATACAAACATGTCTGGCACCATTATCTTCTCTCAATACTGGCGATCTCTCTCATAAAAGAATAGAAACGACCATATAACTCACGAATCTTAAAAATACGAAGCGATAAATAGTAAAGAGAAAGGAGATATTGAATTTATAAAGAGAATGTAAGATAGATTTATTTAAAAACACGTAAAAATTATCATATTTATGTATCAATTATATTTTTTTACTATTTTGAGGTTAAATCTTTCAAATTTGAATATCAACGGTTGAAATTTGAAATTTGAATTTCGACGGACAAAATTTGAAATTTGAAATTTAAAATTGTTATTATACAAATATATTTGTTAAATTATGATCGTTATGAAAAATATGCCCGTTAAGTTAATTATATTTTTTAATAAAAAAATATCAATTATTAAACGACACCCCATTCGACATACCATCTGGAAGAAAAACACCGCTCAGACAAAACACTGCTCGCGATTAAAACGACATTCGACACCCCATTTTCGACAACTCCTGGAGCCGTTTTAATGACATCTGAAGAGAGCCTTTCTCTCTAACTTCTAGAGAGAGAAAATGAAGGGTAGGGTTTTCTGGTAGTTTGAGGAGCATGAAGGGCGTCCGTGGAATCGTTTTTCGGCAACCATGGCTCTCACAAGGAGAAGAGGGAAACTTGACGCTATCTCTGGGTCTCTCAATGCTCTTTGAGGATGGTTTTTTTTTTTTTTTCCTCCCGATCTTCTGAGCAAAAATCTAATGGCCAGTGTTAAGGGAAATGATTTAGAGTTCTCGGTTTGAAAGGGGGTTTCTCATTTCTCTAGATTAATTTGCCTTTTTTCACCTTCTTTAATTTGTTGTGTTAGTTGATGGGGGGTCCTAATTTGGTAGTGAACTGAAACCGTAATATCAAAGATTTGTACCTGCTTAAGAGGTAGAAAAATTTTACGTTCATTCAAACTTTTCAAAAACAGCGAAACACGTTAGCTATTTAGACTGGTACAAAAACAAAATTCAAATGTTAAAAATCGAAAATCGATTTTTGAGTTGCTTTTCTGTTTTCGATTTAATCGAAAAACAGCAGATTTTATTTTCAACATTTTATAAATCTCATTTTCAAGAAAACTACTTACAAAACGGATTTTCTATTTTTATTTTCAATCAAATCGCGACGAAACTTATTTTCTAAAACAAAACTAAAAATTGTATCAACAAAATTTCATATTCGACTTCGATAATGAAATTTAACCAACAAGTACTTTAATTATTCTCTCGCTTTTTCTTTTTCTTTGCAGGTATCTCGTTGGCGGCTGGATCGTCCATCCTAGAGTTGTCGAGAAAAGAGGAAATTCCATATCTGTTATCATAGTCTCATTCACCTGGACGGGTGGGAATTTGAGTCTTTGCAAGACTCAGATTGGGACTGGAAAACGTATGGGCTTGATTCCGATACGCTTGGTTCCTCTAATCTATTTCATTTCAAGCAATTGCTTAAAAGGAGGGTCATGCCTTTGGTTTCAACCCAGGAAAGGGAACTCCAATTTGGGTTGAAATTCTGGCCTCAAAAGAGTGAGAAAGGTGATAACTTTGATGCTTTAAAGACAGACCTCCTCCACAGATATTTTGGGAAACAGTAATCCTGAAAGTAACCCCAAAGTTGTTGAAAAGGGGCAGGAATAAGATGTTCAGCTGCAAGGAAATGAAGTAAATGAGACTGCTGGTTATATTGAAGTCACAAAGAATGTAACACTAAAATGGAAACTGATGGAGGTGTTCCCATTTTGGGAAAAAGAGGAAGAGCAAAGGGCACATCCTCCTTTCAAAAAAGGAAAGGAGATGGGCTAGGTGCCTGTGACCCAGCTGAACCTATACCATGACGATTGTTGCTTGCTTGGAATGTAAGAGGGGCTGGCGTCCTCTTTTTGTATCCAAATCAGGAAGCTTTCAAAAAATACAGCTCTTGATATTTTGTTTCTATGTGAAACTAAAGTTAATGCTAAGATCTATAGATTTCAGTTCTGCTATGAATTTATTGATCCAATAAAACTTTCTGTGGCTTATGGCTATATTGGAATTCTAATTCTAATGTAATCACTTTGGATGTTATTCGAAAAAATGATAGGATGTTTCATTGCATGTGTTATGTCCCTATACGCAACATTAGTTGTTATGTCACTTTCTTATATGATATCCTCAACACTATAAACAAAAAAAAAAAAGGTTTGGGATATCTTACTTCACATAAAAAAAAATCTATTAATGGACTTTGGGCTATAATGAGAGATTTTAATGAAATCTTATATCCTATGAGAAAATAGGAGGGAATCAAGAAAATACATCTAGGATGTATGATTTTGCAGATTTTATTGATAATTGTCACCTTTTAGATCTGAGTTGGAATCTTTTGATCTATCTTATACTTGGTTTAATAAGAGAAAAGATTTCTCATTCATTTTTTAGAAGCTAGATAGGATGCTTATAAATGAACATTTGGATTTCTTCTTTTAAGGATTTAAGAGTTGAAAATCTACCTGTTGTGGGGTCCGATCATGGACCAATTGAAAAAATCTTTGAGAATAAAGCTAAACCTTTTATATATGAGAAGTTTTGGTTTCATATTTCAGGTTTTAGTGATCTTGTTAAAGAAGTTTGGAGTACTAATTTTGTAGGGTCCAATGCCTTTCAACTAGTGAAATTTTTTTTAGTGTTTTAGGCAAATTGCGAGAGAGCGTGAAATAAACAAAAATGTTGAGATTTTAGAAGATAGCATAAAGCAACCTGAGATATAGATTGAATTTGTTCAAAATTTTCATATGGCAAACCCGCATAACAGTTCTCACAAAGGAAAAATATTGATTTGTCCCATAAGCTTAACCATATGTCGAAATTAGAGGAAATCAAAGTGGATTCAAAAATCAAGACAAACATGGACACAATTATGAGACAAAAATAATCGATTTTTTTCAAATTGTGACTCTCAATAGCAGTAGGAAAAATAAAATATGGAAAATTAGAGATTTTGACGGATTATGGTTTGATAACCAGGAAGATATTGCAAGAGTATTCATCAATGATTTCTCTAAAAGACTTAAGTCTGATAAGCTGAGGATGATTCCAAAATTGTTCGATTCTGTTAGTCCCTACATCTCATAAGAGGAAAACAAGGATTTAATTAAAGATGTAATAGAGGAAGAAATTCTTATAGCTCTTTTACATATCAATGGTCTCAAAGCCCCTAGGCCAGATGGGCTCCAAACTAGCTTTTATCAAAGATATTGGAAAATAGTTGGTAAATCTGTCTCTAAAATGGTGAGAGCTTTTTTCTACAATGGGCATTTACTTAAATAGATAAATAAGACCTTTCTCTTCTTGAATCCTAAAATTGATGATATGGAAGCCTCATATGACTACAAGCCTATTAGCTTATGGAATGTGTATTATGTAGCTATTGTCTGCTTTGGACTCAAGGAGTCCTCACGGTTTTTAAAACGCTTCTATTAGATTGAGAGGAGTCCATGCAAACATCCCTCATGCAGACATGTCCTTGTTGAGGTTGTGTCTAACGGGATTGTAGAGTCAAATGGACAAGCACTCCTTATGGGATCAAACGGAACGGACTCCCACACAAGGGTCAGGGATTAGCTCTAATACCATTTGTAACAATCCGGTCAAACCATGTAGATATTGTTTGCTTTGGGCCCAAGGGATCCTCAGAATTTCCAAACACGTCTATTAGATTGAGAAGAGTCCATACTTATATATTGTCAAAAATTTTCTCTCATATCCAATGTGGGATGTGACATTGAGATTTAATGAAATCGATTTTGTGTTAAACACCCTCCCTTTTAATAATGAGCAAACCTATCTCATAGTTGTTTCTATCCACACCAATGGCTATAATATGAAGTACAATATTTTTCAATTAAAAAAAATGATTTATAATCAGCTGAACATGTAGGCGATTTCTACAGCCATTTTATTAATTTGTGGTCCGTATACGAACCTCTTGGTACACGTCAATGGTAGATTGCTGCCACTGCCATTAAGAGAGTATGGTCTCGGAATACGTCGACAACCATGTATGAAAACACGATCAAGCTACGTTGACTTGTAATCAACCACATATTTTCTATCGCCTCTGTGATGGACATAGGCCTATAAATATCAGACGACTATAGTGTTGGTCCCCAAGTTCGTTCTCACCGGAAGACACCATCACAATGGTGAGAAGGAGATCTTGGAAGAGCAACCAATCTTTGATTCGGTTGAAGAAGAAGCAATGGCTAGAGGTAAGAATTCCGATCTATTTATTTTGTTGCGTTCATATGCTCTATTCGGAATTGAAAGGCATGATAGATCCTACTTTTCACCGACATTTGGTATCAAAGCAGTTGGATTTTGCCTCTGTCTTATGATGTTTTTTGAACGAAAATAATAAGAGGAATGGTTAGGAAATTATTTTTCATGAACTTTGATGAGAAAAAATATGGGTTTTGATTCAGATTGGAGCGGGTCATATTCGACTCGTCTCGAGGTTGAAGAAACCCCTTCCCGTTTGGATTATTATACAAAGCTGTGCTCCGTGCTCATTTAAAAACACTAAACGGGTTCACATGGATCAAATCTAAGGTGAGGAGGCCCCAAACGGTTATTAGCATTCTAGGTTTGTACTCATAAATGTGAGTAAGATAATACAACCCTGGGATAAATCAATTAGTTTTAGAGAATAGCTACAGAAAAGAAATCATTTCTTAGTGATTCAAGCGCCTACACGCCGCCTTCCACCACCCTCGAGATAGTCGAAGATCCAAGGGTTCTTATGTGCATATTCGCAAATCCACGCTAAAATTATCTGACTCCGGTTATATTAGTTTGTATAACAAATTTGGAATATTCTAAATCACATGATGATTCTTAAGCCTGCTGATTATTCCTACAACCGGTAACGAGTCTCTCTCGTGGTGATTAAATTTTCAATTTGATATATAAACAATAATTTCATGTATTTTAGTGTTTGATTAGCAATATGGCACCTAGGTTTTCTATATTTGATTCGCATGTTTGCATGTTTAATATGATTTTTTGTTTATGGATGGTTACCGAATACCGTTGGCTTCGTCTCTTCAACTAACTACAGCTTTCTACGATTTCATCGGCTCAGAATAAGGCTACACCATAAGATTAGTTTCCTTCTTTGATTTATTTTTCCATCATCTAGAATTGCATAACCCTTTTATTAGGGTATAGGATTATTTTTTAAAATTTTGAAGACTAATGAAGAACAGATAAGAAGGAAGCAGAACTCATAGAGAACATTGTAATGCGCGACCGCTTTTGCCTTTGTCATGATGCTGCATTCAAATGACAAACGACCACCGGGGTTAGAAGCACAAGGAAGAGATGATGCTACCGGATAAATTTCAGGTCGAATCCACCGCTTTGACGCCCCACGTGTCCCCACAGTTGCCGCGCGGGCTTCACGCACTCTACTAAGCACGTAAGAGCCGTGGAGAGGGCTTCGTCGCCGGATTTTGCATTTCCGCATTGTAGTCGCGTTTGCGCCGTAGTGGCTCCGCTCGCGGCAAGCGACACGGAACACGGGCTTTGACGACTAGTAAGTTTCATGTTGTGCGTTTAGAGTTTTGGGTTTTAACTCAAATCTCTTCAATTTTGGGCCTCCAAGCCTGTAAATCAACCTAAACTGACGAAATTTTAATAAAGTTCTGACGAGATTGATAAATAGTAGCCTAAGTGTTATCAGTTTGGCAATTTTTTTTTCTTTCTTAGAAACCATGGATCGGGGCTTTATATTTATTCATATATTATTTTATTCATGGATGATTAATTTATATTGCAACATGTTTTGAAGTTGTGATAACATGACATATAGACTCAGTGGTGTCATATTATCTCAGCATCAATAATATACATGTGCATAATTAAATTTTGTTTTTTTTTAAATCTGGATAAATATAATTATGAAAAATCCTTTAATTTTTTGTGGGTCCAAATAATAAAATGGTCATGTGAAGCCCATCGGATAATCACATCTGTGTTTTATCGATTAAACCCAAATAATTTAAATACCCAATTAGATTGACCGTCCACCAACGCAAGAACTAAGAGATTTTCTAAGAATTTTAAAATTGTAAATAAGGATTAAAAACCACGATAATTTTATTAACTTCCAACTATAGCCTTCTAATAAATATTATTACGAGCCATAATGAACAACGATCAACGAAAGGTAATATCTAGGAAGGTTCTATCTAAGAAGATCGTATGTAAGTAAATTCCGTAAGGACCCTCCAATTTTTCGGGGACTCGACTTAGTCGGGATACTATTCATTATGATCAAGTTTTAGTTTGTTATGCAAAATGCCTTGCCCACCGTGAGCATTTATTATGGAAACTAAATTATTGTTTACAATAATCATAAATATATTTTTGTTTTTGGATTTACTAAATATATGTTTATTGTATAATATACGTAGTTAATATTAGTGTACAATGTATAAATTTTTCATAAAATGACATCTTTCAACCCTCTAGCTATGATTTTGAATCAAAAAACCATTGATAGAAACAACTTTCTAAGATTGAAAACAAACTTATACATCGCTCGATTATGAGAAAATCAAGTTTGTCCCGATAATTTTTAAGCTTCAAATATCTCGTTTGCATAATGATATAACAAAATGTAACATGCGATTGGGGAGAATGCAAACACTTCACTGTGTTATATTGTCATTGTGGGTCATTTGAAAGAAATAACATTCTCGACGGAGTGTAACGCCTGCACTCGGCTGAATGTTGTTAAAAGTATCACTGAGACAAGTCGCTATCATCGATTTTATTAACACACGTATGACTAGCGGACGCGGTGGGAAGGATCATTGTTTGTCAATGATTTCAAAGGTATCAATGAGTGGAAGGGATGGGGGTAAACCAAAAGGAGATGAAGATAGATCTCATCTTGCACCACCGCCAAACATTTCAATCGCTTTAAAGTCACTCAATATATAAGATGGACTGACTACCAATTAATGCATGAGCTGAGAAAGCGCCGAACGCCTCTCAAAGAGCCAAGCAAGATCAATTTTACTGAGGGTTATAAGAACCTAAAGGGAAACCTAAGGGTGGAAACAAGAATAAGAAAAGCATGTTGATACCAGCTTACCAACCGACGCAATGAAGAAGCCAAAGGCAAGCGCCTGGCGCGACAGAAGGACAACACTAGAAACGTAATTGCTCAAAGGCCACTAAGGCTGTGTCCTGGGTGTTTAGTGGAGAATTTAATGATAAATGGATCATTGATTCGGGAGCCACTAATCATGTTTGTTACTCTTTTTACAAAGTGGTTCAAACATAGCACGCCTATTGAAGAAGCGACAAAGATACTTTGAAACTCGGGGAACAAGTAGCTAATCTCTGAAGGCCATAGGACTAGTTGTTTTATTTTTTGAGAATAATAGGACTCTATGTTTAGAAGATTGTTTATTTGCTCCGGATTTCAAGAGGAATTTGGTTTTTGTCAGTTGTTTAGTTGAACACGGTAATATACTCGAAGGTGAACAAGCACAAGCGGAACCAATAGTAGAACAATGTAGATATGTAGCCAAGTGGAACCGTAATGAAACGTAAAATCAAATTCAAAACGATAAAGAGGATCTTCCCCAGAACCACAACAACCTGGAGTCAAGGTGAGTGGGAGAAACGCCATGCAAGCCATTGAGATATCTCTGTTGGGCGAATCTTACCAAGCTATAACCATTGATAAGCAAGAGGATCCCGTAAATTAAAAGAAGCACCGGGAGGATGTCGATGCATTGTGGAGTACTCAAAGCCATGGACCGTGAGATGGAGTCTATGTGACTAACCCGCCTCCGTCTTCTTATAGAGGCACCTAAAGGGGTAAAACCTATAGGGTGTAAGTGGATCTACAAGAGAAAAAGATGACCATATGGGAAGGTAGAAACCTTAAAGCTGATCGTGGCAAAAGGTCATACCCAAAAAGAGGGGATAGATTATGAAGAAACCTTTTCGCCAGTAGCCATGCTTAAATCCATCCGGATTCTTTTAGCTGTAGCTGCAAGTCTAGATTATGAGATTTGGCAGATGGATGTCAAAACAATATTTTTAAATGGTAGTTTAGAAGATGACATCTACATGCAACAACCGGCGCGTCTATACCAGAGGGTAAGAGCACATGACATGTAAGGTAAAGGTCCATTTACGTGACTAAAGCAAGCATCCGTACATGGAACATTAGGTTTGATCAGCTTACAACTTTATACGATTTTGAGAGTCCCCATGAACCTTGTGTTTACAAAAGGATCCAAGGTACAAAAGTAGTTTTCCTAGTCCTTTACGTAGATGACATTTTACTAATCGGAAACGACATAGAGGTGTTATCAAGTGTAAAAGGATGGCTGCAAAAGCAATTTGATATGAAAGATTTGGGAGAAGCCAACTATATTCTTGGAATCAAACTTCTACGAGACTGAAAGAATAAGGTGTTAGCATTATCTCAAGCTTTATATATCGATAAAATTTAGCTAGTTCAAAGATGGAAAATTCCAAGAAGGGAATCTCACCCTTCAGGCATGGAGTTCATCTTTCTAAGGAGCAATCATCAAAAACCTTGAGCAGAAAAGAACATGAGTAGGATACCTTTGTTTCTGTAGGTAGTCCTTGCTGTATGCCATGTTACGTACTTTCGTGCCGATATCTCATGCAAAGGGGGAATAGTTAGTCGGTATCAAGGAGAAGAACATTGATTTACAAAGTGAGCGATATTCTCAAATATCTAAGAACAAGAGATTATATGTTAGTATATCTTAGTAGAGTCCGGAAACTATTGGTTATACGCACTCGCATTTCCAAGGGGATATTGATTCAAGATCGAGGAAAATTTAGCGCATCCATTTACAAAGACACTACCGCTCGAAGCCTTTCGAGAAACATGTAGGACAGGTGAGTGTTAAGAGTCTACCACTTGTTTTAAGGCAAGTGAGAGTTTATTTGTGTTTTTTAGAACAAGCATGTATGTGTTATTATATTTTATGAGTTTAATTTTAATACAATATGAGGTATTCTTCATATTATTGTGCACACTGATATTTTGCGTATAAGGTCCGGATTAATTGTAGAGTATATGATCATATGAATATGTTCATAGAAGACATGATCATAGGTTCTCATAATTAATGAATAAGTTCACAGTCTTTAAACAAAGTTGCTTTATTTTGTAATTCACAATATTTTATGAAATAATCATTTTGCTATTATAAAATATTGGTGCAAATTATGCTTGCATTGATAGGATCAAAGTGAGATTTTAATAAAGTTGGGCTTTGTAAAAGGAATAAATCTCAAGCAATATCGTTATTATTCTTCTCTCTCAATCCCGAGTTTATTATAGATAGGTATTAAATGATTATTGTTCTTCGAGTTGTCATTGCCGAGGTCTATTTGAACGACCAATATCTTTGATGATTTGGGAGCAAGATTATTTAATTACGGTATTTATGAAATAAACAATATAGAATTTTGTATGAAACTATCCTCTCGATATGTTTCAGCATTTCTGATGTTATGAAGTCACGGCCAAGGCATTTTATCTATTAGAGAAATTGATAAATCAAGAGAATAAATAATCGATTGGATTTGATAGAAAATCTTATCACTAATTATTGATATTTTTTACAAAGGAGAAAATAATATTAATATTTAACATTGCTAACCCGGTTCACTCGGGCTTTAAGTGAATAAGACCGATTAGATAATTGCTTGGCAATTATCAAGAGCCTTGATTAATGATAACCGTAGGATCCCCAAACTAGCTCAGGATAAATGGTGGAGCATGATATCACAAGCCATGTAAGAAAAGAACTCCTGATTTGTTTTTATGTAAGTGAGATTGTTGGATTTTAAGTATACAAGCAAGTCCAAGTTGTTTAATACACTAAATGGGTTCATGGACTCGGGGCCCTAATAAGGTGGAGGCCCAAATGGCTATTAAGTATTTTAGTATTGTACTCTATAAATGTAGTAAAGATAATACAACCTCGGGAGAAATCCGAATTAGTTTTGTGAGAATAGCCGTAAAAGAAATCATTTCTTAAATGATTCAAGTCAACACACGCTACTCCTATCACCTCGAGGATAGCTCTGAAGATCCGCGTCTGTGGTGCATACTCTCGCAAATCCACAAGGTACGATCCGACCTACTATATATTAATTTAGTAATTAAATTGAATATTCTTAAATCACATGATTTCCATTCTTCGCTCGCCGATTATTCCTACACTTCATGGGGCTTAATGTCACTAGAAGGCAAAGAAGCTACCCGGGCTACATAATCATTTGATTGATAATTCATCAATAAATGGATATATCGTATACTGTACAGATATAAATTTCATGCAATTGAAATTATTATTTTGTATATATTTTCTATAAATTATGATAAATAATCTTGAAATTAATATCCCAAACTTTAATAATTTTGGATATGGATTCATTTTATTTGAGCCTATTATTTTCAATTCATTCACTTAACTTAATTTTGAAAAATGGGCTCTTAAGGATTTAATTTGTATACGATTCCTTATATCATTAAAAATTATTGAAATGTCTTGTGATCCGTATGATTTTAATTAATTAGAGATTGGCCACAACATCTCTAACTATGAAAAATCGTACATTAATTTGTTATAGATCACATATATATTAAGGACATTTATTGTGATCAATTATACCTTATATAATAAATTTTATCCCACATGAATTTTTGTTGTATTTGATATAATTAATCAGGGCATAATATTATATTATATTTCTTGATTTACCCACAGGAATTAAGAAATTTAACATAATTGATAGTTTTGTCATATAGTTAAATAAATTCAATTGAATTGAGACTTTGGCTCACAAGCAAATCTTATATCGCTGGATTTACACATAATTTACATCGGTAAATTATGATTTATTATAGCCTCAAATTTAAGCACTTATAAGCATGTATATTTATTCTATCCAGCAGGGCAACCTACAAATCACTCTAATGTTAGATGTAATGTCCCTGAATTGAGTGGTAGCAATTATAAAACATGGAAGGAACGTATCCTTCTTTATTTGGGATGGATGGACATTGACATGCCATAAGGGTGCATGAACCCGAAATTCATCAACCAAAGACTAAAGAAGAAAAAGTACGCTTGAACAATTTGGAGGATCAACCTGCCTTAGTGTTATGTTCATTAAGACGAGTATCTCTGCTAGTATTCATGGTTCAATAAAAAAGCATACCAATGTTCGAGCATTGCTTAAGGTGATTAATGAACAATTCACCACTTTAGATAAAGCACTTGCCAACACCCTAATTATGAAATTTTCATTATTAAGGCTCACTAATCTGAAAGGTGTGCGTGAGCACGTCATGGAGATGAGAGACATTGCAGCTCAATTGAAGACACTTGAGGTTGATATGTTTGATACCTTCCTGGTACACTACATTTTGAATACCTTACTGCAGCAATATCGACCCTTCAAAATATCCTACAACATACATAAGGAAAAATGGTCAATTAATGAACTATTGACCATGTGTGTTCAAGAGGAAAGAAGGCTGCTTATGGAACAAGTAGAAAGTGCGATGCTCGTCATTGAGGTGAAATACTAGAATCGATGAAGGAATCAAGGTAAGGACTAAGCTGATAAGAAAGGGAAAAAAAAAGTACCACCCCACAATATCAAGAAAAATCCAAGTGTTTTTCCAGAGTTAAGGGACATGAAGAAAGATTGAGCCAAATTTAAGAAATGGCTTGAAAATAAAGGTAATTCAATCTCGTGTGTTTGTTATGAATCTAATATGGTTGATGTTAATCATAATACATCGTGGATTGGTTCTGGGTCTACAATCCATATTTCGAATACCTTGCAAGGTATGTGAATCTAGAGGAAGCCGGTGGGAAGTGAGTAGAACGTCTTATCTGGCAATAAAGTTGGCTCACATGTGGGATCCATATGGACTTGCAGTCTAGTCTTGGATAATGGCTATGTTTTGGATTTAGAGAGGACCTTTTATATACCAAGTTTCTCTAGAAATTTGATTCTAGTTTCAAGACTTGTACCCTTAGGGTATTCCCTTAAGTTTTCAGATTATACCTTTAGTTTGTTTTGTAAATATGAGTTTATTGGAAAAGGTATTTTGTCTAATGGTCTTTTCTACACCTACAATACAATGCCTGGTATACTCATATCAAGTAATAAGTGGTGTATTATGAATGAAGATTCCTTTATTTTGTGGCATCGTAGACTCGACATATCTCCATTGATAGATTAAGAGACAGAAATGACAAAGTATTGAATACTTTGGATTTTACTGACTTTGACACTTGTATAGACTGCATAAAGGGAAAGCAGACTAACAAGTTCAAGAAAGGTGCTAAGAGGAGTACTGATTGTTAGAAATCATACATTCAGATATATGTTGTCCTGACATGGACGCTCATGGTCCAAAATACTTCATCTCCTTTATAGATGATTGTTGTTGATATATGTATCTTTATATGCTTCATAATAAAGATGAAGCCTTAAACGCCTTCAAGGTTTTTAAGGCTGAAGTAGAGAAGCAATGCGGTAAGTATAAAGATAGTCAGAACAGATAGAGATGGAGAATATTATGGAAGATACACTGAAGATGGACAAGCACCTGGTCCATTTGTTAAGTTCCTTTAAGAACATGGGAAAGTTGCCCAATATACTATGCCTTGTTCTCCATACCAAAATAGTGTAGCAGAGATGAGGAACAGGACCCTATTAGACATGGTGCGTAGCTCTAAGCTACCTAAATTCTTGTGGACTGAAGCTCTTAAAAAACTGCGTATATATTAAATCGAGTTCCAACTAAGGCTGTCTCAAAGACGCCATTTGAGCCATTTGAGACATATGCACGTTTGGGGATGCCTGTCTGAAGTAAGAGTTTATAATCCACAAGAAAAAAAAAAATGGACCCAAGGACTATTAAAATGGATACTTCATTGGATATGTTGAGAAGTCTAACGGTTACAAATTCTACTGTCCACATCATAGTCTTAGGTTTATGGAATTAAGGAATGCTAAGTTCCTTGAAAAAGACTTAGCTAGTGGAGGTTCTCTCTTTTTTGAAAGAGAACAACCTTCCACATCAAAGGAAAGATTGGTTATCATTCAAAACACCCCTCAGGTTCAAATGGGTGTTGCACAACCAATCAATGAGGATTCAATAAACCACAGCTGGTAATAGTCGTAGATCGCTGTTCATCAAGTACCTCGCATACGGTTGAATAAACTAGACAACATGACCCACATGGAAATGTTGAGCTAACATTAAGGAGATCTACAAGAGTAAGAAGATCAATACTTCCAGATGACTATATTGTGAATATGCAAGAATTGGACAATGATCTTGGAGCTGAAAATGATCCGATAACGTTTTCACATGCCATGAATTCCAAGGAATTTGATTTATGGTTCGATGTAATGAAGGATGAGATGAACTCTATGGCAATAAATGGAGTTTGGGACCTTGTTATTTTGCTTAATGGGGTGAAGACCATTGGGTGTAAATGGGTATATAAAACAAACAAAGACTCATGGGACAACATTGAGAGATAAAAAGCAAGACTCATAGCCAAGGGATTCACTAAAAAGGAAGGAATTGATTATAATGAGACTTTTTCTCCTATATCTAAGAAAGATTCCCTTCGTATCATTTTGGCATTAGTTGCACATTTTGACTTTGAGTTGCAACAAATGGATGTAAAAACAACTTTCCTCAATGGGGAACTAGAGGAAGAGGTATACATTAAACAACTTGAAGGGTTCTCCTTTAGTTAAGGTGAGCATTTGGCATGCAAGCTTAAGAAATCCATCTACGAATTGAAACAAGCTTCCCATCAATGGTATTTGAAATTCCATGATGTGATATCTTCCTTTGGATTTGAAGAGAATATCATGGACCAGTGCATATACTAGAAGGTTAGTGGGAGCAAGATTTGATTCTTAATCCTGTATGTAGATGACATTTTACTAGAAACCAATGATAGGGGTTTGATGCATGAGGTGAAACAATTTCTCTCTAACCATTTTGACATGAAGATATGGGTGTCGCCTTACGTTATAGGGCATAAAGATTTTGTGAGACAAAACATAATGGTATTTTAGGGCTCCATTAGTAAGAAACCTATATCAATGTAGTTCGAGAGACTATAAAAAGATTGTTCACCAAGTGTTAGTTCCCAACGTGAGCGGAGCTGGGGCATATACTCAACCAATGTCCCAAGAATGATTTTGAGAAGGAGCAAATGAAGAACATCCCATATGCTTCAGTTGTTAGCAGTATAATGTATGTTCAAGTTTGCACAAGACTTGACATAGCATTTGATGTTAGTATGTTGTGAAGATATCAGAGTAACTCGGGTAAGGATCATTGGAGAGCTGCAAAGAAAGTCTTAAGATACCTTCAAGGAACGAAGGAATACATGCTTATGTACAGGCGAACGGACAACCTAGAGATAACTAGTTATTCAGATTCAGACTTTGCTGGATGTGTTGATTCATGTAATTCAACATTAGGATACATTTTCATGTTTGTCAATGGAGTTGTATCATGGAGAAGTGCAAAGCAGACTTTGATAGCTACTTCCACTATGGAGGTTGAGTTTGTCTCTTGTTTCGAGGCTACATCGCATGGTGTATGGATGAAGAGTTTCATTTTTGGGCTTAGAATCGTTGATTCTATATCCAGGCCACTAAAAGTATTTTGTGATAATTCATGTAACACCCCGAATTAGACCCTAGTAGTTTTATTACAGTTTTGTAGTATAAGAAAAGTAAAATTTGTATTTTTCGGAATTTAAGTGCAAGAGGAAATGGATAAAGCCTAATTAATCCAAGAGTAAAGGGTAAAATGGTAATGTTTCATTAAGGACTGCTGGGTCACAGTGTAAGAAGAGTATATGTTAATGTAGGAATTGGATAAGTTAGAATTGCAAATATAATAGAATTAGAGGATTGAATAGCAAGGGCTATAATTGGGTCCAAAAAAGGATAAGGCCAAACATGGCCTTATGATAAGAGCAAAATATCTCATTTTGGGGATTATCTATTTTAGGGCTAAAGGAGAGCTAAGGTACGCTGAGAGGTTTATCGAGTTGCTTTTCCATTTATTCAAGGTCGTATTTTGGCTTAAAGAAGAGAAGAAATCCAGTTTGAACTCACATTTGTTAGTATGGAACTGGTATGGGAACCTATATGTATGAAAAAATTATCATGTCATGTTTAATATAGTTGTTAGGAAAAACCTAACTCCAATATGAAAGTGCATGGGTTGGTTTTTGTGGGCTTTAGTGCTTGGGTTGGTTCAAGTCAAGTTTTGATTTGTTTTGATGTGTTTTTGGGTTTTGCTGAAATTATGGGTGAAAGAGGTAAAAACCACAATTTATGCAGAATGGTGTGAGTAAATTTACTCAAAGTTGTTTGGTCTAGAGGGATATCGAAAATCTGCATCAAAAGTTGAGTAATCGAAACTCAAAGCTTTTTTTGGTCTAGAGGATATTGAGTAATCAAGATCAAAGTCAGTACACTCAAAGTAGTCCAGAGGATGTTAAGTAATTGCATCGGGAAGTCGAGCACCTGTGACCAAAGTGGTTTAAGGTCTAGAGGATGTTAAGTACCGATATTGAAAGTTGAGTACTGGTACTCAAAGTGGTTTAAGCTCCAGAGGATGTTAAGTACCTAAGATCGGGAAGTTGAGTACCAAGATCAGCACCGGTCCTATGTAACATTTTGTTCTCATCGTTAATTCGACGAAATGATCGTGACATGTATAAAAGTTATATGAAAAATGCTCTATACCTCATCGCCGAGGCAAAACGAACGCCTTAGCGATCCCGTCGTTGGGTAAACATTGTTTCTTGCCCTTATTTGCAAATGTGATTAAGAATAAAATAACAAGCTCGAAAACACATATAAGTGTATGCCTGTCGGAGACCGGATAGTGAATGAATAGGCACGTCTGTTCAGTGCGACAACACTCCTGCATTGTTGTAACACCCCAAATTATACCTTGACAGTTTTATAACATGTTTTGAGTATAATAAAAGTGAATGTATATTTTTTCGGAATAAAATAATTCTAAAAATAAAATAAGAAAAAAATATGGAATTAATACAAAAGTTAAGGGTAAATTAGTAATTTACCAATTCAGGACCCAAATGTCATAATTTATGAAGATTATAAGTTAACATAGAACAAGATGTTAGATTTCAATTAGAAGGGAAGTTGAATAATCTACAAAGCTAAAACCCAAAATACAAAATCAGATAAGTACAAACATGGTCTTATTAATGAAAGGCAAAATATCTGTATTTTGGTCTTAAATAAAGAAAAATCACAGAAGAGAAAAGAAGAGAAGAAGAGAAGAAGAGAAGAAGAAGAAGAAGGAAGAAGGAAGAAGAAAAAGAGAAGGAAAAGCAAAGGTATGAAACTTTGTATGGAAATTGATATTGCTTGGTATGGAAACTTTGGTAAGGATGCTTGTTTGTAAATTTTGTTGGAAAATACTTGTTTAAGTTGGGTTAGGAAAACCCTAACTCTTCAATACATATATTTGGTTGGTCTAAGGTTAGTTTTAGCTTGGTTTTGAAATGGTTTGATTTGGTTCAAAGAATTTCATGTAGTGGCAAAACCCGCCATGGCCTCACTGACACCCCTACGCCTAGGCATAAGAGTCCACACCTAGGCGTAGAGCTCCACCTAGGCGGGGACTGAGTCAGTGGTTTTACACCTTCTGTCCACTTAGCAGCATGCCCTAAGCGAACCTCCGCCAGCGCACTGTGAAGCTCCGCTGGGTTCCTCTATTCCGTTAATTATAACAATTATCCATTGGATTAATGAGGACCCTAATAAGTGA
The DNA here is from genome assembly GCA_016808115.1 of Tetrastigma voinierianum. Lineage (NCBI taxonomy): Eukaryota > Viridiplantae > Streptophyta > Magnoliopsida > Vitales > Vitaceae > Tetrastigma > Tetrastigma voinierianum. The sequence continues at coordinate 195,365 of JAEQBH010004665.1, forward strand.
ATGAAATGGTTTGTATAAGTATAAAAGTTATATGAGAAATATTTCACTCTCATAGCCTCGATTCCTGGCCGTCAGTAAACATTATGTCTTCGCCTCATTTGCTAATGGGATTAAGAATGCATTTAAAATGAGTTTTGAAATACATATAATTGTATGCCCGCCTTAAGACCGAATAGTGAATGAATAGGCGCTTTTATCGCGCTTCGACACTCGCGCGCTACGACACTCGCGGGTAGGCATCACGATCGCGCTTCACACTCGCTAAGGCGCGACACTGCTACTCGCGCACACGCCCGATCACGCGCTTCGGTACCCCGCCAGTGCTACGACACTCGCTACGCCGGGCGCACTGCCTCCGACCGCGCTCGACACTCCCCGCCAGCGCTGGCGACACCTCGCTACTGCAGGCACGCTCGCTCGTGATCGTACCCACCTCCGGACTTTATTGTAATCGTTTTTCTCATTTAGTATTAGAGGTCTATGCAGGCAAATATTTATATGTTGTATAATTCGAATAATAAGATACATGAAATTAAATGAGATAAGAATATGTAGAATGATGAATAATAAGTAGCATAAGAAATCATTAGTGTTATGTTCAGATTGCACTGGGTACTCCCTATATTTATATCTACTTAACTTACTGAGATATGAAAATTATGTTACAAGAATTATGTACATGTTATAGAATTTTTGTATACGTAAACTCTGACACATGTTTTATGATATATGTATTCTGTAAATGTGGACTACTTCAAGTGGTCATATCTGTTTCCCACTAAGCTATAAGTTTAGCGTGGGTGTTTCATCCGTGTAGGTACAGAAGAGGACATCTATGGCGTTCCGCATCAGCTAAGGCTAACACAACAGTAGAAGTCCACCTGATGTAGGTTTTCTTTATTTCTGTTTTGTAATGTATATGTAAAAGTTTTTGTAATAGTGGATTTGTTTATGTACAAGTAAATGAGATGTAGGAATATGTATAAGTCAGTTAAACACCACCACGGTGGTGGTATTATAATTTTTATTTCCTTATGGATTTATATAAGAAATGGGCTCATTAAAGTTCGAAAAGCAGGTTAAAGAGTCCTAGTCTCGTGCCGCGCTCCTATCTCTCGCCTAGGGGCAGTAGGTGACAATTCAAAGTATGAAACTCTATTACGTGGGTAGACACGCTTTTTTCGCTTCGCACTCCTACTGCCACGACACTATGTTGCTGGGCAAGATCGCCTCTCGATCGTTAAGCAATACACTCGCTAGTGCTACGACACTTATGTTATGTGGGTAGGCATGTATTGTGCTTTGGCACCTCTGTTCAGTATTGTACAGTAATTTCAGGTACCTATTGTGCTGCGCCCCTCTCATTCATTGTTATTGATCTATTCAAGCAAACATTTATATGAAAAGTATCTGAATAAAATGATGTATGCAACTTTTATATGATACGAATATGAATAATAGACAATAAGCGTAAGTAATCAGTTACCAACTTTGTACGTATTGTATCTACGAATTTACATACATTACAAGATCTACGTGAACTCTACGGGAAGATATGAAAATTATGTTATAAGAATTATGTTCTATGAAAGCTTTGTTATAGAATTATGTTATACATAAACTCTTGACATATGGATTATGTTATATGTATCCTGTAATTGTGGACCACTTCAAGTGGTCATATATGTTATTTATTTCCCACTAAGAGCATAAAAACGCTTGCAGGTGTTTCATCAGTGTGAGTCTTGAGGACATCAGGGTGATGCGCGTTCGTCGAGGTCAACATATGATAAATTAAAAGCTTTGATGTAGGTTTTTGCTTTGGTTTCGAAATGTAAATGTAAAGTTTTTGTAATAGTGAAATTTGTTTATGTACAAGTAAATGAGACTCAGGAATATGTGTACATGAACAGTTAAACACTGCTATGGTTGTAGTTTTACAAGTTTTATTTCATTATGAAATTATATATATGAAATGGGCCCATCAATGTTAGAAAATTGGTTAAAGAATCCCAGTCCTGTGCCGCGCCCCCTTTCTTCGCCCAGGTGAGGATAGAGGCGTGACAATTCAGTTGTAGTCTTTTTGGCTAAAAACAATAAAAGAAGAAGTCGAAGCAAACACATCGACATCAAATATTTAGCCATAAGAGAGTGTGTTAAGGATAAAATAGTGGTCATTGAACACATTAGCACTGAATTGATGATTGATGATCCTTTAACTAAGGGCATGCCATTGTCAAAATTTAAGGATCATATAGATCATATGGGACTTGGTCTATTAATGTGATTTTATAAGACAATGTATGAAACTCTATTTCAGTTATGATATTTCTCATTATTTTGTGTGCATATTCAGTTATTTGTTTTGAGAAATATCATTAAAGTATGGACCCGAGAATAAACATAGGGTTTATTCGTCAAGATTTGTGGGTGATTATAATAAAACATGATACATTGTAATACATGGTAGATAATACTCTTTTTAGAGAATCTATCACTATGATTCATGTATCTCATTTTAGTTGTGGGGTATATTAGGGTATATGGATTAAGTGGGAGAATGTAGGCAATTTCTGCAGTCGTTTTATCAATTTGTGGTCCATATATGACCACCTCTTAGTACACGTCTATGGTTTATATATAGCCACACTCGAGATACGTCGACAACTGTGTATGGAGACACGATTGGGCTTTGTCGACGTTGTGATCAACCACATATTTTCTACTGTCTCCATGATGGACAAAGGCCTATAAATATCAGATGACTATAGTGTTGGTCCTCAAGTTCGTTCTCATCGGAAGACACCATCACAGTGGTGAGAAGGAGATATTGGAAGAGCAACCAATCTTTGATTTGGTTGAAGAAGAAGCAATGGTTGGAGGTAAGAATTCCGATCTATTTATTCTATTGCGTTCATATGCTCTATTCGAAATTGAAAGGTATAACTCCCTGAAAATACCCTAATAGTTTTATAACATGTTCAGGGTGTAAAATAAAATAAATTATATTTTAAGGTTTAAATGGAAATTTAAAAGAAAAATGATAAAGGCAAGAAATTTTACGGGAGCTAAATAAATTTGGTAAAAATGTAAAATGAGGACCTAAGGGTCATCGTAAAGTGTAAATGTTAAATGAGTGAAATGAATATGAAGTGAAAATGAAAAGTGAAATGAAGCTTTAGAGTGAGAAAAATGGGAATTAGTGTGTAGCGAGCAAGGCATAGTGAGGATTTGGATTAAAAGACCAAATATTGGTCTTTGAGAGACATTTCTCTCATTCCTCTCATTCTCTCATCTCAACTCTCTCTCACGCACGAACTCCTCTCTCAAACCCTCATCTCCCACACATTCCATTTTGAGAACTGAAAATCAGTGGAAATCGTCTCATTTTTCCATCCGTTCATCTCTTGTCTAAGCCTAACCATTATGCACCCTAAGCAAGCAAAGCGTGGGTGAACTATGGTGAAACCTTTCGACGTCAACAAAAACTAGGGTTTCATCCCCTTCTTGCAAGGTAAAGTGTAACTCTAGTCTAGATGCATGGAAAGCTAAAGTATTGGGGTGAAATCAGCCTAAATGGAAACCACTGGGAATGGTAGTGATATTTCCCTGTTTTTGCCATGTTTGTGTTGGAATAGGAGTCGGAGAAGATAGAGTCTGAGTTAAGATCAAGACTAAAAGGAAAAGAGACCAGAATCGACTCTTTTTGGTTTGTTCTTCTTACTTCTCTCCTCATTTCAAGTTTTATGTTGTTCCAAAAACAAATTTGCATTCTGTATGAACATGAATGTGTGCTTTGTTTGGAACCAAAAATGAGATGTTTTGAGTGGTGTAAAGTGATTTCGAATGCATCATCAAGAAAATTGCATGTGTGTTCTATTAAGAACCGCAAATGGACTGATTTAGTGTTGACTAACTGTTTTCAAGTGGATTAAACATGAAAAAGAGGAAAAAAAACGAAAACAGAGAATGTAGGAAATTTTCGCAAACGTGTGAAAATTTTCGCAACCCTTGTGTCCGATTTTATATCAAACTTAAATCAGCCATAACTTTTTCGTCCAAACTCCGATTCACGTGTTCTTGGACTCTATAGAAATATCTTTGAGTCTAGAATCTAACCATATATCATTGAATGGCAATTGGTTCTTATATATTTGCTAAAAATTTGATTGTAGCACCAAGTGTACTAATTACTTGGTTGTGTTGGTGTTTAAGTTGAGTTTTCTTTTCCCGAATCCCCCTAAGTGTAAGTGAACTGTGTGGGCGTCCATGGCAAATAGGATTAAAAATGAGGCATAACAATACCTAAAACAAATGTTAAGGATTTTCTAAGGAGGAGGAATTAGGGAAAAAGAAAGAAAGAATGTATAGAAAAGGGGAGTCAGGTAGAAAGTAAATCTAAATAGAACTCCTAGAATACTCTACTAATAATATGATTTTTAATTGTATTGGAATAGGGGCTGACGAGGAGGAAAGCCCAAATTGATCGAGATTCTGAGGATTGGAATCAAGTGCAACAAGCTTTTTGGTTTGTTCTTCGACTCTCTTTTTTGTTTCCATTTTGAAGTTTTTTCTCCATTCAATCTCTTCTTATTTCAAGTTTTACGATCATTATTCTATTATTGACATGATTTTCAATAAACTGCATATTGAAGTGTTTTAATTGATTTGAGGCAACTAATTATGAAATGATTTGCATATGAAAAATTGCATGAGTATTGAAAAATGAATTATTTTTATATAGATGTATATACTATATTGTACTTTGCAATGAATAGGGTGAGGCATGCTTAATAGAATGTTAGCAGTTAAATTCGAGTTAAGAGGATAGGTGGTATACCAATAAGGGTCAAATTAGCAATCACGTGAAACGAACCCTATTGATGTGTTACTCCGATCCATAGCCCAGCGGGACAGTATCGGTAGTGTTTACGAAATTGATTTTTAATAACATTCGATAGCCCGGCCCAGAGGCCGTCTTTGTGTTATAAAACAAAATGATGTGTTTTTATCTGAAGCTGCGGTGATAAGTCTAAAACTCATATATTTTAATCCATTTTTTGTGTTTTAGGTTCCATATCTATTTATATGATGGAATATTCACCTTTGTGTGTTTGCGGGTGTTGAGTGAAAAGGAGAGAAAATACGCAAAGGTGCGTCTGTGGTCTTTGTCGCGACATAGTTCTTGTAATGTATAGCGACACAAAGCGAGACGAGAATTATGTCGCTTGACGTGACTATATGTCGTAACAAGCCGGACAAACTCAATGGCTAAGGAGAAATTTTGTAGCCACGAAGAGTTTTTAATCGTGACATTATTGAAAGAAGATTGTGAAAGCTGACTGCGAAAATTCTTGACTCTGTCAGACGACAGCGATTAAAGCGGTAAAGCGTATTTGTGACAATATAATTTATGTCGCGACATAAAAAGCTGAAGGCTTATAGATGAACTCTATCTCATAACCAAAGACATTGCAATACATGACAAAAAATTTAACAGTTACAACATAAGTCAATTGAGGACAAGTATTTTTGTATGTTCGACAAAGTACCAATAAAGCCCGGCTTTCAGGAAGAATTGATGTTACTTATGAAAATCGTAATCACGCGACATAACATTCGAATTCACAGCGAGCAACAAAAATTATGGCGACAAGATTGGCTGTCGTGATAACCAACGCGCGTATGTAGCAAAACAGAAGGAGGTGAATTCCACTGTCAGCGGTAGGCGAAAGCGAAACTGAGAAAGAACCAATGACAAAGAAATTATATTCTGACATCGAAAGTTAAACAAAACGTGTACGTGACAAAAGTTTCTCAGCGACAATAAAAGTTATGGAACAATAAAATTATACGCGATAAATGGAAGAAAAAGCGAAATTAGCCAAGGCAATTGTGCCATAACCAAATATTCTACTTGGCTTCTGACTCAATAAATAGAGAATTAGAGAGAAAGTCAGCCATGACAGAAATTAACAGGACTGAGCAAATCTATTACGATAGAGAAAACTCTCTCAGCAATGAGTCTAGACAGTTTGAGGAAAATGTTTTGTTGTGACAAGGAGAATTATGTTGAAAGATTTCAGGAAGTACCATAAGTCGTAAGAAAATGGTTGCAACCGGGTTTGGTGTATGACACTGAGCGTCCACAATAGTGACGAAGCAAGTGGCGAATAAAGTCTATATTGACATTTCATGTAAAAGTATGTCGCGACACAATCGAAGCAAGCCCGGAGAGCAGTTGTGAAGCAGAAGCTACGACCGAGCGCGACAAGGCCCGAAAGCTGCGAACTTTCTATGTCGCGACAAGAGAGATCAATTTAGGCGAATTTTGCAGGGATCCTGCCTTGATTGTAAGTGAGGCCCGACATTGGAAAGCATAAATGAAGTTCTGAGACGATATTGCACAACCGCGGCGCTCCGGGACTATGGGTGGTTGAAGACTCTTGTACATTTTGTTATTTATTTTATTTCATTTTTTACAGTAGATCTAGTTTTAGTGTGAAAAGCTTTATTTTGTTAGTTTTCCTTTAATTTTAAGGTTAGGTGTCTTGAAGAACAACTAGGAGCTAATTAACTTTATAAAATCATATTTTTCATTCTTGTTTGATTTAAATGGATGATGGAAAGTTTGAAGTTCATTTATTCCGATTCATTTTTATCGTTTGATGAATTTTACGTCAGGTTAGTCAACGATATAGGTAGACATTTGAAAGGTTGAGCTCAACGATGGTCATTGTTGATAGTCATTTTTTCTAAGGTGGAAGAAAGCTTTAATTAGAGATTCTTGAATTTATTTGATTGGTATTGTTTATAGATTTACTTGTTCTCGATCTTGATGCCGGGTGTTACCCCGATAAAGTCACGTATCTTTAGTTCAGTCTGGGTGCTGTTGATGAATCAGGGTTGACGGTTCGTGGGCATGTGGGTTATTACCATGAATATGATGTTTGAAGAAAATTTTCGGATGGATCGCAGCTTGCTATAATTTGAAATGGATTGAATGAAGTATCGTTTTAATCACTCGGATGTCTCTCACCTTTGCATTGAATTGATTGGGTGATGTTAGCAAAGATCTAGTGGGAGATGAAAATTTTCATCGAAGGAAGAGTAGGATAGAGGTGTCAATCAAATTGGAGGAGGCTTGCGATATCTTGTCTATCAGGACGAGAATTCTTTAGTCCTAAGATTTGAGTATATGAAGTGCGAAAGGAAAAATACTAAATCTTAGAAATAGGGTTACATATTGCAAGTAGGCAGTTAGATCATGTCTCGAAATGAATATGGACCTTTAATCAGTGAAAAGTATGGTTAGAGGAGAATCCCGAACTATACTACTTGCATCTTTGACAAAACTCGGTTTTCCAATTTGTGGGTTGAGCTATAGAAATGATCTTGAATTGATTATTACTAATTGATCCATGTCAGTTTTGTCTCCTCGGTGAATCCTCAGCCCCGATTTTATTAAACTTTACTTTTTGTATTTTCAGATTTTAGTCTAGGACCATTTTTGAGTCCTCTTATCATCCTCTTGATGAGTTCAAATAGTAATGATCTTGAGTAGTTGGGAGTAATTAGTCTTTTGATTTATCATCCTTCTGTTAGAACGATGTCGGACTTTAAATATCCATATATTGCTTGGCACACGACTGTGTACTGCGGTGATCAATACACATACAAATTTAAAATGAATAATTTTACTAAAATGAACAAATCCATTTTTTCATGTATAATAAAAATGGTCTTAACAAGTTTTTGGCGCCATTGTGGGTGAAAGTTCCAGGTAAGCGATACAAGTTTGTCTTACCTGATCATCATACAATTTGGTCTTAACGAGCCCGGTAGAACCATCATGATTCATTATCTGTGCCATGAAAGCATGGATTAAGGTGTTTAAGAACGATTGGAATAATAAGAAAAATTGTGAAATATTTGTGGTTGTTTTGAATGATTCTGTGCTTATGAAATGCCATATTTAGAATGATCAATAAATGTGAATGTATGAAATGAATATATTATATTGCATTATTAATTCAAAGGTTTAGCAAAACATTTATTTTAGAAAAATTGCATGATTTGTATTAAGCGAAATGGAAGAGAGAACTATATAGAACCACACTAAGCATTAAAATGCTTAGGCGTGTTGTTTTTAACTCATGTTAAGTCACGAGAGGAACATAATAACACAAGGCAAGAACCCTTTGAGATTCAGAGTCATACATCCAAAAGCCTACAGAGGATAAGTAGCTCCATCATATACATATATGAATTTAATTTGACTATTTTTTGTATTGGGGGAAACTATAATTCGAAAAGTAAACTATGATTTTGTTTTGTAAATGTTTTTGATGTGAAAATGGCTGTAAGTATTATCAAGGTGGAAATGGACCAAATGGTATATAATGCCTTGGCTCAGATGAAAGAAATATAAAGCATTTGTGAGTGATGATGGGTCCCTTTAAATTAAAAGTGATGTTTCACGTATATATATGTTCATAGGTTAATTATCCTTTACAAAATAGGCGTTTAGTTATCTTAAATGAAAGTAAGTGGATTGCATGAGTATCATACTTTAGCATAGAGCTATAGTATTGAAAATGTACTTATTGTGAGTGTTGAATATATCATAAAATGCATCTTGGTCATTAAACGTTCATTATAATGAATCACCTTTTCTGTGAACATGGAATCAATCTATAGCAAAATCATTTGAAGAAAAATAGTCTTTTTGTCAAAATACCGAAGTTTCATGACTTCATCCACACAAAAACCTTGAAGAAAAAAAAATGAAAAAAGAAAAACCAAGGTCCAACCAAGGATTTCTCAAGAAGATGCAAGAACAATTGAGTTTCACAAATTGCAATGACTCAAATCTAAGCATATAGATATTATCAATTTTGAGTTCTCACGACTTTAAAACACATCAACTATGTTAAAATGAGCTTGTACTTATATAATACCAACAACTTTTGATTCGGTTGATTTCAGCAAAATGAGCACAGATGGTGATACCATCGCCGATGGGGCCACGATATTTGGCGAGAATGGAGTCAGTAGATAGTTGTTAAGCTCCACTATATCCTTCCTTATCTCTTTCTTGCGCCCCTCTTCCATCAAATCCTCAGATAAAGCAACTATACCTTTGGAGTATTATCGCAAACAATAACCCCATCTTGAAACTTCTATCGGCTTCTCTCTTGGTAGTTTTATAATTCCCGCGCTTCGGCCTTCGACAAATCGGGGTCCAACTCCCTTCATTTTCATGCTCTGACATTATATGGGGTCAGTGGATTCTCATAATTAGGCCAAACAAAAGAAATTACTCATTCAAATGAAATGAAGAAGTAGTATATATATATATATATATATATATATATATATATATATATATATATATATATATATATTGTTAAAAAAATTGTCGTGTCAGGGAACACATAATAAGTATTTGGACAAACAACCTCATATATCTTTTATAAAAATAATGGATTTAACAAAGCCAAATCAGAATTAAATCCCAATAAGAAGGAGAATATAACCAAGTTGGAGAAAACAACCGAGTCTTATGAATTCACAATTTCCTTAAGACAGATTCATCGTCTCCATTATTGCTTTGAGATTTTCAGGGCATCCGTCTCCTAGAATAAAACGGTTGTCAAATGGTTGGCAAAAACACTTTGCAATCATTCTGGTGAACCAAGGATGTGTTCACTCTATCACCAGTCAAAGGAGGTGATGACCAAAACTGGACATTTCGATGACTTGATTTTCTATCTAAAAAGACTCAGGCACCATATATAAAGGGAGAGCCGTAGATGACCTTCTTGGTGCGGGTTTGGCATTCCATAAATTAATGACCAAAGACATGACATACTTGGTGATAGAGCCAATAATTGAGAGCACATGCTTAAAGGTAGGTGCTACCTTTTAGATATGTTATAAAAATGTCTTTTATATAGCTAAATAGTAGATATGATATCATGTTGTAATCTTTTATTGTAAACGATGTTATATCTGCGAGAATCTTCCTAACACATTTAAGTTCTCATACATATCCATTTTAGCCATCAGACATGCAGCTTGGATTAACGCAAGAGTTTAATATGGTGTGTCATATTCAATTTCCCTTTGCAAACTTTCACTTTTACGAGAGGTGATCTCTGATCTAGAAGAACAATTCATCTCGCTCTTTACACAGAGATCATTAAAAGCATAACTTAACCTTCCTTTTTACAAGTATCATTGTTTCATCATAGGAATGAACAAAGGAAGATTGTTTACTTACAAGATCTCCATGAAATAGCAGTTTCATTGCAATTAAATACATATCTTGTTTGTGACCTAGCTTTATGTGGATCTGAAATGTATCCTACATTTGCATGTCCAAGCAATTGTTGCTTTGATTCATTTGAGTAAAACAAGCCCATATTAGTAATTCTTCGAAGATAACGCAATATATGCTTGATATCATTATAATGTTTTCTAGTTGGAGTATAACTATACTTGGCTAATAAATTGACAAAAAAAAAAAAAAAGCAATATCTAGGCTAGTATAGTTAGCAAGACACATAAGTGCACAAATGACATTAAGATATGGTACTTCAGGACCAAGTACTTATTTACCTTTTTCACAAGGACGAAATTAGTCATTTTTCACTTCAAGTGAATGGACAAGCATTGGAAAACTTAATATGTGTGTTTTATCCAAATAAAAACGCTTTAAGATTTTCTTAGTATATGATAATTGATGAACAAAACTCCAGTATGGAAATGCTTGATCTACAGGCCGAGACAAAAATTTTTTTTTTCCAAAATCTTTCATCTCAAATTCATTTTTCAAATATTTTTCTATTCTTATGAGATCTTCAAGAATCCCAACGAGATTTAAATCATCAACATATACAACAATAATTGCAAATCCGGTTTTTGATGTCTTGATAAAGATGCATGGGCATATAAGGTTGTTCACATACCCTTCTTTCAATAAATACTTGCTAAGTCGATTGTACCACATGCATGATAAATGATTCTTGGGATGCTTATTGCAGGTGATGGAGGAAGCCTTATATAGGCTACATTATGACCTTCCATTACTCACATTAACGGTGATTTAATAAAGAACCTTATGAATGTGGTCATTACCACTATTCACCAAATTCATGCATGTGGTAATTCACCACATGTAAATGCTTCATTTACAACACTCCCCCTTGAATGACCACCATCAAGAATATGCCTCATTAAAACCTTGGTAGTAAAACCCAATTGGACAAAACCTAGCGAAGGAAAAATAGTACAATTATTCTTATGATGTTGTAGATTATTCTTAGTCTGTTAGGATTGCCTCATTAAAAACCTTGTTAGTAAAACTCAGTGGGACAAAACCTAGACGAAGGTAAAAATAGTACAGTACACTAACATCATGTCATAAGCATACTCCCATCTTCTTAATTATATGAGTTTATGCATTTCAATCTGCAGTATAGTGGCTTCTACTTGAATGTTGGGTGTGATGACACTATGAATCAGTCTACTAGATTATCATTTAGCGTATTTTTTGAACATGATTTCCACCCACTCTTTTGGGTTCATGTGTAAAACCGGGAAAAATCAAATTTTAAAAACATAATTTGCTTCTGTTTTTATGTTGAAAACCTAAAAATCTTATAGATCTTAAATATGGACCTCACCCTTTGGACTCATGCGAATCGGATTCTGGTGAGTTCGTTTGAATTCATACAAATGAGTAAGTAATGTCTAAACTTTTCAGGCAATAAGTATTAGGTGACGCATGACCATGTTTAAAATTCACATGGGACACATGGCGAGCCATGTGTCCAGAAATGCATGTGATTACATAGCGAGCCATGTGTATAAACCTTCATCTCTGAGTGGAGAAGCTATAAATAGGTGGTATCCCGATTCGCGGGAAGGCGGGGGAGGAGAGAGGGGAGGAAGGGAAGGAGGAAGAAAGGAAAGAAAGAGAGAAAGAGGAAGGGAGAGAGAGGGGAGAAAAAGGGAGGAGAGAGAAAGGAAAAAGGAGCTAGTGTTAAGCGGTTTAAATTCGTTGGACCAGAAAGCAAAGTCAATTAGGTAGGATTACACTCAGTGGGGATTCTTCTTACTTCGGTTTATTTCCACACAGAGGGGCTGTTTGTAAAATATTGAGATATTGTTTTGATCCTATACTAGATGGATTTAGAACCAATTTGTGTTGGAAGCAGGAGAATTTGGACTCGAGTCTTGAAATGTATTTGCATTTGTGAACTTGATGTTGAGCTTGCAGATCATGGACCCCTCTGACTCAAGTTCTGGTCCATTTTGAGATTACCGCGACCAGACTATCTGGTTTGTATCTGGTTTGGGAGTACATTTTATGCTCGGGTTGCTGGCGGCATTTTTGTATGGCTGTGATGGCTCAATGTGTGGACTGCTGTGAATATATTGTGCACAGTTGGTCTTGAGAACCAAGTTGTCGTTTGCTTTTGATTGACTTGCCAGTGATTGTTGATTGAATATATGGGTCGAATATATTGACATTGAGATGTTGTTTGGAAGTTATATGTTTTTTGATATAATTGTCATGATACACGTTTCTTGTCCGCAAATTCATTACATATGGAGACTTATGGAATTGATATGCAATGGCATATGCATAAGGCATCGCATTTCATGGGTGTAGTGCATGGTGCCATCATGCCATCCTTGGTGGTTGAAGGAGTGGGCTGTCGTTTAGACGAGAAGTTATTGGTCCATTATAGAAATTGTAAATAGTGCAATCTTTGTCGCTGGTAGGATTTGATAAAGTGAGCACGTCGTTAGGCGAAGTTTAGTGGAGTTCCACTATTCGTATAAGCAGAAACGTGTTGGGTATTATGACGAGGATGATACCCCCTGGGTGAGCCCGTGCTGGATTTATACATATTCTGATTTTCTTGATTGAAACTGAAGTGTTGGAAAGCGTGGCTTACTGCGGTGAGACCCCAGAAATTAAGCACACTTTGAAAGACACATGTTTTGTTAATAAAAGTCCTTGGAGGTGAAACATTCGATGTGGATTTTGATTTCTAAAAACTTGATTTTGTTTCAGATGATAGTGGATCGGTGTTCCTTGAAGATGGATGTTATCACGCTGGCTATGCATTGTGTGATATGAGTGCTGTGTTTCGAGTTTTTCATGCATTGAGTGAGTTTCATCTCATTTCATGGCATGACATGTAGTATTCCTTTAGAGTTGCATCATTATATTGGAATATTGATATATATGTGAATGTTCAAATGGAACTGTTTATGTGCATTTAGGGGGGGGTAATAGCCTGCGGATTCTCTCTCTTTGGCGTGGCTCACCTTTAGCGGGAAAACATTCCAGTGCAAGGTATACACCCGATTAATTTGCTCTTATTAGGAGGCTAAGGGTTGAAGAAAAGCGGCTTGTGTTTGTTATAGTTATTTTGTAAAAACTTTGAAAGAACTAGTTTGCTTTTAAGCTGTGTATGTAATAAAATTTGTGATTAAACTCACGATCTTGTGTTTTTAAAATAACATAAAATTTTATTGAATGTTGCATTTAAGCAGTCGGTAAATGGGATTGGACGGTGTGGTATCGAGGACTTACGATATCCCGCAGTAATTGCGATAGCTACGGCGCGGTGTGGCGAGGGCGTGAGTATGTGATTACAGGACTCGATAGATGGATCCCAAATTAATGGGATTAAACGACACAGATGAGATACATTTATTCATAGGTATTTCCACAGGTTGACGGTTGGTCAATAAACCCCTAGGTTTTGGGGTGTCACATCATGTGTGTAAAAGAACTTTGTAGAAATGTGTTTAGTTCTATCTCCTTTGATATAACTGCTTTATGCGTGCGATACATACAGCGATATCTTTCAAATAATGTTGTGTGATTTGCTTTGATATGATGCAGCGTTCATGGATGTATATTGAATCCTTCGATCATGGCAGCCTCATTCCGACTTGCTTTATAAATTGCTATATTATTTGAATGATTGATGGTGTGGCCACCATTATTACTGGCAAGCGACCGCCCATAAATAGTAATTCCATTCTGATGAAACACATACCACATTTGTGATTTGGCCTTATGTAGTGTGAAGGTATCTGCATTAACATATCAGTAATTGCTTGATTCCTTTAGGTAAATAGACCCGTATCAGATTTGTTTATTCAGGAGGTAAGCGCCCAATATATGTTTGATACCATTCTAATGTCTTTGGGTTGGAGCATAACTAGACCTGACTAATAAATTGATAGAAAAATCCAATGGGCAGAATGCGATTAGCGAGATCGCCGGAGTGCTGTGACACTAGACATGAGTACTTGAAGACTAGTAATTCTTCACCCTTTTCCTGGTAATGGGTCCTTTAAGTAGACGGATAGCCATTGAAAACTTAAGATGTGCTTTGTATCATATACGCAGCTTTAAAATTTTATTAGTATGTCTTAGATTGGTAGACAAACTCTAATAGAATGCTCAGAATACAGGGTCGAGGCAATTTTGTTTTCATAAGAACTTTCATCTCAAATTCATTTTTCAAATATTTTGCTATTTTTGTGAGCTCTTCAAAAGTCCCAACAAGATTTAAGTCATCAACATACACAACAATAATTGCAAATCCGGTTTTCGATTCCTTGATAAAAGTGCATGGACATATAGGGTTGTTTTGCATATAGCTGTCATCTCACTAAAATGATTGTGCCACATGCGTCAGTTTCTTGTGGCCCCTTACCTGAACGAGCCAGCGGCGGATCAGAGTAGAAGTGTTGGATGTGCTTTAAAATCACTCAAAATTACTCAAAATCATATCTTTACGAGGGCGATTAAATTGGGCAAGCCCATAAACATTTACATTTAAATCATTTAATGTAGGCATCAGGCCTTTTCAAGTGATTTTCAAATAGATGTTCAGTATTCAAATTGTTTATACAAAATAATCATATAAAAGAACACTTAAATAGATTGCATGTGTAGAACTCTCAGGAATTTCTTTCTTTATGTTTCGACGGCTCCTCGATCTTAGATTCATTATCGATCACTATACGTATAAATTTTTCCGCGTTGATAAATAATCATTAAGCATTTTTCATGCTTAGTGGTTCTATAAATCCGATCTCAGTTCGGCTTAAATCAATTTATGCAATTTAATAATTGAACTTTCAATCATTTGGATGATCAATATAAATACATTATATGCGCTACCGTATATATAACCACAATAAATTATAGTTCATTGATCATCCCATAAATACATTTCATAATCAATATTTTACAATCTCCGTCAATTCAAATATCACAAATTCCAATTTGATTAGACATTGATTCAATTAAAATCAAGTCGATTCGAAAATAAATTAGGTTATGCCCGATCTGCAGCCGATCGCCGGGTTTAAACGTACCGATCATTGATTATGCCCATCGATTAGTTGGCGCCTGCGATTTAACTATGTCTTGATCTCACGAGGATATCGAGTCAAACCACGGGTCGTGAGGAGTTTGAGGCGGCCGGGTATCCATGATTTTACTCATACGATCGATCACATTTGGGCTCTTTGTGGTTATAACGATCAAATAAATGAACTCACTAAAATCACAGTCCCATTGAGTGCTGATCGGGTGTGACTATCAAATAGTTCGCGATCACTATTTGACCATGTCGGTTATACGATCTATCCTTAATCAGGAAATAAGCGGATGCGTTCATTGAAAGTGGTTAAATCTATTTATAAATGAAATATAGTACAATAATAATAAACGTATCGTTGATTGGCACTCAATAATCATGAAATTTTTATGCAAATATTTTCACAATCACTTTCTCAAATCCTAATTAAATCGATTTAATATGTAGCTTTTTAGAACAACATCAAAGCTTGAAGCAGGGAATAGGAGTTGGTAGAACAAACCCAAAAATATTTGCACTTTGATTCCAATCCTTGGAATCTCAATCATGATTTGAAACTTTCCTCGCCATTGAGTCCACTATTCAAAAATGCATTAAAAAACGATATTCCAAGTGTACCCAGTAGTTTTGGTTGAGATCGTTCTGATTAATATGGGTTCAAATTTAAACATTCTATATATGTAGATGGATTAACGGCTTCGATGGGCTTCGCAGAGTCACGAGAACACTGAATATCGGGGAGTTCGGACGTAGGAGTTAGGACCTTCAAGTTGGAGGTCACCATGGGTCAGAATCCTGGGCGACGAGCAGACCCAGACTGGACAGAGCTCATCTACCTCGGTCAAACATCTTCTATACTCACTCAGGAACATCCAGCCCAATGTATTCTTGACTCAATGGGCTTTCCGCAGAGTGCAAGGGACACCCAAATCGGAGTTCAAAACGAAGGAATATGACCTTAGAAGTTGGAGGTCATGTGTAGTCAACTTTGTGAGCTGACCTGAATTAATGACTGCACTGGAAGTGACGAGCTCAGTCAAACACCTAGGTCTGACATCCCAACATCCTCCTCCAGGCCTTCATGGTGTATTCTCTTATGGCTCCATCGACTCCGCCGTGGTCAAAGAACACCCAATCGGAGTTCAAGCGAAGGAGATATGACCTTAGAAGTTGGAGGTCATCGTAGTCAACTTTGACGACGCTGAAGCAGCGAAACCTTGTTTGTGACGGCAACGTTTGGCGACCGTTTGGCGATACTTGTTGGACAACCAGCGTTGAACGACCCGCTGTTGACGACCTCGCTGGCGGCCGCTGTTGGGCGACCCTTTGTTGGGCGACCCTTTGTTGGGCGACCCTTTGTTGCGACCCTTTGTTTGGCGACCTTTGTTTGGCGATCCTTTGTTTGGCGACCCTTTGTTTGGCGACCGCGTTTGTGACCTTTGTTTGACCTTTGTTGTGACGCTGTTTGCGTGACTCTTGTTTGGCGACCTTGTTCAGCGACCTCGGTTTTGATGACCTCGGTTTGATGACCTCCAGTTGTGACCACTTGACCCATTTGGTATTGATGAGTATAACTTGGTCTCTGAAGTCGAATTAAGAAATTCAAAAGCCTAACATCAAGTTAATTGATGTGGCTACAATTCTAAAAAGAGCTTACTGCCAAATTCTCTTTATTTCTTATCAAACCCGTTCTAAGGTGCAATTTAGTTGTGGCCGGACCAAAAGCGGCCATTGATTCGTGGGCGTTCTCATTAAAGGACTATAACTTAGTCTGCAGAGGTCCAAGTGAGAAATTCAAAAAGCCCTAACATCAAGCTAATTGATGTGGCTACAATTACTAGAAGGGCGCACTACCAATTTCTCTTCACTTCGTACCCAATCAGCTCTAAGGTTCGGTATTGCGCACTACCATAATGTGGCAACTTCCCGTAGTTTAAAATGTCTGACAAACTTTCCCTAAGGCAGGATAACTACCCGACAATCCTTAGGAGTAGAAAGACCAAGTAGGAAGACCTACCTCATGGAGTTTGTCGAAAGTCCTAGGTTAGATCTCTACTTGTAGCTCTTGTCACTAGGAAGGACTTCCTTAGGTGTAGCCCGGAGACACATGGTTCGATCGTCGGAAAATCTAGAGAAGGTGGAGCCTCTCTCTCCTAACTTTCCCCTTTTCTCTATTTTCTTTTCTTATGGATCCTCTTAATCATTGCTTTTAAAAGAAGAGGCTTCCTCCTCTTTCCTACATGCCACATGTCATTTCCTTGATTTTTTTCCTTTTACTCATTTATTTCTCCTAATATCACTTAGACATATAAACTTATTTACAATTGACCCTTGGGTCCCCATTTACAATTTCTATATTTTCTCTTTTTCACTTGGGTTCATTTAAGTTCAACAATCATCTAATCAATATTAAAAAAATTTCGAGAAAAATACCCCAGTTAGCTCGATTATACAGAATATATAATAATTTTATTATAAAAATTTTAGGGTATTTTGAGGTGTTACAACTCTCCCCATAATAAAATTTAGATCTCAGAAATTACCTTGATCAACCGATTGCGAGGATCTTTGGCGCCGCATAGTTTCCTCACTTTCCCAGTGAACGCCCCGAGTCTTATGGTTTCTCATGGCACCTTGACTAGCAGCGGAATCTTCTTATTCCGTGGTTCATACTTCGAACCAAAATCTTTGCGCTCTTCTTCATATCAAATGGCCTCGACTCAATTGTCTCAGAAGAGAGACTACATGTAGCTTAGATTTGATCAGTTACCTCAGAAGTAGCATGGACACGTGAAACACATCATGGATCTTTTCAAGTCAGGAGAATGTGTAATCGTAATGTACTTGGTCCCACCTATAATCCTTCATAGGGACGATAAATCTGGGGCTCGACTTGCCCTTTTTCCCTAATCTCATCACCTTCTTCCAAGCGATACTTTCAAAAGCACCTTTTGTAGATCTCATATCGAATATACTTTTAACTTCATGTCGATATGATTTTACGTCTGCTCAGTGGCCACCTTCAATCTCTCTCTAATCATTTCACTTTTTCTTCAGTCTCTTGTATCAAGTCGGGGCCAATCACTTTCTTTTCACTCAATTCCGTCCAACACAATGGTGTTCTACATTTTCTCCCATATAAAGCCTCGTAGCGCCGTTCAAATACTTGATTGGAAGCGTTGTTATACACAAATTCAACTAAAGCAATGTGTTGATCCTGACTACCCACTCAGGTCGATCCCACACAACTCCTTAACATATATTCCGAATGCAGATCACTCTCTCGGATTGTCCATCGTTTGTGGGTGGAGACGGCATGCGAAATTCAGTGCGTGCCCCGAGGCCTCTTGCAATTTTCCCCAAAATCTCGAAGTAAACCTCGGATCTCGATCTGAAATAATGGATATAGGAATCCCATGTAACCGAACTATTTCCTTGATATACAGCTCTGCTGGCAGCCAGTGAATAGTCAGTTCTCACTTCAGTAGGAAGTGGTGACTTAGTTAATCGATCTCTGCGACCCTGGCCGGAGTCATGCCTTCTCCTGTCAATGGTAACCCAACCACAAAATCCATGATAATTGATTCCATTTCACTCCGATACTCTAATAGGCTGCAATAATCCGAGAAGGAACTTGATGCTGCCTTTACTCTTTGACGCAAACACTTGGCTAAATTCGACACATCTCTTTTCATCCGGACCACGAATAACATTTTTTAAATCTCGATACATCTTTGTGCTCTAGGGATGGATAACCAAAGATCCACTATGTGCCTCTTCAAGTATATAGTTCCTCTCAAATCATTATAGTCGAATTACCTGAAACCCGATCCTTATAATACAACACTCCATTTTCGTTCATTGTGAACTCAGTTTCCTTACCATTTCTAATCTGATTTATTATGGCAACAATTTTCTCTTCTTTCCTTTGTGCCTCTAGCACTTGATTCAACAAACTCGGTCTCGCTATCAGTTCTGCCACTACAGTACCATCGTCATATAATGACAAATGGGCATTCAACGCTCGAAGCGTTCGTATTGACTTTCTCTCAAGCGTTAGTACTACATTGGCCTTTCCCGAGGTGATAATCAATTCTGTGATCATAATCTTTTATGGAGATCCATCCATCTCTAGATTGCCTCAAGTTAAGCTCTGTTGTGAGGCAAATACTTAAGACTCTTATGATCAGTGTAGATGAAACACTTCTCTCCAGCACAAATAATGTCTCCAAATTTTCAAGCGCAAATACAATTATGACCAATTCCCAAATCATGCGTGGGGTAGTTCCTTTCATGCGGCTTCGCTGTCTTGAAGCATAGGCTACCACTACCCTCTTGCATTAGGACATCAGTCCATTGTGACGCATCACTAAAAATCACATATTCTCTACCTTCGGTCGGTTGAGTAAACCGGAGCCTCGGTTAAGAATGCTTTCAACTTATCAGAAACTTCTTTGACATTTTCACTCCATTCATACTTTACATTTTAAGAGCAATCTAGATCATAATTTGCGGTCATAGAAAACCCTTAACACTTGAATCTTACGTAGTATCTTTGCTAGTCCCGAGGAAACTACGCGCCTGTAACATTTCCTAGGTGGCTTCTGTTCAACAACCACTTCTATTTTCTTTGGATCTACTCGGATTCCTTAACCGATACTATATGCGAAGGACACTTCATTCTTCCAAAACTCACACTTGCTCGGTTGCATACAATTTGCTCTTTTCTCAAGTCTCTAACACTACTCTAAGGTGTGTGTCATGACTATCGTCTTTTGAATCTGCTTGAGAATGTCGTCTATGAACACTACAATGGCCCGGGGCCACATACGATTCGGAAAACAGGTTGTTAGGTCCGTGAGCATGTACAGACATTTGTCGATCAAAGCGGCATTACAACGAGGAACTCATAATGTCATATCGTCTAAACGCCGTCTTATGCACATACGACATCTTTAATTCTCAGGCGTGGTACCCGGATCGCAAGTCAATCTTTGAAAAGATACTTGCACCTTTTAATTAGTCCGACCAAATCTTGATTATGGAGTAACGGATACTTATTCTTCTTGTTAACTTGTTCGGTTATGCGTAATCAATACATAAGCCAGAAGTGTACCCTCTTTCTTTTTAACAAGCTTACGGGAGCTCTCCATGGTGATACACTTGGTCTAATAAACCCTTTTCCTAGTAGTTCTTCATTTGCCGATTTCAATTCCTTTAGCTCTGGTGGAGCCATTACGTAACGGTGTAATGGATGCGGTGTGGCACTAGTACAACGTCAATATGCTCAAATCCCTATGTGGGGGCAATCCTGGTAACTCTTTTGAAAACACATCCGAAAAGTCGCTAGAGTAGGGATATCGGATATGAGCCTTGCCTTCACCATATCAATCACATAAGCCAAGTAGGCTTCATCCTTTCCGTACAATTGTTCTAGCGGTGGCGGCGGATATCACATTAGATAAGATAATTTTGACCTCACCGATGAAAGTTACTTCATCTTCATTCGGTGTTTTTAAGGTTACTCTTTTCATTTTACAATCGACTATTGCTTGATGTCGGGACAACCAGTCCATCCCCAATATCACATCAAACTCCCTGAAAGATAACTCAATCAAATCTCCCAAAAATTCATACTCTCATATTTTGATGGAATGATCTCATAGACTCACATTCCACGATAACACTATGGCCAAAGCGGGTTCGTCACCAGATGTCATTTCGGTTCACTTCTCGACGAGTTTACCTAGGTTGGGTATGTCAGTACATATGTATGAATGAGTCGATCCTGGATCTATCAATGCATGCATAATAGTATCAAAGATAGTAAAATTACCGACTATCACATCTGGAGCGTCGGTATCTTCCACTGCTTTCATTGCATATGCTCTAGCTGGAGCATGACCATCTTGCCTACCCAAAGTTTGTGTCCCTTGTCTCTGAACACTCGGTGATGCAACACTCTTATTGCCTTTTTGTAACAAAGTACTGATGTGGTCTTGTAAATGAGCGAGCTCTGGAATGATCTCTTGCTCTATGCTCTTTGGATCCACAAATCAAACAAGCACACAGCCAAGTCTCGACATTCTCCCTTTATGATTTCTCCCACAATGGGGCAATGGGAGCAATGTCCTCTAGAAAGGACCTCTGGTGTACTGCTTGAGGCGATGGTGTGTTAGAGTAGTATTCCACTACCGGTAGCTGTGATATAGGCTGATTGGAGTCTTTGTGGTCCCCTTAATTTCTTCCTTTCTGTTGTTGCGAAATTTGGATCGACTGGATTTTCTTTCCTGTCTTTTATCCTTTCTCTCTTTTCCTCTTTCTTTACTCTTTCCATTCAATGCACATGTCCACGAATTTTGGAGAAAATCCTCATGGCAAAATCTTTGTGACATGTGACTCGAATATGGTCATTAAGGCCGTCTTCAAACCTACTGCGCACTACCTCTTTCGCAGTATCTCGGGAGCATCTTTGCTCTGGCAAGTCAATAATTCTCTTTGATATTGATCACCTCATACGTCTTTGCTTAGGATTATGAAACTCGTCTCATATTGTTGAATCATCGACCACATAATGTTCTTGAACTCATCGAAGAACTCAGTGTCACTCTCTCGATGGTGCGGGTCCTGTCACGGAAACCCACCAGCGATAGCCTCATCTGAAGTAATGAGGTCGCACATTCCAACTTCTCTTCGGTTATTGCAATGCATTTGCATAAACATTCGCTCGGTTCTCTCGGGCAATTTTCTGCCATAGAAGGCTCATCCTCTTTCTTCACATAAAATATCTGGTCGGTACCTTGCCGTTCTCGATGGCTGATCGGCTAGACAATTCACGGGTTGGTTGCCCGACTCTTTGCGATGCACGAACTAGGCTGTGGAGGATACCCATAGTACCTCACGCCACTTGTTGGTTCATTCATTGGTGGGGCATGGGATGCTTGCACCTTCCTGTAGCGAGGAATTTGTTTGGGGCGAGTCCTGGTCATCTCTGAGCCACTGAGGAAGCCGAATCGTCCATGCTTATCCTATTAAGACCAGCAAGATCCGCGTCAGAGTCATGTCATCCTTTATATGCAAATGAAATGCATGTTAAACACAATTTCAAAATTGTTTACAAACAATTTAAAAATCATTTTGTAGAACCCCGCTGGCTTTAGGCTCGATACCAATAAAGTTGTAGCGCCCCTTGCGACCTGACCGGCAGGCGGATCGAACAGTAAGGGGATGCCACTAAAATCCACTCAAAATTACTCAAAATCATATCTTTCTTGCGAGGCGATTCACGAAATTGGGCAAACCCGTAAGCATTTACATTTAACAAAATCCATTTGTCTTAGGCATCCAGCCTTTTCAAAATGATTTACAAAATAGATGTTCAGTATTCAAATTGTTTATACAAAATATCCATATCAAAAGAACACATGAAATGAGTGCACATGTCGGAGCATACTCGAGATTTCTTTCTTTATATTTCGGCTCCTCGATGCTTGGGTCAGTATCGATCACTATCCTATCACTCGGTACTTAGCATTGGTAAAACAAAACTAACATTTCATGCCCAGTGGTTCTCTAAATCCATTCCTCGGTTCAGCTTAAATCAATTTATGCAATTTAATAATTGAACTTTCAATCATTTTGGATGATCCAATATAAATACATTACATATACTTTGTTATATATATACAATAAATTATAGTTCATTGATCATCCCGTAAATACATTTCATAATCAATATTTCACAATCTCAAATCAATTCAAATATGCTCACAAATTCAATTTAGTTCGACATTCAATTCAATTACGAAAAATCAATTCGATTCACGAAAATAAATTCGATTATGCCAATCAATTAGGTTACGTCAATCACTTAGTTATGCTAATCAATTCGATTACTTGCCCATCGATTCGATTATGCCCATAGAATTTGGCTATGTCTTCGATATCACGAGGATATCGGAGTCAAGCCGCCGGAATCCGGCCCGAGCTGCGGGGCCGGTATCATGGTTTTATAACCTGATGCGGTCCGTGGTGGCGGTTATAAACAATCAAATAGTGAACACTACGATCTGGTCGAATTTCAACGTCGGGTAACCGTCAATAGTTTGCGATATCTTGCTATTGACCCTATCGGTATACCAATCTATCCCTTAATCTTGAAATAAGCGGTTAACATTCTATTAAGGGCGTTCCACGTCCTTTATGGCAAAATATAGTACAATATGTCACGCTTGTATAAACGATTTATTTTTAATAATCGCTGAAATTTTTATATGCAAATATTTCACAATCCACTTTTCTCGAATCAATTAAATCAATTCTATTATGCTTTTTAGAACAACGTAAAAGCAGAAAGCGAGGAATAGGAGTTGGTAGAACAAACGAAAATATTTGCACTTTGATTCCAATCCTTGGAATCTCAATCCACAGTTGGCTTTTTCTCTCGTCAGTCCACTATTCCAAAACCATTAAAGAACAATATTATTCAAGTGTACTAGTGGTTTTTTGGTTGGGATTGATTTTCGGAGTTTAATATGAGTTTAATTTAAACATTCTATATGTAGATGGATTCTTGACTCAATGGGCTTTCATGAGTGCAAGAACACTTTCGAATCGGAGTTCGGACGTAGGAGTTAGGACCTTCAGAGTTGGAGGTCATACGGTCAAATCTGAGCCGACGAGCAGGCCAGACTGGGCGAGCTGCGTCTACTACCTCGGTCAAACATCTTCTATAATCCTCAGGAATATTAATGTATTCTTGACTCAATGGGCTTTACATGGAGTCCAGAACACTAAATCGGAGTTCAAGCGAAGGAGATATGACCTTCAAAGTTGGAGGTCATGTGTGATCAACTTTGACGAGCGACTGAAGGCCCGACAATTTGTGAAGTGGCCGAGCTGCGTTAAAGCACCTAGATCTGACATCTAACATCCTCTCAGGCATATGAATGTATTCTTGACTCATGGGCTTTCCATAGGGATTCGAGAACACCCAATCGAGTTCAAGCGAAGAGATATGACGCCGAAGTTGGAGGTCATGCGTAGTCAACTTGACGGTCGACTGAGCCCGGCGAGAAGCAGCGTTTGGCGACCAGCGTTTGGCGACCCGCTGTTGGAGCTGACCACTGTTGATGACCCGCGTTGGGCGACCACTGTTGGGCGACCAACGTTGGGCGACCAACGTTGGGCGACCATTGTTGGTGACAACATTTGGCGACCTTGTACGGCGACCCTTGTTTGTGATAGCGTTTGGCGAATAACGTTTGGCGACCCTTGTTTGGCGACAGCGTTGGCGATCCTTGTTTGGCGACCGCGTTTGGCGACCAGCTGTTTGGCGACCGCCGGTTTTGCGACCAGCGTTTGACGACCATTGTTTGACGACCTTGTTTGGCGACCAGCTGTTTGATGACCTTTGTTTGGCGACAAGTTGTTTGGCGACCTCGGTTTGACGACCTCGGTTGACAACCGACCTATTTGGTATTGATAAAAAAGACCATAACTTGGTCTACAGAAGTCCAGATAAGAAATTCAAAATCCTAACATCAAGTTCATTAATGTGGCTACAATTTCTGAAGGACTTACTAAATTCTCTTTATTTCTGATCAAAAACCCGTTCTAGGTACGGCTAGTTGACGGCTGGACAAAGCGACCCGACCAGATTTAGTGGGCTGACCTCATTAAAAGGACTATAACTTAGTCTACTGAGAGGTCCAAATCGAAAGTCAAAGCCTAACATCAAGATAATTGATGTGGCTACAATTACTAGAAGGGCGCACTACCAATTTCCTTCACTTCTTACCCAATCAGCTCTAAGGTTCGGCTAGCTGCGCACTACCACAATGTGGCAGCTTCCCATGGTTTAAATGCAACCAAACTTTCCCTAAGGCGGATAACTACTGACAATCCTTAGGGTAGAAGAAGACCCAGTAGGAGAAGACCTACCTCATAGGTTAATCGAAAGTCCAGGTTAGATCTCACACTTGTGGCTTCTTGTCAGCTAGGAAGAACACTTCGTGCTTATGGGAGACACATGTAATTAGATGTCGGAAAATGCAGAGAGAAGGTGGAGCCTCTCTCTAACTCCTTTTCTGCATTTTCTTTTCTTATGGATCACTCTTGTCCGTACTTTTAAAAGGAGGAAGCTTCCTCCCTCTTTGCTACATGCCACATGTCATTTCTTTGATTTTTCATTTTACTCATTTATTTCTCCTAATATCATAGACATATAAACTTATTTACAATTGACCCTTGGGTCCCATTTTACAATTCACATATTTTCTCTTTTCACTTGGGTTCATTTACGGATTCACTTGATCATGTCGATATTAAAAAAATTTCGGAAAAATACCCAGAGTTGGCTTTCGATTATACGAATATAATAATTTTTATTATAAAAATTTTAGAATTATTTACAGGTCATTACATCTTCAATCCATATAGAGGGCGTTGTAATTTGATTGAGCACATACTACGAGGCTTTGTATTATTTGTTTCAAGCAAACGCAATCCTTTAGAGATTTTCATGTATATGTCATTATCTATGGATCCATATAGATAATTTGTAATGACATCCATGAGATGCATATATAGTCCTTCAAAGATTGCTAAGCTTATTAAAAAGTGAAAAGTGATTTTGTCCATGACAAGAGAATATGTTTTCTCATCGTCAATACCAAATCTCAGGAGAAACCTTGTGCTACTAATCATGTTTTATATTTTATGATCTCATTATTTTCATTGTGCTTTCGTACAAATACCCATTTGTACCCAACAAGCTTTCCACCTTTAGGTTTTTAGACTGCAGGTTAAAAAACGTCTCGTTTCATTAACGAGTTTAATTCTACATACATAGCTTCTTTCCATCTAGACCAATCCTTTCTATATCGACATTTTTCCACATTTTGTGTTTCGGGATCTTCATCATTTCTTATGATGTCTAAGGCCACTTGGAAAGCAAAAATATTATTGATAACAACTTTATTTCGGTTCCATTTTTCTCTATTGTGCACATAATTTATTAAGATTTCATAATTTTTAGGTACCTGTGCCTCTTCAGGGGCTATTTCTTTATCTCGAACATATTCAGGAGTTTTTGTTCATTGTATGCCTCTATAGGGGCATCTTGTTCACCATATGCCTATGCTGGGGCCTTTTGTCCATCATATGCCTCTATTGTGACCTTTCGTTTACCATATACCTATACTAGGGCGTTTTGTTTTATATTTGCCTCTTTAGAGGCAAATATAAAACAAAATGCCAATAGGTCTCCTATGCTTCAAGCGTATTTGAGACTCATTTGCTAATCATCTTTTAGGGACATCAATCCGTGCTAGAGCATTTGCACCCTTGATATGTGACTTTGTCACTTTCTTTTTATCAATAAATGCATCTAGTAATTGATTTGCAAGATTTTGCAAATGAATGATCCTTTGAACTTCCAATTCACATTGATTTGTACGATGATCAAAATGAGACATTGTAGATGCATTCTAAGTAATTCCTCGCGATTCTTCTGGAACCGACTTTCTCCCCCCTAATGGTGAGAATACACTTTTATTAAAATGACAATTTGCAACATGGGTTGTAAAAACATCTCATGTTAAGGGTTCTTATGATAGATGGAGAATCAAAACTTACATAAATTTCAAGTCTTTGTTGGGGACCCATTTTAGTGTGTTGTGTAGGTGCAATTGATACATAAACTACACAACCAAAGATTCATAAATGAGAAATATTTGGTTGTTTGCTTAGTACAAGTTGTGAAGGCAAGTATTCATGGTAAGTTGTTAGTCAAATACGAACCAAGCTTGTAGCATGCATAATAGCATGTTCCCAAGCAGAAGTCGGCAATTTGGTTTTCATTAGCAATGGTCAAGCTATTAATTGAAGATGTTTGATGATAGACACTCCTAAATTGTTTTGGGTGTGAGTATGAGAAACAGGATGCTCAACATTTATTTCAACTGACATGCAATTGTCAATAAAGGTTTGAGAGGTAAATTCACAGGTGTTGTCAAGTCTGATAGTCTTAATTGGAAAATTAGAAATTGGAAACATTGTTTGTATTCCAATATACCACAGTTTCGGACATGTTTAGGGTATAATAAAAAGTTAAATGGGAATTTTGGAAATAAAATGATAGACCCAGAAAATTAATATGAGGCAGGGCCAAGCCTGTAATTTACCACTTGGAGACCTAGTGGTCATAAAAGGAAAGACTAGGGGAGTTAATGTATGAAATGTTTGAAAATGAAATGCAAATAGAAGGAGTTATGTGTAAGGAAGCTAGAGAGACTTAAAGCAATGGGTTTTATTTGTCTTGGTGAGCTTATGGTCTTAACTCAAAAATATGGATAAGAGCAATTAGTCTCATTTTGGAGAGACAAAAAAAAAAAAAACGTAGAAGAAGAAGAGGAAAAAGAAGAAGAGGAAGAGGAAGAGAAGAAGAAGAGAAGAGAAGAAGAAAGGAAGAGCAAAAAGGTATGAAATCTAACATTAAGTATGGAACTATGACTATTAGTATAGATACATGTTTTGGGTTGTAAGAAACCTAACCCTAGAATGAATTCTTGTATGGAAATAATCACAAATCCCTTTGTTTTTCTAGGGTTTTGTTATGAGAGGACCTAGAGTTCCCATTACATGTGTTTTCGGGTTCTAAGGGTTATGTAAAGTATGGACATGTTTGTTCTTGTTCTAGGTTTGATGGAACTTTTCTAACCTTAGATTTCTTGAAGTTGGGTTGAGTAAAACCACACAGGCCTTGTATAAAGATATGAATAGAAAGTATGTTTGAGTTCGATAGGTGTATAAGATGTGTATGAAAGATGATTTGAGTATAATAGAGGTTACAAGATGAATATAGAGTGGTTTTGATGTATATATTGATTATTGAGTTGATTTGGGTAGCAAAATATGGAAAAATGGGAGAAAAACCACCTTTTCTGGGAAATTTGGAGGGGTGGTACCGGTACCATAAGTGTTATGTCATTTTGTTTTGGACCAGCGTTAGTAATTTGGCCATAACTTGGTCATTTCCTATTCGAATTGAGTGATTCAAGTGGCTGGTTAAACTAGACTTCAAGGAGAACAAAACACCCTGAAATAGGTACCTTCAAATTCTGACTCTATGCGGCCCATAAATTCACTCAAAGTGGGGCTATGTTCAAGCCAATTTCTGGTTTTGTTTTGAACATAGAGTAGTCCCGGTTGTTTAGGACATAACTTGAGTTGCGGTGCTCCGATCTGGGCGATTCCAGTTGGAGAAGAACCCTTAGCACCTTAGCTTTAAATGAATATAAAGAACCAGTGTCAGGTATGGGGTTAAGACCCCTGAAAATGAGTATTTCAAAATGACTAGTTTGACATGAAAATGCCGTAACTTGAGTTTGGATGATTCAATTAGAATGATTCCAATTTCTAAGTAAAGTAGATTCATAGAGGAACAAGAATACATGAATGATGTGTGAATACATAGGTGTCTGCCGTACCGGTATATGAAATGCCATATCTGACCGGACATGAAACATGAAAAATATAGGAAATCTGATATGTATAGATGTGTTCGTGAAACATGAATATGATATATGAAATATAAAAGCAGTAAGAAACATGAACATAGACAGAAAGGCAATATGTCGTGAACACATAATGTAGCTAAGGAATGCTAATTATTACGTAACGAATAATTATATATCATTATTATCACATATTGTAACACCCCAAAATATACCCTAGTAGTTTTCGACATGTTTAGGGTATTTTGTAAGCTTAATTTGAATGTTTCGTGAGTTAATACGAAACATGGAAACGAGAGACCCGGAAAGTTACGAAACTTAAGGACAAAATTGTAAATTGTCCAAAGAGGGACTTAAAAGTCATTAATTGATGAGATGAAGGCCAAAGTGGAAATAACAAAAATTGAGGCCACAATGAAATAAGAAGAAGGGAGTTGGGGGACAAAAGGGAATAAAACATAAATACTATAAAAGGAGATGGAGACCCGAAAAATGTCATTTTTTTGGTCTCCCGAACAGAAAGAAACGGGTAGGAGAGGAAGAGAAGAAGAAGAAGAAGAAGGGAGAAGTTCAAGCAAAGCTCAATTAAAGTATGGATACTTGACCTTGGTATGGAAACTATGGATTTTAGCATGTTTTGGTATAAGAATCACTTGAGTATGTATTGCTAGGGTTTCCTTTGAACATTAAATTGATTCCCATCTCTAGGGTTTTGCTAGGGAAACATTATAACTCTAGATCTAAGGGAAGTTTGGTTGAAAAGCCCTAGTTCATAATGAGTAGATATGGAATCCTCCAAAATTCCAAGGATTTGTAAATTGGGTGAAAAATTGGTATGAATCTAGGATTATTTGCAAATTAAAAGTGTTTGTGGAGTTCTTGGGAGGGATTCCATGTTAGTTTTTGATAAAGGATGCATTAGGAGTGATCTAAGGATGATAAAGCATGAAAAATGGGTGAAAATACCCATTCTGGGCGATTTTCGGGAAGTCCTACCGGTAGGATTGAAGTCCTACCGGTAGAACTATCTTCTTGGTCATTTTGGCCAGAATCTCTGATTAGGACTTAAAGTCTACCGGTAGGGCTGCACTGTTCCACGAGTTTTGATAAGTTTTAGTATTTTAGTATAAATTACTCATTTCTTATCGATTTGAGTGATTCAAGTGGCTACGTAAAATGAGCTAAGGAGGCCAAACTTTAAGAAGAGTATCTCCAATTTCTGACTCTATGTTGTCTAAATCCACTCAAAGTGAGAAATTTGTCGTGCAAGCCCTACGCCATCAATTGATCATAGTGTAGTCCGAGTTGTTTCGGACGTATCTTGAGTTCCGGTGCTCCGATTTGGGTGATTCCAATTGGAAATGAACCCTTAGCACCTTAGATTTAAAGGAGTACAAGGATCCAGTGCCAAATATCGAGACAAGGCACTGGAAAATAAACCTACTTCAATCTGTCCTCGGTAAATCGGTAAACGACTAGTTGGCATGAAAATGCCATAACTTGATTTAGATGATCGATTGGAGTGATTCAATTTATGAAGTAAAGATGATTTACAGAGGAAAAAGAATATATGAGACATATGATCATATGACTACCTAGGATCAAAAGAATGAATGAGTGGACGTCTTGATTAGTCTTCTGGCACTCTGTCACGATTAGTGCTCGGCACTCTGCTTTATGCCGGTACTCCTGGCGGTGCTATGGCACGATCTTGTGTCGTACCTTGGTACATATTGTACTCGTCTACTCATTCTTATAATTGGTCTAGGCGGTCGAGACGGACATATGATAAGACTGCGAGATAGAATAAGTGTAAAGATCGAATGTACCTCTTGTATACGTTGCAGCCAGTACCTCACGGGTACTCACGTCTACGAATAAGATACGTAGTACTCAGGGTACTCCTTGTCTCTGATTTGGCTCCATGGTACCTCACAGTACTCCTGTATATGATTAAGCTCTGTAGTACCTCACGGTGCCCGTATCGATAAGTTACGTCTGCATAAGTGCGTAGTACCTACGGGTACTCCTGCATCTGTATAAGTCCTGTATCGATAAAGTCCTGTAATTTTGAATAAGTCCTGTGAAACATACGGTACTCATGTATCTAATAAAGTCTTGTATCGATAAGTTACGTCTCTTGTATAAGTCTGTAGTACCTACGGGTACTCTTGTATCTGATAAGTCTCATATCTGAATAAATTATGTCTGTCTCCCGATCACGTTACGTAGTATATATGAGTACTCCTGCATCGATTAAGTTCTATCCTGTACTGATGCGTTACGTAGTGCCGGGTATCACGTATCTGAGTAAGTTACGTCACGATTTGAATAAGTCTGTAGTACCTCTGGTACTCTGTATCTGACCAAACCACGTATCAGGAATATGTCACATCTGCGATCTTGTTAGTAGTACCCTACGGGTGCTCTGAATTTGATTAAGTTCGAGTGTTCCCTACGGGTACTCTTGTATCGATAAATAAGTACAAGTTACATGCAAAGACCGATTATAAGTTACATTAAGATAAGTATATGCTCGAAGTAAGACGATTATAAGTTAGTAAATGCTGATATAGTTCTGTAAGACATGTATAAGATTGAAATACATGTCGAGTTGCAGTAATGCGTTATAAGATCGTAAGATAAGCATACGCTCTTGTAAGACATGTATAAGATCAGTATGTGAAGTTCGACATACCGGTATAAGTTCCGTAAAATCAGGTATAAGTTAGTAGTAATTTGTATAAGTTACGTATTACATGTATAAGATTTTGAAACTACATGTATAAATTTACGTAATACATGTATAAGATCGAGAAATGCACAGTATGTGTTTCGAGATACTCGTATAAGTTCCATAATACATGTATAAGATCTGAGTACAAGATTCGAGAATAAGAATAGATCGATATCTGAGAATAAGTATAAGAATCTTTGTGATGCCTACGGGTACCTACGTATTATGAGATACGTTACGTAATCTCTGCAGTCTTTTGTACCAACAAAATGTTACGTAGTACCTGCGAGCCACACTTCTATATCGAAGAACAGAACAAGCTCCGTAACACAAGTATAAGTTCTGTAAGACCAGGATATACTTCGTAGTACAAGTATAATATACGAAGTACTAATATAAGTTCTGTAGTACCTACGGGTACCTCTGTATCTGATTAGATTATGTAGTACCTACGGGTACTCCTGTATCTGATCAATTTCTGTAGTACCTACGGGTATCTCCGTATAAGCGGATAAGTTAAACTCAAAAACCAGTACCTGCGGGTACTCTGTATGAGAGTATGGAGGTATCGTTAACCTAGGACTTGGTGGGATATGATACCAACACAAGTTGGTATCGGAGACGGTGCTTATTTGATCAAGTAGTACTTGCGGATACTCGTATAAGATTAAAGTTACGGCAATCCGGTATGCGTTCGTAATTTCGGTGATACTACGGTACCTCAGAGGCAAGTGTAAACTTCGCGAGGATAAGTATAAAGTTAAGTAAGCTCTACGGAGATATGAGATGAATCTAAATACCCAATGCGTGTTTAAGTACCTCTGTATAAACATAAGGTTCACGCCAACTCCTACGGGAGATCGAAATAAGTATAAGCTTGAGATAAGTATACAGCATGTATACAAACTCGATCTGAGGATCTGAGAAATCAGGGAATAAGAATAAGATCAAGCTAGTATAAGTATAGGACGGATGAGAATAAGTGCCATAAGTGTAAATTCACGAGAGTAAGTGCATAAGATTGTTATATGTTTATCATGATTCGAGTTTAAATGCATATGCATCAGTATAAGTTATAAGAAATGTTTCCCACTAAGCGTAAAGCTTAGCACGGGTTCAATCAGGTGTAGGTGCGAGGAAGACAGCCAATGAACATCGCATACGGTGGGCGGCCTTATGGGGTTCATTACATGTGAGTCCGTTATACGATTGTAAATTAAAAGGTACAGTTTTGTAATTGTAAATGGGACTCGGTAAATGTATATGATATTTTGATTATGTTAAGATGTGGGCCATACCCACAGGTACTAGTTGGTTTTAAAAAAAAAAAAAAAAAAAAAAAAATCGGTGGGAGTCCCCGATCCTTGGTTTGGCACGTCGAAAATCGGGCGTGACAAGTGTAATAGAGCATGGAGTCACGATAACCTAAGGCTTGTAGAATATGATCTGACCTGGTGGTATATCGGCCTACGTTGGCGGCGTTTACGGAAGAGTCTTGATTAAGGATTGTACATGTATGTGTTGGCCTAATGCGAGGATGTCTTATCTGTATATCGGCTAAAATAATTAGTCCCAATCTAATAAGCTCTGAAATATTAAGGCTAGGAGAGATTTAGTTACGATGGAGGCTTTGATGAAGCAAGTGAGTCATACTCCGATACGTAAAATACATGACAAGAAAGGATCGATATGAAGCGTTCACGTGCTAGAGTATGAATTTGAGACGAAATTCTTATAAGGGGGAGAATTGCAAAAATATCATAGTAGTTTTGTATGTTTAGGGTATTTTGTAGCTTAATTTGAATGTTTCGTGAGGTGTCTGAAACATGGAAGCAGGGCAGGAGAAAGTTACGAAACTTAAGGACAAAATTGTGGGGTGTCGAAAGGGACTTAAAAGTCATTAATTGATGAGATGAAAGGCCAAAGTGGAAATAACAAAGTGGGGCCCTGTGAAATAAGGAAGTTGGGGACAAAAAAAGGAATAAGGAAACATAAATACTATAAAGGAGATGGAGACCAAAAATAATCCATTTTTTTTGGTCTCCAAACAAGAAAGAAACGGGTAGGAGAGGAAGAGAAGAAGAAGAAGAAGAAGAAGAAGAAGAAGAAGGGAGAAGTTCAAGCAAAGCTCAATTAAAGTATGGATACTTGACCTTGGTATGGAAACTATGGATTTTAGCATGTTTTGGTGTAGATACTTGAGTATGTATTGCTAGGGTTTCCTTTGAACATTAAATTGATTCCCATCTCTAGGGTTTTGCTAGGGAAACATTATAACTCTAGATCTAAGGGAAGTTTGGTTGAAAAGCCCTAGTTATAATAGTAGATATGGAATCCTCAAAATTCAAGGATTTGTAGAATTGGGTGAAAATTGGTATGAATCCTAGGATTCCTTTGCAAATTAAAAGTGTTTGTGGAGTTCTTGGGAGGGATTCCATGTTAGTTTTTGATAAAGGATGCATTAGGAGTGATCTAAGGATGATAAAGCATGAAAAATGGGTGAAAATACCCGATGCAGATTACAGCGGAAGTCCCACCCGGTAAGTTGAGAATCCACCGGTAGAATATACCTTCTTGGTCATTTTTGGCCAAGTCCTACCGGTAGGACTTAAAGTCCTACCGGTAGGACTGCTACTCTGTTCCCAGTTTTGACCAGTTTTAGTATTTTGGCCATAAATTACTCATTTCTTATCCGATTTGGGTGATTGGTGTTACGTAAAATGAAACGAGGAGAACCAAACTTTAAGAAGGTATCTCCGAATTTACGATCTGTTGTCTAAAGAATCCACTCAAAAGTGGTATGTGCGAAGCCCTTCCTGCATCGATTGATCATAATTAGTCGAGTTGTTTGGACGTATCTTGAGATTCGGTGCTCGATTTGGGTGATTCGATTGAAATGAACCATAGCACCATAGATTTAAAAAGTACAAAGGATCCAGTGCCAAATATCGGGCAAGGCACTGGAAAATAAATACTTCAATCTGTCTCGGTAAAATCGGTGAAGCCGGTAGTTGGCATGAAAATCGCAATAGCAAATTAGAATCAGATCGATTGGAGTGATTCGATTTATGAGTAAAGATGATTTACAGAGGGAAAAAGAATATATGAAAGACATATGATCATATGACTACAGGATCAAGAATGAATAGTGGACGTCTTGATTAGTCTTCACGGCATACGTCTTTGATTAGTCTTCACGGCGCTCCGCATTTTGAAATGCCGGTACTCCTGGTGCTATGGCACCCGATGCTCATCGTACCTTCGGGTACATGTTGTCTTTACGTCTATACGTTCTTATAATTGGTGCAGAGCGGTCGGGCAGACATATGATAAGACTGCGAATAGAGAATTAAGTGTAAAGATCCGAATGTACCTGCATTATCACATTACGTAGTACCTAAAGTACTCTGTCTCTGAATAAGATCGTAGTACCTAGGGTGCTCACGTCTCTGATTTGAAACAGTACCTACAAATTGCTGTATATGATTAAGCTGTAGTACCTCACGGGTACTTACATATCGATAAGTTACGTCTGTATGGAGTGCAGTAGTACCTACGGGTACTCCTTGCATGCAATATAAGTCGTATCAAAATGAGTCACATGGCAATTTTTTGAATAAGTCTGTAGTACCTCGGGTACTCATGTATCTAATAAGTCTGTATCGATAAAGTTACGTCTCACAGCCCATAAGTCTGTAGTACTACGGGTACTCACAGCCATCGATAAGTCCCATATACAGAGCAGAATTATGTCACGTATACGTGCAATTCTGTAGTACCTATGAGTACTCCTGCATCTGATTAAGTTCTATCACATTACGATACGTTACATGGTGCCTGGTACTCCTATATACCCGATAAGTTCTATCTTTGATTTGAATAGTCTGTAGTACTACGGGTACTCATCTGACAAACCACAGTATCTTCAGAATATGTCACGTCACCGATCGCGTGCATGTACCTCTGGTACTCACGAATTTGATTAAGTTGGTAGTACCTACGGGTACTCTTGTATCGATAAATAAGTACAAGTTAAGCCAAGACCGGTATAAGTTCGGTAAGATAAGTATATGCTCAGTAAGACCCGGTATAAGTTCGTAAAAGATAAGTATAAGTTCACATAGACATGCCAGATTGAAATACATGTCAGATTGTAAATGCCGGTATAAGATCGTAAGATAAGCATACGCTCGTAAACTTATGTATAAGATCTAAAATACATGTCGAAGTTCGGCTATACCCGGTATAAGTTAGTAAGATCATAAAGTATAAGTTAAAGTAAGTAATTGTATAAGTTCGTATTACATGTATAAGATTTGAAATGCATGTATAAGTTCTGTAATACATGTAGAATCTAATCTGATGTGTGTTTCGAGAATCTTCGTATAAGTTCCATAATACATGTATAAGATACGAGTGCAGATTAGAGAATAAGAATAAGATCGATATCTGAGAATAAGTATAAGTCTTTTTTGTAGTACTACGGTACCTCTTGTATTATGAATGCATTGCAGCCAATACCTCACGATTTTTGTACCAACAAAATGTTCTGTAGTACCTACGGTACTTCTATATCGAAAAAACGAACAAGCTCCATTAACTGAAGTATAAATTCTGTAAGACCGGGGATATACTTAGTAGTACAAAGTATATTATACGAAGTACTAATATGGATTACGTAGTACCTACGGGTACCTCGTATCGATTAGATTATGTAGTACCCTACGGGTACTCACGTATCGATCAATTTACGTAGTACCTACGGGTATGCTCGAGTGTAACCGGATAAGGATAAACTCGAAGTAGTACCTACGGTACTCTAGTAATTATGGGTATCACGTTAACCTAGGACTTGGTGGGATATGATGCAACACAGAGTTGGTATCGGGAGAAACGAACCTGTTGATCAAGTAGTACTTACGGGATACTCGTATAAGATTAAGTTACGCAATCCGGTATACGTTCCCGTAAATTTGGTGATACCTCTTGGTACGCAAACAGTGCCGTAAGCTTGTAGGGATAAGTCGTTACATGAAAGCTCCTGCGGGAGATATGAGATAGATCTAAATCTCATACGTGTTTAAGTACCTGCAATATAAACATAGGTTCTGCCAACTCTGGAGATCGAAATAAGTATAAGCTTGAGATAAGTACCGCCACATTATCAGCCTTTCTAAGTCTGAGATCAGAAAGTAGAATAAGAATAAGATCTAAGCGCTATAAGTATAAGACCGGATGAAAATGAAATGCGCCATAAGTGTAATTCTTTGAGTAGGTATAAGATTTATATGTTTATCATGATTGGGTTTCAAATGCATGTGCATGCAGCGTAGAAGTTAAATGTTTGATAGTGACAAAAACAGCGAGTTTAATCGGGTGTAGTGAGGAAGACGTATCATGACATCATGCAATTTGGGCGACACACTTGTGAGGTTCGTTACATAGGTCCAGTGTACTCCACGGTTGTAAATTAAAGATGCGAGTTTGTGTGTCAAATGGGACTCGATAATCGTATATGATATTTTGATTATGTTAAGATGTAGGCCATACCCGAGTCTTGGTTGGTTTAAAAAAAAAAAAAATCAGGTAAGGAGTCCCAGTCCTTGGTTTCGCGTCCCGAAAATCGGGGCGTGACAAGTATAACCAGAAAAGATAACAGATGGTAATGTTGAATGTGAAATCACATTGCTCTTGAGATAATGAAACGGGACGAGATTCCGCAGGCGGAATCTTATTCGTGGTGTAAACTTCTATAACCCGTATGTGAGAAGGTAATATTGAATGTGAAATGACATTGCTACTGAATGACAAAAAGGACAGGATTCACCAATTGAATCTGTCGTGAATGTCGACTTCTATAGCCATATGTGAGAAGGTAATATTGAATGTGAGATCACGTACTCTTTGAATAATGAAACGGGGCGAAGTCGCGACTGAATACTGTCGTGAATGTCGACTTCTATAGCCATATGTGAGAAGGTAATATTGAATGTGAGATCACATTGCTACTGAATGACAAACATGACAAGATTCACTAAGCAGATGCCATGCGTGAATATCATTCTATAATACATATGTGAGAGGTAATATTAAGTATTGAGTCACATTGCTCTTGAATGACAAACGGGACGGAGATTCTGACTGAATGCACATGTTGAATGTAGACTTCTATAGCCGTATGTGAGAAAGTGGTATTGAATGTGAGATCACATTGTTCTTTTTCTAAATGACAAACGGGACATATTCTGTTGATACGTCGTGAGATATCGACTATAGTAATATGTGAAATCACAAATTGAAACACGAAAAAAGAAAGAAAATGATTCGAGAAGAGTATTTGAACAAGTATAGAATCCGAGAAATAAGAATAGCTAAAATACAAGTATAAGATCATTAGGAACAAGAGTATAGATCCGTAATACAAGTATAAGATCCGAAATACAAGAATAAGATCCGAAATACAAGAATAAGCTCCGAAATACAAGTATAAGATCCGTAAGACAAGGATATGATCCATAATACAAGTATAAGATCCATAATACAAGTATAAGATCCGCAAGACAAGTATAAGATTCGTAATAAAAGTATAAGATTCGTAATACAAGTATAAGATCCGGAATACAAGAATAGGATCCGAAATACAAGAATAAGATTCGAAATACAAGAATAAGCTCCGTAATACAAGTATATGATCCATAAACAAGGATATGCTCTATAGTACAAGTATAAGATACGAAGTACAAGTATAAGTTCTGCAGTACCTACGGGTACCTTAGTAAAGGTCTAAGCTCGGTAACTCCTACGAGAGATCTGGATAAGTATCAGTCTGACAGTGGTTCAAGTAGATGTCCTTTGGGAGATTTGAATAATTATAAGTCTGAGACAAGTATAAGAATAAGTTTGATATATATGTCCTTTGGGAGATGCGGGCTCACAGTATAAGTGCGATAAAAGTACAAGTATGTGTCTTTTTGGGAGAGTTGAACAAGTAGTACTACGGGTACTTCCGTATAAGAATAAGTTACGCAATACATTATAAGTTATTAATACAAATATAATCTCTATTACCTGTGGTACCTCAGAACAAGTGTAAACTCCATATTATAAGTATAGACTATATTATATATAACTTTTTGTACTTTAAGGGTACCTATATAAGCATAAGTTCTATGAACTCCTACGGGAGATAAGTATAAATATGTTCCTACAGGAGATCGGAATAAGAATAAAATGCGCCATAAGTGTAAGATCGAGTGGTATAGTTGCTCTAAGTATAAGTTGATGCAGAAGTGACGAGAGATCTGAACAAGCATAAGTTTGTTACAAGGATAATTATGTATGTAAATCTGTTATATGAATTCCTGAAGATTATGAGATATGTTATTGTTATATGTTTATTATGATTCAGTATAAATGCATATGTACCAGTATAAGTTATAAGATACGTTTCCCACTAAGCGTAAAGCTTAGCACGGGTTTTTAATTCGTGTAGGTACAGAGGAGGACATCTGCGATCTTCCGCATACAGCTGGACCAACACACTAGTAGGGGTTCATCACAATATGTCCCGTGCTCTGATTTATAAATGTAAAAGTACAGTTTTTGTATATGTAAATGGGACTCAATATATGTATATAGATTTTGATGGACACCACTCTGGTGGTAGTTCTTTTGTGTATGTAAATGATTTTTGTTATTATAGAAATTGTTTGTATACACAGTGCAAGTTCGACTCTAAGAAAAAAAACAGGTAAAGAGTCCCAGTATATAGTCTCGCGCCCTGAACCCGGTTCGGATCCGCCATTCGGGTCGGACCTGGAATCGGGGTGTGACATAATTTGATTATTTGTGCAAGGAGTCTAGCAAAGGCAACATTTTGTGTGGAAAAAAGACAAACATATGACCACCTCATAGAGGCATCTATTAAGACCATAAAGTAATGGAAAGGTCCACATGGTGGATGGATAGGTCCATATGGTGGATGGATAGGTCCACATATGTCCCTATGTATTCATTCTAAGAAAATTGGTGACTTAAATGTGACTTTGCAAAATGATGGTCTAACTATCAATTTACCTTGTAAGCAAGTAGCACATGGGTATTCATTGGGCAAAAGAATCTTTTGGTTTTTTAGTGGATGTCCATGTGAGTGTTCTATGATTCTCCGCATCATTGAGGGCCTAGGGTGACCCAGTCTGCCATGCCAAAGAACAAAAGTCTTTGAATCATTGAACTTCTAAATCACGACAACATATGACTCGATAGGCTTTATAATTGTATGCTATAACCCAGAGAAGAAGGCTGAGAATTTTTCAATTGTAAGTTTCTTGCCATAAACAATAGAGGTAATGTAAAGACATTTTGTATTACTTTCATTCATAGTTTCAATATGATATCCATTTCTATGAATATATTTAAAGTTGAGCAAATTCCTTGTGGATTTGCTAGAATATAATGCATCATTGATATAAAACCTAGTTCCATTTGATAACATTATGTTTGCTTTTTCGGAGCCTTCAATTAAGTTTGTAGTTCAAGATATGGTACTTATATTGGCATTTGTTAATATCAAATCTGGAAAGAATCTTTTATCTCGAAGAATTGTGTGTGTGGTTGCACAGTGAGCAAGACATATATCACCCTCATTCATCTTGAGATCAATAACACATGGTTTTCAAATACAAAAAAGTACAAATAACAATGTAATAGATGTAATTAACAAATGATATTTTATGTAGTTTTGATATAAGAAGCATCATTCAGTAGCAATATTTTCATCATTAAGCAAATAATCTATTTTTTCACTAGGACCTCCAAAGAAATCACTATCATAGTAAGTTAAGTCTAGTCTATTCCTATTTGTAAAGTTCATTTCTATCTCTTTTCCTTGTTCTTTGATTGATGCTTGGTAGAGATCAGCCAAATGTTTGGGCGTACGACAGGTATGCGACCAATGCCCTTTCATACCACATCTATGACAATTATTCTCATGGGCGTTCGAAGGTGTATTTTGTATATACTTCCCATTTTCTTGTTTCACCTCGGTATTATTCCACTTCTTGTGGTTGCATGAAGCTTTCCTTTTGTGAGAATTTGAAGAATCGTCAATTTGGTATAGGAAATTTCTTCCATGATCACAACCATGACCAATCCTCATTCATGTCCACGAGTTTGGGTAGATATTGATTCATTTCAGGAAATCGT
The DNA here is from genome assembly GCA_016808115.1 of Tetrastigma voinierianum. NCBI lineage: Eukaryota > Viridiplantae > Streptophyta > Magnoliopsida > Vitales > Vitaceae > Tetrastigma > Tetrastigma voinierianum. The sequence continues at coordinate 236,248 of JAEQBH010004665.1, forward strand.
TCAAACCCAATTAGACTAGATTGATGATTTTTCATCAAAAGTTCAATAATTTACTTAGCACCAAGGATCCAAGATAGATAATTCCTTTCTAAAATGTTAAATGTCATAAACTTGAGTTTTTGACTTTGTTGACAAACTTTTGATATATGAAAAAATAATAAGAATCAAGTATATTATAAATTGCTAAGTTTTTGGCATTGTTAATAAACTTTTGATATATGAAAAAATAATAAGAACCAAGTATATTATAAATTCATAACAAAAATATAGCTTTCTGTTTCTAGTGAAAATCAAATATTGATATATATGTAAACTTAAAATAACTTTAAGTGTATGATTAGATAATACCTGTAAATATATTATATAAAGCAAACATTATAAATATGTTACCCTCTTTGTTCATATATCAAAAGACAAGTGATGGGAGAGAAAATTGAGAAAAAGAAAGGGAGAGAGAAAGGGAGACAAATGCATGAATGAGAAATAATTCTCGGGATGCTTATTGTAGGTGATGGAGGAAGCCTTATATAGGCTACATGATGACCTTCCATTACTTACATTAAAGGTGAGTTAATAAAGGTTAATAAAGAACCTTATGAAAGTGGTCATTATCACATTCACCAAATTCATGCATGTGGTCATTCATCATATGCAAATGCTTCATTTACAACAAAAATAATATGATTCATTTATACCATAATTAAATATAAAAATATAAATTAAGAAAAAAATGAATTATCACAATTCGTTTTACATTATTGAATACATTATAATTTTTATATTAAATATCATTATTTATTACATTAGTCTTATAAAATTCTATATATATAATATAATTTTTAATAATAAATTAATATCAATATCAAAAGATTGTTATTATAACTATCAAAATTTTTATTCAATAAAAAAAACTATCAAATTTAAAAAATTAAATCTTAAATAAAAGATTTTATATAACTCGTATTCAAAAGTATCATTTACAAGAAATTTAAGTATTTATTTAAATTTGGAATAATTTACGCTTTATCGATATTTATGTAAAATATCGTGATGAATCTGCTTATATCATCGTGAAATTAGTCTTAATATGTGGCGAAATTGATATTTTTATCCTTGGGTACTGTTAATTGATTAAGTGTCATCCATTCAAGGGCCAAGGCCAGTATGCTTACGATATATATTATTTATATGACAATCAGAGTTAAATGTTATGTGTAGATACATATACCATGTCATACCATACATATAACAATAACATTCATTGTATCATAAATGAAACATAACTCAAGTGGTACATGATAAGTGAATGCTTTTACGTTATAATGATTAAACATGTGCTAATTACCCAAATATGTTATTTGATATGGTTATATAATATATATACCCTTGACTTCTCAATTTTAGAACAATTAGCATTCATGGTATCAATTATGATAAAATATAATTGTAGATATTAAAAATAAAAATAACTTTAAGCTATGATTAAGAAGTTACCTTTAGAGCAAACTCGTGTTAATAACGTGGTGTGAAAATATTATATAAAAGGCAAACATTAAAGATAACTATATTTTTCCGTATATGTACATAGCAATAAAGAGAGAGGGAAAGAGAGGGAATTGAGAAATGGAGACATAGAGAGAAATTATGGGCATGTTTGGTTCAGTTGATAGCTGATAGTTGGTGTGGATAGCTAATTAAAAATTATTGTTTGATAAAGTAGCCGATTAGAAGTAGTTGATTGAAGGTTAATTACCTATATAGACATGATTGAGAGATATACAAATATAATATATATAGAAAAAGAGACAAAAAAACAAATGGTATCATGAGCGCATTTTGGTTTTACATTTTTAAAAATATTCTTAAGAATAATTTTGAAAAGCATGAAACGCCCGTTGGTGTTATAACGTTAATTCTTTGTTATATATTTAATGTTTTTGTGTTACGATGTTTTTTATTTTAGAACTTTTATTAAAATACTATTTATTACGGGTTTACCAAAAAACTATTACATGAATAAATATTTTTAACATGATATTCACATGAATATCTTATTTAATTAAAATAATATCTATTTTATTTTATCCATCACTATGAAATAGTAAAAAAATCTAATTATGATAAAGTAAAAAATAAAAATAATATTTAATAATAGAGTTTTAATTAATAATAAAATTATTTAATTACCATAAGAAAACCCTAAAATATTTATAATCTCTTTAATATTCATTAAATTCAATTTTAATAAAATTATAAAGCTAAGGATTTTTAACGTGTTTTATAATCTCATTTTATCTATCATTTAATAAAATTAAGTTTTATAAAAATTATATAATTATAAAAAGATAATTTACATTGTATATAATAAGATGTAAAAATAAAAATAAAATCAAGTGAAATCATTATACCTTTCCATATAAATAGGGAGATAAGGATAAAAAGGGAAGTTGGATATTCAGAAAAAACATTCGATAGTTTTTTCCTATCACCTCTTGATTAGCCCTAATAAGCTATTAGGAGCTGATTAAGTATCTTTATTAAGCACCTTATAAAAACTAATTAGGATGAATAAGCTATCAACTCCTCATAGCTATCCCAATCAACTCAACCAAGTAAGGCCTATATTTACCTGCGCTGCTATTACAAAGAAAAAGGGTAGCCTTTTATAGGCTTTTCAATTATTCTTCCATTACTCATTCTTAAATATGAGTTAATGGAGGTTCATGTATTTTAACATATTCCTTTGAGTCATTCACCACATGTTAAATGAACTATCTTTAACCACATGATCATATTTTTAAATATTATCCTTTATTCAAAGAAGAGTTCATAACCAATAACTTAAAAGCAGGAATTGTCAAAAAAAAAAAAAAAAAAAAAAAAAAAAAAAAAAAAAAAAACTTAAGAGCATGATTTGAGATTTCAGCAAATCCGCCTGCAAATGGTGATACCATCGCCCAACGGAGCTAAGCATATTTGAACGCGATAATCAGTGGCTACATAGTTGTTAAACTCAGTAGCATCCTTCCTTACCTCTTTCATGAACCCCTCTTCCATCAAGTCCTCAGGCAAAGCAACTGTACCATCCCAGAGAGTATTATCATACACCACAACCCCACCAACCTTCAACAGCTTCATCAGCCTCTCATGGTAGTTTTTACAATTCACCTTGTCAGCATCAACATATGCAAAGTCCAAACTCCCTTCATTTTCATCCTACATTAATATATGGCCGGGGTCAAATGAATTCATTCTCATAATTAGGCCAGACAAGAAGAAAATGACAATTTCTGATCATGAATGAGAAGTAATTATTAAGAGATATATATGCATATCCTTACATCTTCTAGAGGTTTAATAGAGAACTGAGCTTGAGATTCAAATCGATTTTGTATTTCCAACACCCTGCCTTCTGATAATGACAGCGATCTATCATAGTTCTTTCTATCCACATCAATGGCTATAATCTGAAGTGTACAATATGTCCATGGCATGATTTTAAGCGGTTAACTAATGATCATGAGAATTGAAGAAAGAAGATAATGGGTAATTAATGGTTTAGAGTTTAAAGTTTAGACCTTGCCATCCTCAGGAATGGAAAGAGCAGTGAGGAGAAGAGAGTATCCAGTGAACACCCCAATTTCTATTGTCTTCTTGGCATTAATAAGCTTCAACACCATCTCTATTGCCTGTCCTGCATCTGGGGCAGTACCCATAGTAGCCCTGCAAAACAAAATGCCAGTTATGTATGTATATATATATAACATCAATCTCAAATAAAATCCTCTCGAGTACTGTTGAATTTTCTCAAGAAAATCGATCGGCAGTAAGAATGGTAAATATATGAACACACAAGGTGGGCGGCCGTCCCTTTCTAAGCAACAAGGCTGGGGTTCTACAGATAGACATGAGTCTCAGGATACTGATCACATAAAAATTTGGCAAAAGCAGAAATTAGATCTGAGAAATTGATCAAGCAAATTTCAAGGCATTAGAGAATATAAAGAGGACGAATTCATGGATGAGGTGTGCCTGCCAGATATATATTACCTGATACAGCTCCTCATTAGCTGGTAAACCCTTGCTAGATGCTGTGATCAGCTCTTTTCGGAGTCCCCCATTACTCTCCAACAGCTTCACCTAAGAATTCAGAGATTGATTCCAAAAAGTCAGATCTATTTCTCTCAGCCATTGGGAAAAAAAATCTTGATTTTTTCAAAACAAATTGAAAGAAAAGAAATTTGGAGAACCCATTGATGGCTGCGGATGAATCCCTTTAAACAAAACAAACTTTCAATCAAAAACCCCACCATCAAACCCCACAAAACCCATTACTATATTTGGAATCTCCAAATTATGTCAAGAAAAACCCAGATAATGATCATAAACAAAATTAATAACTCAGACCTGAAAACAAGGGATTTACCATGAGTCTGGTCTAGAGGGACAATATAAGAAACAAAACCTGCTTCAGAAAAGGAGGCAATTAACAGTATCTTCGGTGGCTACCGCAATCCGCAGGATGTTCGTAAGAAAAAGTAACACAGTACAAGACAAATCCTAATCCACGCGTTTTCTAAGATAAGAATCTTGGGAGAATTATGTTTTTCTCCCCCAAAAGAGATTTAATTTAAACAAATGGACACCCAAAAATTCACAAGCGGTCATGACGATTTTATTTACAAACTTATGTGCAAAAATAGTTATTTTCTAACAATCCCCCCATCAAACCCAACCCCCCCTTCAAAGCCTTTTTTTTAATTTTAATTTTCTCTTTCTTGCAATTCTGAATTTTATTTTAATTTTTTTAGATTTTTTATGATGTCATGAGATGTCCGAAAGATAATAGAAATTGAGTCACGATATGTTGTCCTGTATAAAAATAGCACTTTATTAAGGAGAGATAAATGAGGATTTCCGATTATATGAAATGGAAGATATCGACGTAATGGGGAGCGCAATACAAATTGATTCAACTCCCATACAGCAAGATAGTAAGGGATATCATGCACCTCCTGAAGTTGGTAAGACTTAAAAGTTATCAAATTTTAATCTTATAGAACAAAATCATGAACAATCTCAACCTCAATGTAATAATCATAAAGAAAATTCCCCGTCGTCAATTTAAGATTGAGGACAAACCTTCATGCTTACCCATGAAGAAGAAGCGAAAACCATTCAAGAAGCTCTTTCTGGTTCTATATCTAAGGAATTGATTAAAGCAATGGAATAGGAAATAATTCAATAAAATCTAACCAAGTCTAGGACTTGGTTGATTTAATTACCTCCAAGTCCTAAGACAATTGGGAACAAGTGGGTTCTCAATGTTAAATGTAAGGCAGATGGAACAATTGACAAATATAAAGTTTGATTAGTAGCTAAGGGTTATACGTAACAAGATCGTGGTATGAAGAGCGTTAAAGTGGTCGGGTTTACGACAATCCGCCTCATTCTAGATATTGTAGCATGGATGACTTAGGGGAAATATTTTTGAGATGAAGTCTTCCAAATTATCTGTTTGAGCTTTTGAACTCACTGAGAAGGAATATTAATATAACTTTGAGAAAAAAAATATATCTTATGTGTTTTTACGTAAATATTATCTATATATTTTTCGAAAAATATATTTATTTAATCTTTAATGTAATTTTTGAATGATGAAAAGTTTTATTTGTGTTTATTCCTTTGATTACCATTGATCAAATAGGGATTTTGAATGAAAGTATTTTGAGATTTGTTTTGTTATGAAAGTGGAAAATTGTGGAGATGTTATGTTTTGTGAATTGAATTTTGAAATTATGTTTTTTACTTTGGTTAGTTCGGCTTTGTCAACGGAAATAATAGTTGACACTATTCAACCATTGTCAACGGGAATAATAATTGATATTTATATTTCTTAGTGGGTTATGTGATTGATTTGAACCTAGACTCTAGGGGTTTCGGTTAAAAGTTACTAGTACTAGTAGTTCCATTTACCTTAAAATAAACAATTTACGGCTAGCCACTTATTTGAAAGTCTCACATGACTGGACACCATTTGAAAAGTTTTACATGGTTGGGCACTATTTGATATTTGTTGATTAGAGAAAAAATGTATTTTAAATGTATTTGATTTTGGGATTGATATGAAATTATTTGGATCATATTTGATATGAAATCAATTTGAAATGAAGTTGAGAATATTTTGACGGAAAATTTTGAATGTTCTACCATTTGAATACGAAAGTTTTATGGAAAGAAAAATATCTCATATTTGTTACATAATTAGAAACTTTTTGATCCATGGAACTATATTAGTATTTCTTATTGAGCTTTAAGCCCACTCTCATTTATTGACATCTTTTCAGGTGCATTTAATTGGGCAAGGAGAGATTGACTAGGATGTGAATCATATCACTATTAGGAATTTGATTTTGGAATCCATTGTGGACCTTGTTTAATTGACGAGTTTATGTTTATTTGGATTATTTGTTCTCAGAGTGTATAGAAGGATATGAATATTTGTCTTAGGACATTTATGTTAATTCATACATGAATGTTGAGAGTTAGAGAATTTTTTCTAATATGGAATTTTGGATATAAGAATTGGTGATGTAGAAAGTTGCGCATTTACTTTGAACATGTGTTTGGTAATTGGACAAAATCGGTTACAAGATGAAGGTTTGCGTCTTTTAGCACTTCGAGCCTTTGAAGCTGAGATGTGAATTGAGAATCATGCCCCTTGATCGGTTATACCAAATGGACGTTAACACTTGCTTTTCTCAATAGAAACTAGATGAAAAATCTATGAATCAACCTTTAGGCTTGAGCTTCAGGACAAGCGCAAAGGTTTGCAAGCTCAAAAAATCTATTTATGGTCTTAAGCAAGCATCAAGACAATGGAACCTCAAATTTCATCAAGTCATGTTAAATTATGGTTTTACGATGATGGAGGAAGACCATTGCATGTATATTAAACGTTCAAATATTGATTCATAATTCTATCCTTATATGTCGATGACATATTGATATTGAAAATAATAAGAATTTAATAGATGTTATCAAGAAATGGTTATCATCGAACTTCGAAATGAAAGACATGGGTAAGGCTAGCTATGTGCTTGGTGTTAAGATCTTTAAGGATCGCTCAGCAGCATTTCAGGTTTATCTCAAGAGACCTACATTAAGAAAATGTTGAAGTGTTACCATATGCATGATTGCAAGCCCATGGATACCCCTATTGAAAAGAATTTGAATCTTCGTCTTGATATGTGTTCTAAGTTGCCTAATGAGAAAGAACAAATGTCCAAAGTACTTTACTCCAACGCTATCGGTAGTTTGATGTATGAAATGATAGGCATGTGTCCATATATATGCTACGTCGTTGGGCTTGTAAGTAGATTTCAATGTAATCTAGGTCTAAATCACTGAATGACAATGAAGAGAATATTGAGATATTTGAAAGGAACATTAGATTATGCTTTGTGCTACCAAGGGAAGGATTTGCACTTAGTTGGATATACAGATTGATGATTAGGGAGGCGATCTTGATCAAAGCAAATGGACTTCTAGATATGCATTCTTGCTTAATGATTGCGCGTTTTAAGCGGGTACCAAAAGAGAAAGCAATCTTGTATAGCTTGCTCTACCATGGAGGGTAGATATGTACTTCATTCACCGGCTATACAAAGCGAGTTTAGTTAGAAGATTTTTGTATCGGTTAGAAATCGTCAAAATAGAATCTGAACCTATGACTATTTATTTTGATAGTATGGTTGTGTTCGCTTATGCTAAGGATATGAAGTATCATGGAAAGACCAAACATATCTAGATCATATATCATTTTGTCAAAGACATGATCATATAAAGCGAAGTGGTTCTAAGACACATTCCTACTAGTAAAATGGTAGCATATCCATTTATCAAACCAATAACAAGGGATGAATTTGTTAGACATGCATTTATCAAACCTTCATCTTGAGACATGATAAATGAATTTGTTGACAAACCAATTGTATTTTTGTTTGCAATAAATGAGAAGCATTTCACATGGTTCGCATGTTTTAGAGATTTTATTATGTGAATATGTTGAAAATATTATTCAGCACAATTCAAGGAAGTTTGTCGATAGACTTGATTCACTATCTCACATGAGTAATCGCCTCTATCGCTATAGAGCGAGTTGAGATGAGTGATAGGCTCAAAATGTGCTATAGAAAATGTTTGTGCCTATATGCGTAAGTGCATGTGTCGCCTCAAGTAATAAAATGGAAGTATGAGTATCGTCCCACGAGGATTAGGTTACTAAGTACTAAAATTAGAATAGTTCTAACTTTATTTGGATTGACATGAAGGTGAAGTTGAAATGGAAAACAAACTAAACTAAATAAATCTGACTGGGTCACTAACATGCAAGAGAAGAAATGTAGTACAAGCTTAGGGTTTTGATTTTATCAAACAAATTCCTATGGTGACATTCAATTTGGTCCCAATGATGCCTAAATCATATATTAATGGCGGATTTCACCTAAGCACAGGCTATTCTTTCTCAAGCAATAACAATCTACCCTCGGAACAGGTTCTAGGGTATCTCTACTTAAACCATCATAACCAAGGGTGCATTAAGTATTAGAATCCATAAATCCACATGTAACTCACAAACATCTCTATTCTATGGTGAAACATGACATTCTATTTATGGTCTAACCTAATTATCATTTCTAAGTCTCAAATTAGGTCACAAATTATGTTAATAGAGATCAATCATCAACAAGCATGAAGACTAGAATAGAACATTTAATATAATGAGGTGAGGTTCGAAGGTTACAAATCAAAATACTTGACACCATAGTTCATTTGTCAAACTACATCAAAACCCTAGAAAATGAGATTAGCTCACGGAGGGGAAAATACAACCATAGAAAATGAGAAAAGGTAAGAAAATAGGAGAAGAGGATAGATGAAACTCATTTCTTCTCTTAAATCTCCTTCTTCTTCTTCTTCTTATTCAAGGCTAAGAACCGATCTCCCCAAGAGAGATTTGCCTTTGGGTGTTTCCACCCAAAGGATCTTCTCATTTTTTCCCCCACGAGCACCTTTCGTCTCCTGTCGAACTCCCCTTAAATGCCCTCATTTCTTTCTTCTATCAAGCCCAACAAAAAGAGGGCGTGAAAAATGGGCTTCAACACTTTGGGCTTTGAAAGGCACGCTATAGCATGGGAGATCTACTCTGCAATGTGGACGAAATGGCCAACCACTAGAAGGCTATAAGCTTGACCACGCTATAGCGAATTGGCTTGCAACCCTCTAAAAGATGAAGTTTCTTCATGTTTTTGCATCATTCACTTCCAACTGCTTTAACTTACACATTCGGACTCAAAATCGAGTGATTTTGGTGTCTACGAAAATCCCTTGGAGTCTAGAATCTTCCCATGCTAATGAGGGAGCCATAGAAGGACATCACATAGATGAAATGATCACATGTTTGTTGTGACTGCATGATGACTTTCCTGGTTTTTCTTTGATTTTGCTCATTTCCATTCAATGGTTGGCCTAATCACAAAATTGAGAAATGAGAGCATTAGAACACTTATTAATCTCATAAAACTACTAAAACCTAAGCAAAGCATGGGGATAAAATGAGAATTCAAGATACTCATCACACCTCTAAACTTAAATCTTTGTTTGTTGATAGGTCGATTTGTGTAAATAAATATGCGTATGTCTGTACAATCTCCCTCAAGTAAATATAATGAAGGGCCAAAGTATCGTCCCACGGTCAGGTTACTAAGTATCGACTCTAATCTAGCCTAGGCTCTATTTGGATGGTTGGAAATCTGTAAAATGATCTAAATTACACTAACTAAGCATGCAAGAAGACTCAATTAAGATTAAAAGGCCTTAGGGCATAGATTTCACTTAAACAGATATGTATGAACCTCCTAACCAAATTAGTCAATGTTTATTTCATCATGAAGATGGAGATTTCACTAGTGTATATGCAATTCTCTCTTGAGCATTCGCACACTACCCTTAGGATCATGTATTTTGCATCTCTACTCAACCTCAAATTACTCAGGGCACATTAAACACAAGAAACCCTAATACCACACCTAATCTCATTGCAATATATCTCATGATAGTAGATGGTAAATCATCAGCAATTAATTTAACTCTCACCTCTTGGATCTTGAATCAAACCATAATTCATGCAAATATTACTAAATACCCACAAACATTAATATTAAATGAAATACTCAACATAAATCAATAGAAATTAAGAGATTCATACAAACTTGTCTTTGGCTACATCTAAACCCTAAGAAAAATAACTAAAACATAATTATGAGAAGAAATACAACCATCCAAGGAATGGAAAATGGAAAAGGGAAGAAAAGAAACAAATCTGGTGGAGGAGCTTCCTTTTTCTCTTCCATCTTCTTCTTCAGTCAGAGGAGGAACCCCGAGGGGGCCCCCTCTAGTCAATTTAACGAGCCTCCAAAGCGAACACCCTCCCAAATAAAAATGCCGTAATTTCCTTTTTTTATGCCAAAAGCAAGAGAGTAGACCAGATGTGCTTCGAAAAAAACATGGGCCTTGGCATCACGCTGTAGCATGATGGATCTAGTGTTACGGTGTGGCGAAAATAGGAAGCTACTGGAGGAAAAGAAGCCAAACCATGTTGAAGCATGAGAGGCTCACGCTATAGCGTGAGCATGGAGATGCTCACGCTATAGCGTGGAGATTCTCACTCTATCGCATGGAGAACTCCATGTTGGAGCATGGTTTCCACTCTCTCCTTGATGATTTTCTAAGAAACCGATGGACCGTTTTATCAAATGGTCGACCAGTTGCTCTTTCTTTTCTTGACCGTAGAGTTGTTCTTCATCTGAAACTGAATCACGCGATCTTGGTGTCTATGGAAAGCCCTTGGAGTCTAGAATCTTCGCATGCCAATGATAGAGCCACAAAAGGACATCACACAGGCGAAATGATCACATGGTTGTTGCGACTGCATGATTACTTTGCCGATTTTTCTTTGCTCATTTCCACTCAATGGTTGGCCTAATCACAAAAAATAAGAAAAGAGAGTATTAGGGCACTTATTTATCTCATAAAGTTACTAAAACCTAAGCAAAACATGGGGATGAAATGAGTATTTAAGATACTCATCACTTGTCCTCAAGCAAAGGAAAAACACACACATATACAAAACACTAAAATAGATATGAGTAGAGAATGCTACTAGCAACAAGCTTAGAGAATACCATGACAAAGTTCTATGGAAACAATATAGTCTACATGGGTCCCAACACATTTAAAATCTTTAAAGATAAGGCATCTATGGGCATGGTGATCAAGGCAAGCTTTGCCCTCAATTTCTCAATGAATCCTTCCTAAAGAAACTCAATGAAAATTGTATGTTAGATCTCAAATGTAGACGGAGGTTTCAAGACACTTTTCAACCAAACTCAATTCACTCATTCGAAAGACAATAACAAAAATAGGCAAAGAACACACCTTTCATTTAATATTGAAACTAGAAAGTAGGATGCAATGCTAAGGCGCTCTAGAAAAGTGTCCATGTAGCGGGGATCCGTTGGTGACTCCCCACCAGTTGGTTAAAGGCATTGGGCATTAAGTTCCCCTCGAACTTCACCCCGAACACTCAACTAGAAAACCAAAGCACCTACTTGTGGCCAGACCATCCTCTATCATGCAGGGCAGTAGAGTCAATGACTCCCCTGACCCGATAGGCTTAGGGCATTAGGCTTTGAAAGGCCCCTTGGACTATACTCGGGATTTCGATTGGAACAATTCACTTATTTATCTTCTTTTTTTTTCTTTTTCATATTTTTTCTTTTCTATTTATTTTTCCCTTTTTATTTGCTTTTGCTAATGTAGGGCTCATTGCCTCTCTTTATTGAGGTGTCCCAACACTATGGAAGTTAAGGTCTCTCAAGGTAAGTTTAGCTTGAGAAGAAGAGGCCAAAACCTCGGTGTACAAATGAGATATAGTGTGGACGAGTTCCATTAAGTGGATCCCTGGAAAACATGAAGGCTCTACAACCAAGCCTCCCACAACCACTAGATACACTCAATCTTAAATTACATAAATGTGATGGCATCCCAAGTTTTGGCCAAATAAATAAACTTTTGAAGCACAATGTCAAAGCATTCTCCAAACAGTTGTTAAGCACCAAACCAACTCAAATGAGACACAAAACACAAACACAAACATGTATAACACAATATATTAAAAGAGAGTCAGCTTATTCTCCTGATTTGTCCCGAGCTTGGAACAAAACATTTCCCTCAATGAAATAAAGCATGAAAAACAAAGAGGAAAAGAGGACTCCCCTGAAGATGATCAAGTTAGATAATCCAATTTCTCCTACCTTAGAACAAACTTTAAGACTTCCTAAACTTGAAAAGAACAACTAAAAAAAAAAACAAAACAAGATCAAACAAGAAACATTAACTAAAAAAAAACTAGAAAAAGGAAAAGAAAACATTACTAAGCTTGGGTTTCCTCATTATTTGTAACACCCCTTCCCCCGACCGTGTCAAGTGAGGGGACGTCACATAGAACAGAGAACTATTAACCTGAAATTAGTGGGCCCATTTCAAGCATATATTCATGAAGACATAAACTTGGATTAAATTGTCTTGTACGTATATGCCTGAGTCCAACTACTTGTATTTACACAAGTTGCACTATCTCCAAAATATTACGTTTACATTTTATTACAACCAAAAACCAATTCAAGGACCACATCAGAAGGACTCCTAATGTTGTGTTGGCCGTGGCGAGTGCGAGATGTCCCTAGCAACCTCTTCAGTACCTACACGGATGAAACACCTGTGCTAAGCTTCAAGCTTAGTAGGAAAACATATAATATATATGATCACTTATGGTGGTACTCAATTACAGTATACATGTAAAATAATTTGCATATCATAATGTTCAATCTTCCGTAGGAGTACATAACAATAGTTTTATATCAGAAGGTACCCGTAGGTACACTATAGGACAAAACTGAGATATGCCTTAGCATCAGGGCTGATTACTTTTGTTTTCTTATGGTTCATTATTTAGATACTTATCATATAAATGTTTTCCTGCATAAACCAATAACAATGAATGAGAGAGAGGCAGCACAATAGGTACTTGAAGGTACAGTACAATACTAAACAGAAGTGTCGAAGCACTGAACAGATGTGCCTGCACAAGAAACAGGAGTGTCGTAGCACTGAACAGACGTGCTTGTCACACAAAACAGAAGTTTTGGGTAGCACTAGACAAGAGTGCTAAAGCACTAAACAGGAGTGTCGGAAGCACTAAACAGACATGCCTATTCATTCACTATCCGGTCTTAGGCAAGCATACAATTATATGTGTTTCAGAGCATTTTATTCTGGTCTTAATAACATTCATGAATTTAATATCCCAAATGCAAGAATTCATACCCACTTCCTACCAATTATATTAATCCCTTATTTGTTTTAGGTTTTGTAAAATGAGATGTAAAGCGGTGGGGAAGGCAAGCAAACAAGGCACATGCCCGAGAAGACTTTCGTCGAGCGACGTAGGTAATGGCGGAAGGCCCAGGTCTCGGAGTTTGCCTATCTTGAAGCTCCCATACGCTAGGCAAGGCGTCGACTTGAATAAGTAGGGCATTTGCTCTTTTCACTTGGGGAAATTTCCAGCAAAACAAAACAAATTCAAAACAAACCACCAAACCCAACTCAAACCAACTAAAAACACATTTATGGAAGAGTTAGGGTTTTCTTAACACACACATAAACAAAGAAGGAGTTAGGATACTTTCCTAACCTTAATTCTCCTGAAAGACTTCAACCTAGCCTTCATTTTCTTCTTTTCCTTCTCTTCTTTCTTTCCTTCCTTTACTTGGTCAAGTAGAACCCCAAAAATGGCTTCTTCTCTCCTCCACCGAAATGCCCTCACCCCAAAGCAAAAAATGAAGACTTTATTTCCCTAGAAGACAATTTGTTGTCTTAAGGGATTTGGCTCAAACTTTTAGCCCTTGCTATTTAGTCCTTCCTCTTTCTTTAATTTGAAAATTAAATTATCAAAATTCTACCTTAGCATATAATGACAGGACCCGACCCGGATACCCTCCCCCGGATTTCGGTGTGGTCATAGTGAAGTTCCATTATGCTCCTAGGGAAGATACGGTGGAACCCCACTATAGGAAGATAACACCATGTAGTAATTTAATACCCAGTTATACACATGTATATATAAAAACCGCAACAATTATAAATGAGGTTTCATAAAAAGTTCAATACGAATATCAGAGCATTCTAAGAGTATTGTGGATTTATGGGTACAAGTAGAAATGAATAAAGTCTGCCCATCGAGCACGAATGGATAAATGCAATAGAGTGCGGCAGGTGTGGCGGGGAGAGCGGCCGGTGAATCTGAGCGAATAGGCCTACGATCTGTGCGGACCTGGGAGCGGTTAAAAACAACAATGTGAGATAATAATCTCGGTAAATTGGCATAATTTATGAGGAAATAACATTTTTATATTTGCAATGGTTCTTCTCTCAAAACCTTCCGTTCACTCTTTGTAAAGTTCCTAGTTTAGAAACATTTTATGGCCGACTTTACCGTCCAACATATTGCAAATCATGCTCCCGACAGGCGAGCACAATGTTAAGAAAACCATAATATGCCTTTGTACAACATAAGCGAGCACAAAACATGTATATGCATCAAGTAATAAGATACTTTATAGTACCAAATCATGAGTATTAAAATAGTTATACTATATTTAGAAGAAACAACATGTCCATACCATGCCATCATGGCGGAGTCGGTGGCGAGGCCTCGCGATGCCGTGACAACTAATGACTTTGTGAAGTTCGCTTTGCGGCCATCGCGGTGGCGGCTAACAAACCTCGGTGGGCCCAGGCCATCACGTGTAACTAACAAACCTCCAAGTAGACCGGCCATCACGTGGCGACTAACAAACCTCGGTGAACCGACCCGTCACGTGGCCTTGGCTGCAAAACCTCAGGCGAGCGTTCCATCACGTGGCACCTAATAAACCTCGTGAAACACGGCCATCCGCGTTGGCCCTAAATAACCTCGGGTAAACTTGGCGTCACGTGGCACTAATAAAACCTCAAGATGGCTTTGACATCACGTGGCAACAAACCTCAGTGAACTTGTCCATCACGTGTCTCAATAATCCCTCGGGTAAGCCGACCATCCGCGTGGCAACTAATAAACCTCAGAATGCCGACCATCACGTGTAATAATATAGCAGTTCACTTTCTCACATGTACATACCAACAATACGAGTATTAAGTGAGTCCACAAAATCTCGAATCTTTCTTTTATAATTTTTTCAAGATAGTTTACAACTTCAATCCATGTATTCAAAATATCCAGCACCTGACTCTGTCCCACGAACACGGTAAAACTTGCAAATAATTGAAATGTTGACAAAATTCATGAAATAATAACTTGTTTTATCTGAAACCGAAAATCATGTTTGAATGCAACCGACCATCTGATCAAAAAGCGATTATATAGGTAAAGTATTTTATCACAATGAATATCGACATAATACCCAAAATCATTTAAACGCCAAAACCACTCACATCTTATAGGCCTTTCAGTCCTGCTCCCACTGCGGGATCGTCTCACGTAGAGCGTGAGTGCACAGTAATATAAATAAAACACCATTTGAGCTCACGATAAGCTGAACTAACACAACATTGGAATACCCAGAAGGCCTTAGAATAATTTTAGAACTATGAAATATCCCAATTTGACTGACAGGTCGATTACACAGTGTCTTTTTATTGGCCGATGCAAGTGGGGCTTGCACTGCGAGCTAATTTCTCGAAATTTGAGCGAGTCCAGTAGACTACAAAACATCCCGATTTCGCTAATACAACTTCAATTTTGCAAAAATTTGTGTCGGTGCTATTTCGGTCAGACTTCTATTAGAAACAATCTAAAAATGGAAGCCTAACAAGCGATGTCCAAATTTACAAACCACATATCAATGGAAAGCCAGACCAGGAACTCATTGGTATCATTACCTTGGTCAACGATCCATTTGTGGTAGCGGAAAACCCGATCTAAGCTTGGCGATTTTGTTTTTCAACGTAACTTCAAGCGATCTGATAGTACAAGGGACCACGTAGATGAGTTTTGAAGGTCCAATGAAGGTCCAAAATGGTGGAAAAGAGCTAGTGGTGGCCCGAAAATGGAATGGCCGGAAATCACAAACTTAGGTGAAAATCTGTAGCCGCTGTTTGGGTTCGGGCCTCTCTACGATCCCACTGGTCCTACGCTGCTGGTCTTTGAATTTTTACTACAGATCGTCCAAGCGGTGGCGCATCTGCGGTCCGCACGCGGTACAAGAACCGCCTGGTGCCTCGTCTGGGTCCGGGATTACACCTGGCGCAGTGGCTACTCTACCAAAAAGGTGTTACCCTATCAGAGAGCTTTCCAGGTTTCTGGGAGCCCAAGTGTTGTTTTCAGCTAGCTTCCATTTAGTATCACAAGGCATGTTTATAGGGTCTAGGTCACTTTCTGCAAAACCTGCATTTAACTTTGGACACCGGGAGCAAAGTAAGCATCAAGTTGAACTTCTAATGGCCGTAACTTTTATCCGTAAGTCTGACAGGACGTCACTGGGTTTCATGAACTCGTATCGACGAGGCCTACGATATGGTGTCTTAGTTAACTAAAACTATTCCTCCTCGAAAGTCAAACTATATCAACTTGATTAACTTGGTCAACTTGTCAACCTGGTCACCCTGGTCAAACTTGGTCAAACTCAGACATTTGGTACGGTCATTACATTATATAACCTTAACTTAATGTCCATTAAACCTCACTGACACTCATCACATCCTCTTCTTTAATAAGTCCGGTTATATCCTTGTTCACACTTACTATTAAATTTCCGAAAAACACAAATTTGACTTTTATTATACCCTAAACATATCATAAAACTACTACGGTATAATTTGGGGAGTTACACAATTGCTGCTCCGTTTTTTTGGTAGAGTCCAGCTTGACTCTACCAACTACGGATTGGTCGATGATTCCCTCCTCCATCCATTCCGAAGAACCGATAGCTATGCTCCAATATCATCTTGGGCACATAATCTTCCACAATCTTTTTATTTTTATTTTTTTTCTTTGTGGGTCACAATGGTAGCTTCCATTTCCTTGTTCAACTAAATAATGTACTCTTCCACCTTGGACATAGGGGTTACTTTTTCAATTTTCAACTTTGAAGGTGTTTGGCCAGTGAGAAAGATAGAAAGAAAATGAGAGAAACTGAGAGAAAACGAGAGCTTCTTCAACAAGCTTCCCCCAAAACTTCAATAATAAAAATTTTTCATAGTCTTCATTTCAATATATGTCACAAACAATAAATTACCAAAGTGTACAAAATAAACACTATTACATAAGGAGAAATTGGGATGAAAATAAAAAGAAACCAACAAAAAGTCAAATGTTTTAGAGGGTTGCAAAAATTTCGCAACCCTTGCGAATTTCTACAAGGTTGCTTGAAGGATCCCGACCCAGATTAACCTCATGAACCCGAGGGGACCTCCCGGCACTCCAACGGATATAGAAACTTTTCTCAAACGCCAAATAAAATCCATTGAGCGAACCCCTTTACAATCCTTAACATATCTTTAGAAAATAATGCGGAAGTGAAGTAGTAAATTTTTTTTCTTTTCTTTTCTTTTTTTCAAACACTTAGATTTTTCAGAAAATCGGCCAGAGTCTCCTCTGTTTTTCGGACTTTTCCAAATTTACAAAAACCTGCGAAAACATTTAAAAACACTTATAATATTTCAATTCTCAGATCATTTTAGGACTCTCAGCCCACAACCCAATTGCTAACACAATCAATCAAGAAAATATACACATATACATTTATTTATCATAATCCTTCAAAACATTCAAAACTTCTTCAATCTCCATGCACGCTTTATAAAGGATTGCTTGAGCGACTTTGCCGATCGCCACGTACTTGGCCCACTGAGATCAAAGCCTTACGTAGGCTCTTTTCAAAATATATACATATATACATATATACATGACAAAATATTCAACATATACAATATGCAAAATATATATATACGCAAATACAGACGTCAGTTCTCGATGGCTCAGACTCACTGTGTGGAATGCTCTGACGGCCAAGACTGCTCCTCGCATTGAAAATGTTTTGAAAATGATACTTTAAAAGAGTGAGCTAAAGGAGCTCAAATGAGTGTACATTTTCATTAAGATAACATTTAAGATATATCAAAGCAATAAATACCCATACAATTAAAAATCCATTTTATGCCTTAATTTTTTTCTGATATCCAGATAAAACACATCAATAATCATACAATGATGAGGCTGTGCTACACTACCATAACCACTACGTCTGAGAAACCACGCCGCATGTGTGGTTCCAGCTTATAGCACCTTATCACGTGCAAGGATAGTTACACTGTACCCATTTCCCCTCTGGCAGGTAACCTAATTCTGTGTTTCCTAAATCCTTAAGACAGCTTAAGGTACTCACTTATATCACCATAATACATAGTAGGTTGGGGTAACCATCAAGAAAACATTTATCAAAACATTTATAAATCCATTTAAACTTTATTTTCTCATTAAAACACATAGATACCAATTATGCATCCTTTGCACATTTTTAAACTTCCATAATGCCTTAACATATGCATACATATAATTTATCATAAATATATATATTTAGGCAAGATAAAACATTTCCATACGCCTTAACATAAACTTCCCATATGCCTTAACATTTATATAAACATTTCCATTAAACTTTTCGCCTTAATATTAAAACCATTCACTTTCTAAAACTCAAGTTTCAAAATACTATTTTTCACTCACTGCTCACCGCTTCAATCCTTCCGCGTTTCCCCGTCGACCCCGCTTCCGTCCGATAGTCCTTTTCACATTTTTCAAGAAAAACATAATCAACCATTAACCATAACTTCCATTTAACTCCACCATACATTATCTATTTTCACCCAACCATATCATATCTACTTTAATCCCATTGAACCACACTTCACAACATGTAATTATGAAATGACCAAAATACCCTTTACTTTACAAAATGACCTTCATGTCCTCAATTCAAATCCTTTTCTTTTCTAACCAATTCCAATGCATTTCTAGAGTTAATATTCACCCTAAAACACATGAAAATTACTAAACTACCCTTGACCCCTCTCATTTCCATTTTGGCCGAATTATGCACAAACCATATTCAATTTTTGTTCTTCCATTTTCTTCATTCTAATCACTCCAATCTAGTGTCTTATAACTAAATTTCACTAATCCCTAACCAATTTCAACATGTCATACAAAATGCACTATCAAATCTCAACCATCACTCAATTTTATTTTTCAAACCCAACCTAATCCATTTCTTTCATTTTATATCAAAATCATCATGATTCACCCTTAAATACCACAAATCTAACATCCATACAAGAAAATCAAGGCATTAAGTATGAAAACATAAAAGTCCAAAATCCCCACCATTAGAAACTTACTTGTTTCTTATTTTCCTGGCTTTTCTCCCTTGCTACCACTTGGATACCTACTGAAGAGCTTGAAGGAGAAAACTCACTCTCTCACACTTGCTTTTCCCAATGTTTTCTTCCTTTCTCTCTCTTTCCTTTCTTTCTTTTCTTCTCCTCCCCCTTTTTCCTTTCTCATAATTCTCTTGCTCTCTCTTTTGAGCACACTTAATTCAGTAAATTTAGCTTTTGGATCAACTCCAAAATTGCCCTTGAACCAAAGAACTGCCATGTCCCACTCCCCTGCCTGCCCAACCCCATCCCAGTTCTTAAAAATTTTTTGATTAGCTCTTGCGCCCAAGAATCTCATTGGTCCATTCGCGAGACTTTTAATCATAATCTTTAGCCATTAAGAAAGGTTTGATTGGCTCACAATAAAAACATTCCCTTATAGCCTTATCTCACTTCACTTTATACCGCTTATACCGATTAAACGCCGTAGTATTCCTACGGTCGTCTTAAACTTCACATCACCACGAACATTTTAATTAAATCCTTCAATACGATTCCAGGTGCTCAATCACTAAAATCATTAAAATTAAATCCCGACAATAGCGTATTATTATCCGAATTTCACATGCCTGACGTCATGAAAACTATTCAAACTTATCTGCTTTCACTGCTTTCAGCTAAGTAGACTCGATTTATTCCCAGATTACTCATACTTCAAAAAATTTCATTGAGTTCCTAATCTCAAATCAAAATCACTATTCACTTAAATCTCCAATTCTCTTCTAAATATCAGTTCAAAGTCATAGGAACTGAAATTTAGTAAAAATTCCTCCGCAAACCTCTCCATTCGGATATAATAAGAAGAATTACTATTCCTTAGGGCATCCGGTGAAAATTTTCGAAAAATTTCACTTTATGCCCAAATGACGTCCGAGCTCTCAATCTACACCCACCCTCGCTTTCTATCACTGACCTCTAATCGCTCCAACAACTACCATTATAACATTCAATAAGGTTAGGGTTTCATTGCTACCTGCATCTCGCGTTTTTTGGTTCCCGGTTTGCCTCTTTCCTCTGCCTCAAGCTTCTAGTTCTATTGATTTCTCTGCGCTTGTCGAACTCCAATCTTCAAGATGTATAGCCTTAAAACAACAAAACTTGCCATTGTACTTGATTAAGAGCCCCGCTAGGTCCTTAACATGCTAATCGGGAAAGACTAGGTTGATTACTATACAAAAAGTGCTTAAAACTGAATGTTAAGAGTATGAAATAAAGACTTTTAGGTAGTAATCACTCCCCAACGATACATTGCTGAACCTTTGAAGCATGAAGAAGAATGAAATAATTTAAGGCAAGGTGATCTATATATCCACAAAAAAAAAAAAAAAAAAGGTTTTCCAAAAGCAATGATGTGATAAAACCCAACCTTCAATAAAAGTCATCAAAATCCTGCCCAATGACTGTCTCAAGAAGAGTATGTGGTATGCAGATTCAAGTATAAAAAGAATTTCAACTCCTAGAGAACCAACCTAAAACCTTCCATAAAAACCTAAGTGTTAACTTGATTAGTTTTCAAAATAGTCTCACAACTGTCCTCTCCCCACCAGCTCTTTTCTACACTTAGCGCATCGAATTAAACTCTAAGAAGTCGAACCACTTTATTTCACAATTTCTTCTTTTTTCATTGTGTGTAATGCTAGGTAATGAAGCTCTCAATTGTCCATGTAACGGGGGTCCATCGATGACTCCCAACAATCAAGGTTTCGGGCATCAAGTCATAAGGATCTTTCAACCACAACTTTTAGGATTTTCTCACCTTCTCGACTTTACAAGTTCGACATCTAAAGATCTACAAATTGCAAACTCCAACTATTCACCCATGTAAGAGCAACAAAGTTTAGATCAACCGCTGGTTTAGGCACCGGGCTTTAAAGACTTTCACACATATACTCCTTGACCGTGCTCTCTGCTTCAAGGTGGCAAGGTAAATTTCTTTTTCTTTTTCTTTGTCTCCTCACTCATTGGTCTTTGTAGATCCTAACCTATTAAAGGTGGTCAAAAGCACTAGCCAATTTTGCAAGGTTCAAGGCAATGCGCTTTTCAATATAATTGAAAATTAATATGCACGCAGGGTTAGATCAAAGTGGAAGAAGCAAGGTTGAAGACAAAGTGAGAGTTTCCACACTCCCATCAACTTTATAAAGCATAAAAAACAACTTAAACAAGAACATTGAAGCATAGTTTAAATTTCTCCCATTGCAGGCTGAGAATTACAAAAAAAATTATGAGAAATCCGATGGAAATTAAGAAACTGAGAGACAAAAATTGATAAACTAAAAACATGAACTAAAGACATGTATTAGAAGCTAAAAAAAAAAACATATGCTATACTTGTTTGAAAACTATAAGCCATTTGACTACAAAATAAACTGGCTCAAAACATAAAATGCACTTCCTTCTTTAACTCTCCCCCAACCAAATATTGCATTGAACTCAATGTAACTCAGGAGGGAAACGTAAAGGAAGAAGTGATAATTCTGTAGGTGGAATGGAACCTCATCATCATCCCGTGATGGAACCCGTAGATGATCACCGGCAAAGCAAATTTCGAGGTCATCGGTGGAACCGCCGAACCCAGTCAGGAGGAGGCTCCACTGTCCGAGATGGAGAGCTATGTCCTCCTCTGGTTCTAGCCATGGCTATAAGTTGAAGTGGAGGAGGTATTTAAGGTGAGGATGAGAGAGGAGAAGGTGTACGTGCAGCATGAGGGGGCGGGTTGATTTCAGAGCTCCGGGATGCCGACGTGAAGGAGGTAAAGTGGATAAAATGGTGGTGCAAAATCAGTGTTAGAACGTAGTCGTGGTGCCAAAACGAACTCGGCTTTCAAAGGGCCGCACCAATTTCAGGTCATAGAATAAGGTCATGTAAATTTGCGCAACCCTTGCGAAAATATATAAGACCTTGCGAAAGTGCTAGGCAGGGTTGCAAAATTTTCGCAACCCTTGCGAAAATGCTGGGCAGGCACAAATTGATGCTTTAGAGTGGTTCTGACCCACACAGCTTCCCCTATTTCATAAATATAACAACTTCCTGTAAAAAGTGAACACAAAAATTCCAAATAAATAACAGGAAGAAGAAATAGGAGTTAAAATTAAGATTAAATTGAAGATAGATTTGTTGAAAATTTTAATAATGTAAAATAAAGGAAAATGTTACAGTGCAGATGGACCTGAATTAGGTGAGACTGAGTCCACTAACCCATTTTTTCAGTATTGAGGTTCAAGAGAGGTGAGCCCTCCCTGTCTGCCCGAAGGACTCCAGACGGGATTGAGGCTAGTGGCCATTCGCTTTTGAAAGCTCGTTCTCATTCACCAAGGAGTTCCATCAAGCCCATTGGGGGATAGACTTGATGAAATGGTGAAGGACCAATCCACCTCAATTTGAGTTTTCCTTTAAAGATGAAGCTGGGAATCATACAACAAGACTTTATCTCCTTTGCTGGAAATTTTTTCGAGCCATCCGATCGCTCCATCTCCTTCGATCTTGCCTCGCACTGGGAGTTCGTAAGCATCATTCTAGTCTCTAACTCATTAAGGTCAAGAAACCCTTTATTTCGCTTTCCAAATCACATGTTGAAGCACTGCCCACTTACTTGTATTCAATTTCCACAAGGAGGTGGCATGCTTTCCATAGACTAGCCGATATGGGGACATCCCAAGAATGAAGTCTTGAAAGTCGTCTGATAGCCCACAAGGAGTCTAAATGAGGGACCAATCTTTTTGCTCAATTCACCACCTTCATCAAGATTTGCTCCACTTCAGTTGTTAGGCTCTAATTATTTAACGTTTGAGGATGGTAAGGAGTGGCTGTCACTTGTTTCACCCCCATATTTAGCTATTAGAGGGTTTCAAAGGTTTGTTGTAGAAATGCAATTTCCATCATCGATTATGGTTGGGCACTCCAAATCGAGAGGACATTTTCCTTAGAATTAAGCACCACCCCAGATCATTTATTTTGCAAGGAATGGTCAACCTACTTAGAAATGGTTAATCACCCTCACTAAGATAAAATGAATAACCGAAAGACGTAGGGAGTGGCCCCATGAAGTCAATGACCCAAACATCGAATAGATCTACTACCAAAATTGGGTTTAAGGGCATCATATTACGGCGAGTAAGCTTCCTAAGTCTTTGGCATCGATTGCAAGTTCTATCAATGGCATGAGCATCTTTGAAGAGAGATAGCCGTGAGAAACCTGGACAGTGTGACCCCATAGTCGTCTTTTTGTAGGCTAAAATGACTTCATGGGCATTTTCATGGCAAGGTTGAGAACTCGTTGTTCTTCTTCGTGCACACACCTTCTATGATTTGATCCTAATAGCAAAGATTTAACAAAAATGGTTCCTCCCAATAATAGGAATGATTTTTTGCGAAGAAGTATTTCTTATCCTATGCTTTCCATTCAATTGGGACCTCCCTCATTGCTAAATAATTAGCAATATGAGCATACTGGGGGCATTCTCTACAAGCAACAAAGACTCCTCAGGAAATTCATCATTAATGGGAGGACTCGCTGAGTCATTAGCTACGGTCACAGGAGAGGTGATCCACAACACATTCTCCACCCTTTCTTGTTTTGATTTAGAGAATAAATTTCGGAGTGAGAACCCACCCGATAAGCCTTGCCTAGCATTTTGCTTAGTCAATTGTGTAGTTCAAAGTGCAGTGGTCTCGTAAAAAAAATAACAATGAATGACCCCACCAACAGGTTCGAATTGTTTAAGGCATGATCATCGCAGCAATTCCTTTTGTGGTTGTGCAATTTCTCCGTGCTTCACAAGAGTCTTGCTCGCATACAACCAGCTTCATCTTCCCTCTCACACAGAGAACTACCCAATGGAAAAATCACTCTGCACTGTACACATCACGCCAAAGGGTAGTTACTACTGGGTGCTCTCACTATAGTGTAGTAGTCGTGTGATTTGAGTTCTTTGAAGCTCTTTTCTGCACCTTCCATCCCAAACAAATATGGTATCCTTTCGACCAAAGAAATTTCACGAGGGGTTTTTATAATTTTGAAAAAATCTTTAATAAACCTCCTATAGAAACCCCGTGATCGCTAAGGAATCGGCTTCACGCTCGACATTCAGGAGGTGGCAGCTTAGAAATAAGCTCAAACTTTGCTTTATCAACTCAATAATTTTGTTAAGATGACATGTCCAAGGACAATTCCTTGATTTACCATAAAATGACATTTCTTCCAGTTAAGTGATGAGTCTTAAACTCATATATTTTTAATCCATTTTTCTGGCATGCTTTTAACAATTTTATATCTATTTTTATGCCACATTATGGAATATTCACCAACTTTATGTTTTGCAGGTGTTATTTGAAAAAAGAGAGAAAACAAGGTAAAAGAAGGCAAAAAAATGTGAAAATGCAATGTTTTATCTATAATTCAAGCAGCTAAAGGAACTATGTCGCAGAACCAAAGAATCTAATGTCACAACAAAGCTCGTGACATAACTCAATATATTAGAGAAATTTTGTCGCACAAAGAATTTTTCATCGCGACATTATTAAGAGGGATTGTGAAGAAAACTCGTCGTGACAATCCTTGACTGGCCGTGACAATCCTCGACTGGTCACACAATACCAGTGCTGTGATACAAGAAGTCAGGTCAGCGACAATATAATTTGGCCGCAGAACATGTGCTTTAAAACTACATGAACTCACGTGATAAAGATAATCTCATTGCACAGAATTGCTCGGGACATAACACAAGTCAACTCGAGACAAGTGTTTTTATGTTGTGACAAAGTTTTAGTATCAAGCTAGCTCAAGGAAGAATTGTCACGCAACAAAGAAAATCATGTCACACATAACATCTCCGTAATTCACAACCAAGAGCAACATCATGAGAATAAAGGATTATTTCTGCGCAACAACCAAAACATGAAAGAGGAATTCTCATCCCGATAAGAAGTCGAACAACAAATAATAAGAAGGATGATGACAAAGAAATTGGCCAGGATAAGGACTTAAGAGTTTGGGCAAACTGTGGTTCGACGGAGTCATCAAATAATAAAAGCTATGGAATGATAAAATTTGCCGCGACAAAGAAAAAATTAGGTCGCATGTAAATTGAAGAAGAACTAAGATAAACAAGGCAATAAGAGCCACAACAAATAATTCTATGTCACAACACACACCAACAAGCTAGAGGAATTAGAGAAGAAAAACTCACGCAACAGAAAGTTGACAGTCGCAAAGTAAATGTTTAAGTCATGGCTAGAAAATTATGTCGTATTAAACCCGTAAGGATAAGGACATGAGAAGTCGGCCAAATGTGCTCGTGTCACGACACAAGGCATTCATGTTTCCGACAAGAACAAGATTGCCGACAAATTTGGTGTTGCAACATTATCAAAGTATGTCGCAACATAACTAAGCAGCAAGCCCAAAGAACAAAGGTCATGGCGTAAAAACAAGAAGCTACGATGCAGGCAAAATGATAAAGACCGAAGCTCACGCAAATGCACCTTCTATGTCAGCGACAAAGAGACGACGCCAGAATTTCAGATCCACAACGACCACAAAGAGTTCAACATCGAAAGCCTATAAATGCACGCCAGGGCAATGCGTACGCCTTCCGAACCTGCAGACGTCAGTGGTTGGGGCGACTCTTAAATATATTTGTATATTTTTTATTTTCCATTTTGATTTAGTTTTAGTGTAGCTTTATTTTATTAGTTTTCCTTTAATTTTCTAGATTTGGGTATTGTATTGAAGTGCAGATTCGAGCTGGTATTTCTTTATAAAATCATCTTTTTCATTACCATTTGATTTAAATGGATGATGGAAAGTTTCTGGAGTTCATTTATTTCAGTTTGTTTTATGATTTCGTGACTTAGATTATTATCATATGAGTGAACTGGGCTTTGAAAAGTTTGGCTCATCAGAATGGGTCATTGATGATAGTCATTTTTCTCGCATAAGGTGGAAGAAAGCTTAATTAGAATTTTTTGAATTTATTTGACAGGCTGTTTATAAATTTTCTGTTTCATGAGATTAGTACCATGTACCTAATGCAACATTCTCGCTCGATTTCCGTAAGGCCCTATGACACATACGAGAACTCGAGAGTGTAGAAAGGCCTTTGTGGGTATGGTAGACTAATACTACATAACGAATGAACTTTGAAGGATTACTTAAATAGATCACCAACTTACTTATAATTTGAGGATGGTTGAATGAAGTATATGTTTAATCACTCAGAGGTCTCTCCTGTTTCTGCTAAATTGATTCTAATCCCGTGTTAGCAAAGATCTAATCAAGGAAATGAAAATTTTCATCAGAAGTGTAGGATGAGGTGTCAATCAAATTGGAGAAAGCTTGCAATATCCTGTCTATGGGGGCAAGAATTCTTTAGTCTTAAGATCTGAGTATGAAGTACTGAAAATAAAAAATACTTAAATCTTATAAAGAGGGTTACATATTACAAGTAACTGATTAGAATCATGGCTCATAAATGAATATGAACCTTTAATCAGTGAAAAGTATGGTTGAGGGAGAAATCCAAACTATACTACCTACATCTTAACAAATCCGCTTCCAATTTATTGTTGAGCTATGAATCGAAATGATGCAAAAATTGATTATTATTAATTGATCCATGTCCAGTTTTGTCTCACTCAGTGAATCCTCAACCCCAATTTTATTAAACTTTTTTTTTTTTTGTATATTAAAGATTTAAGTCTAGGACTACATTTTTAGTCCTCTTATCATCATAACAGTGAGTTCAAATAGCAAAGATCTTTGTGCAACAAGTAGTTAGTCTTTTGATTTATCATCCTTCCTCATGGGAATGATATCTGGACTTTAAATATCCATTTTTATTACTTGTACGACCTGTGCACTTACAGTGATCAAGACCACACACAAATTTTAAATGAATCATTTAAAAAAAAAGAAGAACAAATCCATTTTTTCATGTATATGAAAATTGGTCTAAAAGTTTTCTACTGCCGTCACGGGATTGAAAGTCTGCAGTGGCAAGCATCAAAGTTCGCATACACTGATCACATCATACAGTTTGGTCTCCACAATAAGCACCAAGTTTTTCTCAATGCATTTGTTTAGAACAGTCTCAAGGTTGGTCAGGCACTCCTCAAAAGTACCTCCATGTATGGTGATGTCATCTATGTACACTTCCATAATGCGTTCCACCATATTATTGAAAATACTAAGCATACACTTTCGGAATGTGGCAAGTGCATTGCAAAGGCCAAAGGGCATTCTTCTATAGGCATAAGTTCCAAAGGGGCAAGTGAAGGTGGTCTTCTTCTGGTCCTCCACAACGATTTCTATTTGAAAATATCTGGAATAGCCATCTAGAAAACAATAAAATAGGTGACCAAAAACTCTCTCTAGAAGTTGATTAATGAAGGGCAAAGGAAAATGGTCCTTCCTTGTCACTCAGATCTAAATTTCTCGTAGTCTATACATACTTCCAACCCGTGGTGGAAGGCGTGTAGGCATATCTTCTCCTTTCTCGTCACAATAGTCACCTCCACTTCAGTACAACCCGGTAGGACTCTCACCCAAGGACTATTCGGAAGGTAGATAATGCCTACCGCGTTAATTTTAAAACTTCACGCACTACCTCTCTTGTACGGGGATTCAATCATCTCTGCAGGGTTGTCGATTCGGTTTGGCTTCTTCCATAAATGTGGATGAGTGCAAACCAGTGGCTAATTCCCTTGCAATAAGAGATTTGGTTATCCAATGGCTTGTTTGCACCTCCGAGGTTTCCAAGCAAATTGTCTTCCAGATAGAGATTTGAAGATGAAGAAATAACTACTGTGGCATCAAGTTGCCCTCTCTTCCAAGTATGCATATTTCACTCAAGGGAGGGGCTTGAGATCAAGCTTTAGGGGCTCTTCCTTTTCTTTGTCTTTCTCATAAGACAAGGGGAGGATTTCTTCATTCTTTTTCCAATGACAAAACACATAAACAAGGTTCATCTGGGCCAAGAAGCCTCTAATTCCTATCAATTCTTCCTGTAGCTGCAGTTGCTCACACTGTTCTTCCATAATGGTGTCAATCAAACACACCTTTTCTAGGTCTTCTTCCTCAAGGTGAACATGCTTTTTGCTAAGATGAAAAATGTTGAGTTCTAGTGTCATATTGCCAAATGTAAGCTGCATAATCCCCTTTCGATAGTTAATGATTGCATTTGAGGTAGCCAAGAAGGGTCTCCCAAGTATGATGGGCATAAAATTGGCTCATTCTGCTACTGGCTCGGTATCGAGAACAACAAAGTCCATTGGGTAGTAGAATTTGTTCACCTGCACCAAAACATCTTTAACAGTGCCCTTGGGAATTTTTACTGACCTATCTGCTAAAGATAAGGTGATGGTGATGGGTTTCAATTCTCTTAGCCCCAACTGCTTATAAACTGAGTAAGGTAACAAGTTTACACTAGCTCCCAAATCCAACAATGCTCTACACAAGTTCCCCATATCAAATGGTATGACACTCGATCCTCAGATTTCACTAGAGTCTTGCACTGTATGATGGAACTCACGATCAGCCAAAAGGCTTTCTTATCCACATTCACCCTTCTTTACAAGGCACAAGTCTTTAGAAACTTCTGGCATGTTGGTGCTTCGTCCTTATTCGATACAATTCATTCCCAAGCGTAGGAATTACGCTGTTTCAGCATTGTAATACTGTGGGAATCCACAGTCATCTCCCACAGAGTGGCTCAATTCTATCGACCAATAGAAGCCATTCTTCAATAAGGGTATGATTTAAAAGTGAATTGTAAGGTTGTGTCAAGTTGACCGAATGGTTGATTGGTTTGAATGTTTTAAATGAAGACAATTGCCGGGATTTTTAGTGGTTCCACCACTCCCGATCATGAAAGTCCACCCTTATTTTATAAACTCATCTAGGAACCATTGATAAACTGGCTTTGATGGAGGATTTATCTAAATGCTCTTTGAAAATAAAGATGATCGTGCAATACTAAATGACTTCTGTTCTCACTAATACGAACCCTAGCTGCATTCATGATTAGGTTACCAACGGCAATCAGAGATATCTCGCAACACGTGTCAAGAATATGCCCAACTATGATTTACAACTCTTCTGCACAAGTGATTACACACATAATGTCCTATTGAAGATCAAAAGGGATTGAGGGACTATACCTTAATCGTAGGAGTTTCCGGATTCCCAAAGAAGTAGGCTTAGAACTCCATAAAACTTATAAGAACAATTATAATTAAAGAGCGATTAATCATAAAACAAGATCTTTGGAAATCGTGATTCACTTGTAAAACCGAGAAGGATGAATAAGAGATATTAGATTTAAAGCAAGATAAGTATTTATGCCGAAGATTACAACGCTCAATCTAAAACTTCCAATAGACAAGAAATCTAAATCGATCTACTGTTCCAACTAAAAAATGAGAGAAAATTTTCCTCCTTTCACAACCTAAACCCTAGAAGTCGTGCCGCCTCATTACTTGTGTCCTGCTGTATACTCCCCTCCAATGTGATTTTCCCATTTCAGGTCTATCGACAGAGCGCTCGCTGTACATCGATCGAATTCTCTCGTCCATAATCTCGCAATACCTTCATGTAGCCAAATTCCACACACAGTGATGTACCGGTACACTCTCACACTGTCAATTTTTATGTTGTACCGGGTACAATGGTTGAATCTGGCACAAATGTGCCCACTCATTATTTTTTATGGGTTGCACGGCACACATGAATGACGACGGCACACTGGTCCCTGCTTTCTCAGACGCTGAGTCCCTAAGACTTCATCACTGTTCCGGCCCGTGATCCTTAATGCTTCATATTGGCTTCCTGACATACATCCTTGTACACTCCTACGCTCTAGACCTCGAAAGACTCGCAGACAAGTCTAAAAACATAGAAGATAATAAAAGTACCTATCCTTATGCCACCAGGTAATTTGTGATTTAGAGGGTGCTAAATTTACTATATATCATTACTCAAAATGTATTCATCACACTCTAACCTGCATCTTTCTAGTCCCTAGCAAGATTTAGATCAGAACTACCCACTAGGTATGAATCTCAACAAAGCGTTCGGTACAGTCAAGCTTTGCAAGAATCTCAAAATAGCAATTATAGAATACGATATGTCACCCGCTTTAGTATGCACCAAAGATGACTATTTAAACCAATCACATCCTTACACAATGAACATTATAACAAAGCAACACAAATTGGTTATTCAAATAAGGATTGTGACTAAGAAATGTAAGGTAGTCATGCAAGTGATGGAACTGTGGCACCGATAAAAGGTAAGCAATCATATACATGGAATATGTAAACATGCAGCACGTCAAGGAACAACTTCAACAAAAAAAGTAGAATCAAAGAGGTCTTAAAAGTTTGTAAATCTAATCGTGGGCAACTAAAGAAAAGGTGAATGATCAAATGTGTTAGTATGGTATACATGGCTAAGGCTTCACACCCATTTAATAATTTCTAGTTCAGCCTGAATATAGCTTATGCACACATTCTCTCGCCCTCTCTCGAAGAGAATGCCCTCAGTTTCACACACCATTCAATTCTTTAGAATCTCCCTAAATCGAAGAAGTAGCTGCCCCGCCATCGCCGCCTCCCCTCGAAAAATGTGGCTCTCAAGCCTCGAGAGACGCCGATCCAATGCCGCCGCCTGCACGCACCTCAACCACCCCTTTATCCGCTCCATCCACTTCAATGGCATGCATGTGCTCGATGAGCCGGGCCGTGGGATGAAGTGATCCGTGAGCAGGCACCAAGGCACCGAGGGTCGAGAGGGTCGAGGTTCAGTGACGCCGCCGCTTCGCCTCGCCTTATTTGTGATCGACCAAATTTCAGTAACACCCTCTTTCTTAACTGTTCCACTCATCCCCGCTTCTTCCACAATACTAGTCACAAGTGAAGGGAACGGAATATGCCGGCTTGCACGCGAATATTGCAAGAAGTCCCTCATTGTCCACCATATGACTAATGCATAGTCAATCAGCTTCCCAATCATAACCTCGTACAAAAACGAATTTGTTCTTCGTGGGGACTTTTCATTATCTCGCCAATTTGATTGTGAACGATCTCGTTCTATCGTATGTATTCCGCTGATTTCAGAATGAAATTTTTCACAATCCACTCATGGTACGGGTCGGCAAAATATACCAGCAGAACAATCAAGATCGTCGGGCCAGGGCTTCGAGCGGAGGCGGTTTGGCCCGTACATCGTGGTGAATATAATGTAGCGTATGTACATCAAAGCAGGAGCACTAAACCTTTCCATTCACCTAAGTCCTTAACATGGTTTCAACTGGTCATTTTCCTTCAAGGTAACCTCAACCACTGAAGGTAAGATCCACAACCCCAAGGTGCAACGTAAGTGCATACTGCTTCCCGGATAATCCCCCCGATGGGATGAGAATATAAAAACGCTTCAATTTAACACCCTCTCGCAGTTGAAACCCCTATTTGCACACCGGACGCGTCCATTTTTCTGTTCTCCTCGTAACTTCTAAACATCGCCTCATTTCTTCATCATCACCGCCGATAATTCTCACTTTCCGAAGAGGATGCAATTGCTTCTTCCCCTTTTTGACCTGAGGCATCAGATTTCCGCTTCACATAGCTCGTCCAGGCATGAGGAACTGATGCCTTCCTCCCGATATTCTTAGAACGCCCATAGAAATGGCGATGAGAGCACAATCTTACAGATGGGCTCAGAGATATATCATCGATCCCAAAACCTGCCTCAAACAACACCGGCTGGCCTCAGGCACATCGATAACATTCTCCGTCCATACCACGCCAGTAAACCCCGACCACCAAGCAATGTAATCAATACCAACCAAATCCAATAAAACAACTCCATGTGTAACCAAGAGGAAACCAACAGCTAGTAAAGACTTCGTAGGGCTTACCACTGTACACCGATCGCAGACAAACAATCCGAATCGGACAATGGAAACCCCGCAACATCAATCGAGCTCTGAGAGCTTTTTCTGTGTGAGAGAGAGCAAACAACTAGGCTTAGCCAGCTGAGTGTCAAAAAACATTTGAATGTGAAGAGGCGCCAAGTTTCGGGGTTAAAACCTTTTTCGCTCAAATCTCACCGTGGCCAGAACGCAGACATGTTAGTGATGTACGGCATACCCTCACCACGCCCACTTTTGAATAAGTTGTACCGCACAAGCTTAATATGTACCTGTATTAGCCAATTTAGCCACGCCCGCTTTTTAGCAAGTCAGACGCAGACATGCTTAAGCTGCACGGACACTTATTCCCACCGATGCTTTTCTATATATATATATATATATATATATATATATATATATATATATATATATATATATATATATATATATATATATATATATATAGATAAAGCTAATTTTTAACAAAGGGGTGCCAATTATACATTCGACCTTCCAACCGCTCTTCATCCCTAAGCCATTTATGTTCATTTCTTTTTCTCTGCTCACCACAACTGATCGCATTCTAGACTTAGTCACCTGTGAATTCATCTGGGATGTCTTCAATCTCTTCATAAGATCCACTACTGTTCCACAAATCCGGATTCCTAAGGTTCGAATAAACT
The DNA here is from genome assembly GCA_016808115.1 of Tetrastigma voinierianum. Classification (NCBI taxonomy): domain Eukaryota; kingdom Viridiplantae; phylum Streptophyta; class Magnoliopsida; order Vitales; family Vitaceae; genus Tetrastigma; species Tetrastigma voinierianum. The sequence goes on from JAEQBH010004665.1 coordinate 269,456, forward strand.
TGACAACTTTAAGCTCAAAATGGGTGCAAGGGATGAGACACTACGAATCCATAGGTATGCAAGGAAATAATGGCCTCTAATCATTTTCCAATTATGCAAGATGTTCCATAAAGACTAGATGCATGAAGTTAACATGACCCCGCTAGTGCCGATGCACAATTGAGCACAGGTTGGGGATCAAGAAAACTCGACCATAAGTCCGTGGTTTGTGTGGGCAAGAAGGTAGAATGCACAAGGACAATTCACGAAGACCACAAAGCTTGTTGTGTATGCTTGTTAAGATGTAGTACGGCACAAGATGACGTGAGAGTGAATGAAAGCATGCTGGGTATACACTGCGGTGAAACATAATACTCAAAAAGAAGCATATTTAAAATTTGACCCATCAACATATAACGAGCGCATAGTTACGCTTCAACCAAAGGTACACCTACCTCATTAACGTAAACAAGCATTGTCCTCAATGCATAGAAATCCAAGGCGGTACCCCACAACATATTCGAGGCAAAGAGAGAAACAAGAGCCCCACGATTTTTTTATTTTCTATTTTATTGAAAGCAATTGAAGTAAAAACAATAAAAATAGAAAGCAAGAACAAAAATAAAATCAAAACTATATACAACAAGGAGAACGAGGTTACTTGAATGGCAGGTCAGTAGATGACCTACCAAATCTTCACCGTGCTCGAGTATCGAGATGCTCATGAAATGGCTTCAGGCGCCGCCATTCACTTTGAAGGATTTTCTAGTGTCCGGGATGATCTCACTCGCTCCGTAGGGATAAAACTACTCAACGATGAATGGGCTACCCAACGAGCGGCTTTCTCGAATACATGCACGGAGTCAGATAGCCACATCTTCCGATCGGGTTCAAAGTTTTCCTCTCGGCAATGATCCTCATGGAATAACTCGGTCGCCTGTAAATTCGAGCTTCATACGATCACAAGCAGCTTCTTCAAGTTCATTTAGTCGCGTTAGGCGCCGCTTACTCGCTGAAGTTAGATCGTAATTAAAAGTTCAAGAAATTTCCAAGAAGCTCCTGTTCCATCTTCATCGCAAATGGCAAGTTTTCCATAAACCAGCCTATAGGGAGACATACCAAGAACGCTTTAGCTAAGCAAAGATGGTAGGCCCAAAGAGCACTCCAGAAGATCTGAAAGTGACCAATCTTTGCGATTCGGCAACCGCTTTTTTCCTAAAATATGTTTTATCGCCTACCAATTATCGTCTGGTAAGTAAGTCAGTTGATACTTTATGGGTGACTCCACATTTTTTAATGCATTTTCAAAAGATCGACAGAAATCGAGTCCACCATCACTCATGATTGCACGAGGAGTTCCAAAACGAGAAAAAATATGTTCTTTATAAATTTCAAAACAACTCCAGGGTCATCAGGGGTTCTCGTTGGAATCGCCAACCCACTTAGACACATAACTCATTTGATAATAAATGTAGAGATATCAACAAGAAGGGGGAAAGGCCCCATGAAGTCCATAATCTCCAACAATAAAAATTTCAATAATTAAATCAGCAAGAGGCATCATGTTTCGCTTGCGGACCTCTCCCATTGGCCGTATCGAAAGCACAAGTTTTACAGAATCTAAAACAATCCTTAAATAAAGCGCCAATAAACCCAAATTTTTGCAAAATCTTGTCCTCGTTCTTTTCTCGCAGAGAAATGTCTCCACAAAGCCGTAATGGCAAAAGTTAAAATCCTCATCTCGTCGTCATTGGGTACACACATCTTCTCATTATTTGATCCGACAAAGATTTTAAATGTATATGGATCATCAGCAGTATTTCTTAATATATGTCAAAATTTCTTTCTCCGAGAAGTCCATCGGACCTAATCGCCGCTACGCAGGTAGTTCACAATGTCAAGATACTACGGGTACCGAACAAGAGCAAAGAGTTGCTCATCGTGAAAGCTCTCACCTACGTGGGTATGCCATGGAGCTGGATTCGAACTAATCGAGATAAATGGTCGCCACCGCATTCTCAACCCTTTTTTATCCTAATGTCAAATCTGAATTCTTGACAGAATAGAATCCACCTAGTTAACCTGGTTTCAGATCCTCGCAGAGAGAGCAAGTACTGTGGCCGCATGATCCGTGAAGATGGTCACAGAGAACCAACAATATATGACCTAAATTTTTCTAGAGCAAACGATAGCCTTAGAAACCTTTTCTGGGTGGTCGTAGTTGGCCCTCAAGTAGTCTAGTGTTCCATCAAGGGTAGTAAAATGACAAAGCCTTTTTGTTCTCCGTCCTACTACGCCCTATGGCATAATCACTAAATACGCACACGACCAAAACTTCCAAGGTCCCACTTAGGGGACCAGATGATGGGCGGACACTTAACATGTTTTCGAAGCAGAAAGCAAAGTCACAAGCTTCAGGACTATGTGAAAGGGACATCCTTAAGAAGCAAAGTACATATGGCCTAGATATAACACTTAAAATTTTATAAACTCTATAAAACCAAAGATGACCCAAGAATGACCTTATGTCTAACACACGTAGAGCAGGTGTCAAACACCAACTTTGGCCTTATCAACTTCAATTCCATCTTTGATACTACGTGGGCTCAAGACAATTCCTTGTATACTATGAAATGACATTTTTCCCAATTTAACACAAGATTTTTCTTGAGACCTCTCTAAACCTTACGAAGTTCTCTGCGTTTCTAAATGAGTCACCAAAATCGAGAAATCGTCCATGAAAATTCCAATACATTTCTATCATGTCACCTCCAAGATTCCTCATCATGCATCGTTGAAAGTTCCAAAGCAGATGTCCAAAGCGGCATTTTCCTAAAGGCGAAGGTACCAAAGGGCAAGGTGAATGTAGTTTTTCTTGATCTTCCAAAATAGTCTCAATTTGATTGCACTCGAGTACCCATCAAGAAAACAATAAAATTCATGCCTCGCAACCCTCTCTAGCATCGATCAACAAACCAAGAGGAAATGGTCTTTCTCGTACCCGCATTAAGCTTCCTATACCCATGCACACCCTCCATCCTGAAGTGACACGAGTGGGAATGAGCTCATTATTTTCATTGGCAACTACCGTGACTTTAATTTCTTAGGAACTACATCTGAAGGCTGGACTAACCCACTTATTATCCTCGCAATGGGTAAATAACCCATACATCCAAGAGTTTTAAACTTCCTTCTTCACCACTTCTTCATTATCGGGTTCAATCGCCTCCTGGTTGCCCAGAAGGTTTAACATCCCTAAGTGAATTTTATGTGTGCGCATCAAGCGGGACCACCTTTAATATCCTGCAATCATTCAAATTCCCAAAAGAATTCCCGCTGGTTTTCAATATTTCCAAAAGCTGAGTTTCGAGTCAAGTCTACGAGGAAGATATGATTACCGAAAAGGTCCTCCTCCCTAAGAATGCATATTTGAGATGTGTTGGTGGGGGAAGGTTTTAGCCTGCTTAGGCTCTCCTTGGCTAGCAATGTCTTATCCTCATTCGTGGCAAAGGTTCAAATTTAGGTGTCCACCCATTAACTTCCAATACATCTTTATGCTCGATTAAAGATGAGAAACTCGACTCAAAGGTGGTCACTTCCTCCTCCTCCCAACTCCTGCCAACCAAACATGACTTAAGAGGTCACCATGGCATATTTATCCAGTATTTTTAGACCACTTAATCAACCATGTTAATTGGCCAACATCTTCTTCATCTCCCATTCCTTTAATAACATTGAAAATATTCAGACATAATTACCATGTTACCAAACGATAGTGTCATTAGGCCTCCCTACAATGTATACTCATATTATACCGCCAAGAACGGTCGATCATAGAATTGACTGGAACCAGTTCCTGATTCACACACAGTTGAGGTCAGTTACCAACAATCCACAGAAGTACCATTCCACTGGTACCAAAACATCCTTCACTATTCCCCCAGGAATTTTACACCACGGCCAGCCAACGGAGTATGATATCAAGGCTCCCAATTCTCCTAACCCAGTCCACATATACCAGTAAGGCAAACATTAACACTTGCCTCTAAGTCCACTTTATTAAAGCATGCCTCTAACTTTGAATTTCCCTAATTACTATAGAAATAGTAGGACTTCGGGTTCTTGTATTTTGAGGCAAGTTGTTCGAATTAGGAAGTAGGATTGTTCACCATGAATGCCTCGTCGACACCTAATTTCCTTTTTAATTGCATAAGTCCTTGAAAATTTTAGCATATGATGGAATTGTCTTAATGGTATCTAACAAGGGAATGTTCAATTTTACTTGTTCGAATGTACTTGCTGATCTCCGAATGGTTATTCACTTTCTTCGATGCTCTCAATCTATGAGGGTATGGAGTTGGAGGGATATGGGCAGACTTCGACCCATGACACATCATCTCGCATCGCATTACGAGACGGTTTGCCAACCTCATCCTCTCTCGAACACCACTTGGGAGACTCGAGTCGTTCTTTAGCCTTGAATGGTTTTGTCAACTACTTCCACTCTGAGTATGATACTTTACAGTGGTTCAAGGTACTTAATTGTCCTAACTTCCATACACCCTATTTTGGCCCTCGTGGATTTGGAATGGGCTGATGGATGGAAGCTCTTTTCATTAAGGCCACCTATGGACGAGGTTAACTTGATGATCTGAGATCTCACATCATTCGCAGCAAGCTGAGTTCTGCGGTTTCAAGTGGATTGTCAGGGTTCAGACGAACCAGAGCACAGTCCTAGACTTCTCTTATGTGGAGGTTGCAAGGCCGTGAGCCTTTGATTCCTCGGTCTAAGGATGATGACCTGATTGAGTTTCCCCGAAATCCTTGGGCCTCTGATTCTAAATGATAGAATCTGGAATTGGGAAAACCCTTGGTTTTTAACGGGGGCTCAAGAGCTCAAGTGTGCTATGTGCCTCCTCATTTCTCCAGCCTAAAATTAGATGCTTCGCCCCACCCAGATTATGGTTTCGTAGTACGGGGAATTGAAAGGTTTCTTGGTATACATATTGTCGTTTCTATTTGAACGGCTCCTTAACTGAGGAAGATTCAATGCTTAATGGTTACACGTGGTAGGTCATCGCACATACGGCGGGCCTCTCACTCAGTCCATTTGGTAATCAGAGTAATTGAGGCACACTAGTTACCTCTGCTCACCTTTTTCATCTTGCGGCCTCTAACTTCAATTAAGTAATTTTGGTCATAACCTGAATATTCTCAGTGGTGTGAAATTCGCTTAATTCATTGATGCTATGCACTTTAGCAAGTATTCATGTGAGGTGTTAGTCTCCTTCAAGTTCAGTATTCTCTATAGTGTCAAAAGTTGAATTGCTTCCTAGCACTCTTTTTTCATAAAATTCTCCTAAGACACATCATTCGATGGACTGCTTATTACTTAAAGATAATCCTGATGAAAGTGAGCACAATTATTCAACATCCAACCCATGATGAGGGATGATGAGGATCCTTATATCTTTCCCACCACGCAGTGGTTCACCCGCTTGAAAGTTTTGAATTGCTCGATGAGGGCATTGGTAGTATCGTGTGAGGAAAAACTTATCGAGGAATTGCTCCGCATGTTTTCCCAATGCAAAGATTACACTAGGTGCAAGGAATGGAACCGCATTGCCTTCTCCCTTGAAAAGCAAAAGCGAAATAAAACCAAACAGATTATGTGAGAGGTGAACTGCTGGAGAGGAATGCACCGCACATCCTCAAAGTCCTCATGAATTTATATGGCTCTGATTCGAACCTCTTGAGAGTACAGTAGAAGACATCATTTCCGTTTCATCGTGAAATTGATCGTCTCTTCCCATGCTAATACAAGAATTGGTCGTGGTCCTTTGGAGGTTGCAGAATTTCTCATGGTTCTTTCACGCTAGGCAAAGGAGCAGGGGAACTCTATATTGATTTTGTCGAAAAGTTACCATTTCCTCCCTCTCATCTGGTTATCGGGAAGTGTAACATCACCTCCATGTTGTGGAGGTTCATGAGTCCCTTGTGGGTCAAGAGGGAATCCTCGAGTATTTTCATTAAATACATCTGCTGATTCCCGTGACGATCCATTCGAGGTAAAATGTTATCCGGAAAACTCGCTATTATGGATCCTTCGCAGCTTTTGGGAGGCAATTATTCTTACTAGTTCTGCTCGCCATGAGCCCAGTAAACCCATGCACTACGCTTACTTCGTCCAAGAAACACCCACTGAGATTTCTCACTTAAAACAAAATAAAAAGAAAAGTGAGAATCGCACGGATTTGCAATGCAATTGCAATTACCTCTAGCTCTTCGCATCAACTTGATTAGTCGCACCTGTGCAATCCACGCGCCTAAAAATGTGCTTCGCCCTGTTCGATGCGTAATTCTATTCCCAAGCGTAGAATGACAAATATCAGTATTGTACACTGTGGGAATCCACAGTCATCTCCAATGTGGAGTGGTCTAATTTTATCTAATCAATGTGAGCCATTCTCCAATAAGGGCATGATTTAAAAGAATTGTAAGGTCAGGCTGTTGACCGTAATTGTCATCGGTTTGAAAATGTTTTAAAATAGAAAGACAATTGGTCGATTTTTATGGTTCACTAATTCCCGATCATGTAAGTCCCACCTCTTACTTTATAAACTCATCTAGGAACCATTGATAAACTATTCTTGATGAGGATTTATTCCTAAATGCTCTTTTTGAAAATAAAAGATGATCGAGTAATACTAAACACTTGTTCTCAATTAATACGAACCCCAAATTGCATTCATGATCAAGACAACGGTAATGTGAGGATATCTCAATACGCGGGTCAAGAATATGCCCAACTAAGGATTTACAACTCTTCTCGCACAAGTGATTAATATTACAATAATCCATCAAGATCAAAAGAGGGATCGAGGACTCATACCTAATCGTGAGCTTCCCTTGGGATTCTCAAAGAATAGGGCTTAACCCATAAAACTTATAAAGAACAATTATAATTAAAGAGCGATTAATCATAAAAACAAAGACTTTGGAAATCGTATCTACTAGAACCGAGAAGGATGAATAAGAGATATTAGGGATTTCAAAGCAAGACAGTATTATGATGAAAGATTACAACATGAATCTAAAACTCCACAGACAAGAAATCTTAAACTGATCTACAAGTTCCAACTAAAAATGGAGAGAAAACTCTTCTCCTTTCAAAACCTTAAACCCTAGAAGTCAAAAGCTGCTTATTACTTGTGTCCTCTTGCTTTTATACCCCCTCCAATGATTTTCCCATTTGCCCATCACAGAGGCTCCCACGCACCGATCGACTGGGCCCAACTGCATCCCCATGCAGCTGTAATCGCAGACACATTAGTGATGTAATTTCCAGCATTAATTTCGCTTTAATTCGTCAATTTTATAGCTGTACCTAAGACACATGAATGACGCACGGCACACTTGGCCTCTCCGGTGCTTCCTCAGAGCCGCCTGAGTTCCCGAGACTTCATCAATTGTTCGCCCGCATCCTTAATGCTTCATATTGGCTTCCCAGACATACATCCTTGTACACTTTACGTCTAGACTCGAAGACTCCGCATAAGTCTAAAAACATAGAAGATATTAAAAGTACCTATCCTTATGCCAATTGTGGGTAACTTGTGATTTATATGTGCTAAATTCTACTATAATTATTACTCAAATGTGTATTCATCAGTTGGAACTTGCTTAATCATGTCTAAGAGGGGGATGTTGACTTTCACTTACCTCAACACTTCAAGAATCTCAGTTTGGTTGTTCACCCTCTTTTTTCCTCTTAGTTCTTGAGGAAATGGTGGAGGCATGCCCTTCTTCATCATGTCTACCTTGATCACTATCCTTTCGGCTCCCTATCTTGCCATTCTTAGCTTCCATCATGGTTTAGGTAGTCGCTCAACTTCTTTTACCACTTTTCAAGTTGCGATAACTCGCTTACTTCATCCATTTTAGGAGTAGTTTCACTCGAGTCGCCTATTTCCATGAACTCCCTGTGGTTTTGCCGAGCTCACAGTGGCAACTTTCCTTTTTTCAGACTTGATGTCATCGTTAGCCTAGAGATGGAATACCACAAAGTCGCCAATTTTCCGGCAATTTTACTGGGAACCCATCTTGTCTCTCTCGCTCAAAGTGCTTTCCACGTGTCAACCCCCGATTTAACCCGCATTCACTCCAAGCCGCTTTCCACAAAGCAATTTACCACTCATCTAAATTTAGAATATTTATTCAACTCGGAGTAGTTGACCTGTGGTCAGTGGTGGTCGTAGAAGTTGAAGCATTACCATGTGGAGGAGTAGGAGGTATACTGTGGAGTGTTTTTAAGCCTATAGAGGAGATTCGATGATTTCTCCAATTAGTGGTTGTAAGTGTCACACATGGTGCATTAGTCGATATTTGAATTGACCAACAACATTTCTTTGTTCCACTAACACCCTCATTACCGGAAGAAGGACATTGTTCTCCCAAATGTCAAAGGATCAATAAATGAAGCACGACTTATTCGGGCATAGAACTCTAGTCACTATCAAGACCCCATGTCAAGTTTCTCATTTCGGGGCTTCTTCCAACCATTTGAGCCAGGTTGAAACTCTGCTTATGTTCAGAACCCTCCTAAGAGTACATGCCACCCTCTTTGCACTGGGTCGAGGCCCCATACTTTTCCATCTCCTGTTAGCTCATCCTAACCTTTCGAGGCTTCAACTACATAACTCAAAAAGAAATCCAAAGCTTCCTCTGATTTTTGCTCAACAGTCTCCTCCACAAATAGTCTCTAAAGTAGCTTGCTTCATGTATGTGAGAAATTCATCATAAAAATAGTCAATAAATAGCCTATGTGTCAAACCCATGGCGAGGACAAGCACTGAAGAGCTTCCATATATCTCTCCTAAAGATGCATAGAATTTTTCATTCTCATTCACTGAGAAGGTGGAAATCTACCTCTTCAAACTATTTGTTTCAGGAGGAGAAGAATTTCTCTTCAAATTCTCACCGATCTCACCAAACTCATCGTCGCCAAATTTTTGCTTTATCCTTCAATGTGAAAGCAAAGAGTTTAAGCCTCATTAAATCCACAGTGGCAATCTCCTCCTTGAAGGTGTTGCAGACCTTTTCAACCCTTATGAATAAGGCCCTCACTCTCCATGCCAAGAAAAGTGGGAAGAGGGCACAAGGTAAGGTCTAATAACCATTCGTCGGGCCGAGGCACTATGCAGAGGGTGCACTCATCTAAGGAGTAGTGGTGTATAGGTCCTCAAGGGATCTAATGCATTAAGATCCCTTTCCACTCCCTACTGACTCTGTTGTTCTTTATGTGGAGGTTCCATTAGGTTTAAGTTTAGGCCTAATTCAAAATCTGATTCCTGTGGAATACTGACTTTGACTAATCTGGCTTATGAATTCTTAAACCACTAAAACATAAACCCCTACATGAAAAACAGGACAACACCAAAAAGAAATAAAACAATTCTAATAAAGGATTAATAAGAATAAAAATAGAGAAGAACATAAACAAGTGAAATAAAAATAGAGTAACCTAGCAAAAGAAACTCTGCCAGAAAGAATGATAAGAGAAAAGATATTCACTGTGAGCTTGTGGGATTTAAAGATCATATGTTCAATACATTGTCATTTGATTTAAGGTACCATCCCCGGCAACGACACCATTTGATTCATGACCCAGTGTGGGGTATTAATCAACAAAATTTATAACCTAATACTCATACTAAATATAAGATAGCCAATAGCATAAGGGTTCTGTGATCAGACGGGTTTTCATGGAAATGACTTACAAAGGTGGATTATGCCGGTGGTTTCTCTTGATATTGTGGTTGTGATAAAAGGGCTGGTTTTAATGGTTAAAACTGAAAATAAAATAGATTAAAATGTGAAAGAGGTCCCTTGAAGTATCGTGACACTAGGCTTAGGTTCTTGTGCAAACGAAGGTTTCTGTGTCTTCTTACCTCAAAGACGTGAGTGATAAAGAGATACTATCTCCCAAACCTGGGATCTTCATTTAGCTATAAAACCGACCTCACATATCTTTGAAATATATTCACTTCCCATTATTGGTCTCGCGAAACATATGTCTCATTGACTCACCTTCTAATGGCTCATAAGTGATAACTAACGAACATCACTAGATCTAGCATTAAGTATCCAATGAGCCCTGAAAGCTTACCAAATATTAACCATTCAAGGTGACTCGAAGGGATCAAAACATAAAGTTGAAGGAAAGAACATTAATGACAGTGAATACCTACGTGAAAAACATGATAACCCTTAGTTTGCCTTAGGATCCTTTACCTAGTAGCCTTCTACTTCAAGGAGAAAGAGGTTTTAGCCACTCATCCTCTGAGAAATCATCCTCAGAGGGTGTTTGGCCAGTGAGAAAGAAAGAAAGAAAATGAGAGAAACTGAGAGAAAACGGGAGCTTCTTTAAAAGCTTCCCCCAAAACTTCAATAATCAAATAGTTTTCTTACAAAGTCTTCATTTGGGGTATTATAAACCACCAAATCAATAGAAATTACCAAAGTGTACAAAATAAACACTATTACATAAGGAGAAATTGATGGAAAATAAAAAAGAAACCAAATAAACAATGTTTTTAGAGGGTTATGAATTTTCTCATGAACCCTTGCGAATTTCTAAGGTTGCTAATGATTCTCTTTTTTTGGTTCTCGTTTGCCTTCTTCGCTTCAAGCTCGTTCTATTGATTTCTCTATGAGTGCTTAAAACACTCATATTATACCCGCTACGGTTTTTCATTTTAACGTTTATTTTATAGTAATTTCATAGCTTTGTGGCAAGACTCCCGAATTGGTGTTCGTGTGGATGCAAAGATTGAGCAAAAGGCGAATTGATGAAGCAATTTTGGAGCATAAGGAGGCTACGCATGAAGAGGTCTCTGAACGCCGCGATAAAGCCTTCAACGCCACGACGCTCCGACGCTGTGGACGCCCGCACCGCCGCGACGCACAATACTGGGCAGCCAACAGTTTATTACGATCGCCTCAACGTCGCTGACGCCCAAACGCATGGACGCTGCAACGTCGCGACGTCGCTGCGAAGTTATACCTTTCTCAAAGATTAAAAGCAAATGGAGGCGATTTCTGGGGGGCACTGAGGCGCATCTGACGAGAGCACGGAATTCCAAGAGCAGCGAAGGATAATCGATCAAGAAGTGCCCCTATCCGCATTGCTTCCGATTTGATACTAGAATGATAGTTCGAGATTAAACATTTCTATTTCTGATCCAAGATTCTGGGATCTCGTATCTGTGGTGTTGAACCCGTCACATGACTAAGGTGGGATTAAAAGTTCACTTTTATGTTATTCATTGGTTATAAAATTGTTGCTTATGCTTTATATCTATAATTAAATTATATGATGATGTCCTCGCCAACATTAGCATAATCTTATACCGAAACCGGTGATTCGAGAGATGAGGATATCTAGGACTGAGAGAGCATTCTTCAGCTTGATTCCGGGAAATAGAGATATTCCAGCTCAAGGTGGCACTTGAGGTTAGAACACTCAAGCCAGAATAATGAAGCCAGATAGAGATATACTCAACTCTATTCACGATAAAGGGATATACCTCGAGAGAGGATATCTCGTAATTAAAATCACCTTGCCATCAACAATATATAAATTCATTGAATAATAACACCTTTAGAAATAATCCATTGAAAGTGACAGGGGGAGACATAACCCTAGTCTCCAATACCAGTAATTCATTAGAATCAATAGATTATCAAACAACATACTCAATTCTTCTTTTAAATAAGTTTATTCAGATATTATCTGGTGCAGCAAACTCGTAGTCAACGACCGCCCTCGTGGATTTATATCCGACTGTTGGTACACTATATTATTTGGGGCACACAAGGCACTTGCGCACATAAAGCGCATACATTTTACACATCACGCTTTCGGTTTATCAATTTCTTCATGCTTAAGCTGAATCCCAATCTTCAAGATGTATAGCCTTTAAAAACAATAAAACTTGCCACAAAATTTGATTACTAGCCCTGCTAGGTCCTTAACATGCCAACTGGGTTAATTAGGCTAATTACTATACAAAAAGTGCTTAAAAATTGGAGTGTTAAGAGTATGAAATAGCACTTTTTAGGTAGTAATCACATCATTTCTCTTTCATTTCTTTTTCATTTCCACTTCATTTCATAAATTTTCATTTTGGCATATACACTTCTTCATTTCTTGGGTCCTTATTTTGACATTTTTACCAAATTAACCTTGTCCCTTGTATAATTTTCGGGTTTTATCATTTTTCATTTTTAGCAATTTACACATCAGAAAAATACAATTTAATTTATTTTATACCCTAAATATGTTATAAAACTGTTATGGTATTTTCAGAGCGATACAAGTTCATCCACTTCACTTTCAAAATTTGACTCCTCTTATGAAGGTGTGTGAACCTTCTCCAGGAATTAAGCTTGAGATGTTGTCGATTCAGCTTGAACTCTTCTTAGTTCAACCATGGTTGCCTCTAGGTTAGACATTTCCTATTGTGGCGGTTGACTCATTTCATTTTGAACATAAAACCTAGTCCATTTTAGCCCTTGACCTAGCTAATTCAACTATGGTATCTTCCAAGCTTGATCTTTGAACATGTGGAGAATGGGAAGTATCTTGTCTCTCTTCCCATGATGTGCTTGAGTGATGATCCCATCCAATATTAAAATTTCTCAAGTATGGGGTACCTTTATACAGAACATGACACGTTGGCATTTGTGGGCTCTGCATTTGATTTCTCACTCTTTGATGATGTTCACTGACTGTTTGACTCACTCTTAGTTGTTGAGTGAGAAGGGACATTTTTGTCATCTATTCTACAAAAGGGTCCATTGTGATTGAAACCTACAAAACAAAAACAAAAACTTCAAAGCAAATAAAACAAAGATAAAAGATATGCACAAACAAGAAAAGAAGAAAAACAAAATAAAAATCCAAAGTAAAGCAGCGACTACTTAGAGTATCAATATTGTAAAAAGCACCTATTCCTGATGTGAATAAAAACTCGACAGCTCAAATGTACTATATAAAATGTGTGTTCCTATATGCATAAGTGCACATGTCACCTCAAGTAATAAAATGGAAGTATGAGTATCGTCCCATGAGGATTAGGTTACTAAGTACTTAAATTAGAATAGTCCTAACTTTATTTGGATTGACATAAAGTTGAAGTTGAAATGGAAAACAAACTAAACTAAATAAATCCTAAAGTAAGGTCACTAACATGCAAAGAAAAAATGTAATTACAAGAAAGCCAAAGGTTTTGATTTTATCAAACAAATTCCTATGGTGACATTCAATTTGGTCACAATGATGCCTAAATCATATTAATGGTGAATTTCACCTAAGCACATGCTATTCTTCCTCAAGCAATAACAATCTACCTTGGAAAAGGTTCTAATGTATCTCTACCTCAAACCATCATAACCAAGGATGCATTAAGTATTAGCATCCATAAATTCACAAATATCTCTATTCTATGATGAAACATGACATTCTATACATGGTCTAACCTAATTATCATTTCCAAGTCTCAAATTAGGTCACAAATTATGTTAATAGAGATGAATCATCAACAAGCATGAAGACTAGAATAGAACATTTAATATAATGAGATTCAAGGTTCAAAGATTTACAAATTAAAGCACAACACCATAGTTCATTTGTCAAACGACATCAAAACCCTAGAAAATGATATTAGCTCATGGAGGGGAAATACAACCATAGAAAATGAGAAAAATCAAGAAAATAGAAGAAGATGATAGATGAAACCCATTTCTTCTCTTCAAATCTTCTTCTTCTTCTTCTTCAAGGCAAAGAATCGATCTCCCCAAGAGAGATTTGCTTTTGGGTGTTTCCACCCAAAGGATCTTCTCCTTGCTCACGAGCACCTCTCAAGCGGAACTCCCCTCAAATGCCCTCATTTATTTTATCAAGCCCAGCAAAAAGAGGGCATGAAAAATGGGCTTCAACACTTTGGGCTCAAAAGGCACGCTACAGCGTGGGAGATCTACGCTACAACATGGAGGAAATGGCCAACCACAAGAAGGCTATAGGCTTGACCACACTATACCGTGAGTTAGCTCGCAACCCTTCAGAAGGTGCATCTTCTTCTTGTTTTTGCATCCTTCACTTCCGACTATCGTAACTTGCACATCCGGACTCAGAATCACGCGATTTTGGTGTCAATGTAGTCCATCGGTCTGTGAATCGCTTCATGCCAATGAGGGAGTTGTAGAAGGACATCACATCGGCGAAATGATCACATGTTTGCTATGATTGCATGATGACTTTGCCGATTTTTCTTTGATTTCATTCATTTCCGCTCAATGGTTAGCCTAATCACAAAATTGAGAAATTAGAGCATTAGAACACTTATTTATATCATAAAACTACTCAAACCTAAGTAAAACATGAGGATAAAATGAGTATTTAAGATACTCATTAATGAGACCAAGACTGAGATGACTAAGGCGCAATGAGAGTGACTTTGGTCACATTGTCACTTACAAGGTCACCTTGATGAGAATCAAGATGAGATTTTTTATATGAATCAATATGAATGTCTTCCCCACCATTCATGTGTTGTTTAACATTATTGAATGTGTAGACAAAAGTTTTAGGTTTGCTTTGTTAGAAGCGACAAGACTAAGACTCGTATGATGTTATTTATTTTATAATAAAAAGCAAGGCATACACTCTTTTATTTTTGGCAAGAGAATAGTTGCTCCGCCATCGCATGCATTCCATACTACACGTGCTAGACGACCAACTGGGAAGCGAGATAATAGATCCCTGCTTCTTCGTTATATGATTACTAGAAATCCTAGATATGAATTCCATTTTTCCTTACCCTTTGTGACTTTTGACTATATCATGATGACAGTCAATGTTATTATCTAGAAAGTATCTCAGATAGTCATGGAACAGGATTCACTTGCGTAACATTCCTAAAAACGAAAGAACTCTCAAATTTTTGATTGGTATGAGGACGAAAGAAAGAGTATTCTTTGTTTATACACTCGTTACTTGTATTTACCGACCATGGATTCTTGGGCAATTGAATAATACTTGATCATGTGTATTAAGAAAGATACTTGGGGTAAATAAGCACTTATTTTCATTTTGAGGTTTTGCGTTTCTATATGGCTACTTAAGGTTTGTATCGAGCTCTCAACATCAACGCTTCGTCAGCATCGATTCGCTCAATTGCATGAATTATTTTCCATTCGTAATTATTATAATGACAAGCCATGATGAGTCGCTTCCAATATGGCGAGTGGTAGACGTTGGATTATGGGCATGAATCGCTGAAGTGGGCTTTACCTTACTTGTAACTCATGAAACACATTCAAGGGATGTGTCTACAACACATCCCTTAGATGTGTCTCCCTGAAAGAGTATCTCAAATTCCTATAAATACAAAACCTAAAACACCCTATGAATCAACATAGTTTTTCCTTCCTGAAAAAGTTACTATTTGAAGTACCATCTCTCTTAATCACATCTTGAAGATATTTAAACCCAAGAAGAGTGTTTGCACTGTGATTCCAAAACACAATTTTGGTAATCTATTTCTTGCCTGAAGCATTGAAGACATAGGATTCAAGTTCAACAAGTAAATACCCGCTTCCACATAAATAATCATGTTTGCTTGCAAAACCATAGAAAACTCATTACCGCCTATATCCGGAATCTCCAAATTAATTTCAAGAAAAAACCCACATGATCTCAAATAATATTAATAACTCACACATAAAAGGATAACCCCAGCTGTGGGTGTTGGAGCATAGATGAGAAATGGTCAAGTCTGTACCATTTTAATTTCAACACGAACAGAATCATTGCACTCAAAAATAAGCCGAGATAAATACGTGTCCACTTTTATCGCGACCAACCCGACCTTGCCGCTACGGCGAAAATTGTGTTAAATGCACTGTAAAATATTTAAAAAATATTGCAAATATATAATTTCTTATCATTTCATGCAACCCAGTATATTTATTATTCTTCCACTACACTTTTTATATTGTTTATTTTATTCTCCTTTCACATGCCCCTAATATTTTATTCGATCACTGTACTTTTAAAAATAAAATATTAATTCTAAAGTTCGAAAAGACGTGACTGTGGGGATTTGAACAAAATGTTTATTTTAATATTTTATTATCACTAGGCTTGTCCCCCAATTACTTTTTCAAGTACTTTTACAAATAAAATATTAATTTTAAAGTAAATTGAAAAATATATTTATTGACCTTTCCTTAAGGATTTGAACAAATAAATCAAAATGGCTAAATCTAACCGAAACGAGTGGCCCCTTATTAGCCTATTCGCGCTGCCGAATTATTCGCGCCTTATTCTATTTTATTTTTACTCTGCTCAACCTTCATGCTAATCCATTAGTATCCGCACTTAACCCATATTCTCGTTTCTAATTAAAAAGTTGGCTGATATAAAAATGTTGGTGATTAGATCAAACTCAAATTTATCTGCCCAGCTTAGAATTTCATAGTAGCTAGTCGTATAAATATTGTATAGATCATATATATATATATATATATATATATATATATATATATATATATATATATATATATATATATATATAGCAATTAATGATTAAGGAGTAGACAAAAACCTTCCTTAGAAAATAAAGTAATTTACAATATTTGAAGTGAATTGGAATCACAATTATCTAGCAATTAATGATTAAGGATTGCTAATGATTAAGGAGTAGACAAAAACCTTCCTTAGAAAATAAAATAATTTACGATATTTGAAGTGAATTGGAATCACAATTATCTAGCAATTAATGATTAAGGAGTAGACAAAAACCTTCCTTAGAAAAAAAAGTAATTTACAATATTTGAAGTGAGGAAAAGATCTTGGATGAAGTCCACAATCCGCAATTAAAAGCGATGTACAGGAGGCAAGGAGGAAGTAACCCAGCAAAAGAGACACAAGCCAGCCGCTTAGGAGGTAACCAAGTCGAGTCTACAGGGTAGCCAAGCTCCCACTTATTCGAATAAAAAACTCAAAGAATATTTTTTTTTTTAGATATTTAAAACTCAACTCAAAAAATAGTTAAACTATTTGAGTTCGGCTCAATTAGGTTTGAATAAATTTGAACTTAATAATAATAAATTATCCATTAAACTCGATTAAATATGCAGCAAATGTTCTGATATTATAATATCTAATTAATTTGGACAAGCCATTAAAGCTTGATTCAATTTTAATTTCTAAATAATCAGCATTTATAAATCAAGTTCGAGTAGTTTGACTGGTTTATATATTAGAAATTAGCATAAACTACTCGAGTCTGTAAGCCTGGTTTCATGTAAACCACACATAACCATCTGGTGTTAGCAGATAAACATCAAAACCTCAAGAACAATGAATTTCTAATATTTTAAGATGCAATACAGTGTATTTTTAGATACCATGATTTGATATGGGAAAGGGTCTTATGATATTTTTAATAACATCTATTCATTGTTTTGAGTTATTCTTTTAATAATTATTTAAAAAGTAATTATATAAAATATTTTTTATATATATTCTTTAAAATATTTTTTATTCTATACCATCTCCTAATTACGTGAACGTGACATAAGGTCGGAGCCAAATAATTGCTGAGCTATGTAGTCTACCCATTTTTTTAAACGTGAGATAAGTACTAACTACATTGTCAAAGAAAAAAAAGTACCAAGTACATAATTGTTTTTTCTTTTAATAAAATATAGTTTCAAGGTAATAAACTTCTCCACTTGGACACGAAACTGAAACACCCCTCCCCCCTCCCCTTCTTATGTCATTTGCCTGCTCAATCGTTGGCGCTCTACTATTTGACCTAGACATGACGGGTGCCAACAACATAATTATTTTTTTTTAACAGAAAAATAATTTTATTAATTCAAGCTAACAATACATCAATAAAAACATATAATTAAAATCATTAAAAATCATAAAGAATTAAACAACATTCAGATTAATAGCATACTGAATCGACTCAAAGCCCATACATTTAATAGTTGAACTTACATATTTGATATTACTATTGTGATTATAATATTTATGATTTTAGTTCTGTGACATATTGATGACTATTTATTTGATTTCTTATTACTTATCGGAGCATATTTACTCAAGCCAACTGTCACACAAATAACATCGCATCATTAAATGCATAACGACAAACAAACGCCGCACACCACATCTGCCAAAACCGCATCTTCAAACCAGCGACTAAAACATAAAATAATTCGAAACTAGGATCCCATTAATAACCACTTTACTGGGAGGGACATGACGATGAAAAGATATATAAAGAGTGATTATAGGCCAAGAATTATCAAAAGAATTATTTATCTTGCTTAAAAGAAAAGAGGCCAGCAAACTCATTTTCAGAAAATTAAGCATATTTGATTCCTGCTTTTCAAGAGAGTTATTAAGTGCAGTTTTTAAAAAATACAGGAAACATCATTTTGATGTTGATTGAGAATTATTCTTATTCTCTTAATTTAATGTTTTCTGTCATTTAAAAAAAAACTGTTAATCATGTTCTTCTTTTCTTCAAAATAAAAAACAGTTTGAAAAAACGTAAACAAATAGGTTCCTAGTCTTTTCTTTTGTCAAACTCAACATATATAATAATTTCATGACATCATCACCACTAAAGCCTTAAAGAGAAAAACAAAGGAAACAAAAAGAACAATTATTTAGTTAAAAGATATCAAATACTCCTAAATTTATGAATCTAATATCTCTCATGTATTTTCTTGAAAAATAATCTATTTTAGACAATAAGACCCTTCTTTATATTATATATTTACATTACCTCTTAAAAAAATTTATTATTTCTACAAGAAAATAAGAAATATATTTTTATCAAAATCATGCAAAAATTCAAGAAAAATCAAATTTCAAAGAATGGGTTTTCAAGAGGTTATTTAATCAAATCACTTTAAAATTATAATAACCCTGATAACTACATGGATATCATAAGCAAGGAGTCTTCATGAGTTTAAACTGAAAACGCTCGGTTTATCCAGTTAGTCATACCCCATGGGGAGAGAAGATAGAGATTACAGATAACATTATTCATGAGCTCTCACAGTCGAAATGAAAACTGCTTCATAAAAATTTCAAAGTGTTAGTCATACCCATGCGGGGAGATGATAGATAGTAGATGGAACAACTTAAAAGTGAGAATTTCAGATTTCAGATTTCAGCAAAATGAGCCTGCAAATGGTGATACCATCGCCCAATGGAGCTAAGACATGGATGAATTAGTTCAGCGCCTGCAAGCGCCACTACATCCTTCCTCCTCTCTTTCTTTCCCTTCTTCCATCAACTTCTCAGGCAAAGCAACTGTACCTTCCCACAGAGTATTATCGTAAACCACAACACCACCAACCTTCAACAGCTTCATCAGCCTCTCATGGTAGTTTTTATAATTCCCCTTGTCAGCATCAACAAATGCGAAATCCAAACTCCTTTCATTTTCATGCTACATTAACATATGGCCCGAATCAAATGAATTAATTCTCGTAAAGAAAATGATACTTGATCACATTAATGAAAAGATACTTCTACATCTTTCTAAGAGAGCGACAAGAACTGGGAGAGCTTGAGATTCAATGAAATCGATTTTGTGTTCAACACCAGCCCTTCTGATAATAGGCAACCCGATCTCATCATAGTTCTTTCTATCCACATCAATGGCTATAATCTGAAGTGTACAATATTTCCATGGCATGATTTTAAGCGGTTAACTAATGATCATGAGAATTGAAGAATGAAGATAATGGGCACATAATTAATGGTTTAGAGTTTAAAGTTTAAACCTTGCCATCCTCAGGAATGGAAAGAGCAGTGAGGAGAAGAGAGTATCCAGTGAACACCCCAATTTCTATTGTCTTCTTGGCATTAATAAGCTTCAACACCATCTCTATTGCCTGTCCTGCATCTGGGGCAGTACCCATAGTAGTGATAGGGGAAACCGGCCAACACAATAACAAATTGAATAACAGAGTAAAAAGGTAGCGCAATTAAATTTCCCTTCTCTTACAAGAACTTATGAGGAGGACCAATAAAAATATAGCGCAAAAACAAATCAATAAAGACACAAGCAGACACACTCGTTTAACGTGAAACCCCTTAAAGTAAGGGTAAAACCACTGGTCGTCCGTACTCCAAAGAAATACCTACTATGATCAATAGAGGCACAAGAGAGTTTCCACAAGTGCACCAAAATGTGCTATAGCCAACAATCTAGAATCAAACACCAATGCTTCCAATGCAAAATAAGAAGCAAAAAAGAAGACC
This sequence comes from Tetrastigma voinierianum, assembly GCA_016808115.1. Lineage (NCBI taxonomy): Eukaryota > Viridiplantae > Streptophyta > Magnoliopsida > Vitales > Vitaceae > Tetrastigma > Tetrastigma voinierianum. The sequence continues at coordinate 289,797 of JAEQBH010004665.1, forward strand.
CCAAAAGCGTAATATAAACCATAAGCACTTATCTCCTCGTCGATATCGTATTGAAGATCCAACCGTACAGAATGAAGTATCACGTTTTCAACCTGTTGTCCAAAAATCAGCCCGATCCAACGGTGAACGAATCTGCAGTTGTAATCAAAAATGGGCCTTCGTGGATGTGCGAAAATCACAAGCTTTTCTTTTCTCCTCTTCTCTCTTTGTCAAGTATATTTTCACAAAATGAGCACACTCTTCTCAGGCTCCCAATCTGACCCCTCCACTTAAATAAGTGAGACAAGTAGCCTCACACCGCCAGCTTTTAATCACATGTGAAGGAGCCCAAACCCAACAAATCTCCTCACAACTATGTGGAGATGACCGGCCAAACCGGCGATCTCACAACAAACTTCAAACTTCTCGTAATGCCTTAGTCATCATATCGAAGACCATTACCATCGCATGAATTTTGTCGCTACCTCTAACAATCCCAAGATCCAAAGCATCCTCAGATCCAATGATACCTCATGTCAATGTGTTTAGACTTTGAATGAAAGGTTGAGTTCTTACTTCAAGATAGCGATCATCATCCGCACACAAATAGTAGATATTTATCTTGAACACCTGCTCTGCAAAGCACTTCTTCAATTCCATAAAGAACTCCTCAGATGTTTCTAATGGCACAATTCCCGCTCCGTAGTAGACAAAGCTACACACCTCTGCAACCTAGACTGCCAAGTCACAGCTCCCCCTGCAAATTTAATCATATAGCCCGAAGTGGACTTCCTGGAATCAATGTCTTCAGCCATATCTGAGTCTGAGTATCCCACCATAGTAGGCTTAATATCACCAAAACAGCATCATATTAACAAGACTAAGATACCTCAAAATCCATTTTACAAAGATTCCAATGCTCTCACCGTTTGACAAAATTCCACGACCATACCAACAACATGTGCTATATCCGTCTTGTGCACAACTATTGCATACATCAAACTTCCTGACCGCTGTATGCATAAGGAACCCATAGCTATATATTTCTATCTTCATTTGATGGACTTTGTTTAGAACTCACTTAAAAATGAGTAGCAAGAGGAGTGCTTACCACCTCGTCTTTTCCATGTGGAATCGTTAGAACACTCTTAACGTAGTTGTTCTCAGTGGGACAACCATAACTTTTTCTTCTTTTCATTACTCGATGATTCTTATACCAAGAATCAAGTATGTGCCTCCCATGTCCTTCATGGAAAATGACTTTCCACTGTCTTTAATTGCCAATCATGGAAACATTTTTCCACACACACAAGTATGTCATCAACACAGGAACAGATGAATAGAAGTCATCATTAAAACTTTTCTGATTAAAGACACAATGGTCGTAAGTAGTCTTCATGTAGCCTTGCTCGCTGCATACACCTAAACTTCTCGTACCACCGCTCGAGCTCGCTTCAAACCATATGCGCCTTTTCAAGTCATACACACATACTCCTTCCCTTCACATGAAACCCATCAGTTGCTTCTATAGATCTCTTCTTCCAAATCACCACAGTTAAAGCGGCTACATCCATTTCGGCTTTACCTCCAAATCAAGAGAAGTAAAACAAACTCAACACATTTAATGGATGACATTTTTACTAATGTGATATGAAAATCTCATATTAAAATCACCAACACCTTCCTTTGACTCAAAGCCCTTCTCACCCACTTAATCCGCTTATGCTCCTGGACATACCAAGTACTTTCAGGCTTCACTCTATAGATCCACCTGTATCCAAGGCCCTCTCTTACCTTTGTGGCAACTTCACTAAATCAAAAGTGATTATCATGTAAGGATTTCATCTCATCCTTCATCAGACCAACCACTTTTTCTTTTCTCTTCACTCTCCATGGCCTCCGTAAAGCACCTGTGTTCTTCATCATCCGCAATCACACTAATGGGAAAATACCTCTGTAAGGTCAAGCTCTCCCCGCTGACCTCCCGAGTCAACTCGAGGTTCAACATCACTCATTTTCATCTCAGGACATGTCATGCTCCTCTTCATCATCATCAACAGAACATCTACTTCATATGCAAGTCACGATCACCAACATCATTCCGAGCATCGCATTCGACTCGAATAAAGGGCCAATAGGTTCAAAATCACCCACACCTTACTGCCTTCCTTGTGTAGACTTCTCCATCTTATCAATGTCTTCAATGGTTTGATCTTCATGAATTTCACATCACTCGCTTCTAACAAGCTTCTTCAATAGGATCATAGAACTGAACTAAATTCATCCTCACCATAGCCAATGAATATGCATTGCCTCACTTTATCCAACTCGATCTTTCATCCTTCGGGAACATGCACAAACTTCAAGTGTACCAAAACCCTTAAGTGATCATATTTCACATTCGCCAAACTAAATTTTGCTCGCACCACTATTCAAAGCAACAAAGAGACTCAAGATTGATCACATGCAATCGTCAGGTACAAGGCCTCACCCTGCATGCAGATCCTAGCCTTCGCAGAGCAAAGATACACCTCACTCTCTCAATCAATGTCCTGCTTCATCCCTTCCTCTCACTAAACCATTCACCGAGGAGTTTTGTGGAGGAGTCTTTCTCATGCACGCCATGTCGCTTACAAAGATATCAAAAGGTCCACAATACTCACCACCATTGTCAAGACGGGATGCATTTCGCTTCTGCTCGACCGCTCAACTCGAGGCATGAACTTTCGAACTTTTCCAACACTCGTCTTTTGACTGTGCCATAGACCCAAAGTTTTCGAATAATCATCAATAAATGTAACAAAATAAAGTGCACCACTAAAGGATTTCACCTTCAAAGGGCCACAAACATCTGAATGCACCAATTCAAGCAAGTCAGATTTTCTCGAGGGGAGGATGCTTCTGAAGGATACTGTTTGCTTACCAATCATGCAATGAGAACATTTCTCCAAATCCCACATTCTTCAAACCCGAAGCATGTCCTTCTTGCTAAACACCAACCCCCTTCCTCACCGATATGACTAAGTCTTCTATACACAAGAAGCCTTCTAGGCATCCCATAAGATTCACATGCCACTAGCAACCAAAGCCATTCAATACAACTTTGAACTCTTCTCGCTCTTTTGCCACAATCCAAGTTACCTTTTAGAGTTTCCACTTTCTTTAACTAAAGTGGTTATCATAACCAAGATCATCAAGTACATGCAATGAGATCAAATTGCTTGATATCTGGAGCATGTTCGAATTCTCTTAGTAGCAACCGTATTCCCATGTTGGTTTGCAGACATCACTCAATCCCGCAATAACTCGACACGCCGCATCATTACCCATCTTCAAACTCCAAATCCACACTGAGCAAGATGCTGCAGTTAACCTTCCCGGTGCAACATGCGCAGCACCACCACAATTAACCACATGCTCTCATCGATACAAAATTAAGTGAATTGTGTGGTCACGGTAATAACAAGATCATCACTGCAAAGGAGTCACACATTCACATCATCACGATCCTTCTTCTCGCTTTACCCCTTTGTCTTTACTCTTCTTCCATAGAAAACAGCCTTGATGTGCCCTATTTCCAGACAATAATGGCACTCAATATTCTTGCATCGAGATCCTGACTTGCTCGCCCGTCTCTACCACTCAACCCTTTCGCTTCTCCCCCTTTTCGCATCAAATGACTCGAATGAGTAGAAATACTTTCACAACTTCTTCCTTTCATCTTCTTCATTAAGGAGCACCATCTTGCCATTTAAGTGAACAATGCTATCAGGCGACTTAATCATTAAACTCAAACGCTCACCTAATCGTAGAGCACAGAAATAAGCCCCAACACATCATCATCAAACTCGACAATTCTGTACCGATAACTGGACACAACGCTTAAATTCACTCAAGTGTCCAAGAATGAGTTCCATCCTCAGACTTCACATCCAACAAAATTCCTTCAACAAAGCATAATTTGTCGCTTCCCCGATTTGGGTTTATTTAGCCATGACTCCTTGCGGTTTGCCACATAGTAGCCTTCGTGATGTGTCTCATGAGCAATAAGATTATAAATGGGTTCATCTACAAAGTGCTCCATACAAACTGATACACGTCGATGCTCAAAACCCCACTCTTCATCTGACACTGACTCTAGCTTCACATGCTGAAAGACAGCATTTATATTCTTCACTAAATAGCAAGTCCTTCATCTTACCCTTCCAATAGCGACATAGTTTGCTCCATTCAAAGATACCATTGTATATGTGCCTCCATCTTTCAAGCAAAGTAGAACAACCACTAAACAACTCGCTCATACCACTGACAGTGAAACCTACAACACAATAACAACCGACAACACAAAGAAAAGGTAAAGACACCAAATTCCCCTTTTACTCAAGTAAGAACTTATGAGTGGCGACCAATAAAAATATATCTAAAATGTAAATCAATAAAGACACAAGCAGATTAATAATTTGTTTAACGTAAAACCCTTACAAGGAAAACCACGCCGTCTGCATCAGTTAAATAGCCTCCACTATGATCATCAGAAAAGACAAGAGGTCTTAATAATATGACCAAAATGTGCTATACCAAATAATCTAGAATCAAAACACCAACGCCTAACGCAGAAACAAGGTTAGCAGCACTCCCAAGTTGTAATATAAACTCAAGACTGCATTCCCTACATCGACAAGATCCAACCGCACGTACGAAGTATCACGCTCTCGAACCCCGTCATTCAAAAATCATTCGATCCAACTGAACGACCGGCAAATTGTAATCCGAAACAGCCTCTACGACGCCAAAAATCACAAAGCCTTTTCTTTCCTCTTCTCTCTTTCGCTGCCATATTTCACAAACGCAAAGACACTCTCGCGCTCTAATCACCCCCTCTCCAATTTAAATAAGCTGGCACAATGTATCACACGTTTCGCGCATTCACATTTAAGCGGAGCCCAAACCCAACAAGTAAAATTTTGCAAACAAATGCCACAGTTATGTATGTATATATATATAACATCAATCTCAAATAAAATCCTCTCGAGTACTGTTGAATTTTCTCAAGAAAATCGATCGGCAGTAAGAATGAAATTAAAATATATGAACACACAAGGGGTGGGCGGCCGTCGCCTCCCTAAGCTCCTTAAGAGGCTGGGGTTCACGCGGGTAGACGCAAGTCTCCAGGATATACTGATCACATAAAAATTTGTAAAAGCAGAAATTAAGATCTGAGAAATTGATCAAACAAATTTCAAGGCATTAGAGAATATAAAGAGGACGAATTCATGGATGAGGGTGTGCCTGCAGATATATATTACCTGATACAGCTCCTCATTCTTCAGTAAACCCTTGCTAGATGCTGTGGTCTTCTTTTCGGAGTCCCCCATTACTCTCCAACAGCTTCACCTAAGAATTCAGAGATTGATTCCAAAAAGTCAGATCTATTTCTCTCAGCCATTGGGAAAAACGAACTTTCAATCAAAAATCCCACCATCAAACCCGACAAAACCCATTACTAGCTATATTTGGAATCTCCAAATTATGCCAAGAAAAACCCAGATAATGATCATAAACAAAATTAATAACTCAGACAAAAACCGAGGATACCCAGATGGTCTAGAGGGACAATATAAGAAACAAAACCTGCTTCAGAAAAGGAGGCAATTAACAGTATCTTCAGTGGCTACCGCAATCCGCAGGATGTTCGTAAGAAAAAGTAACACAGTACAAGACAAATCCTAATCCACGAATTTTCTAAGATAAGAATCTTGGGAGAATTATGTTTTTCTCCCCCAAAAGAGATTTAATTTAAACAAATGGACACCCAAAAATTCACAAGCGGTCATGACATTTATTACAGAAATTATAAAAATAGCTATTTAACAATCCCATCAAACCCAACCCCCCTTCAAAGCCTTTTTTTTTTTTTAATTTTAATTTTCTCTTTCTTGCAATTCTGAATTTTATTTTAATTTTTTTCAACTTTAATTTTTTTAGATTTTTTATGATGTCATGAGATGTCCGAAAGATGATAGAAATTGAGTCACGATATGTTATTTTCTTATAAAATGACTTTATTAAAAAAGGAGAGATAAATGAAGATTTCCGATTATATGAAATGGAAGATATCGACGTAATGGGGAGCGCAATACAAATTGATTCAACTTCCATACAGCAAGATAGTAAGGGATATCATGCACCCCCTGAAGTTGGTAAGACTTAAAAGTTATCAAATTTTGACGACTGGGGGAATTATGACACAATCTCAACTCGCTAACGAATAATCATAAGAATTTCGTCGTCAATTTGAGACGATGGGGCAAACTTCATGCTTACCCACATTAGCAAGAGCCAAAAACTATTCAAGAAGCTCTTCAGCGAGTATATCATGAATTAATTAAAGCAATAATAGGGAAATAATTCAATAAAATCTAATAGTCTTAGACTCGTTGATTTAATTACCTCCAAGTCCTAAGACAATTGGGAACAAGTGGGTTCTCAATGTTAAATGTAAGGCAGATGGAACAATTGACAAATATAAAGTTTGATTAGTAGCTAAGGGTTACACATAACAAGATGAAATTGACTATGAAGAGACATTCTCGCGTGGTCAGGTTTGTGACAATCCGCCTCATTCTAGATATTGTAGCATGGATGACTTAGGGGAAATATTAATTCGAGATGAAATTCTTCAAATTATCTCTTTCAAGGCTTTTGAGAACTCCTTTGAGAAGGAATATTAATACGCCTTTGAAAAAAAATATATCTTATGTGTTTTTACGTAAATATTATCTATATAGTATTTTCGAAAAATATATTTATTTGTCTTTTATGTAATTTGAATGATGAAAAGTTTTATTTGTGTTTATTCCTTCGATTATCCATTGATCAAATAGGGATTTTGAATGAAAGTATTTTGAGATTTGTTTTATAAGAGAAAAATTGTGATGTTATGTTTTGGTGAATTGAATTTTGAAATTATGTTTTACTGTTAGTCCATTTGTCAATCTAATAATACATAATTATTCAACCATTATCAACCCAGAACACCCCATATTTATTTATGGGTTATGTGGATTTGATTTGAACTCAGACTTTGTAGCTATAAAGTTACTAATACTAGTAGTTCCATCTACCTTAAAATAAACAATTTACGGCTAGCCACTTATTTGAAAGTCTTACATGACTGGACACCATTTGAAAAGTTTTACATGGTTGGGCACTATTTGATATTTGTTGATTAGAGAAAAAATGTATTTTAAATGTATTTGATTTTAGATTGATATGAAATTATTTGACTATATTTGATATGAAACGAATTTTAGAATGAATGAACATTTTGATGGAAAATTTTGAATGTTCTACCACCTTTGAATACGAAAGTTTTATGGAAAGAAAAATATCTCATATTTGTTACATAATTAGAAACTTTTTGATCCATGGACCTGAACATACATACATATTGGGTATTTCTTTTTACATATTTTCTTAAGTCCACTCTCATTTATTGACATCTTTTTCAGGTATTAATTAAGTGAGAGATTGACTAGATGTGAACTACAATACTAGGGACTTGATTTTGGAATCCATTAATCTTGTTTAATTGATCGTAGTTTATGTTCATTTGACATATTTGTTCTCGTAGAGCATGTATGATATGAATATTTGGTCTAGATATTTATGTTAATCTCACATGAATACGAGAATAGAGAATTTTTCTAATATGGTAGGTAAAGGGACACCCTTGACATATAAGAATGGGTGACATGAGTCATGTATAGCTTTCTGGAATACGTTGGGTTGGTAATTGGACAAAATCTAGTTACAAGATGAAGGTTTGCGTCGTTTAGCACTTCGAGCCTTTGGACTTGAGATGTGAATTGAGAATCATGCCCCTTGATCGGTTATACCAAATGGACGTTAACATTGCTTTTCTCAATAGAGAACTAGATGAAGAAATCTATATGAATCAACCTTTAGGCTTCGAGCTTAAAGGACAAGAGCGCAAGGTTTGCAAGCTCAAAAAATCTATTTATGGTCTTAAGCAAGCATCAAGACAATGGAACCTCAAATTTCATCAAGTCATGTTAAATTATGGTTTTACGATGATGGAGGAAGACCATTGCATGTATATTAAACGTTCAAATATTGATTCATAATTCTATCCTTATATCTCGATGACATATTGATACTAAAAATAATAAGAAGTTAATATATGTTACCAAGAAATGGTTATCATCGAACTTCGAAATGAAAGACATGGGTAAGGTTAGCTATGTGCTTGGTGTTAAGATCTTTAAGGATCGCTCAAAACGGCGACTCTTGGGTTTATCTCAAGAGACCTACATTAAGAAAATGTTGAAGTGTTACCATATGCATGATTGCTAGCCCATAGATACCCTTATTGAAAAGAATTCTCAATCTTGGGCTTTGATATGTTTTAAGTTTCTAATGAGAAAGAACAAATGCCCAAAGTACTTTACTCCAACGCTATCGGTAGTTTGATGTATGAAATGATAGTGACAATCATTATCTTTCTTCCTCATTATTATTATTACATATATATATGCTACACATTATTGGCTCAGGTACTGCACCTAATAAAGTTATTGTTCCTCATCCCTGTCCATTACGGTATCCGAACACAGATCCGAGATGTGCGATACTATCTATACTATATATCGAGACTCTATTGACCTGCTTTTCTCAAAGTCAGACAGATTGTTTATACAAATAATTTATGTAATAACAAAAATCATTTTACATATACAAAAGAACTACCACCGGAGTGGTGTTCATAAGCATCTATACACATATATAAAGTCCCATTTACTTATACACGTACATTTTCTATTACAAAACATTCAGAGATCGCAAGGCCACGGGTGAGCACTCATCTCTGATATTTCCGTTTCTTCTTCTTTGCCGACGTGGAATGTCTCGCCCTCTATTCTTACCTTCAAGCTCGTACCTACACTTTATCAACACCGTATGTTTACGCTTACGGGGAACATAAGCATGGACAACCACCACGGCTTAATGTCATGCTTATACATATGCATTATATATATCTAAACATATTTCTATAACTTAAATTCCTTATCATCTTATATTCCTAATAAGATGTCAAACTTTTCATTACATGTTCTATATCTTTGGCATATCCTTTACTTATACTTTTTGTATTCTACTTTAGTACTTTACATATTCCTATACTTATCATGTCTCTAGTCTATGTCTTTTTCATCTTCTGCTTCTATGTCTTTTATTGCATTCTTTGTACCATTACATATCATATCATTCCTATTTCATCACAAATACTTTGCTTATTTCTCATTACCATTTATATCGTATACTTCTGATCTATTTTCATCTGTTTCATCATGTTCCTTTGCAAGTTTCATGCTTTCGCTGCTCGCGATACTTTCATATAATCTATCTTATACTATCCCTTTGTACGCTATCTACATTTTATACTCTTCATATAATCGCTCTTTCATACGCCTTTTACCCGTCTCTTTCTAGTCTTTTCTTTCATGTCAGAAGTCATATTCTATTCTATGTCTTCGTATATGTTATATCTATACTTTCATACATACATATTCATACTTGTACTATCACATTCATATTCTCTATCATTCACGAAGCTGTGATACTTCTCTATTACTTTTCTCAGGTTCATATACTTATTTTCATATCAAGTTATACTGCATTTCGTTTCAGAATCGTTTATAATATCGCATAGTGTATATATGCTTCACATATCAATGTTATCATCATATGCTTTTTCATATGCATTTCCTTTGTGTATACTTTTCCTTTTTCTTTTATATTCATGTCTGCAAATACCTTAGAAGTGGATTCAGGAAATAACTGGCAGCAATTCGAAGGTACACACCAGACGGCATGCTGACTTATCCACGCACACTGAGCAGTATCGCCACTCCGTACGGCAGATGCGACCTATGTCACATGCCATTTGTACCAAGGTAATACTACTTGTAATGAGACAATGATTTTGGTCGATAGGTGGATTCTCGCGGCCACCCGATTCAAACTTAATTCATAACGACCAAACTGGGCTTCAATATTTATCACATCATGCCGCAGAATCGTGATTCTTCTATAGGCATGCCTATCTATCCTCTACTGTGCTCTGCTGCATAACTGCCTTTATTACATTTTCTCATATCCTCATAAGCATGAATAACTATTGCACGAAATTTCTAGTGCAATATATACCTCATCATTACTTTATTCAGACTGCTCATTTCAGAAGCTCATTATCACTAGCTCTCATTATTTCATAATACATATATTCACATCTTGAGGTTATCATCATTAATCTTTATTCACGATCATTTATGTAACTCACATATATCATTTAACGATCTACGAGACTCTCAGATTCATATAATCACATAAAATATCTTTATCTATTCATTCCTTTACATCATTTATGCATTTCATCACGATTGCAAATTATTCTGTACTTTCTATATTCTATCATGTAGGCTTTTCTTACTCATTCACATTTTTATATATGTACCTATCATTTTATGTAAATGTTCTCATTCCTATGCTTGTCATCTTCCTTTACCGATTTCATCAAGTATCATCATTTCAGAGTACCTCATATCATGTGTTCCCATCACGCCTCTATCTTATTCCTTCGTTACGTTTCATCACATCATATCATTTACGCATTCCTACCATTGTTTCTCTTAGTAGATACCTCATCTATTCACTGAGTATATCATATCATATGTAATCTTATCATATCATATTCATGTTTTCACACATCTTACATATTGCATTTTCTATATTTTCCTTGGTTTCATTATATACATATAGCACTTCATATACTTATAAGGTATGGATGTCTATGAGATCACACCTCATTCATATATTCTATTCCTATATGAACATAGTTTACTTAGGAATTGAATCAATTCCACTGGACTCATCCAACCAAATAGACATTTTCATGTCAACTAGTCATTCCATCGATTTACTAGTGACGCTTGTATTACTCATTTTTCCGGGGTCTTGACTTCATATTTTGACACTATGTCCTTATACGAATTTAAAGCTAAGGTGCTAAGGGTTCTATTCCAACTGGAATCACCCACCAAGCATCAACGTTACGTCCGAACAACCCTAATTACTCCATATCTGCAATCTATGTAGGAATCAAGCTTGCACATACCAATTTGAGTGGATTTTTCGACCACTTAGAGTCAGAATTTGATGATATCTATTTCTATATGGATGGTTCTCCTTGAAGTCTATTTTAATTGGCCACTTGAATCACTCAAATCGGATTAGAAATGAGGAAGTTATAGGCAAAATACGAAAACTGGCCAAATTTGAATGTATCAGGTGTACCTATATTACCCCTAAAGTGTACGGTATTAACATTTGCCAAAATAATATATCGATATGTACTGGTACACTTTCAAAGTGTACTGGTACAAGTCACCCGAATGCCCTAAAATGTGTTTTTCACCCTTTTCCAGTTTTGATACCCAATCAACTCTACACTTCCAAATCACACATCAAAACCATTTCTAATTCACCTCAGAATCTTCAGTTCACCTTCAATTACTCTATCTTAGTTCAAAGACCTATCATGAATTACTTCAAAACCCATTCCAATATAGGTTATAACTCATACACAAATCAAACTCAAGGATTTGTTAGGATTTATTCTAAACCCTAATTCAATTATTCTCAATTAACCATGAATTCATCCTCAAAGAGAGGATTTCATGAGCTTATTGTGCCATATGGGGTTTTACCCACCTTACTTGCCATCATTTTTGGGTTAAGATGAAACCCTAGCAAAACCCTAGGTTTGGAACTCATAAACTTTTCTAGAATTCCATACAAAATTCATATGATCCATACCAAGGTTAGTTCCATACAAGAATCCAAAGTTCCATGCCCCTGGCCAAGCCAAGGCTTCTCCCGCTTCTCCTTTCTTTCTTCTTCTTCTTCCCTTCTTCTCTTTTCCTCTTCTCTCTCTCTCTACGGTTTCTTCTCTCTCAATTGACACCAAATTTGGTCTTAAATCAATCATGAAGTAAGGCCATGTCGCCTTCCAAATAAAACTCATTTTTGCTTTTAACTTTTTCATAATCGATTTAAGCCTCTTTATTCTCTTCTCTATATTTTTATTCCAACTTTCATTATACTTTATTCCCATAACTTATTAAATTTCTATTTTTGCATCCAATCTATTCATCTATGACACTTAAGTCCTCAAGTGGTAAATTACTAATTTACCCTTGGTTTTATTATTAATTCCGGGTCTATAATTTTATTTCCGAAAATTTCCATTTAGCTTTTAATATACCCAATGTTCAAAACTCACAGCAAGATATTGTGATGTTACAACTCTCCTTCTAATAAAGAATTTCGTCTCTCTAAATTCATAATTATACGCTTGCCTGTTCTACGTCAAGTCTTTTCTTTTCATATCTTTTTTACATACGACCTTCTTATACTTTCTTTCATTTCATTCTTATGTCATGCTCCATATCACTTCATCATCTATACATAATACGCTTTATTATCCACATCGTATGCCATTTTCAACACTTTTCTTTAAGGCCGATCCATGTCTATCTTTTCATCTTATACCTATCTGACCGCTTCAGACGCCATTCAGAATAGCATCTTATACTCTCATCTATGTTTAGTATCTATACTCTACCTGTAATAGCCTAAACACAAGCCCAGAACTCGACTAAACCTTTGCCTTCCGATACTCACAAATGTCACGCCCGATCCCTGGCCCGATCTGATCATGAGTCCGAACCGCATCCGAGGCGCCGACATATCATCTATACTATATATCACTCTTATCGACCGTTTTCAAAGCTCGTATTTCAAAAATTCGTTGTATACAGTCAATTTCAATAACAAAAAATCATTTTACATATACAAAAGAACCAATGATCTAGAGTGGTGTTCATAAAAATCTATACACATATATAAAGTCCCATTTACTTATATTACCTATTATTTTCTATTACAAAACATCGAGATCGCAAGCAGTCACCGGGTGAGCACCTATCTTCCGAAGTCGGCCTTCTTGCCGATGTGGAATGTCCCGCTCCTATTCTCGTTTTCTCGTCAGATTTCCACACTGATTAACACCCGTATAAGCTTACGCCATTGAACATAAGCACGGACAACCACCAACGGCTAATGTCACAAGCTTATACATATGCATTATATATATCTAAAAATATTTTCTATAACTTAAATTCCTTATCATCTTATATTCCTATCGCATGTCAAACTTTTTCATTACATGTTCTATATCTTCGCATATCCCTTTTACTTATACTTCTTTTCTGTATTCCTATTTCAAGTACTTTACATATTCCTATACTTATCATGTCTCTAGTCTATGTCTTCATCTTTTGGTTCTATATACATATTGTATTTTCTTTATCATATTACGTATATATCATATCATTCTGTATCTATCACAAATATTTTGCTTATTTCGTCACTGCTTATATTGTATACTTGATCTATTTCCATCTTATTTAATGGATTATATATGTTCTCAAGAAGTTTCCTATGCTTTCATGTCTCGTATACTTCATAACCATCTTATACCATCTTGATCGCTATCTACATTCTCTTATACTTTTCATATACGTTTCTTTCATATGTCTTTAATTGCCTCAGTCTTTTTTCATGTTGTGTCATGCCCTATTCTATGTCCCGCATATGCTATATCTATACTTTTCGATACATACATATTCATATTTGTACTATCGCCAGCATATTCATAGTCTTCTCCATTCATCATCTACTTTATGTCAGATACTTTCATTATTTTTCTTATGTTCATATACTTATTTTCATCAAGTTATACCGTACTTCAGGTTCTTGTAATCATATATATTTCTCATCGCATACAGCTGCTTAAGTGCTTCACATATCATATCATATCATATGCTTCATATTACTTTCAGGTATACTTCTTTCCTTTTTCTTTTATATTCATGTCTCTAAATACCTTGTAGCGTATCTCAGAAATAACCTGGTAAAATTAAGGTACTATCACCGCATTTATTTGGATCTCTATCTCGTTAATACCGAAGGTATCGTCAATGCATTTGGCATCGTTGACCTATGTCATATGCTATTTGCACTGAAGGTACTATCACCGTACGAGACAAAGGATTTCTGGCCTATTGTGACTCATGCAGCCACCCGATCCAAATGGATCTATATCATCGAATTCAACTAAAATTTCACATCCTGCTCATGAATATACATGAAGAACTGTGATCTTCCTGTGCATAGCTTCATCTATCCCTACCAAAGTTCGCACAACCGGCCTTATTACATTTTCCCAGACATCTCATACATGAATAACTATTGTTATCATAATTGCTACACATATACTCATCATTACTTATTCCAGATTCGTTCATTTCAGAGGCTCATTACCGTTTCAAGGATTTCATACACATATTCACATTCACATCATTTATGGTTCACGTGATTCATTTATGTAACTCGCCATATATCATGAATGCATCTATGCACTCTGTATTCATATAATCATATAAATATCTTTATCTATTCATATTCCTTATATCATTTATGCATTTATCATGATTTAGCTATTCTTGTACTTTCTATATTCCTATCATGTAGGCTTTACCATTCACATTTTCATATATATGTACCCTATCATTTATGCAAATGTTCTCATTCCTATGTGACAGTCGAAACGCTATGGTGTATAATGAATGCCTATGCGCAAGACGCTGCACTCTGGCAATATACTGGTACTTAATCGCACGGATATCGATCCAATGTGAGCTAAATTGACTACGAGGTTCTGCCATTAATATCCAATAATCGATTCTAGGTAAAATTTAAGTATGAAACTTCAACTAAGCTATTGATTCTAGGTGGACTAATGGTGTTGACGCCAGGTTAAATCTCCCATCAATGCTCAGACAATGGATTACTTTTGTAAAGATATTGCTATTCAATCTATTTGTAATATGTCACTAGCGAGTGATCTTGCCTACTTAGATATCCTCTCTCTAGGTATATCCGCCTATCTCGTGAATAGAATCGAGTATATCTCTTTATCTCGACTCCCAGATTCGAAATGCTTGTAATGTTCTAACCTCACTGTTCAAACTACTGAATATCTCTATTAACCGACCGGCTAAAGGCTACTTCACCTTATCCCCGAATACCTCATCTCCTCTAATCTCTGATCTCCGCGAATATATGCTAACATCGCCGTATTAATAACATATACTGAAATGCGTATAGAGTAGATGACCACTAATAACAACCGAATAACATGAAAGATCAAACTTAATCCATCGACATGACAGGTTTGATGTAACCCTAGAAAGAGATCTAGAACATAACGGAAGAAAATATAAAATCGTTTAATAAAGGAAACATTGTTCTAAAATCCAAAATATCCGAAAAATGAAAAGCGCATAATTCCTCGCATCAAGTCGGTCAATCGCTCGGAATTCGTGTAGCTCGCTCGTGGTACTCGACTTCTTGATTTCGGAACCCTAATTCCGCTTAATGATGAGGGAAGATGCTGAAATGACGTCAAGACGCATGATCGCTACACGCAGGTGTCACGACGCGGGGACGCCACGACGCGGAGACGCCACGACGGGGACGCCGCGACGCGACGGTGTACTTCATCGCTTGTTCCCATTTGCTCCAAAATCGCTTCCCGGCTGTCGTCTCCAATGCCCCGCATTCACCAAAGACATCAACTCGGGTGATTCTAGTCACAAATTATAAAAATATAAAATAAACAGAAATGGACGATCGACGCGAGCATAATATGAGTGTTTTGACCATCACACTTCAGTCTCTAGTTTGCCATTCAAGCAAGAACCGACTGGACAGACACACACACACGATATAATGCCTCACGATCGAAGACAAAGTGATGCACATACGAAAATAGGATCAATTTGGATCGACTCACATACCCACTGCTTTGCTCAATGTTCATCAAGACATACGTGATATTTGACTCCAGAATTATCAGATAGGTGAAACCGACTAGTGCATCAAATCCCATGGTGTTCAATAGCTCTTCCCCAAAATCCCTATGTGCCATATAAATGAAAGACCTCCAAGATATGCCTAGGTTCCGATACCCCCAAACTTAAGCTCCTTAACTCGCCTATTGTGAAGAAGGCTAACTGTGGAAAGGATAGGAACGCACCCATTTATTCATGTTCTTATACTTAGAAATTTCCTACATACCTAAAACACAATGGAAAGACCTAGTGCGAGAAGTTTTAGTAGGAGGTATTTCACATGCGGGGATCCATTGGCGACACCCGCCAGTTGGTTAAGGGCACCGGGCATTCAATTCCCCTTCAAACTTCACCGAACCTTTCGACCCAGACTCAAAGGCCACACAGGTTGCGTGAGTGATCCATCTTCTGTCCCATGTAGCGGAGCGGTGGGAGTCAATGACTCCCGGCCAGTTGGCTCAGGGCATTAGGCTTTGATAGGCCCCTCAGACTGTGCCCGGGATTCCGATTGGATGATCCCGCTTATTCCTATGCATATACCTATTTTTGTCCTATTTCTTTTTCTTTTCACTTTTTTTTTTTTTGTATTTTCTCTTTTTGGTTGGGGCTCGATGGCAATCCTCTTTTGATTAGGTGTCCCATCACTCAAATAGTTCGAATCTCCTAAGTTGATCGAGACTTTGGTAATGATTCGGCACACAATGCATACTGCGAAAGTCACTAGTGTGTGTGAGAGTGTGATAGGGTTTTGAGAAGCTGGTTTCTTGGTTACCGTGATTGATTTCTGGCCCTTTTCGCTATTCAATGATCTAATTCACCAGAGCATCAAGCAAATGTATGCAATTGAACAAGTTTATAGTGAACTCGATCCAAAATTGATCCCTCGATTTCAACGCCAAGCACACATGTATACGATTACTACATACGAATGTCGAAAATATAATCGAATAACTAGCACATGACTCATAAACATGAAAGTGCGATGTAAAATAAACTGAAAACAAAACACACTAATATGCGGAACACACTAAAAATACTACACACTACTAAAACGAAACAAAACCACCGATGCAGATCCACGAATCCCTCCCCCGAACAAAATATCAGTGTCCCATTTAGTGAATAAAACATAGAGGAGAGACTCCCACGGAATATCAGCTGCGGTGGAGGTGGTGGAGGCTGGTGAAAAAGCAGGGCGGTTGGAGCTGCATAGGCTATGGCTGGCGTAGAATGATGCTTTGATTGGCGGAAGCCCATCATATATCGGCCGCGCAGCGCCTCCGTATCTGGAGTAACGAGGACTCGATTATCTGGGTCTAAATCCGGAAGGCGTCAACGCTCGGTGTGTGAGCACCGGGTCCTCAAGATCTGAGGGAAGGACTAGGAGGGTGGCGCTGTAATTTCTTGGGGAGGTGGTGGAGGTGGGGGAGATGGTGGTGGAGGTGGTCGGGAACGGGGGCGACCGTCTCCTCCTGGGTGTCACCCGGGAATCAGCCGAGCAGATGTCGGGAAGCTCGTCCTCGTCGGAGGGCTCGTGACCGGAGTCGTAAACCCCCTCAGGTGGCGGGACACCAGGTGTGTCCCGCTTG
This sequence comes from Tetrastigma voinierianum, assembly GCA_016808115.1. Lineage (NCBI taxonomy): Eukaryota > Viridiplantae > Streptophyta > Magnoliopsida > Vitales > Vitaceae > Tetrastigma > Tetrastigma voinierianum. The sequence goes on from JAEQBH010004665.1 coordinate 307,423, forward strand.
ACCAAAATGGCCTTGATCGGATGAAGCCAGGCCTCATTGTCGTCAAGGGGCACCCAGAGCATTTACCTGAGCGAATGTCGAGAAAAGGGTGCCCCAGGGTTCATCTTCAGCATCCGGTTATGGAGGATGGCATCCTCGATAACTGCCCGACATCGGAATGGGATATCACGGATGGCGAAGTTAGTAAGGCCATTGGTATCACCTCACACACATTCGTCGTCGGGATAAGGCGAAGTGATGAAATGACCGCAAACAGGAATGTAGGCCCGAATGCTTGGCCTTAGAGTGACCGCATGGCCCGCCTTTGTTGATCCTCCTCCTGCGGCACGGTGTCTGCGGATGACCTCATGGTAGTCGGGATGCTCGCGAATTTGATCAAAGTCGTTGGGACATGCTCACAAACCATAGAAACTATTGATCGACTTCCGTACGATCGACAATACACCTGTACCACGACCTTTTTGAGGACATGGGAAGCGAGGTTGGCGTAAAATTCTCGAACTACGCTCATTGCCGCTGGACGAGGGGGTTGGCATAAGGCACGCCACCCTTTAGCCTCGATTGTCTTTCTAAAGAAATCATCGGGGTGATGAAACCCCTTCTCCTTAATGAAGGATCGGTTTTTGCAAATTGTGCTAAGCCGTCTACTTGTGCTTCAGCGTTTATAAAGCGCGTGAGGCATCGAGTATGAGGTCGGGTCCTCGATGGGCCGACTCCGCTTAGCAGGCAACTTTTGCCTCTTGCCAGACATACTAACCTAGACAAAAAAATCAAACACCTAATGTGCACCACAAAATCAACTAAATAACTACCTAGGACTCATGAAACCTAAATGGGATTCGGAGATCCTAAAGGAACCTAGGCGACTCAAAATGAGGACCCACAAAACTTAGACCAAGCAACAACAAAGAAACCACCCCAGACTACGCGCGAAGCTAGAATGAGGCACACGAGTGATGGGAATACTTACTATGACCCAAAGCGGCGAATAGGGTGACTTACGATTAATTCGGCGGCGATGGAAGTCTCGGCCTGCAGGTGGGATAGAACTCCGACGGAGTTCGGTGGCCGAGATCTTGAGGAGCTAGGGTTTCGATGAGTGAAGGTGTGTGAGGTGAAGAGTCAAAATGAAGTATTCTTGGGCTAAAAACAAGGCCACGTCGCGACGTGCTGGGTGACGTCGCGACGTGACAGAGAGTATAACCAAGCGACATCGCGACGTGGTGTCTCACGTCGCGACGTGACGGTGGTATATTTAATCCCGCGTGGCGGCGTGGGTTATCCGCGTCATAGCGTGACGGAAGGCTACAATTTGGCGTAGCGGCGTGGAGCTACGCGTTGCGGCGTGGCGGAGTGTTAAAATGGCGTCGCGGCGTAGAATCCGCGATCGCGTGGCATCAGCGCCAGCGGCGTGGCGGGAGGATGGGAATTTTGGCGTCGCGGCGTGAGAAATCCCACGTCGCGGCGTAGGGATGAAATTTTGACGTCAGCGACGCGGAGAAATCCACGCTCACGACGCGGGCATGGTAGCTTCAAAATGACGTCGCACGCGCGTAGAAGGTCTCCCAAGAGACTTTGTATATACTAACACCTCAATTTTTCGAGAACTCTCCACTTGTAAACTTCCCTTTCGGACTTTGAACACTCTGCAAGCCTTGTACCTACACCTCTGACTCCTGAAATTAAACCAACAAGCAGAAACACTGATCATGGATGCAGCTAGAAATCAAAATCATGAAAACAGCAATAGAATCAAAACTAAAAACAAAGTTTTAGAAAATCCTGGTCGTCTTCCCAAGAAGCGCTTATGTTTAATGTCGTTAGCTCGACTCACCCCGAATCTCTGCTCGTGATCAAGAACTCAAACTCTTGTGACTGTCAATTATACTTCTCTGCGCCACAAAGAATGACTACTGCTCGCAAGGAACTCGCTCCGTAGGGGCACGCTGCCAGCTGCGGCTACTCGTGAATGTGCCTTCAGATGTGGGGAAACTTCCGGGCCCCACCATGAAAGACCTGAGCCACTGAAAGGTCCTGACCACTGAGACTCAATTTCCCCAAAAGCTTTAATGAACTGGAATAGGCTGACTTGTCATCCTACTGCACCTCTTTCCCGTGATGTGCTTGTCGGCCAGCCCTGGGTCCTCTCCCTTATAAATACGGGCGCTCTCATATGCTTCCTGCTTCAACTCATCTAGCCTACACCGAGTTGGAGTAAATGCTGAATTAAACGCAAAGTATCATCTATGTTCGCTTGTCGAAAGGGCCCAATTAAAGCCTGATGCTCCAATTCTACTGAAGGTGGCACGCTTTACCATAAACAAGTCTGAACGGGGACATACCTAAAGGAGTTTTAAATGCGGTGCGGTATGCCCAGAGCGCATCGTCTATCTTTTTAGACCAATCCTTCCTGGAGTTGTTGACTGTCTTCTCGAGGATGTACTTGATTTCTCGGTCGATACCTCCGGCCGCCCGTCATCAGGTGGCATTTAAGAGATGTACGATGACGTACCCCATACTTTCTTTGCAAACTCGTTTATTACCTTATTGCGTAAATGCGTACTCATTATCCGTGGATTCAAAGCTCGAGGAGTTCCAAACGTGAGAAAATATTGTCACAAGAAGAATCGAGCCACAACCTTGGCATCATCAGCGTAGTAGGATCGCTTCTACCCACTTTAGATATAGTCTACCTGGCCAACAAGATGTACAAATTGCTATATGATGCAGAAATGTCCACAAATCGAATCCCCATAAGTCTAGTCAACTCTTACCCCAAGATAGGATGCAATGGTGTTTCGTGTCTTTCTAGAGATGTTTCCCACTCTGGCCGATATCATGGAAACGAATCGATGGAGACCTTTAGTAAGGAAGGCCAATAAAAACCCGATTGTAGAACCTTTGGCTGCCGTCTCTCGGCCGCCACCAAAGTCTCACTACACAGAGTTAGAGTGTGTGACAATGGTTCACACTGTTACTTCATCTTCGGGCAATACACTCTTATCAATTGACAAGATAAAGACCGTAAAGAACTGCCTTCCCAATAAGAATGCTTAAGACGTGCGAAAAACCTTTTCTTTTTCTGATAGTTAAATTCCGGGGGAATCACTTTGGCCACCAAATAGTTCGTTACATAATCCGCAAAACCAAGGAACCCCCTTGTCCTCACAGCAAAAAGTTTCTCGTCTGGGAAATCTGGCCATTCAACTAACATCATCTCTCAGCCCTTCCTGGGCCACAAAGGTGGTCCCCGCCACTTCAAATTTTCAAGTGGGTTCTTCTGTCTCTTGATTTTTAATAACTCTGGTAAATGAATAGTGACCCACCCCGAATCAACCCGCGCATCTTTCTTGGTCATCAAGCAATTTAATACCAATGATCAAGCAGGCACTACTTTACTTTCATGCCAATCAAATACGGCCCGACCGATCAAAGCAAAGACAATGGCCAATAGTTCTTTTCTCAGTAGCGGCATAATTCACCGGCGCCATTCAAAGTCCTCGCTTGCAAGAAAATCACCCGAAAGATTTTCCTCAAGCTTCGCCCTAGTATCGCCTCTAATCATAGTCGCTATCGTACATCACCAAATGGGTGCTGACTTAATCTGAGCCACAAACAATAGGAGCCAGATCAACTCATCTTCAATACAAGAAAGTACGTGTACGCATCGGGAGTCGACCAACGGATCCCTAATTAACAAATTAGACAATGGTTTCGTAATCGCGAGAAAACTCGATAAACCGCCTTATAATCCTAAAAGGGCAGATATTAGAAACTTTTATCTCCTTTCTTGATCAAGAACGTGAGGTAACTTCAATTGTCAATTTCGCTTATCATCTCTTATCCCTTCTCATTACATCCCATGTCCAAGATAGTTTACTCTAAACATAGTACACTTTTTCCTGTTCGAGTACTAAATTGGTCTCTTCACATCTTACAAATAAATAAATTCTGTTGCATGGAATTGTTTAAATGAATTTCCCATTAAATGTCTTCCATGAAGATTTCAATCGCCTTTTTCACCATGTCTATGAATATGCATTACCATGCATCACGAAAGGTACCCGTGGTATTGCATTAAATTCAAAGGTATCCAATAATGTTAATGCACCATATGACAGCGAATAAGTGTCTTCTCCCCACCGTGATTATGGTAACTAGTTGAACCAACATCCATCCAAAAAAGGAATGACAATGATTCATATCTCGCACTCCATCAGAAAGACTGACTAGAATACAAAGGAAAAAGATCTTTCTGAAAGGGTCAGTTCAAATTTTCATAGTCATCACAAATTCTCCAATCGCCACTGCCTCTGATGGCAGTAAGATATTTGCTTTCGGGCCTGATAATGTTATCTCCCTTCTTTGGCACCATCTCAATTGTGGCTACCTGGCTGCGCTGGTCTGAAATAAAGTAAATCAAATCCCAGATCTAGCTATATTTTAGGAACTTCTTTCTTCCGAACTACCTCCCTTCATTTGTTTGGATTCAACCTCCTTCCAAGGTTTCCACCTATAGGCTCAGGCATCTTTCTAATAAATACATACATTATGAAGGGCTACGGATCCCTTTAGCTTCATGATAATCATCCGAGTGCTTGTTTGTGATCGCGAAGAACCAATAACTTCTTCTCCATAAGACGCTAGATTATTTCAGACAACATAACGTAGATCTCACCCCTGCACATGACACTGAACGTACAATAGGGCAGGTTTTGTCCATCTAGGTGGCTGCCTCAACTTGATGGAACCAGCTTCAGCCTTCACTGAGCGATCAAAGTACTCTCTGCCAGCCGGTGCTGAATCCAACCACTTAACATATTCTTCACTGTCACTCAGCCTTTGACATTCTCCACAGCTAGTCTCAAAGGTCAAGGAGACCACTTCACAGACACTGGCAGCCTCACCATACAACCATTACACGTATCACTTTCTGCTAGTGTCCTAACGTCTCGAAGACATTGAATTTTTACTTCTTCTACTCTTAGTTTCTGGGCCAGCCTTATGCATATCAACTATTGTTCGCCACATAGAAAAGGTCTTCCCAAATAATCGTATTTCTTTATCTTCCTCCATGTCTAAAACTATGAAATCACTGAAAGATAAACTCTGGTCGACCTTTACTAAGACATCTTCTATTATCCCTCCTGATGCTTCAAAGATCCTGTCTCATAGTCAAGAGGATCATAATGACGCGGCTTCTCCTAATCCCAAACGCTTAAAGAACACGGATAAGGGCATAAGATTAATGTTGGCACCTAAATCACACGCTTTCCTCTCAAAATAACAGTATCACTGTGCACGGATAGTGAAACTCCGTCTGGTCTTTGAGCTTCTCGCGTGGCTTCCTCAAGGATGGCACGCATTCTCGCTAAGCTTACCGTCTCAAGCCGCTTAATCTTCTTCTCTCGAGACAAAATGTTTTTCATGGAACTTTACATAATCATATTTGCCTCTAGGGCACAAATGAAATGGGAATGCTTGAGGTGCTCTTTGAAACATCCATGAACTTCGTGAATTGCTTCATCCTGTTTCATGTTTCTTGAGACGCTGTGGATATGGACCTGATGTCAGCCTCTATCTCACCAGTCCTACTGACTGGCTTCTCCTGCGGACTGCTCTTTGACCTGCATCATCTTCCGTTCCGGGCCGGTGATCTCCTGCCTCTAACCGCTCTACGATCGAGGGTTGCACTTGTGGATTCCAATTCCTCTCCCACTTCGCGTGACCGGCTTTAACGTGCTCATTCCCATCTCTTTCCGGGTTTACCTCCGAATCGCTCTCTACAGAGAACCCGTTGCCTTTCAGAAGTAAGTTTGCCATTCGGGGGCCCATTTGTTTGTGCCTCCAAACTCCTTAGTTGTGCTGCTTGATTGTTTAACTGGCTGATTCAAGGTCGATTCCGCCTTTACTCAGTCCGCCATCCACTTCCATGAAAGGATCTGTTAGAGTTGTTTCAACCGGCAATTTCTTGTGGGTGGTTCATCTGGCCTTCTGCCTGACATGTAATTGCTCAATGTTCGCCTCATCCATGTACTGCTGGAAGTCTATGTTGATTATCTGGTTCTGATTACGCGCCATCCTGGTCCCCATTCTGATTCTCGCAACCCGGCACTCCAGCACGTCCTTAAGACTGACTTAATAAACCTCACAATGACTACTCGCTTCTCTGAACGTAGAGGTTTTACCTGAATCTGATGATTTCACATATTTCACATCTTCATGTACTCGGCACAATCCCAGGATTATTTTCAGTTACGCGCCACGGTCTCTTTGCCACGATCAATCGTTGTTAATGCGCCGTACGATCTCTACCAGGTCAAGACCTCATTATCCGTGCTGTTCCAATCGCTACCGCAGCCTTCTGAGCCACCGATTATGTTACGGCAGATCTTCACATTCATGACGCCGGTTCGTTCATCAAGATCCTCCAAATATGGCACCATCAGCCGTTCGGTCAGATTTCTGCATCGATCATGCGACCAAGATCCATCCCGGTTATCATGGTGATGACTTCGTTAATAATCATGGGGAACCCGGTCTACGCCTTCACTGTAGTTTTCCCAGTCAATCAACGATGATCTCTTTAAACTAATATAATTTCGGCGTGAAAGAACTGGTCAAACCGACTGAACCCCGCCCGCGAGGTTCTGTCCCGTGGTCGATCGGTTATTAACGTCGGGTCATCCCCGGTTGTGATTTGAACAACCAATCGAAGCCAAAGAACCCGCTGAATGATGGTATTTAAACCCCGGTAGTTAGTCAAAACGGCATGCTCGTTCCGGCAGTCCATGAACATATTCTATGATCTCGATCATCGTGACCACCAATCCAAAATCGTTTCATTGAACCGGTCGCTCCCACGCCGCCTAAACTGGCCGGAGGTAATAACTAATTTAATAGCATGTATGATCGCCCCGCCGTACAACGGTCAGCGCTGGGATTCTATTTTCACTCCTTCCGGGTCTTCTGTTATTCGAATCAAAATCTTTGCTCTTCGTTTTCCAGTGACTATCGGTCCTAATATACTCGTTTTCCGTTTCGGGCTACAATCATAAGTTTTTCTGCTCTAGATTTACACAAGTAAGATTAATTGATGACAAGATGTAATTTTCACCGAACTGTATCAGAATAACAATAAAACTGGAATAAAACTAATTACTGTTAATTTAAATATAAACAAAATGGAAGGAAAATCGTAATCAATGGCCGGCGTCAGCCATTGATCGAATCGTTGTAACGCGCGAATCGACGCGTTAAACACGGCATATTTGAACGTTATCACGGAACAAATGAGCTCGTTGATAAACGAATACTGATATCATCCGTGATGCGTTAATTATCAGTCTTCATTATTCAATAATGATCCAGTAATGCTACGGCAATGAAACAATATGTCTTATCGATTCACGGAATGATGCGCTCGATTTTCTGAATAGTCATCCCTGATCGTTAAGATTCACGCTTTTAAAGATATTACGTTCATCCGGTCATAATAAAAACATTTAAGAGATTTAACATTTGATCGTCTTATATCCATCTCAAGTTCAGAACCCATATATATCTTTGTTTTCATTCGTAATTCGAACTTTTACAATACCCACACGCGCCTTCCGTCGAATATATCTTTCATTTTTCATCGCAAATATTCATCGAACTTTAATAACCCATCTTCGACCTTCGATTCGCAGATTTAAACATATTAATATTCATTGAAGATGTTAACGAAACGGGGAATAAGATAGATGGTCAATTATCGTCATTCAAGAATACGAAATGATCATTCATCATGTTACAGGGCGTCATAATCCTTAAAGGCGGATCAGAATGGTTATTAACAAGCAGCAAACCGCGACAATACGACAAACAAAATCCCAAAGAAAACATAACTTCGTTTGAACAAGAGTCGCTTAACGAACGTTCAAAGCTCCGATCGATCCCGAACGAATAACGACGAGCCGCGTTATTTCGATGCCGACGCCGCACGCGGGATGTCGCTTCCGTGACGGTAACGTTGACGCCATCGATTATGGGACGTCACACAGACGCCGCGAACGGATAGCAAGATCCCGTCCGTCCTTCGAACTATTTTATCGTACCGCTTCGTTACGTTTTTCAATTTTTCAATGCTCTGATTCAACAAAGATATCAACTGATTCAGCCAAACGGCGGTGCATTTCCAAAATAAACAGAAATTTGATTTCATCATGGTGAATAACAGAGTGCCTCTTATAAATCATCACTATATTTATTATCTACCTACTTACTCACTCATCACTGACAAATTCCTCCCAACAAGCTGCATCCCACCAGCTGTCTCATCCAATTCTCAAGCAAGGTCCAATTACATAATTCAGCATTCATTTATCTCTCATCATGTTCTTGCAGCTGTCTATCCATTCCACTGATACATTCACTACATAATCCTAGGTCTCATACTTAAGATTCATGCTCGATTATACACTAATACATAATACTTTCATGTATTTTCCCTGCTCATCGCTTAATACATGTTGATCATACAATTTCATAATGGGATGATTGTCCATGAGGACTACAACTCATTCAGTATGTATTCAATCCATGAATCTATTTTGTTTTTAGGAACTGAACCCAACTGAATAGACTCATCCAAACCAAACATGGATTACTTTCAGCACAACTGAATAATACCTAAATTCACTACAAAGAATGTCATTACTGCCATTTTTCCGGGTCCTGACTTCCCATGATTTTGACACTTGCTGGTCCTTTGAGATCATCAAAAGCCAATAAAGTTATGGTCTGATTCTTGAACTGAATCATCCCAACTGGGACACTGAACTCTCGTTACGTCCCAAACAACCCCATTTATCTGAAGATTATTCAGACTGATAGGAACTGGCTTTCAAATTTCACAATCACTTCTTGAACTGATCTTTCAATACTTGAGTCCACTATTATAAGAACCATCTCCATAGTCTGATAATATCTGAGATCTCCTGAACACCAACTATAAGAAATGATAGTAAGTCTCTAAACTGTTTAAACTGGAATCAGACAGAGGTGCCCAAAAGATCTGAATAAAACAGCCAAAGATAACACAAGAAAGAGAACATGTGAATCTTTCTGCATATAAGAGTAAGTCTTTCACCACTTATCTCCTAACAACACCCCTCCATTTGATATCTGATGCATCTCAACTTGAATACTTCCATAAATTATTACATCAATCATCTTCTTGATTCATCCCATAGAACTTAATCAATTTTCCTTTCCAATACTTATTCTTAGTTCAAGATCATCGAATACTTAAAAACTATTCAATTTATGTTATAACTAGTATAACAATTCCAACTGATGACGGTTGTAGATTTATTCAAACCCTGAATTCGAATTATTCTAATTTAATCATTAATCATCCTCAAAGAGAGATTTACTTATTTACAATATACGGTGTGTTTGTCCATCCGTCACCCTATCAAGAATGACAAACAAACTCAACAGAATCAACATCATGGTGGTCCAAGAGAGTTCATGATAAAGAGTCTGATATTGGAAGTCAGATTTAAAGAAGAGTCAAACAATAAACCTCTCCCCTCCAATCCTTCCTTCTTCCTTCCTCTCTTCACGTTCTCTCCTGACTAGATCAATCAATTTCAAACTAATACTAGTTAAGTCTTCACTTCAAATAAAACCCATTTGCTTTTGAACCCTTCAGTACCACTGTCTATCCTCTTATCTGAACTGAACTCTCTCACTGGTTCTATTCACAACTTGGTTAAAAACTTGGTTCTACTCTCAATCCATCTTGAATTTACGACACTTAAGTCTTCAGAGCTTACAATTACTATCTAACTCTTGCTCATTATTGAACCCGGCCCTAACTTATTCTGTACTACCATTTACACATCTAAACAAGTCCAAACCAGGCAATATTTGATGCATGCCACCTGGATTTAATAACAATGATAAGATTAGATGATTGAAAAAGAACGATTAGATTATGCTTGTACAACATGGAAGGATTCAATTAAATGAGCAGACTGAAGGATTTATATACATAATCCTCACCATAAATCCACTCTAGAGATATCTTACTTAATTATCACAACAGACTTGCTGAGTAAATTACAAAGAACATCAGATGAAAAGATTCACTAGTAGGGGAGAATACTGTAGTCATTCTGCCATAAAAAGAAGGCTAGTTATGAAGATTTTGAATGTTGTAAAATCTACAAAATAGAATCAACCCATTACTTATTTTTGATAGTAAGAAGGAAATCGCTGGTGCCAAGATGATGGCTAACATGGAAAGATCAAACACATCAGATCTATACTACTTGGTCAAATATAAGACGCTATGTGCATATTCCAAGATAATATCCTACTGAAATGGTGGTACATCCATTTACCAAACCACTTAATTAAGGGATAAATTGTTGGTGATAATGCATCATCAAAACTATCTGAGATAATGATAAATGAAAACTGTTGAATAAACCAATCATATTTCTGTCAAGAAATGATAAAGCAAACACATTAATTAGATGGTTTGAGACTTTGATATGGATATGTTAAAAATATTATTGTTGATAATCTAAGAAGTTTATTTACTAGACTGATCACTGACTTCACATGATAATCAATCATGTATAGATGATTTGATGAGTGATGGTTCAAAACAAGATAGAAATAAACAGGTCATATACGCATGGAAAATGTCACCCAAGCAATAAAATGGAATATATCGTCTTTAATGAGGATTAGTCAATGTGGGCACCAAATTTAATGAATTAACCTATTTGGATTTATTAATGTGAAGCTGAATGGGAAACAAACTAACCTACAAATCCAACCAAGGTCAACAATGTAGAAATGTAATGGCGCGGTTTTGCGTTTTGATTTATCAAACAAATCAGTTATGATTCACTAATATCCCAGTTAATGATTCCAATCATAATCACTGCAAGATCATCACACACACACCTTCCAAGAATAATAACCACTTCTGAACAGTTCTTATGTAATTTCATTTAAACTATCATAAACTATTATAATACAATAGAACCCATAAATCAATAACTTAATAAACATCTTTATTCTATAGTAAACATGATGATTCATTATGGTCTAAACTAATTAATGGCTTCAAGTCTCCAAATTCTGCTAAACTTAAAAAGTTGAACAGAGACTGAATCATCATCATAATGAAGACTAATAATGATTGATATAACAGATTCCATGTCAAGGATTACTAAACTTGAAGCATAATTTACAGTTCATTTATTTCCAACTACATCAAAACCTCAGAAATGATTAGCCTCTGCTCAGGGTAAACACAAACTGCTGTAGAAACAGGAAAAAGGTAAGAAAATAGAGGATACAGATAGATGAAACTATTTATTCTCGCCAAATCTCCTTCTTCCTCTCCTCTGTTCGGCGCCAAGAACCCACTTCCCAAGAGATTTGCTCTCGCGGGTGTCAACAAAGGATCTTCATTTTTTTCCTCTCACCAGTACCTTTCGCTCTCCCACAACCCTTTAATGTTCTATTTTCTTAATGTCCACCGCACAGTAAACGGAAAACGGTCCGTCATCCATTTATACATGAAGACAGATTCGCTCAGATCAATATCGTTACAACCTGATCAACTGATTTGATCATTATACAGAATTTGGCCCAACCCGGCAGATGAGTTCATAAACTTTCTTAATTAACATCAACTCGCATAATTGAAGTAACATCCGACTCAAATCGCGATTTCGTAATTTTAATAAAATCCTCAGTCTGTAACTTCCAAAAGAATGAGGGTTTAAGAATACCATGAAAGCGAATGACTACGCTGCCAGAATCATTAAGACTTTCCCGTTTTCTGATTTTATTCACTCTTTTCTCAATGGCTATCATCTAATCTGTAAAATTGAAATGGAGACATTAGGACACCATTTTATTCATAAACAATAAACTACAAAAGATGTTAATAAAACGTTATATATCTCAATACATCATCACGTTAACTAACCAAATCTTTGTTTGTTGATAGGTCACTGGTATATAAATAGTATATACCATATGCTAGAAAAAAACACGTATTATTCTCTCTATGAATATACGAAGATAAAGTATCGGTCCCACGAGGAATTAGGGTTACTAAGTATCGACTTTAATTCAGCCTTAGGCTCTATTTGATGCTGGAAAATCTGTAAATGATCTAAATTACACTAACTACATGCAAGAAGACTCACTAAGATTGGGTGCGCCTCGTAAGATGGGGATTTAATTTAAACAGATACTGCATTTAACCTCCTAACCAAATTAGTCAATGTTTATTTCATCATGAAGATGGAGATTTCACTAGTGTATATGCAATTCTCTCTTGAGCATTCGCACACTACCCTTAGGATCAGGTATTTTGCATCTCTACTCAACCCTAGATTTCTAAGGGCACATTAAACACAAGAAACCTTAATATCACACCTAATCTCATTTATATCTCTATCTCATGCTAATTAGATGGTAAATCATCCATGGTCTAATTTTAACTCTCACCTCTTGGATCTTGAATCAAACCATAATTCATGCAAATATTACTAAATACCCACAAGCATTAAGATTAAACAAACATCAACATAAACTCAATAGAAAATTAAGAGATTCATACAAACTTGTCTTTGGCTACATCTAAACCCTAAGAAAAATAACTAAAACATAATTATGAGAAGAAATACAACCATCCAAGGAATGGAAAATGGAAAAGGGAAGAAAAGAAACAAATCTGGTGGAGGACCTTCCTTTTTCGCTTCCATCTTCTTCTTCAAGTCAAGAGGGAGGAACCCCAAGAGAGGGCCCCCCTCTAGTCAATTTCGAGCCTCCAAAACGAACACCCCCCCTCCCCCCCAAATAAAAATGCCGTAATTTCCTTTTTTTATGCCAAAAGCAAGAGAGTAGATGTTGACAAATCAAAGCACACACACAAAATTTACAACACTGCTATCCAAGGACTATTAATTAATCCCCGGCAACCTTGCCATAAAACTTGTTGAAATTATAATATGTAAAACAAAATCTCTTAGAATGAGTCATTTTCAAAGCTCGGTTTTGATTTGCTATTCTGCAAGTGCACAAATAACTAGTAACAATAAAATGGATTTATGTCCAGATATCGATCCACAGACCTCAAGAATTTTAAATCAACTACCCTTACTAATTAAGCCCATACTATTCGTGGACCATAAATGATAGTAATCCATGACTTAAGGTGTCGAAAATTAAATGAACATATGAAAATAATCATGAAAAAATAAACTTGAATATAAAGAATAAAGAATAAGTGATAGTTAGGAAAATGATCATCAATTGAATAGTAATCGTTTAGAGAACACATTAAGATCAATGCTATTGTGAAGAATCAATTCCTGCTGTAAACTTGTAAATTTTTCTGTGAATTTTCAGTTTTTCGAATCTGTCCAAGGCTAAAGTAGTTCAGCTGGATCTCTCCAAACTTCACCTTTCATTACCTAATTTTGACCTGATTCTCTCGAATACAGGGAATTAGATAACTACTTTTTAACAAGGACATCCTAACCCTGGGTATTTTTCTTCGCACTCCATTTTGTGGACTGTAAACCTTAGCTCCAAGTTATCTACACAAGGATATACAATTTCCAAAGTTGCTCTTCCTTCGAAATTAGATAATTCCCTTTCCTTGGATTAGGATCCCAGCTAACACCTGGAAATGGCATCACTATCCGAATTGAGGTGAACTCCTTCGCTTGTTTAAATGGATAACTCGCTCGACTCCGGTCTTGATTTCAAGCTTAAAGAGGATTTCCATCCAAGAAACTCAGAAGCACAACATCAAAATAAGAAAAAGTTAATACACCTTTGTAAAGAGATGTCTATAGCTCCCGTGAATGTCTTCTCCCGTGTCACTGCAGGATCTCCTCAAGCTTCCGGAACAATGAAACAAATCTTAGACGGGTATAAGAAACCGATATTCCTGCATCGAAACTTTAAACTCCAAATCGTAAATAAATTCATAAACTAAATTTGCGACATTGAAAATAACAATAGGAAAGATAAGTTCTAACAATAAAGATTCATATGACTGAAGCCGGGGTCTCGACACTGGTTCACATGCCGCAAAGATTCTCCGATCATAAGAATACATGGCTTTTAAACCGGAAAAATCAATTTTAAAATTTGATCAACTTCAACTTTCCGTGCAAGAATTTGAAAGCAAAAATTAAATTCTCAGATTCAGTTTCTTCGCGAAACGATTACATCAAATTCCGTAAATGAAGCAAAATAAATGGTATGAAAACTAATCTACTCTAAAAACACGGAAACATAAAATAAAGAAAGAAACAAAGAACTAAAAATGAGACGCAAATGATCATTCTCGCCTATGGCCAGCTTGCTACTTTATCGAAATGATAAATTGCATTTATAGGTTCCTAAACGGGGCCCTAATCCCAATGTACCGCTGGATCAGAAAGACTGAGTCCCGTTATCGCTCACGCCGCGACTTCCAGCTCCTTGTCGCGGACATTCATCGAGGTCGCGACCTCGATCCCACGTCGCGACTTCGAAATATACACTATATGCAAATCACCCTTTGATTTATCATTCTGGCGTCATTATCAACATCTCTGTCGCGACATCTTCTCACGCCTTAGCGGTGCTTCAATTGTTCTCTCCGATGTCGCGATCGCCGATATCTCGGTCACCCACTTAAGGCCTTTGCAATCTTCAATCGATGTCTTCTGATGTCGCGAATTTCATCTCATGTCAGACATCATCTTATGAACCCGAGGCTTCAACTGTCGCTCATGTCAAGCCGCGACATCACCGTCTTGTCGCGACATCCTTTATGGCTCGTGATCTGGTCGTTCCCGATGTCGCGACTGATCTCGATGTCGCATGATCAACTTATGGCTTGCAAATTTCACTTGATGGTTTTTGATATGTTTGATTCTGCTCCTCCACGTGACATCAACTTAGATCCTTGAGACTCCTCTCATAGTTTTCCTGTCGCGACCATTTTCCACGGTCGCACGCCTCGAAATATTTGCGCTTTCAACTGTTCTCTCAGCTGTCGCGACTTCAGCCGCTTGTCGTGGACTCTACTTCATGAAGCTTCTTCAACTGAAAGGTGTCCGTGTCGCGACATCAATTTAGTTCTCTGGGCTTAACTGGTTGTTCTCATGCCTACATCACCTCATTTCTTTCGCCTTTCTACGTGCGCTTTCATGTCGCGACTTCTATAGCTTATCCCCTGTCACAATTTCAATCAACAAATTCCAAACTCCGCATCAATGACTTAGCCATTTCTTCTTTCTCGCTTCCGCTAATTGGTCGTGACCTTTATCCACTTATTTCGCATTTTTCTGCTTTTCTTCTTCGCCTTCCCGCTAATGACAAATCAAGAGTTTCTTCATAATTTCAGATATTAAATATTTCATTTTAACCGAAAATAAATGTAAAAATGGACTAAAAAGAGACAGACTTTTAAGCTCATCAAACTCCCCTTAACTTAAAATTCGCTTGTCCTCAAGCAAAGAAAAGAAAGATTTGTTCGTCCTCAAACAAGAGGACATTTTTCTGCTTTGTTTTATTCTACAGTGGCATTCACCTTGAATTTGAATTCAAGGTATGTACAATTTTCTGTACATTTAACTTCCAAATTAATTCAAGGTTGGTCTTACTTTTTCTCGTTATACAAAAATCGAATGTTGAAATTGTTTTACAAACAATATAAATGATCAGATCGCTGAATAATGAATTATTTTCTTTCTCATTTTCACACTTGAGTCATTTAACTCCCTAAAGTCTTTCACAATTTTAATGTTTCCATTCTTCCAAATTCCATAAGCTTGTTTTTCTATATTGATTCCCACTAATGTGTGAATTCAGCCTTCAAGATCAATCAGTCTTGGGCTTGTAATGCTAGGCTCGGGGCAATGGTAGGATGGCATGAATCAAGTTAAGAATACCCTAACATTTTCTCTTCTTTCACCCTTTCCTTCTTATAGCTTAATAAACTCCCAAACTTCATGTTTGGGACATCTCTTTGATTTCTTCAATTCAGAATCAGAGGATTTCATTTCACACTTTGTAATTTCATCAAATTCTGTTTAGTTTGCTACCATTCAGGATAGTGTGCTATGTTTTAACTTTTAAAGCTTTCTAACACCCTTAGCGAACTTCTCGGGGTTAGTAGCTCCCAGTATACCGTATGGCATTAGGGTACTAGGTGTTGAAACACCCCAAATTTAATTGTTCAAGAGAGTTAGGCCACAAGATAAAACTTATCCCTAGAAGCCTTCTTTTTCATGCTTTCTTATATATATATATATATATATATATATATATATATATATATATATTTTTTTTTTTTTTTTTTTTTTTTTTTTTTTTTTTTTTTGAGTTCTTCAAAAATATACATCTATACTCCCCCCAAACTTCCTTTTCTTCTTCCTCTTGGAATCTACGGGTAATCAATGTTCTTTATCAAGGATTGAATTTTCTCCGGATGGGTCGGGCTTCCTTTGTTTAATTTTTTTTTTTTTTTTTGAAAATCACCGTTTAGGCCTAATCTATGGAACTAAGGTATATGCACCAGCATATTAATACGGATGGCTAGAATGGCTCAAACTATCCAAGAATGGCCTGCATCATTTCACAAATGATCAGATTTCGCTCAATCAATAATCTAACAAATTCTAACCTGACGGAGTAAATTGTATCTAACTATAAGGAGCATTCGAATTTTCATTTTTATTATTTTCATAGCGTTAATGATATTCAGATCCTTGATTTATCGTCAGATCACAAACTCAAAATCATGTTTTGTTCCTTCATATATCACCTTCTTCTATTCCGACTTACGCTTAAATATAAGTAAATTCCTCGACCTTGTATTTCAATTAAACTCTATGCATTTTGTCCTTATTCGCAATTCTCTTCATTTTGTTCTTCACTCCTACTCTAACCCGCCTAGCGCCAATCAAGCTTTCAATGACCTCTCAAAGAAGCTTTTATTTTCAAACTAATTCCTACCTTGATTTCCCTAATCATACAAACCACAAAGTAACATAATATTGAATCAATCAAAAAGATAAATAAGAATTCAATTTAAATTTCATATTTTATTCCCGATTTATTTGCAACCGTTGGATATACAAAGAATTGGAAAAGGATGATAGGGTTAGTTAGGCAAAGAGAAGGTCTATTTTTCTTTTCGACGAGGTGGCAAAAATGTCGTGGGATCCAGGTCTAAAGTGTTCAAATGAGTCGTCGGGAGGGAATTTCATTTCCTTCTTTCTTTCTCTTCTTAGTTTCCTCTGCCGTTTTCAATGACAACTGTTAGAGAGATCAACTTTCTTGTTCAGCATCTTGTCTTTTCCCCAAGCCATCTGTATTGTGTTCTCCATTTCATTTGCGATCAAGAATTTAGAGATTGTTGTTAATCGACCTAAATTTCCGCCATTCCTTCGCTCTGTAGGATTCAAATTCTCCCATTGCTTTTTTGTCTCTCTCATTCAGTTTGTTTTCTAGCCTCTTCAGAGATTTGTATAGTAATTTGAAACCCTTTATCTCAAGCCTCCCCAAATTTGGTGTCATGCCTCTTATCTCTTTCTAGCAATGCTGAGTCGGGAGTATCTCGGACAAACCGCTTGTTATAGAAAAGCTCACACTCAGCTTTGAGTTTCAATAAAAGATCTTGATCTCTTTCATTTCTCCTTGAACTCCTCTCCTTTGCTGCTTCAACATTTTCCCCATCTGCTCTCTTTCGTTTCGCCTTCCTTCCACAGCTTGTTCTCTTCGATCTCTACCTCACGCTCCCTTCTGAATCTCTCTCCCACCGCATTCCTCTCTTTCACCTCTTTTCACATCCTCTCCGAATTCCTCGCTTTAGGTCTGCCCATTCCTTCTCTCTTTCTTCTATTTTTTTCGCATCAAACTGAGAGCCTTAATCGAATTGTCCTCTCAGGCTCCTCAGCTTTCTCCACTGAAATTTCATGGTAATATGATAGGAAACCGCCAGCGGATGGAGAAGTCTATTTGTCGGTTTCATCCCGCTCTTCACATCTGGCAAAACATAATCATTGTATCGTGATGTCACCGGTGCTCGCTTCCTTGATCAGCGGGCCTCCCCGGGTCTCCTTTTCTCGGTTCTTCGCCGGGCTCTCACTCCGTCTCTACCAAAGACTCCTTTTCCTCCGATTTCTCGTCCCTTACTAACTCCCGTCAAGGAGGGTGAAGCTCTGGACTTCTTCTTCTCGACTCTAAACTCTTCACCCAAATTCCCTTCAAGCAGAACTCGTGATTTGTCATCGGTGAGGAAGCAGACCTTTTCCTTCATGATATCTCATGATAGAGTTCTCAATGATAACTCCTATATTGATCTTCAGATCCCTTTAGTGCATACAAAGAGTACACTTCGTTTCTCTCACTCAGTATAAATGTCTTGTTGGAACCAAACACGCCAGCAGAAGTAAAACCATACCTTTGCTTCTTCCGTAAGGCTCCCCGCTCGCAGTTCTCGGGCTTCCTTCTTTCTCGGCCCAATCGCGCCTTCCATCATGAGCTTCGGCAATCTTTTCTAAGATTCAAGCCAAATTTTCTTGAACTTTGGAGCCATGCTTCAGGCGCTGTATCGCCATGAAGCCTGATGGCCTTCTCTTTCGTATGAGATTCCACTTCTCTAACAAAAACAGCTCCATCCTTCCTTCCTACCATGTTGAATAAAACTTCTACCAAGGTCAGAGATCCCGCTCTTGTGCGCAAAGACTCTCCCATCCTCTCTGCTCTATCATCTCCTCAAAGGAGTCATGGTTTTAAATCTCCCTCTCAGAACAAAACCCTTGTTAGCTGCATTAATTTCTTCCACTCAGAATAAGCTTCACCAGACGAAACTTTTACTTCTTCTTCTCTCCTTTTCCTTCCTTCTCGCCTTCTTGAGAAATCCCCTGAGCTTCGGTGCTCGATGGCGTCTCCGCTTGTTCTTCCCGATCAATCTCATCTTTAACTGCTCTCCTTGATGAGCCTCTTCCTACTGCTCGTGTCTCTCTCATTATCTCGTCAATAGGAATCATGTGAATTTCGCCATCAGCTAAAAAAGAGAAAAGCTTTTCTGATGGTCAACCGCTTAGGGTTTTCGGAGGTCAAGATCCAGAGGGAAGCACGAAGGCGAATGGTTATGTGGGTTGGAGCCAATGAAATAAAGATTCAACAGCTTGCAATTCAATCAATGTTCGTGGCCCGACACGTCTATTTATGACTTGTCGCGACTTCAATTCCATTTCTTATTTGAGATCATTAAATTTAGGGCTTTTTGGAATGAGTAGTCGGGTATGTGTCGCATTTGTCGCGACATACCCAGGATGTCATGATGATGTCCCGGTTTCGTAGAATTATCGGATGTGGCTAAATTCCTTCAAAATTTGAAACTTAATTCCATCACCGCGACATCACAAAGGGTGTCGCGACACAATCTCCTTTCCTTACTACTCACTAACTCGTTTCTATAAACCTGGTCACGGCATCATGTTATATGGACATTAGCTAATGTTGCTACATAACCCTTTTGTTAGACCAAAGCCTTTAATTCAATGATTTCAAAACTCGAATTTTGTTCCTGCTTTGCACATTTAGACATCTATCCGTGTATATTTCAGTAACAATTTAACAATTAGTTCAATCATAATCGCAGGATTTGAAGAAGAGATGTTACCCTTTTTCTCAGTGTTGCTGCACTTTGCAGTTACCGAATCATTCCTATAATCAAACTATCACGCCTCGAACCCTCACGTGTATGATCAATCAATAATCCTAAAAAAATTAAATCTATCATACAGAAAACAAATTGACTTAATTCATGACAACTTCTAAAAGAAAAAAAATTCAAAATTTAAAATCGACGACCCAAATCCTCTGGGTTGCCTCCATTATTTCCTTTCGATTTGGAATCTTAAATTTGGACTTCTTGTTGTGGTACTTCTTCTTTTTCATAAGAACCAGGTTGGAGTTCTTCAACTTCCTCCTCCACCCATTGAGATAATGCTTTAACCTTTGTCCATTGACCTTGAATTCTTCGATGCAGTCTTGATCATCAACACTCCAAATATAGTACTTGCTACTCTACGTAGTATAACCCGCTCCAATTGGATTTTAATTTCCCTGGAAATAATGTACGATCTAGAGGATTAAACAACGGGACACATTCCCACCATTACGAACTCTTTTCGAGATTCTCACGATCATGCCATTTCTTTGTTTTATCTTTGTATATTCGAGCATTGTCATAAGCTTCATTTCTCGAGTTCTTCCAATTCGATTGATTGGGCTTGATCTCTTCCTTTGCGCCTTAAAATCGAAAGTTTAACTTCTTGATGGCCCACATTACCTTGTATTCTAATTCAAAGAGGTAAGATGACATGGTTTGCAAAAACAACTACGTATGGGGACATTCGATGGGAGTTTGTATGCAGTCTGTAGGCCCGAGTGCATGCATCAAGTTTGGAAGACCAATCCTTCTGCTTGAGCTCCACGATCTTTTAATTGTGCGAAAGTACCCTGTTTGGAAATTTACCTTGTCCATTAATTGCAGGGATGATAAAGCTAAACTCATTATATGCTTGATCCCATATCTTGCTCATGAGTTTTGCAAATATTTTGTTCGCAAGGAAATGGGTTCCCCCGTCGCTAATAATGGTTCTAGGGTTCCAAACACACTCAAAATATTCTTTTGCAAGAAACTCCACAAGCGTATTAGCATCATTCCTCGAATGAAAGCTGCTTCCACCCATTTGGAGACATAATCTTGCTAGCGGTATATAAATGTTCAAATGATGGTGGGAAGAGTCATCAAAATCTATTCCCCGAACATCAAAATTTGTATCACCGTAATACCTTTTAGGGGCATTTCATTCCTAGCTGCTTGATATTTCCAATCCTTTGGCATCGATCACACAATTTCACCCGATACGCACAATCTACGAAGATAGTGGGCGATAAAACCACGATTAAGAGTATCTTGTGGTACATTATATCACGAAAAGTGTCCCCCGTATGGTGATGCGGCGTTCATTTAAAATGTTGCCTTGTTCACGCCAGCACATCTTCTTATCATGTCGACACCTCTCTTGAATAATGATGGGTCATCCCCAGGCTATAATATACGCTGTCGAGTTAAGGTTTCCTCTTACATTGTGATTTGGTCTGAAGCGTTACTCCTGAAGCCGGATAATTCACAATATCGACATACCATGGAAGTTGGAAGGAAACTTTAAACAATTGCTCATACAGGAAGTTATGCATTAGCGCACATTGTCTTCTTCATCAACTGTTCTTTCTACTACGGGCCAATTAATTACATTTGTCACATTATCCATCAGCCCTTTTTATCGCTATTTCGAATCAAACTCTTACGGCCCAGCACCCATCTTATCAATCTTGGCTTGGCTTCCTTTTTCGACATCAAGTATTTGATTCTTGCATGATCGTAGCGATTATCATGGGGATCCCATAATGCATATTGCTAAATTTTCCTGACAAATACCACGACTAGCATTTCCTTTTAGGTTGTTGAGTAGTTCTCTTATTAGCCGTTGAAGAGTGCTACTTAGCATAATTATATGACCACTGAATACTTTCTCCTTTCTTTGCTGACCACAGCTCCCATCATAAAATCACTTTGGCATCACACATTATTTCAAATCCACTGATTCCGTGCAGTGCGGCCATTATAGGTGCTGTACGATACCGTGCCGATTTCGCCGAAGCATCGGCGATCGCCGAAATTGAACCTTACATCCTTTTCCGATAATACGCCCATTAGTGCGGTATTTTTTGAAAAGTCTTTGATGAATCTTACGCAAAATCGGCATGCCCGAGAAACTTCTTACTCCCTTTTCGCATGATAGGTGGTGCAGAGTCTTGATAATTGATACCTTAATTTGGTCAACTAGTCCGAGTAGCTGAAATTTTATGCCCAGAACAATACCTTCTGTACCATAAAATGGCATTTCCCGATTCGATTGCTAGGCTGCTTGTCTTGGCATCTTTAGTCACTTTGTTTCGGATTGTTTAGACATTGATCAAAAATTTGGATCCATACCGCATTAAAATCATCCATGAAAATCTCCATCATTAACTAATAAATGCGAGGAAAATAGACATCCATGCATCTGCAGGATATGGCGGGCATTATAACCCAAATGGCATCATACGGTAAGGTACCATAGGGCATGTGAGCGTGGTCTTCTCTTGATCCTCTTTAGTGCGATGCAATCACGATTGCGCCACAGTACCCATCCGAAACAAAGTGAGGTGTCACCTTTAACTGTCGGCGTCGATCAATGAAGGCAAAAGGAAATGATCTTTTACGATTTCTTCGAATTCAACTATTTGTAATCAATACATACCCTCCATCATCACTTTATTCTTGTTGGAATCAATTCATTTTTCATTTTGATGCGATAAACCCTCCTTTCTTAGGAACCACATGGGTAGGCTCACCCAGGGGACTATACGAAATAACGCGATAAAACCCGGCCCATTCCATGATTTGAGTACCTCTTTTCCATTCTTCCTTCATCACTTTGGATTCGATCTTCTACGATGTTCTACAGATGGTTTGAAGTCTCTTCAAGCGAAGAATCTTATGCATGTGTGGGTGATACCCTTGAGTTCCTCGATGGACGAGCTAAAGATTCCTTATGCTTCCATTAATATTTCCGGCAATCTTTGTTCCCTCGGCATCAGCGAATTAAAGTGAAATGATCAGCGGCTTTTCTTGGTAATTCTAAGTAGGCATACTTTTAAATGACATGTATCTTTCAAAATTAGCCCATACATCTTTGGTCTCTTGATGATTTTCCTCTTTTCACTATTTTCCCCATTATCTTTTAGTTGTGTAGCGAGTTCAACCACGGAACTCTATAGAATGGCTTCTTTGTATACAGAAATTCGGAATAGACATCTTGATTATCTTCAGGAATTCATCTCTTTATCATTGATAAAAGTGAGTGTTACAATCATTTATAACATCGAGTTGGAAGTAGAGACAAAATCGGCTACATTGTAACCTTTGTTCCTGCTCTATGTTGTCATACTTTTGATCAAGTTAAATATGGCGACTTCTTCTCCAACCCTCAAGACCAGAACTCCCTTTACTTGCATATCAATCGAGGGCAGCTCAGGTAGCTAGGAATGGTCTTCCTAATAGTAGAGTGCTTGTGAATCTTCTTCTATCATCCGGAATGATGAAGTCCACTGGAAATACAAACTTCCCCACAGTGACTAACACATCTTCAATGACCCCTTCTGGTTTCACCATTGATCTCATGCGCCATTTTGTAAGAGTACTTGATTGTAGGAGTAAGCTCCCCCCAAACTTAATTTCTTAGCGAAGAGGCATGATTGATACTAGCTCACGGAGTCACAGGCTTCACGGAATTCCAATCCTCAACAATACCAAGGAATTACATGTGAAACTTCACAGGTCCTTAAATCTTTCTGCGTAGTTCTTTCCACGATTCTTGCCGCTACTGTGAGTAGCGGTGAGATTCACTATTCCTTCTTCTACTATTTTCCTTTTCTTTTTCGATGTCTTTCGAGGAAATTTTGCATAAAGTGGCATACGAGTCACCACTTGATGAAAGGCATGCGATTTCTAAGCACGGAAAGTTCTCAAGAACCTTACCATTTGCTCCTCCATCTTTGATTTGATCTTTGTGGAAATGGGATTTGCGAGCCCCCGATCCTTGGATGTTCTTCTTTTCTACTCCTTCTTTATCATTCTCCATTGTCTCTTCCCCGGTATTGCTACTTCTTTGTTGCTGTCATCTTTACTTTTCCTCTCTTCTAACTCCTTCCCACTCCTAAGCTGCACAGCCATGCAGTCTTTTGGGTTCTTCCTTGTATCACTTGGGAAGGCATCTTTCCTCTGGCTTTGCAGGGTTAGGGCCGGTACCTGCCTTGTGTCCTCAGGTTGCTTGAGGATGCATTGGTAGTGTTACGAAAAATTTGAGAATTAGTAGCGGTACACTTCCAATTCTCAAATTTTTGTTCATGGAGGTTCAACAGCTTTTTATTGTCCCCCATAAAAACTGCGACATCATTCTCGAAAATGAGGGCCCTCACTCGGCCACAGTATTCATTCACTGGCAATGCTCGTTTCTATGCATTCTTCTTCTTGGAACCTAGGTAGATTCTGATACCCTTGATAGGGGTTAAATCACGCCTTTGGCCTTGAGAAGCCCCTCCACCCGTGCGAGAGTTCTCATGGTTCTGATCTTCCCGGGTGATAATGTCTTTGGAAGGTTAGGTTGGGTTTAAAATGATAAGCTCTTGGCTCACCCACGCAATTGACCTCTGTGACCCTCATAGAATTCCCTCAGTTACCCTCGTACTTCCGTCATTAACTCCTTTTGATTACTCCTATTTCATGAAGCGGTGTATTGTCTTTCTTTCTTGCTTGTCTAACACAGCATTGCATAATGGCATCGGCAGCGCCATGGCTGTCATCTTGCTCAGCTCCGTGGTCCCTTTCCTCACATTGTTTCCTCTTGGCTGGAAGTTTTCATGTTACATTCTTGGATCTTCAATCAGCTCCTTTGCCTCTTCAGCACTTTTTCTTTTGAATGCTCCACAGCATGAAGCATCAATAATCCCTTTTGATATATCATTCATGGCATGATATACAATGTCCATTTGAGTCTTCAGATCTATCCCATGCATTGGACATCTTCGACAACCCGTTTAGATCTTTCCCAAGCTACATACGGGGCTTTCATCTTCCCCCTCTTTGAAACACGATGATTTCTCTCCTTCTTTCGTAGTTGGGAATTTGGAAAGAATCTGCCTAAGTGAGCCTCCTTAACTCCTCCCAGTATCAACGGAACCATATGGTAATGATTCATACCATGTAGGCTGGCACGTATCTCTCAAGGAGAATGGGAATAGGTGCGGTTTGTGACCACGGTCTCACCCCATTCGACAACGAGTATTAGCCATCTGGGAATCTTCCCGAGTGCCTCGTTTGGATCTTGATTAGGATGACCCGATGGCCCGATCTTTCTTTGGATCATTTATGTCGATCTTCAATTCAAAATTATTAACATCACATTGCGAGGTACATCCTAATCGTAGTATTCTTCACCGTATAATTGGTCTCAGAGAAATCCTCCATTGTATCGATGGCCCAGGCCTTCTAGCTTCCTCTGTATGTATTTCAACGAATCCTGCCTTTCTTCTTCCATGGTTGAATTTTCTGCCTTCTTGGTCTTTCTCAACTACGGCGTCCTTTCTATTACATGTCGAATTTGGAATTGGATGATGTGTGGCTTTCCTATGCATCAAAGTTTTAAAGCAAAACACACTTCCGTTAATAGAGATTAGCCTAATCGACAAACATTTCAATTTGGTTTGTTAAAGATCAGTGGCTAAAAGAGTCACTGCTTGAAACGCTATTTTTGTTCTTTTTCTTTTAAAAATGTCCAAATTAGTATATCCTTCTTTCATCTGAATATTGATTTGTTAAATTCTTTCGATCCCCGGCAACGGCGCCATAAAACTTGTTGACAAATCAAAACACACACCTGAATTTACAACAACTTTGCTATTGCTCCCAAGGACTATTAATTAATCGGCAACCACTTGCCATAAAACTTGTTGAATTATAATATAGTAAACAAAATCTCTTAGAATGAGTCATTTTCAAAGCTCGGTTTTGATTTGCTATTCTGCAAGTGCACAGGTCAACTAGTAATAAAATGGTTATGTCGGATACTCGATCCACCAGAGATCTCGAAGAATTTTAAATCAACTACCCTTACTACTCAAGCTCTATACTATTTGGACCATAAAATGATAGTGGAATCCGGCATTAAAGTCTTGAGAAATTAAATGAACATAAAAATAGCGGTATGAAAAATAAACTTGAATATAAAGAATAAAGAATAAGTGATAGTTAGGAAAATGATCATCAATTGAATAGTAATCGTTTAGAGAACACATTAAGATCAATGCTATTGTGAAGAATCAATTCTACTTTATCAAACTTATAAATTTTAGCGAATTTTGAGTTTTGAATGCATCCAAGGCTAAAGTAGTTCAGCTGGATCTCTCCAAACTTCACCTTTCATTACCTAATTTTGACACGATTCTCGAATCACGAATTAGATAACTACTTTTTGCAAAGGACATCCTAACCACAGGTATTTTTCTTTGCAATACTTCATACCCATTTGTGTAATTTGTAAACCTTAGCTCCCAAGTTATCGGTCAAGCAAGGATATACAATTTCCAGGTTGCTCTTCCTGCGAGGAGTGGATAGATCACCCTTTCCTTGATTAGATCTAGGCTAACACGGGAATGGCATCACTATCAATTGAGGTAGACTCTGTTTGTTTAAATGGATAACTCGTTCGGCTCGGTCTTGATTTTCAAGCGAGAAGAGGATTTATCTGAAAGCCCTCACAAAAACCTGACGGTCCAAAATAGCGAGTTATCCTTTAAGAGATGTTCTGGCTCGGGAATGTCTTCTGTGTCACTCGGAGGATCTCATGAAGTCGGAACAATGAAACAAATCTTAGAGCGGGTATAAGGCGATATTCGAATCGAAACTTTAAACCCAGCGCTAAATAAATTCATAAAAAATGAAATTTAGATTTGCTGGAAATAACAATAGGAAAGATAAGTTCTAACAATAGCATTCATATAATGGAAGTAGGTTCCTTGATGCTGAATTACTGTGCAGTATTCCTCTGATCAGAATACATGCATTCCAATTTGGATAATAAATTCGGAAAATTTATGCAGCTTCCAACTTTCCCGAGGCGATAATTTAGCCAAAGAATTAAATTACATGTCGGCTTCTTGTAGCAGTTACATCAAATTCAGAAAATGAAGCAAATAAATGGTATGAAACTAATCTACTCTAAAAAAAGCACGGCTGGAAACATAAAATAAAGAAAAGAAAACAAAAGAAAACTAAAAAATGACGCGGTATCAGGACCTCGTACGTAGCGCCCAGCTTCGCTACTTGAGCTGGATAATTTTGTGTATTTATAGGGTTCTAAATTGGGCCTAATCGATGTAGCTAATGGTGTAGAGTATCGAGGCCGATTCGCATTGCGTCGACCCGGTTCCTTGTCGTGACATCATCGAAGAGTCGCGACCTTGATCCGCGTCGCGACTTCAGGCGTACTATATAGCCTTGATTTAGTCATTCTTGATATCGACATCATCATCTTGGCCGACCTCTTCTCACGTCTTAGCGGTTTCGAATTATTTCTCTCTCCACGATGCCAGCGTCGATATCTTGTCGCGACCTCAGCTTAAGGCCTTTGCAATCTTCAGCTGATGTCGCCCGGATGCCAGCGACCCGATCTCGTAATAGCGACATCATCTTCTCGTTTATGGAAGCTGGCGGTAAACCATGTTGTCGCGACATCAATGTCTTTATCGCGACATCCTTTATAGCTACGCATCTTTGATGCAGTCGTTCACGATGTCGCGACTTGATCTCGTAGCCGACATGACTTTATAACTAAGTCTTCACTTGATGGTTTTTGATGCTTCGTGACTTGGCCTCGGTCGTGACATCAACTTAGATCCTTTAGAGACTCCTCTCGTTGTTTTTCCGATTATCATGACTCCCCGATCTTAGCGCGGCGTCGACGCGGAGATCATTGCGGAGTTTCAAGAGCATCGCCCGGTACATCGCGAGCTCCGAGCTGTTGGCCGTGACCTCACTTCATGAAGCTTTTTCCGCGCTCAGCGGCGAGTCTGGTGTCGGCGACATCAATTTAGTTCTCTGGGGCTTTCAAGCGGATTTGTTCTTGATGGCGCGACATCCCATTTCGTTTCTTTGATCTTTCTGGTATGCGAGTTTCGTATCGCGACTTCTATAGCTTGTTATCCCTGTCGCGACCTCAACTGGGCTGTGTAACCCCCAAAACTGCATCAATGACTTAGCCATTTCTTTTCATTTCTGCTCTGCAAATTGGTACCTTTATCCACTTATTTACGCATTTTTAACATTTGCTTTTCTTCTTTCTTGCTTCCTTCTGCTAATGACAAATTGGTAGAGTTTCTTACGTAGTCTGTATATTAAATATTTCATTTTAACTGAAAAATAAACAGAAAAATGGACTAAAAAGAGATGACTTTTAAGCTCATCAGTAGACCAGATGTGCTTCGAAAAAAACATGGGCCTCGGCATCACGCTGTAGCATGATGGATCTAGTGTTATGGTGTGGCGAAAATAGGAAGCTACTGGAGGAAAAGAAGCCAAACCACGTTGAAGCATGAGAGGCTCACGCTATAGAGTGAGCATGGAGATGCTCACGCTATAGCGTGGAGGTTCTCACTCTATGGCATGGAGAACTCCATGTTGGAGCATGGTTTCCACTCTCTCCTTGATGATTTTCTAAGAAACCGATGGACCGTTTTATCAAATGGTTGACCAGTTGCTCTTTCTTTTGCTTCTTGACTTCTCTAGGTTGTTCTTCATGCAGACTCTGAATCACGCGATCTTGGTGTCTATGGAAAGCCCTTGGAGTCTAGAATCTTCCCATGCCAATGACGGAGCCACAAAAGGACATCACACAGGCGAAATGATCACATGGTTTGTTCGCGTGCACTTGAGTGACTTCATGGATTTTTCTTTGCTCATTTCCACTCAATGGTTGGCCTAATCACAAAAAATAAGAAAAGAGAGTATTAGGGCACTTATTTATCTCATAAAGTTACTAGGCTAAACCAAAACATAGAGGATGGGAAATGAGTATTTAAGATACTCATCTTTGTCCTCAACGAGAAAAACACACACATATACAAAAACACTAAAATAGATATGAGTGAGAGAGATGCTACTAGCAACAAAATTTGGAGAATACCATGACAAAGTTCTATGGAAACAATACTATAGTCTACATGGGATCCCAGCACATTTTAAATCTTTAAAGATAGGCATCTATGGGCATGGTAGTCCAGGAGGCAAGCTTTGCCTCAATTTCTCAATGAATCCTTCTAAAGAAACTCATTAGAAAATTGTATGTGTTAGATCTCAAATGTAGACGGAGGTTTAGAGACACTTTTCAACTAAGCTCAATTTACTCTGTTGAAAGACAATAACAAAATAGGAAAAAGCGCACCTTTCATTTAATGTGAAACTGAAAGTAGGATGCCATGCTAGGCGCTCTAGAAAGTGTGTGCGGGGATCCAGGTGGTGACCTCCCACGATTGGTTGAAAGGCATGGGCATTAAGTTTCTGAGACTTCATCCCAAACACAAAACTAGAAAACTAAAGCACCTACTTGTGAGATTGAACCATCCTCTATCCCATGTAACGGGCAATGAAGTCAATGACTCCCAACCAATAGGCTTAGGGCATTAGGCTTTGAAAGGCCTTGGACCTCCCAGTTGATTGGAACAATTAAATGACTATCTTCCTTTTTCTTTTCATATTTTTCTTTTCTATTTATTTTTCCTATTTTATTTGCTTTTGCTGTCTGAGGCTCATTCCTCTCTTTAGTGAGGTGTCCCAGCACTGTGGAGTTAAAGGTCTCTCGGGTAAATTTAGCTTGAGAAGAAGAGGCCCAGAGCCTCGATTATTACAAATATGAGATATAGTGTGGAGCGAAGTTCCATTAAGATGATCACTGGAAAACATAGAGGCTCTACAACCAAGCCTCCACTTTGGCAAGCCTCCCACAACCACTGGAATACACTCAATCTTAAAGTACATAAATGTGATAGCATCCCAAGTTTTAGCCAAATAAACAAACTTTTGAAGCCTGATATCAAGCATTCTCCAAACAATTCATTAGCACCAAACCCAGCTCAAATGAGACACTGAAAACACGAACACAAACGTAGTATAGCATGCAATATATTAAAAATTGGCTTATTTCTCAAATTTATCACCCAAACTTGGAAAATAGACATTTTCACTCTCAGTGACCAGCATGAAAACAAAGGAAAGAATACACGGTGATCAAGTTGGTCATCCATTTCTCCTACCTTAGAGCCAGACTTTAAAGGCTTCACAACGAGAAAAACGACTAAAAAAAACAAGATCAAACGAGAGCATTAACCACAAAAAAAAACTGAAAGAAAAAAAGAAGAAAATATTTACTAGCTTGGGTTTATCATTATTTATACCTTTGACCGTGTCAAGTGAGGGACGTCACCACTCGACAGAGAACTATTCTTCAAATTAATTAGTTTTATTTTCGGCATATATTCATGAGACATAAACACGTTAAATTATCTTGTAAGTATATACAGTCAACTCCCTTGTATTACATAAGTTGCACTATCTTCAAATATTACGTTTACATTTTATTACAACCAAAAACCAATTCAAGGACTACGTGAGGAGGGACTCCCCCAATGTTGTGTTAGATTGGCGAAGTCTGAGATATCCCTATGACCTCGATTACCTACGGATGAGCGTGCTAAGCTTCAAAGCTTAGTAGGAAAACATATAACATATATTACTTATGGTGGTACTTTCGATTCTGATATACGTGTAAAATAGTTAAGCATATGTATTATTTAAATCTTTTTCGTGGGAGTACATAACATAAGTTTTATATCGGAAGGTACCCGTGGAGTACTGCTATAGGACGGAAGCGAGATATGCCGCAGCATGAGTGCGATTACTTTTATTTTCTTATGGTTAATTATTAGATACTTATCATATAATGTTTGCATAAACCAATAGCAATGAATGAGAGCGACCACCCAGTAGAGTGCACAGAGAGAGTGCAGGTACAATACTAAACGGAAGTGTCGAAGCCTTTGAATAGATACTGCTAGAAGCGAAGTGTCGTAGCGCTTTGAGCAGGCGTGCTGTCACACAAAAGAAGTTTGGGTGGCACTAGGCCAAAGAGTGTCAAAGCACTAAGCAAGTGCGAAGCACCATGAGACATCTCCTATTCATTCCTTTATCAGGTCTTAGGCAAGCATCGATTATCATCTTAATTTGAGCATTTTGTCTACAGTCTTAATAACATTCATGAATTTAATATCCTAAATGCAAGAATTCATACCCACTTCCTACCAATTATATTAATCCCTTATTTGTTTTAGGTTTTGTAGAAATAGAATGTAAAGCAATTAGAGCAGAAGGCAAGCAAACAAGGCCTGCCAGAAGACTTTCGTCGAGGTGAAGTGTAGGTAATGGCGAGGCAGTCTGGGGTTACTTTATCTGAAGCTCCCTTCGCCCTAGGCAAGAGAGGCGTCGACTTGAATAAGTAGGGCATTTGCTCTTTTTCTGGAAATTTCCAGCAAAACAAACCACCCAGGCTGACTCAAACCCGGCTAAAAACACATTTATGGAAGAGTTAGGGTTTTCTTAACACCACATAAACAAGAAGGAGTTAGGATACTTTCAACATGTAATTCTACGAAGACTTCAACCTAGCCTTCATTTTCTTCTTTCCTTATCTTAACAACCTTCCTTTTTGTAGTCAAGTGAGACCCCAAAATGGCTGTTCTCTCCTCCTTTGAAATGCCCTCACTTTGAAACAAAAAATGAAGACTCTTTTTCCCTAGAAGACAATTTGTTGTCTTAAGGGATTTGGCTCAAACTTTTAGCCCTTGCTATTTAGTCCTTCCTCTTTCTTTAATTTGAAAATTAAATTATCAAAATTCTACCTTAGCATATAACCTTTTAACTAAATGTCCATTAAACCCCTATGACGATTTACAGTTATCCTCTTTGCACAATAAAGTCAGTTATATCATGTTCACATAACTAATAAATTTCCGAAAAACACAAATTTGACTTTTATTACTGAACATATGTAAAACTATACGGTATAATTTGGGGGTTACGCAATTCTTTGCTCAGTTTTTGGTAGAGTCGACAGCTCTACGACTACGGATGATCGATGATTCCCTCCTCCATCCGTTCAGAGGCAAATAAATACTCCGATAGCATCTTGGGCACATAATCTTCCACAATCTTTTTATTTTTATTTTTTTTCTTTATGGGTCACAATGGTAGCTTCCATTTCCTTGTTCAACTAAATAATGTACTCTTCCACCTTGGACATAGGGGTTACTTCTTC
Source organism: Tetrastigma voinierianum (assembly GCA_016808115.1). NCBI lineage: Eukaryota > Viridiplantae > Streptophyta > Magnoliopsida > Vitales > Vitaceae > Tetrastigma > Tetrastigma voinierianum. The sequence goes on from JAEQBH010004665.1 coordinate 339,498, forward strand.
AATTTTCAACTTTGAGGGTGTTTGGCATTAGGAAAGATAGAGAAAATGAGCGAGAGAAAGCTGCAGAGCTTCTTCAAGCAGGCTTCCCAAACTTCAATAAATTTTCTTACAAAGTCTTCATTTTGGGGTATTATATACCACGAATCAATACAAATTACAAAGTGTACAAAATAAACACTATTACATAAGGAGAATTGAGGAAAGAAAACAAAGAAACCAACAAAAGAAAGTCAAATGTGTGAGTGTTGAAAATTTATAACCCTTAGTACGCTAGTTACTCTTTGTATCTTCTTTTATAGTTTTTGCTTTTTGCCTTATACGCTGCGAAACTCACAATTTCTACTGATTTCTTCATGCTTAAGCTGAATCCCTATCTTCAAGATGTATAGCCTTTAAAAACAACAAAACTTGCCACAAATTTTGATTAGTAGCCCTGCTAGGTCCTTAACATGCTAACTGGGTTAATTAGGTTGATTACTACACAAAAAGTACTTAAAAACTGGAGTGTTAAGAGTATGAAATAGCACTTTTTAGGTAGTAATCACTCCCCCCAACCGATACATTGCTAGTCCCTTAGCTATGAAGGAAGAATGAAATAATTTAAGGCAAGGTGATCTATATATCCACAAAAAAAAAAAAAAAAAAAAAAAGGTTTTCCAAAAGCAATGATGTGATAAAACCCAACCTTCAATAAAGTCATCAAAATCCTGCCCAATGACTATCTCAAGAAAAATATGTAATTATGCGAGATTCAAGTATAAAAGAATTTCAACTCTAGAGAACCAACTGAAACCTTCCACGAAAACCTAAGTGTGCTTGATTAGTTTAAAAATGATTTATCCAGGTGTCCTCTCCACCCCAACCTAGCTCTTTTTTTACACCTAGCGGACTAACTTGACTGATAGATGGAGACACTTTTATTTCACAAACTTTGCTTTTTTTTTTTTTTTTTTCATTGTAGGGGTGTGATGCTAAGGGTATCGAGTTCTCAATTGTCCATGTAACAGGGGTCCATCGATGACTCCCAACAATCAAGGTTTAGGGCATCAAGTCATAAGGATCTTTCAACCACTAACTCTTTAGACTTCACCCTGGATTTTTAATAAGTTCGATACTCCAGCACCTACAAATTGCTAAACTCCACCTATTCACCCATGTAACGAGCAACAAAGTCGGTGACTCCCAACCAGTTGGTTTAGGGCACCGGGCTTTAAAGACTTTCGTCATATACTCCTTGGACCGTGCTCGGGTTTCAAGGTAAGTGTTGCAAATTTATTTTTCTTTTTCTTTGTCTCCTTTTTTTTAGACTCATTGGTCTTTTTAGGGATCCCAACCTATTAAAGGTGGTCAAAAGCACTAGGCCAAATTTTTGTAAGGTTCAGAAGGCAAGGCAGTTTTTCAGCTTATAATTGAAAATTAATATGCATAGTGTGTGGTTAGATCAAAGTGGAAGAAGTAAGGTTGAAGATAAGAGGAGTTTCCACACTTCATCAACTTTTATAAGCATAAAACAACTCTAAAATCAAGAACATTGAAGCATAGTTTAAATTTCTCCCATTGCAGGCTGAGAATTACAAAAAAATTTATGAGAAATCCGATGGAAATTAAGAAACTGAGAGACAAAAAACATTTTGATAAACTAAAGACATGTATTAGAAGCTAAAAAAAAAAACATGTGCTATACTTGTTTGAAAACTATAAGCCATTTGACTCTGAAATAAAAATGGCTCGAAACATAAAGTGCACTTCCTTCTTTGCTCTCCCCAGGCCAAATATTGCATTGTCTCGATGCTTATTTCGGAGAAACCCAAAGGAGGAAGTGATACCTCCTCAGGTAGGTGTAGGGAATGGAACTTCATCATCATCCTGTGATGGGCGCCGGATGATCATTTGAGTACGGTAGAAGCGGTGAGGGCTGTAGTGGGCTGCTGAACCTAGCCGGGGAGGAGGAGAGGGCCTCCGGTAGTCACGAGATGGAGAGCTATGTCCTCCTCTGGTTCTAGCCATGGCTATAAGTTGAAGTGGAGTGGAGTGATTACAGGGGAGGATGAGGAGAGGGAGAAGGTATACGTGCAAAAAGAAGGAGGGGGGTGGGGTTTATTTCAGGAGTCGGGATGCCGACGGGTGAAGGAGGTGCGGGATAAAAATGGTGGTGCAAAATTGCAAGTGTTAGGAACGTAAGTCAGGGGTTCCAAAAATGGAACTGGCTTAAAGGCTGGCACCAATTTCAGGCCGTTGGGAATAAGGTTGCGAAATTTGCGCAACCCTTGCGAAAATATATAAGACCTTGCGAAAGTGCTGCGGGGGTTGCCAAAATTTTAGCAGCCCTTGCGAAATCTTTGAGGCGAGGCCGCAGGTGATGCTTGAGGTGGATTAGAGCCCACACGGCTTTTTATTTCGAAATATAACGCTTCACAGTAAAAAGTAGACACAAAATTCCAAATAAATAACAGGAAGAAGAAATAGGAGTTAAAATTAAGATTAAATTAAGAGAGGATTTAAGGAAAATTTTGAATAATGTAAAATAGTATGAAAATACAGCAAAAAGAAGATGGACTCTGTAGTCTCAGGTGAGACTGAGTCCAGCTAACCCAGTTTTTTTCAAGTATTTTGAGGTTCAAGGAGGTTTAGCTCCTCCTTGTCTGGTTCAAAGGGGACTGCATTGGATTGAGGCGGTGGCCATTCGCTTTGAAAGTTTAGCTCTCATTTGAATTAAGGAGTTCCACTGCTCCATTAGGATAGACTTGATGAATGGTGAAAGGACCAATCCACCTCGACTTGAGTTTTCCCGGAAAGATATGAAGCTTGGAATCATACAACAAGACTTTATCTCCTTGTTGGAAATTTTTTCGAGCCACCATATGATCATGCCATTTCTTCGATCTTGCCTTGGCAATCTTGGAGTTCAGATAAGCATCATTCCTTAGTTCCTTTAACTCATTGAGGTCAAGAAACCTCTTTAGGCCGGCTCTTTCCAAATCCATGTTGAGCCTTTTAATTGCCCACCATGCCTTGTATTCAATTTCCACAAGGGGAGGTGGCGTAACCTCCATAGACTAGCCAATATGGGGACATCCCGAGAATGGTCTTGAAAGTTGTTACGTATACCGGTGGGTGCGGCAGGGACCAATCTTTTTTGTTTGAATTCACCACCTTCATCAAGATGGTCTTAATCTCTCTATTAGCTAGCTCAAATTGTCCACTGGTTTGAGGATGGTAAGGAGTGGCCACTTTGTGTTTTACCCCATATTTAGCTAGGAGGGTTTCAAAAGGTTTGTTGTTGTAGAAATGGGTACCTCCATCACTGATTATGGCTTTGGGCACTCCAAATCTGGAGAGGACATTTTCCTTTAGAAATTTAAGCACCACCCTGTGATCATTTATTTTGCAAGGAATGGCCTCAACCCACTTGGAAACATAATCAACCCCTACCAAGATGTCACCAAGATAACGAAAGGCGTAGGGAGTGGCCCAGTGAAAGAATCAATGACCCCGAACATGAATGAATCTACTACCAAAATTAGGTTCACGGGCATCATATTACAATGATAAGCCCAGTCTTTGGCATGGTCTAAGTTCTATCAGCTGGCATGACATCTTTGAAGAGATAGCCCGATGGCCGGATTCGCAGGACCTTTCCTGCATTGTCTTTTGTTAAGCAAAATGACCTCCATTAGAATTTTCATGTGGTGGATTGAGAATCACATTGTTCTTCTTCAGGCACACACACCTTCTAATGGTTGGCCAGTCCACACAATGTTGAACAAAATGGTTCCTCCCAATAATAGAGATGATTTTTGTGAAGAGAAGTATTTCTTATCCACCAGCCTTATTCAAATGGGACTTCCCTCATTTGCTAAAATAATTAGCAATATGGGCATACCATGGGGCGATTATCTGCAGCAACAAGACTCCTGTTCATCATTAATGGGAGGGGCTGGCTAGATCACATGAGCTATGATCAATATGGAGAGGTGATACGCCACCATTCTCCGCGCCTTTCTTGTTTTGATTTAGAGATTAAATTCACAGGCGGAGAACCCACACGATAAGCCTTGCCTTAGCATTTTTGTTTTAGTCAGGGTAATTTCAAGCGAGTGATGCATAAAAATAACAATGAATGACCCCACCAAATATGTTCTGAATTTGTCTAAGGCATAGACTACTGCTAGCAGTTCCTTTGTGTAATTTCTCTGTGCTTCATTAAGAGTCTTGCTCGCATAATAAACCACATAGGGCTTTCCATCTTCCCTCTGCCCGAGAACTACCCCAATGGAAAAATCACTTGCATCACACATCACTTCAAAGGGTAGTTGCTAGTTGGGTGCTCTCATTATAGGTGCAGTAGTTAGGTGTGATTTGAGCTCCTTGAAGCTCTTTTGGCACCTTCCATCCCAAACAAATATGGTATCCTTAACCAACAGCTCACAGAGGGGTTTTGCAATTTTTGAAAAATCTTTAATAAACCTCCTATAGAAACCTGCATGGCCAAGGAATTGCCTCACTGCCTTGACATTTGTGGGAGGTGGTAGCTTAGAAATAAGCTCAACCTTTGCTTTATCAACCTCAATACCCTTGTTGGAGATGACAAGTTCAAGGAAAATTCCTTGATTTACCATAAAATGGCATTTCTTTCAGTTAAGTGATGAGTCTTAAACTCATCTATTTTTAATCCATTTTTCTGGCATGCTTTTAACAATTTTATATCTATTTTTATGCCACATTATGGAATATTCACCAACTTTATGTTTTGCAGGTGTTATTTGAAAAAAGAGAGAAAACAAGCAGAAAAGAAGCAAAAAAATGTGGAAAATGCAACAGTCTTTGTCGCGACACAATTCAAGCAGGCCAAAGGAACTATGGCGCAACCAGCAACTAAATGTCGCAACAAAGCTCAGACATAACTCAATGGCTGAAAGAGAAATTTTGTTGCGACAAAGAATTTTTCTATCGCGACATTATTGAAGAGGATTGTGAAGAAAACTGTCGTGACAATCCTTGACTCCGTCGCGACAATGATTAAAGCAAAGAGCAAAGAAGCTGTGTCGCGACAATATAATTTCAGTCACAACATAAAAAGCTAAAAACTAACAGATGAACTCTGTCGTGACAAAGATAATCCTGTCGTGACAGAAATTGCTCAGATTACAACACAAGTCAGCTGAGACAACTATTTTTATGTTGAGACAAAGTTTTCAGTATCAAGCCAACTCAAGGAAGAATTTCTGTCGCAACAAAAGAAAATCATGTCGCGACATAACATTCAGAATTCACAATCAAGAGCAACAAAATTTATATCATGATAAAGATTATTTACATGCAACAACCCAAAACATGAAGTGAATTCGCTTGTCAAATGAAGATTTAGAAGAAACCTTACAAAGAAGGATGGTGACAAAGAAATTCTTGTTGTGACATGGTTAAGAGTTGAAAGCAAAACCTGTGTCGTGACAAAGAAGTTTTCTGTCGCGACAAAGAAAAATTAGGTCGCGACAGAAATTGAAGAAGAACTGAGCATAACCAAGGCAATAGTGTCACAACAAATAATTCTATGTCACAACACACAGCTCAACAAGCTAGAGGAATTAGAAGAAAACTGTCGCGAGTTAATGAGGCCCAGTAAATGTTTATCGGCTACGAGAAAATTATGTCGCGACAAACTCTAGAAGGACAAGGACATGAGAAGCTGGTTGCAAACAGGTTTGGTGTCATGACACAAGGCATTCATGTCGGGACAAGAGCAAGATTGCTGAATAAAATTTATGTCGCAACATTATCAAAGTATGTCGCAACATAATCCAAGAGCAAGCCCAAAGAACAGGTCGCGACAAAAAACTTCTGACAGGACGTGGCAGGCGAAAGCTGCAGCCATGACGGACCTTCTATGTTGCGACAAAGAGACTAATTTAGGCTAGAATTTTGGGGATCCACAACGCAATTAATAAAGTGAGGCCCAACATTGGAAAGCCTATAAATAGACGCTTCTAGGGCAATGTGCGCAGCTTCTGTAACTCCAGGACGTTTGGGTGGTTGAAGACTCTTGTATATTTTTATATATATATTTTTTATTTTCCATTTTGATTTAGTTTTAGTGTAGCTTTATTTTATTAGTTTTCCTTTAATTTTCTAGATTTGGGTATTGTATTGAAGTGCAGATTCGAGCTGGTATTTCTTTATAAAATCATCCTTTTCATTACCATTTGATTTAAATGGATGATGGAAAGTTTCTGGAGTTCATTTATTTCAATTTGTTTATGATTTCAGTGAATTTTTCTTATCAGTTAGTCATTGATATGAGTGAACCAGTTTTGAAAAGTTGAGCTCACTAGGAATGGGTCATTGATGATAGTCATTTTTCTGCATAAGGTGGAAGAAAGCTTTAATTAGAATTCTTGAATTTATTTGATTGGTATTGTTTATAAATTTGCTTGTTCTCAGTACTAGTACCGTGTACCTAATGCAAGGTACTGTATCTCGCTCTGATTTCCAAAAGGCCCTCTAAGTGACACAGAGATGGAGAATCCTGAGAGTGTGAAGACCGGTTCCTTGTCGTATAATGAACTAATACTATGGAACGAATAAACTTTGAAGGATTACTCAGATAGATCACCAACTTACTTATAATTTGAGGATGGTTAAATGAAGTATCTGTTTAATCACTCAGAGGTCTCTCCTGTTTATGCTAAATTGATTCTAATCCCGTGTTAGCAAAGATCTAATCAAGGAGATGAAAATTTTCATCAGAAGTGTAGGATGAGGTGTCAATCAAATTGGAGAAAGCACGTAATATCACGTCTATGAGAGCGAAATTATTTAGTCTTAAGATCTGATGTGATAAGAAAGAAAAATATTAAATCTTATAAAGAGGGTTACATATTACAAATGGCCGAGTTAAGAATCATGTCTCATAAATGAATATGAACCTTTAATCAGTGAAAAGTATGGTTGAGGGAGAAATCCAAACTATACTACCTTACATCTTTAACAAACTCAGTTTTCCAATTTATGGTTGGGCTATGAATCGAAATGATGCAAAAATTGATTATTATTAATTGATCCATGTCCAGTTTTGTCTCACTCAGTGAATCCTCAACCCCAATTTTATTAAACTTTTTTTTTTTTTTTGTATATTAAAGATTTCAGTCTAGGACTACATTTTTTGTCCTCTTATCATCATAACAGTGGAGTTCAAATAGTAATGATCTTAAGTAGTTGGGGTAGTTAGTCTTTTGATTTATCATCCTTCCTCATGAGAATGATATCTGGACTTTAAATATCCACTTTTATTACTTGTGACACATGCACGATGATCAAGACCACACACACAAATTTTAAATGAATCATTTAAAAAAAAAAAGAACAAATCCATTTTTTCATGTATATGAAAATTGGTCTGAAAAGTTTTGGCCCGGATTCTTGTGTTTGCAGAAAAGTTCTTAATTAGCGATGCAAAAAGTTTGGCATGCGATCACATCATACGAGTTTGGTCTCCTGATAAGCACGAGTTTTTCAATGCATACATTTTAGAGCAGGTCTGAGTTGGTCGGGCCTCCTCAAAGTACCTCCATGTATGGTGATGTCATCTATGTACACTTCCATAATGCGTTGCACCATATTACTGAAAATACTAAGCATACACCTTCGGAATGTGTAAATTACGTACAAGGCCAAGGGCATTCTTACATAGGCATAAGTTGAGGGCAAGTGAAGGTGGTCTTCTCCACAGTTCCTCCTAGCGATTTCTATTTGAAAATATCTGGAATAGCCATCTAGAAAACAATAAAATGGGTGACCAAAAACTCTCTCTAGAAGTTGATTAATGAAGGGCAAAGGAAAATGGTCCTTCCTTGTCACTGCATCTAGCCTCCTGTAGTCTATACATACTCTCCAACCCGTGGTAAGGCGTGTAGGCATATCTTCTCCTTTCTCGTTCTGTACAATAGTCACCCCCGACTTTTTGGGTACAACCTAAGTAGGACTCACACAGGGTACATTTGAAGGGAGTAGATAATCTGACCTGAGTAATTTAAAACTTGATCATACTTTACCTCTTGCATGCTCAAGTTCAATCATCTATGTGGTTGTCGCACTGGTTTGGCTTCCTCTTCCATGTAAATGTGATGAGTGCAAACCAAAGGGCTAATTCCCTTTAAATAAGAGATTTGCCATCCAATGGCTTGTTTTCACTTCCTGAGGTTTCCAAGCAAATTGTCTTCCTGTGAGGCATTTAAAGATGAAGAAATAACCACAGGGCATTGGTTGCCCTCTTCCAAGTATGCATATTTCAATTTTGTGGGGAGGGGCTTGAGATCAAGCTTTAGGGGCTCTTCCTTTTCTTTGTCTTTCTTAGTTAACAAAGGAGGATTTCTTCCTTCTTTTTCCAATGACAAAAAACAACACATAAATCTAAGGGTTCATCCAGTTTTTCAAGAAGCTCTGCTAATTCCTCTATCAATTCTTCCTGTAGCTGCAGTTGCTCACACTGTTCTTCCATAATGGTGTCAATCAAACACACCTCTTCTAGGTCTTCTTCCTCGAGGTGAACATGCTTTTTGCTAAGATGAAAAATGTTGAGTTCCTGGTATCATGTGCCAAATGTAGTTGCATAACCCCACTTTATTGATTGTGAGGTGCATTTGAGGTAGCCAAGAAGGGTCTCCCAAGTATGATGGGCATAAAATTGGCTCATTCTGCTACTAGCTCGGTGTCGAGAACAACAAAGTCCATTGGGTAGTAGGAATTTTGTTCTTTGCACCAAAACATCTTCGCAGTGCCCTTAGAGATTTTTGCGACTGTCTGCCCAAGAGATAAGGTGATGGTGATGGGTTTCAATTCTCTTAGCCCCAGCTGCTTATAAACTGAGTAAGGTAACAAGTTTACACTAGCTCCCAAATCCAACAATGCTTTTTCTACACAAGTTCCCCCAATGTTCATTGAAATGGTAAGACACCCTGGATCCTTGTATGGCAGAGTTTTGCCTTTGTGCAGTGGAACTCACCGCTCACATAAAAAGGCTTTCTTATCCACATTCAGTCCTCTCTTTCTGATTACTACTGGAAGTCTTTTAGAAACTTGGCATAGGTTGGAACTTGCTTAATCATGTCTAAGAGGGGGATGTTGACTTTCACTTACCTCAACACTTCAAGAATCTCAGTTTGGTTGTTCACCCTCTTTTTTCCTCTTAGTTCTTGAGGAAATGGTGGAGGCATGCCCTTCTTCATCATATCTTCCTTGATCACTATCCTTTCTGGCTCCTCATCTTGCCATTCTTTAGCTTCATCAAGTGGTTTAGGCATTGGTTGCTCAACTTTTTGCTTTCGAGGTGATACTTTGCTTTCTTCATCCATTTGAGGAGTAGTTTCGCTCGAGTCGGCTATTTCATGAACTCCTGAGGTTTCTTTGAGTTTGTGAGGGGAACTTCCTTTTTCTTATGCTTGATGTTGATTAGTTTAGCCTAGAGATGGAATCTTTGCGAGGTCATCAATTTCACAGGCAATTTCATTTTCTGGAACCCATCTATTCTCTTGTTCACAGTGCTTTCCTGATTATCGACCCACAGTTTAAGTTTGCACATTAAGCGCTTTTACGCTCTTCACAAAGTTACCTACTACCTTGCTCAAATTTAGAATGGCTTACTCAATTGGAGAATTTGACTGTGGTTGTGGTGGCTGAGAAGTTGAAGCATACTATGGAGGAGTAGGAGGTGCATACTGTGGAGGTTTTGGCTTCAATGAGAGATGTGGATGATTTCTCCAATTAGGGTTGTAAGTGTTGCCATATGGTGCATTAGTTGATGGTTTGAATTGACCAACAACATTTTCTTGTTCCACTAACATCTCCCTCATTACTGGAATAGTTGGACATTGTTCTCCCAAATGCTCAGTGGACTGACAAATGAAGCATGACTTATTTGGCATAGGAATCCCAGTCACTACTTGCACCTCATGCTGGTTTCTCATTTCCAGTTCTTCCAACTATTGAGCTAAGGTTGAAACTTTGGCTTTCATGTTCATGTCCTCCGGAAAAAAGTACATGCCACCCTTTGTACTGGGTTGAGGTCTCATACTTTCCATCTCCCTTGGGTTAGGCTCATCCCAACCTTTTGAGGCTTTAACTACATAACTCAGGAAATCCAAAGCTTCCTCTGGATTTTTGCTCAAGAAGTCTCCTCCACATAATTACTCCGGCGGTTGCTTCATGGCGGGAAATTCCATCATAAAAATAGTTGACCCGACGGCCATGTATCAAACCCATGGTGAGACAAGCATTGAGCGCTTCCATATATCTCTCTAGCATGCATAAATTTTTTCATTCTCATTATTTGAGAAGGTGGGAAATCCTACCTCTTCATTTATTTGTTTTGTGGTGGAGAAGAATTTCTTAAAATTTCATTTGCATCTCGATCCGTTGAATCTTTTGCCAAATTTTTGCTTTATCCTTCAATGTGAAAGGAAAGAGTTTAAGCCTCATTAAATCCACAGTGGCAATCTCCTCCTTGAAGGTGTTGCAGACCTTTTCAAACTCCCTTACGCGAATAAGGGTTCTCACTCTCCATGCCAAGAAAAGTGGGAAGGAGTGGCACAAGGTAAGGTCTAATAACCATTCGCTCAGTTGGAGGCACTATGCAGGAGGGTGCACTCATCTGAGGAGGGTGTATGTGGTCCCTCATGGATCTAATGCATTAAGATCCCTTTCCACTCCCTACTGACTCTGTTGTTCTTTATGTGGAGGTTCCATTAGGTTTAAGTTTAGGCCTAATTCAGAATCTGATTCCTGTGGAATACTGACTTTGACTAATCTGGCTTATGAATTCTTAAACCACTAGAACATAAACCCCTACATGAAAAACAGGACAACACCAAAAAGAAACAAAAACAATTCTACCAAAAGGATTAATGTTAGCTAAAAATATATATAAAGAATATAAAAACAGTGAAATGAAATTGAGTAACCTAGCAGTAAACTACTAGAAAGAATGATAAGAGAAAAGATATTCACTAGAGCTTGTGATGAGGATCACAAGTGTTCAATACATTGTCATTTGCACTAAGGTACCATCCCCGGCAACGACACCATTTGATTCATGACCCAGTGTGGGGTATTAATCAACAAAATTTATAACCTAATACCTCATACTAGCGTAGCATAGCTACAATAGCATAGTGGTTCTAGGGTCGTCTACAGAGATGGGTTTTCTTCATGGAAATGACTTACAGTGTGGATTATGCTGGTGGTTTCTCTTTGGATATTGGGGTTGTGATAAAAGGGGTTGGTTTTAATGGTTAAAACTGAAAATAAAATAGATTAAAATGTGGAAAGAGGTCCCTTGAAGTATCAGGACACTAGGCTTAGGTTCTTTAGGCAAATTAAGGGGTTTCCAGGTCTTTACCTTGCATTGGGGAGGATAAGATATAGTTATCTCCCAAACCGGATCTTCATTTAGCTATAAAAACTAACCCTCGTTACATATCTTTGAAAATGGCATTCACTTCCCATTAATGGTCTCAGTTAGTAAAAACACATGTCTCATTGACTCACCTTCTAATGGCTCATAAGTGATAACTAACGAACATCACTAGATCTAGCATTAAGTATCCAATGAGCCCTAAAAGCTTACCAAATATTAACCATTCAAGGTGACTCGAAGGGATCAAAACCTAAAGTTGAAGGAAAGAACATTAATGACAGTGAATACCTGCGTGAAAAACATGGAAACCCTTAGTTTGCCTTAGGATCCTTTACCTAGTAGCCTTCTACTTCAAGGAGAAAGGGGTTTTAGCCACTCATCCTTTGAGAAATCATCCTCGGTGGTTGTGATGAGAAAGAAAGAAAATGAGGCGGGAAAGCGGGGCTTGTGAAAGCTTTGAAACTCAATAATCAAATAGTTTTCTTACAAAGTCTTCATTTCGGGTATTATATACCACCAAATCAATACAAATTACCAAAGTGTACAAAATAAACACTATTACATAAGGAGAAATTGGGATGAAAATAAAAAGAAACCAACAAAAAGTCAAATGTTTTAGAGGGTTGCGAAAATTTCGTAACCCTTGCGAATTTCTGCAAGGTTGCTACTGCATCTTCTTTTTTGGTTCTGCTTTTGCCTTCTTCTGCTCTGAAGCTCTGAAGTTCTATTGATTTCTTCATGCTTAAGCTGAATCCCAATCTTCAAGATGTATAGCCTTTAAAAACAATAAAACTTGCCACAAAATTTGATTAGTAATCCTGCTAGGTCATAACACCTGCATTTGGGTTAATTAAAATTTTGATTACTACACAAAAAGTGCTTAAAAACTGGAGTGTTAAGAGTATGAAATAGCACTTTTTAGGTAGTAATCACATCATTTCTCTTTCATTTCCACTTCATTTCATCAAATTTTCATTTTGGCATATACACTTCTTCATTTATGACCCTTGGGTCCTTATTTTGACATTTTTACCAAATTAACCTTGTCCCTTGTATAATTTTTGGGTTTTATCATTTTTTTTTATCAATTTTCATTTTTAGCAATTTAAACATCAGAAAAATACAATTTAATTTATTTTTTGCCCTAAACATGTTATAAAACTGTTATGATATTTTCAGAGCGATACAAGTTCGTCCACTTCACTTTCAAAATTTGACTCCTCTTATAAGTATGAACCTTCTCGAGAATTAAGCAGAGATGTCGATTCAGCTTGAACTCTTCTTAGTTCAACCATGGTTGCCTCTAGGTTAGACATTTCCTATTGTGGCGGTTGACTCATTTCATTTTGAACATAAAACCTAGGCAAACCATCTTGAGAATTGTCCATATCACCCATTAAGATTTCATTTTCAACTTGGACCATGGTCAAATTAGCTTGATATCTTCTCACTTCAGTCATAGTTTTTTCTAGACTTTCCTTAGCCATTTGAGCCCTAGACTCCATTTCAGCCCTTGACCTAGCTAATTTAACTATGGTATCTTCCAAGCTTGATCTTTGGACATGTGGAGAATGGGAAGTATCTTGTCTCTCTTCACATGATGTGCTTGAGTGATGATCCCATCCAATATTAAAATTTCTCAAGTATGGGGTACCTCTATACAGAACAAGACACGTCGGCATTTGTGGGCTCTGCATTTGATTTCTCACTCTTTAATGATGTTCACTGACTGTTGGACTCACTCTTAGTTGTTGAGTGAGAAGGGACATTTTTGTCATCTATTCTACAAAAGGGTCCATTGTGGTTGAAACCTACAAAACAAAAACAAAAACTTCAAAGCAAATAAAACAAAGATAAAAGATATGCACAAACAAGAAAAGAAAAGAAAAACGAAAAGACCAAAAAATCCAAAATGAAGGATGTGTATCATGTAATTTGTTCTGGCGGCATTTCGAACGATAAATCAAATATTTATATTAAGATAATGGCGTGGCGCCTATTTTCCGCAAATTGCGACATCCTCGATAATAGACGGATATCGATGCTAATCTGGAAGTTCGTTCACCATTATAAATGGGACGGAAGAAAGGATTGTTTGATAGTTGGGTGATGAATGAGCTAAACTAAACTGTGATCTGAGTAAAGTCTAACACCGAGAAGAAATTATGATTACCGAAGCTAGGTTTCGTTTAATAAACTCAATTATATGGTGCGTTCAGTTTGAATTACGACGTTTTCCGTCATGTTCTGTTGACGGTTTCTTTGGCGTAACTCATTCTTTTCTAAAGCGATGGATGTGGAAGGTTCTGGTAGCATCTCGCACTCAGCAAACTCATGTTACAGGACTGTTCCAAACAGCCAGCTCAGCTGGTGCGTTATCTCTGTGTGGTGACGGCGACATTTCATGCATGGTGTTCAAATTGTCCATTCCAGTCTCGAATTAGGTCCTAGGTATGTTAATAGAGATGAATCATCAGCAAGCATGAGACTAGAATGGGAACGTTGTGTAATGAGATTCAAAGGTTCAAAGATTTACAAATTAAGCACAACACCATGATTCATTTGTCAAACGACATCAAAACCCTAGAAATGATATTAAAAGCTCAGCAGAGAAATACAACCATAGAAAGAAATGAAAAAGCAAGAAAATAGAAGAAGATGATAGATGAAACCCATTTCTTCTCTTCAAATCTTCTTCTTCTTCTTCTTCAAGGCAAAGAATCGATCTCCCCAAGAGAGATTTGCTTTTGGGTGTTTCCACCCAAAGGATCTTCTCCTTTTTGCCTCCACGAGCACCTCTCGTTGAACTCCCCTCAAATGCCCTCATTTCTTTATTTTATCAAGCCCAGCAAAAAGAGGGCATGAAAAATGGAAGCAAACACTTTGGGCTCTGAGCCGCTACAGCGTGGGAGATCTCTGTTTATGACATGGAGGAAATGGCTAACCACAAGGAAGGCTATGAAGCGGCCACTATACCGTGGAAGGTTGCTTCATAGCCTTGAAGGTGCATCTTCTTCTTGTTTTTGCATCCTTCACTTCCGACTATCGTAACTTGCACATCCGGACTCAGAATCACGCGATTTTGGTGTTTACGAAAATCCATCGAAGTCTAGAATCTGCTCATGCCAATGAGGGAGTTGTAGATGGACATCACATCGGCGAAATGATCACATGTTCTTTGTAGTTGCACGTGAAACTACTTGGAATTTTTCTTTGATTTCATTCATTTCCGCTCAATGGTTGGCCTAATCTCAAAATTGAGAAATTAGAGCATTAGAACACTTCTTTATATCATAAAACTACTCAAACCTAAGTAAAACATGAGGATAAAATGAGTATTTAAGATACTCATTAATGAGACCAAGATTGAGATGACTGAAGGCATAATGAGAGAATGACTTTGGTCACATTGTCACTTACAAAGTCACAGTGAGGAATCAAGATGAGATTTTTATATGAATCCAATATGAATGTGCTTACCATTCATGTGTTGTTTAACATTATTGAATGTGTAGACAAAAGTTTTAGGTTTGGCGTTGTTAGAAGCGACAAGACTAAGACTCGTATGATGCTATTTATTTTATAATAAAGAGCAAGGCATACACTCTTTTATTTTTGGCAAGAGAATAGTTGCTCCGCCATCGCATGCATTCCATACTACACGTGTTAGACGACCAACTGGGAAGCGAGATAATGGATCTCTGCTTCTTCGTTATATGATTACTAGAAATCCTAGATATGAATTTCATTTTTCCTTACCCTTTGTGACTTTTGACTATATCATGATGTGATGAGTCAATGTTGGCTATCTTAGAAAGTATCCCATAGTCATGGAATGATTCGGCTTTGCAGAACATTCCTAAAAAAACGAGTTAACTCAAATTTGATTGGTATGAGGACGAAAGAAAGAGTATTCTTTGTTTATACACTCGTTACTTGTATTTACCGACCATGGATTCTTGGGCAATTGAATAATACTTGATGTGTATTAAGAAAGATACTTGGGGTAAATAAGCACTTATTTTCATTTTGAGGTTTATGTCTCCTATATGGCTACGTAAGGTTTGTATTGGAGCTCTCACCATCAATGTGCTTCAGGTCGCACGATTCGTTCACTTGCATGAATTATTTTCCATTTGAATTATTAGGATGATGTTTGTGATGAGCCAAGCCTAACATGGGCGAGCGGTAGACGTTGGATTATGGGCATGAATCGCTTAAGTGGGCTTTACCGTACTTGTAACTCATGAAACACATTCAAGGGATGTGTCTACAACACATCCCTTAGATGTGTCTCCCTGAAAATATATCGGAATTCCTATAAAAATACAAATGCACAAACACCTATGAATTAACATAGTTATATTCACGAAAAGTTACTATTTGATACCATCTCTCTTAATCACATCCTGAAGATATTTAAACCCAAGAAGAGTGTTTGCACTGTGATTCCAAAACACAATTTTGGTAATCTATTTCTTGCTTGAAGCATTGAAAACATAGGATTCGAGTTCAACAAGTAAATACCCGCTTCCACATAAATAATCATGTTTGCTTGCAAAACCATAGAAAACTCATTACCGCCTATATCCGGAATCTCCAAATTAATTTCAAGAAAAAACCCACATGATCACAAATAATATTAATAACTCACACATAAAAGGATAACCCTGGTGCCTGGTGGGTTGGAGTTATAGATGAGAAATGGGTTGGTCCAGCCCATTTTAGCCCAACCCGAGCAGACCACAGACCAAAATAAGTCGAGTTAATATGACCCACTTTTATTGGGGCCAACCAACCCGACCTTAAGCGAAGCTGGCTACGGGCTAAAATAGGTTAAACAGACCAAAATATTTAAAAATATTAAAATATATAATTTCTTATCATTTCATGCAACCCAGTATATTTATTATTCTTCCACTACACTTTTTATTTTGTTTATTTTATTCTCATTTCACATACCTAATATTTTATTCGATCTTTGTACTTTTAAGCCAAAATATTAATTCTAAACTTGAAAAGAAGCGTATTTGTAAAGGATTTGAACAAAATGTTTATTTTAATATTTTATTATCACTAGACTTGTCCCCAATTACTTTTTCAAGTACTTTTACAAATAAAATATTAATTTTAAAGTAAATTGAAAAATATATTTATTGACCTTTCCTTGAGGATTTGAACATATAAATCAAAATGGGCTAACCCAACCCAAACACGAGTGGCCCCACCTGTAACACCCCGAAATATACCCTAGTCGTTTTCGACATGTTTAAGTATTTTTGTAACAATTTGAAAGTTTAACGTGAGTTGAATGCGAAACACGGAAATGAGAGACCACCAAATTTACAAGTGAGACAATTTTGTAATTAGTCCAAAAGGGGGCTTAAAAGTCCTAATGTGAAAAGACTAGGGCAAAATACAATAAAGAAAGGAAAGTTTATTTATAATAGAAGAGTTATAGGCCAAAAAGCAAATAAAGAAAACTTAAAACCAAAAATGGGTTTTTGTCTAGACGAACATGGCCTTAATAAATCCATGATTTAAGACCAAATTGGTCTCAAAGAGGGAGAAACCAGGATGGGAGAAGGGAAGAGGAAGAGAAGAAGAAGAGAAGAAGGAGAGCTGGCCAAAAGAGTATGAAACCGAATTTATGTATGAATTTCCATGCTTTGATGGTTATAATCTTACCGAATCTAGGAGTTTTGTAGGGTTTCATCTTAACCCCGAGAATTTATGTCAAGTAAGGTGGGTAAAACCCACATAGCTGGAATAGTGTAGTCTTCCTTTGTGGATGGTTCATGGTTTAATTATGAGTAGTTGAGTTAGGGTTTTAGAACAAACCCTAATAATCATCATAATTAGTTTGTGTATGGAGTCTTAACCCATATTAGAATTATTTTGGAAGGAATCTTGATATGTTTTGAAAGAAAGATGTACTGGTGAGAGAAGAATTGAATAGAAAAGATATTCCAAAGTGAATTTGAAATGGTTTTGATGTGTGTTTGAAGTGTAGAGTTGATTGGATATCAAAACATGGAAAAATTGGTGAAAAATACACATTCTGGGCATTTTCGGGTGAAAAATACCCGAGCATGTACGGTACATATTGAACATGTACCAGTACACCTGATGCAGTTTCGCATTTTGTAGGTTTTAGATAATTTTGGCCATAACTTCCTCATTTCTTATCCGATTTGAGTGATTCAAGTGGCCAATTAAAATAGACTTCAAGGAGAACCATCTATATAGAGATAGATATCATCAAATTCTGACTCTAAGTGGTCGAAAAATCCACTCAAAGTGAGGCTATGTGCAAGCCAATTCTGCATCAGTCTTGAACATGGAAGTAGTCGAGATTGTTTGGACTGCTTCCAGTTAGGTGCTCGAATTGGGTGATTCCAGTTGGAATAGAACCCTTAGAACCTTAGTTTTAAAGGAGTACAAAGAACCAGTGTCAAATATGGAGACAAGGCACTGGAAAAATGAATATTGCAAACTGTCCCTCGGGAAAATCGGTAAACCGACTAGTTGGCATGAAAATGCCATAACTTGAGTTTAGATGATCCGATTGGAGTGATTCCAATTTCTAAGTAAAGTTGATTCATTGAGAGAATAGAATACATGATTGATGTGTAAATACATAGGCATTATACTATGCAAGTATGTGAAATTCCGTATGTAATAGTAACATGAAAATGTAAGGAAATCTGAAAATGCATAGATGTGTTCATGAAATAATAATACGATGGGGGAATTTGGCTTGAACCGACACGTGACCATTAACGTGAATTACAATCTTTCATGAACACATAATGTGGCTAAGAATGCCCTATTATAAGAGAGTATGTTACTGAACTCATATAATTGTAAAACTACCTAAGACCAGTTATTAAGAGAACACAGCCTCACATCTGATTAGTGCTCCGGCACTCCTGATTAGTACTTTGGTACTCCTGATTAGTGCTACGGCACTCTGATTAAATGCTGAGTACTCTTGATTAAGTCTTCACGGCACTCCTATCTGTTAAGTGCTCACGGCATAATAACATATAGTATCTTGGGTGCCAATGTGTTGTGTTTTAATTCATTTCGTATTACTGGTCGAGGAAGTCAAACAGTTATATGATAAGACTCTGAATAAAGAATAAGATTAAAGATCTGAATGTACTTGATAAGTTCTGTAGTACCTACGGGTACTCCTGTATCTGATCTGTTCTGTAGTACCTTCGGGTACTCCTGTATCTGAGTAAGCTCTGTAGTACCTACGGGTACTCCTGTCTCTGATTAAGTTATGTAGTACCTTCGGGTACTCCTGCATCTGAATAAGTTATGTAGTACCTTCGGGTACTCCTGCCTCTGATTAAGATCTGTAGTACCTACGGGTACTCTATGTCTGATTAAGCTATGTAGTACCTCTTGGGCCTCCATATCTAAATGTAGTTTTGGTTTACGATTAAGTCACGTCTCTAAATTGAGTTATGTAGTACCCCTCCCGGGTACTCACGTATCTGATAAGTCCACGTATGCGAGATTGAATCTTGTAGTACCTCACAGGTACTCTTGTATACGAATAAGTTAGTCTCAGTTCAAGTCACATCTCTGCAAGTTCTATAGTGCCTACGGGTACTCCTGTATTCGATTAGGATTACTGTAGTACCTATGGGTACTCTGTATTTCATCAATTTCATGTATGAGATACCTGCCTGCTCTAGGGGGTACTTGTATGTTAAGTGCGTGGTACTACGAGGTACTCACATGTAGATTAAGTTTTGTGGTACTGCGGGTACTCCTGTATTTGATAAGGTTCACAGCCAGTACTTGCAGGTACTCGTATGTTAACATAAGTATAAGTTACGTAGTACCCAAAAGGTACTCTTGTCTACGATAACATAAGAAGTATAAGTTCTGTATTACTCACGGGTACTCTCGTATCGGTAAAGCAAGTACAAGTTCTGTAAAATAAGTATAAGTCATTAGTACTCACCCGAGTACTCGCATTATCGACCAAGCAGTATAAAGTCGATTAGTACTAAAGGGTACTCTCGTATCGCGTAAGATAAGTATAAGTTGCGTAGTACCACTTGAGTACTCGTATGATAAATTAAGTATATGTATACGGTATGATACGTACACCGCTGTAAGACTGTCGCCATGCACGATAATAATATCTGCATCGTCTGTCGACCTTGTATGTAATCTGATGATGATTAGTTCGACTTATTGTACCACCTCACGGATACCCTTCGCTAAGGATAAGATCAGTGAATAAGTATATGCTCCGTAAGATGGAGTATAAGTTCGTAAGATAAATATATGCTCTGTAAGACATGTATAAGATCTGAAATACATGTTAATAAAGTTAATAAGACCAGTATAAGTTAGTAAGATAAGTATATGCTCGTAAGATCGGTATAAGTTAATAAGATAAGTATATGCTGTAAGACATGTGTAAGATCTGAAATAAGTACTATCCAGTTAATAAAGTAAAGTATAAGTTAAAGTAAGATAAGTGGATTACCGTAATCTTTAGTATAAAGATTTGAAATACGATATAAGTTAAAGTAAGACCGGTATAAGTTTTGTAGTACTTTATGAAGTACTTAGTATAAAAATAAGTTCTGCATTATCGGTATACATTCGGTAATTTCGGCGATACCTACGGGTACCTCCGAATAAGGGTAAACTTCCGTAGTATAAGGATAAGTTATGTAACTCCTACGGAAGTCCTGAATAAACATAAGCACATTAAGTATAAGTTGGAATGAGAATAAGATCGCCAGCTCCTACGGGAGATCCAAATAAGCGTAAAATTTGTTATAAAAAAGAAGTACTCGTATAAGCTCATAATATATTATAAGAATTTATATTATCTATTGTGTTTTATCACGTTAAATGTGTATATGCATGAGAAATGTTTCCCCCTTAAAAGTAAAAGCTTAGCGGGTTTTAATCAGGTGGTATAGGAAGGCGTCGGCGAAACATCATGTCTGACTCGTGACACACACTTGTAGGGGTTCACTACATGTAGTTTCGTGCTACGATTTGTAGTGTAAAAGTGTAAAGTTTGTATTTGTAAATGGGACTCGATAAATGTATAGGTCATTATTGGTCTGTTATAATATGGAGCCCATTACCGGGTATAATTTGGTTTTAAAAAAATCGAATTAAAGTCAAGATCTGATCTACTTTTGAACTTTCGGTTCGGATAACCATTTGAGTCGGGCCAAGGGAGATCGGGAGTGTGACAAGTGAGCGCCAGAGCCTAGGTTTAGGCGTTTCTGGATAAGTCTCGGATTAAGGATGCACCTACATAGTAATGTGTTGGCTGTGCGGATGTCACATCACACGTATATCGGCTAGAATGAATGCGGTACCAATCCGATAAGAGATTAAGGCAGGGAGATGTAGTTACGATGGAGCTTTGATGCAAACAGAGTGAGAGTCACGCTCCGACACGTAAAAGATATGAAAGAAAGGATACGATATAGAGCAAGTACATGCTAGAGTGTAATTTCGAGGAATGAAATTCTTATAAGGGAAAATTGTAACACCCGAAATATACCTAGTCGTTTCGACATGTTTAAGGTATTTTGTAAAAGCAATTTGAAAGTTTCGTGAGTTGAATGCGAAACACGAAATGAGACACAGAAATTACAGAATTAAGGACAATTTTGTAATTAGTCCGAAAATAGGGCTTAAAGATCTAATGTAGAAAGACTAGAAACGAAATACAAATAAAAGGAAAGTTTATTTATAAATAGAAAGAGTTATGGGTCAAAAAGCAAATAAAGAAACTTAAAACCAAAAATGGGTTTTTGTCTGAGCCAAACATGGCCTTAACAAATCCATGATTTAAGACCAAATTGGTCTCCAAAGAGGAAGGAAGCTAGGATGGGAGAAGGAAGAGGAAGAAGAAGAAGAAGAGAGAAGAGAAAGAGGGAGAGCCAAGCCAAAAAGAGTATAGGCCCCGAATTTATGTATGAATTTCCATGCTGATAGTTATAATCTTACCCAAATCTAGGAGTTTTTGCTCAAGGTTTTCATCTTAACCCAAAATTTATCATCAAGTAAGGTGGGTAAAAGGCCCCACATGGCAAAAGATGGGTATGGAATCCTTCCTTTGTGGATGGATTCATGGTTTTAATTATGAGTAGTTGAGTTAGGGTTTGGAACAAGAGCCCTAACTAATCATCATAATTGGTTTGTGTATGGGTCTTAACCCATATTAGGAGGGTGTTTTGGAAGAGATGCCCGATATGTTTTGAAGAAGATATGTAATTGAGAGAAGAATTGAATAGAAAAGAGATTCCAAAGTGAATTTGAAATGGTTTTGATGTGTGTTTGAAGTGTAGAGTTGATTGGATATCAAAACATGGAAAAATTGGTGAAAAATACACATTCTGGGCATTTTCGGGTGACATGTACCGGTACACCTTGAACATGTACCGGTACATGTTGGGTTCTGGTCGTTTTTGGCCAACGTGCATTTTATGGGCCTTTTGATACCTATTAAGTTCTGTTGTGAGTTTCGTATTTTGGCCATAACTTCCTCATTTCTTATCCTATTTGGAGTGATTCAAGTAGGAAATTAAAATAGACTTCAGGAGAACCATCCATATAAAAATAGATATCGTCAAGATTCTGACTCTAAGTGGTCAGAAAAATCCACTCCAAAGTGAGAAATTTATGTGCAAGCGATTCCTGCATGGAGTCTTGAACATGGGAGTAGTAGGGTTGTTTCGAACGTAACTTGAGTTCGGTGCTCAATTAGGTGATTTCAGTTGGAATAGAACCATAGCACCTTAGCTTTAAAGGAGTACAAAGAACCAGTGTCAAATGGAGACAAGGCACTGGAAAAATGAATGTACAAACTGTCCCTCAGGAAATCGAGGTAAGCCCAGACTAGTTGGCATGAAAATGCCATAACTTGGAGTTTAGATGATGATCCAGTGGAGTGATTCAATTTCCTAAGTAAAGTTGATTCACTGGGGAATAGAGATACATGATTGATGTGAATACATAGGCATTATACTGTGCAAGTATGTGAAATGCCGTATGTAATGGTAACATGAAAATGTAGGAAATCTGAAAATGCATAGATGTGTTCATAAAATAATAATACGATATGAAATTTGAAAGCGAACCGACCACGTGACCATTAGCGTGAATTACAATCTTTCATGAACATAATGTAGCTAAGAATGCCCTATTATAAAGTATATTCGCGAACTCATATAATTGTAAAACTACCTAAAACCGATTTATTAAGAGAACACGGCCTCCACAATGCGATTAGTGCTCCGGCCCGCTCGGTGCGTACTTTTGTTGCTCTGATTAGTGCTCAGCATCTGATTAATACTTTAGTACTCCCGATTAGTGCTCGGCACTCCTGTCTGTTAAGTGCTACCGCACTTAAATGCTTGTATAGTATCTTGGTGCCAATGTGTTGTGTTTTAAGATTCATTTCGTATTCTTGGTGAGGAAGTCAAAACGGTTATATGATAAGACTACGAATAAAGAATAAGATTAAAGATCGAATGGCCTTGATAAGGATTAAGCGTACCTGGGTACTCACAATATCACGATCACATTCACGTAGTACGCCAGTGCTCACGTATCTGATAAGCTCGCAGCTAGTACCTCTGGTGCTCACAATCTGCGATTGGATTATGTAGTGCGCCGGGTACTCCTGCATCTGAATAAGTTATGTAGTACCTTCGGGTACTCCTGCCTCTGATTAAGATCTGTAGTACCTACGGGTACTCCTATATCTGATTAAGCTATGTAGTACCTACGGGTACTCTTGTATCTAAATAAGTTCCGTTTCTGATTAAGTCCTGTCTCTGATTGAGTTATGTAGTACCTACGGGTACTCACATGTCGATAAATCCATATACCGGGCAAGTCACGTAGTACCTACGGGTACTCTTGTATACGAATAAAGTTCGAGTCTCGGTCAAGTCACATCTCTGCTTGAAGTTACATAGTACCTACGGGTACTCTGTATTCGATTAGGATTACCTTAGTACCTATGGGTACTCTCGTATTTCATCAAGTTTTTGTAGTACCTAGGGGTACTCTGTATACGATTAAGTGCAGCGAATGCACTGCGAATGCTGCATGCCGATTAAGTTTTGTGAATGCATACGGTACTCACATGATAAGTTACCCATGGTACAGGTACTCGTGCTCGATAACATAAATTATAAAGTTACTGTAGTACCCCGAAGGTGCTCTTGTCTCAGAAACATAAGTATAAGTTACGTATTACCCGGAATTTTCGTGTCGATCGCGTAGTCTGAGTTACGTAAAGAATGAGTGCAAGTCCGGTGGTACCTACAGTGCTCTATTATCGATAAAGCAGTATAAGTCGGTAGTACCTAAGAATTGCTCTCGTATCCGTAAGATAAGTATAGGATTAAGTAGTACCACGGAGTACTCTGCTTGATAAAATAAGTATATGTATCACATTATGATCTGTACGCTGTAATTCCAATGTCCATACGTAATAATATCTGCATATATGCGATCGACCTTGTATGTGATACGATGATGATTAGTTCGACTTATTGTACCTACGGATACCTTCGCTGGGGATAAGATCCGTAAGATAAGTATATGCTCGTAAGATCCAATAAGTTCGATAAAGATAAGTATATGCTCTGTAAGACATGTATAAGATACGAAATACATGTCGAGTGTGAACCCGATATAGGGTCCGTAGATAAGTATATGCTTCGTAAGATCAGTATAAGTTCCAGTAAGATAAGTATATACTCTGTAAGACATGTATAAGATCTGAAATACATGTCAAGTTACGTAAGACCGATTATAAGGATTAGTAAGATAAGTGATATAAGTTACGTAATACTATTATAAGATTTGGAAATGCAATTATAGGATTCAGTAAGACCCGATTATAAGTTTTTGTAGTACTTACAAGTACTTAGTATAAGAATAAGTTACGCATTATCGGTATACATTAAAGTAATTTAAAGCGATACCTCTGGGTACCTCCGAGATAAGGAGTAAACTAAGTAGTATAAGGATAAGTTACCGCAACTCCTAAAGTCTGAATAAACATAAGCTTTATTAAGTATAAGTTACGAATGAGAATAAGATACCTTAACTCCCTACAGGAGATCCAAATAAAGCGTAAGGCTTTATTATAAAAGAAGTACTCATTATAAGCTCATAATATAAATGCATGAAATTTATATTATCTATTGTATTTATACGTTAAATGTGCTTCAACCATAAGAAATGTTTCACCATTAAGCGTAAAGCTTAGCACGGGTTCTAATCCGTGTAGGTACAAGAGAAGGCGTCGGCAAACATCCACTTCTTGGGCGACACACACTTGTAAGGAGTTCACTACATGTAGGTTCCATGCTCTGATTTGTAATTGTAAAAGTGTAAAGTTTTGTATTTGTAAATGGGACTCGATGATGCCAGTCATTATTGATTTTGTTATAATATGTGAGCCATACCCACAGGTATAATTTGGTTTAAAAAAATCAGTAAAGAGTCGATCCTGATCTCGCCCCCGAACTCGGTTCGGATCCTCCATTTAGGTGGACCCAGGGGAATCGAGGTGTCTTCCCACCATAGACTGTCGCCCAAACCAAATGGCTCAAGGCTTATTCGGGCTTTTATTTTTACGGTTCAACCCTCCTAAGTTTTGGGCCAATCCATTATATCCTATCAGACTTAACCCATATTCTTATCTCTAATTAAAGTGATGATATAAAAATACAGATTAGATAAAACTCAAATTTATCTGCCCAGCTTAGAAATTCATTGTAGCTAGTCGTATAAAATGCATAGATCATATATATATATATATATATATATATATATATATATATAGCAATTAATGATTAAGGAGTAGAGAAAAACCTTCCTTAGAAAATAAAGTAATTTACGATATTTGAAGTGAATTGGAATCACAATTATCTAGCAATTAATGATTAAGGAGTAGACAAAAACCTTCCTTAGAAAATAAAGTAATTTACAATATTTGAAGTGAGGAAAAGATCTTGGATGAAGTCCACAATCCGCAATTAAAAGCGATGTACAGGAGGCAAGGAGGAAGTAACCCAGCAAAATATAATACAAGCCACGCTTAGGATGTAACCAAGTCGAGTTCATAGTAGCCAAGCTCCTGTTCGATTCGAATAAAAAACTCAAAGAAATTTTTTTTTTTAGATATTTAAAACTCAACTCAAAAAATAGTCAAACTATTTGAGTTCGACTCAATTAGGTTTGAATAAATTTGAACTTAATAATAATAAATTATCTATTAAACTCGATTAAATATGCGAGTAGCTCGAGTCGGATATTATAATATTTGAACTTGACTCGACAAGCCATTAAAGCTTGATTCGATTAATTTCTAATTGAATTCAAATACTCTATAAATCAAGCTCGAGTAGTTTAACTGGTTTATATATTAGAAATTAGCATAAACTACTCGAGTCTAGGGGTAAGCCCGTCTACAAACAACATAAATCCATCTAGGTTAAGGGTATAAACGAGTCAAACCTCAAGAACAATGAATTCTAATATTTTAAGATGCAATACAGTGTATTTTTAGATACCATGATTTGATATGGGAAAGGGTCTTATGATATTTTTAATAACCTCTGTTCATTGTTTTGAGTTATTCTTTTAATAATTATTTAAAAAGCAATTATATGAAATATATTTTATATATATTATTTTAAATATTTTTTATTCTATACCATCGCCTAATTACGTGGACGTGACATAAGGTCGGAGCCAAATAATTGCTGAGCTATGTAGTCTACCCTTTTTTTTAAATGTTAGATAAGTACTAACTACATTGTCAAGAAAAAAAAGTACCAAGTACATAATTGTTTTTTCTTTTAATAAAATATAGTTTCAAAGTAATAAACTTCTCCACTTGGACACGAACTTGAAACACCCCTCCCCCGTCCCCCCTTCCCTTCTTATGTCATTTGCCTGCTTCATCGTGGGCGCTTTACTATTTGACCTAGATATGAGTGGTGCCAACAACATAATTATTTTCTTTTTAAGAGAAAAATAATTTTATTGATTCAAGTTAACAATACATCGATAAAAACATATAATCAAAATCGCTAAAAACCATAAAGAAATAAACAACATACGTTAATAGTATCTTTGAATCATTCCGAAACTATCGTTTAATAGTTGAAACTACGTATTTGATATTCTTATTTATGATTATAATATCTATGATTTTAGTTCTGCGATATATTGATGACCATTGATTTGATTTCTTATTACTCATTGGATATCTTTCTTTCCGTTGAATCGTCTTGTATGAATAAATATCGTACCTGATAGCGATAATAAATGACTATTCGCTGTAAAGAGACCACAAACCACATTAAACCAATGACTAAAACATGAAAAAATAATTGAAAACCTAGATCCCATGAAATAACCACTTTATTGAGGAATATGACGATGGAAAGATATGTAAAGGGTGATTCTAGGCCAAGAATTATCAAAAGAATTATTTATCTTGCTTAAAAGAAAAGAGGCTAACAAACTCATTTCCAGAAAATTAAGCATATTTGATTCCTGCTTTTCAAGAGTGTTATTAAGTGCAGTTTTTTAAAAATACAGGAAACATCATTTTGATGTTGATTGAGAATTATTCTTATTCTCTTAATTTAATGTTTTCTGTCATTTAAAAAAAAAACTGTTAATCATGTTCTTCTTTTCTTCAAAATAAAAAACAGTTTGAAAAAACGTAAACAAATAGGTTCCTAGTCTTTTCTTTTGTCAAACTCAACATATATAATAATTTCATGACATCATTCCCACAAAAGCCTTAAAGAGAAAAACAAAGGGAAAAAAAAACAAATATTTAGTTAAAAGATATCAAATACTCCTAAATTTATGAATCTAACATCTTTCATGTTTTTTCTTGAAAAATAATTTATTTTAGACAAAAAGACCCTTTTTTTTTGTTATGTATTTACATTACCTCTTAAAAGAATTTATTATTTCTACAAGAAAATAAGGAATATATTTTACTCCAATCATCACAAGAAAATTCGAAAAATCAAATTTCAAAATGGGTTTTCAAGAGGTTATTTAATCGAATCGACTTTAAAATTGTAATAAGTAAAATCTGCGATCATCTGAATCATATCGATGTTTAAGGAGTCTTCACGAGTTAAAAATGAAAACGAGCCTACAAGATTAAAAAGAGTAGTTCATAATTCCCATGCGGGGGAGATATGATAGAGATAGAGATAGAGATAGAGATGGGAACAACTTAAAAGCAGAATTTCAGATTTGAGATTTCAGAAGATGCGCCTGCAAATGGTGATACCATCGCCTAATGGAGCTACGCATATTTGGATGCGAGAATCAGTTCCCAGCGCCTTGTTAAGCGCCACTATATCCTTCCTCATCTCTTTCTTTCTCCCTTCTTCCATCAACTTCTCAGGCAAAGCAACTGTACCTTCCCACAGAGTATTATCGTAAACCACAACACCACCGACCTTCAACAGCTTCATCAGCCTCTCATGGTAGTTTTTATAATTCCCCTTGTCAGCATCAACAAATGCGAAATCCAAACTCCCTTCATTTTCATCCTACAGTAACATATGGCCCGGGTCAAATGAATTAATTCTCGTAAAGAAAATGATAATTTCTGATCATGATTAATGAAAAGATACTTCCTTACATCTTCTAAGAGTTTATCAAGAACTGGAAGAGCTTGAGACTCAATGAAATCGATTTTGTGTTCAACACCTGCCCTTCTGATAATAGGAAAACCGATCTCATAGTACTCTCTATCCGGATCAATGGCTATGATCTGAAAGTGTACAATATTTCCATGGCATAGATTTTTTAAGTAGTTAACTAATGATCATGAGAATTGAAGAATGAAGATAATGGGCACATAATTAATGGTTTAGAGTTTAGAGTTTAGACCTTGCCATCCTCAGGAATGGAAAGAGCAGTGAGGAGAAGAGAGTATCCAGTGAACACCCCAATTTCTATTGTCTTCTTGGCATTAATAAGCTTCAACACCATCTCTATTGCCTGTCCGGCATCTGGGGCAGTACCCATAAAGGCCCTGAAAAACGAAAAAATGCCAGTTATATATATATATATATATATATATATATATATATATATATATATATTGTTATATAAATAATAACATCATTCTCAAATAATAATTCTCTCTAAGTCTTTAATTTTCTCGAGAAAATTATTAAAACATATGAACACACCAAGGGTGGGGTGCCGTCGCCTCCCTAATCTCCTTAAGAGGCTGGGGTTCACGCGGGTAGACACTGGTCTCCAGAATATACTGATCACATAAAAATTTGTAAGAGAAGCAGAAATTAAGATCTGAGAATCCAAACAACATTCAAGGCATTAGAGAATAGAATATAAAAGAGGATGAATTCATGGATGAGGGTGTGCCTGCAAATATATATATATATATATATATATATATATATATATATATATATATATATATACATACCTTATACAGCTCCTCATTCTTCAGTAAACCCTTGCTAAATGTTGTGATCTTCTGTACACAATCTCCCATTGCTCTCCAACAGCTTCACCTAAGAATTCAGAGATCTCTTTCTCTTAGCCATTGAACCAAAAAATAATAATAATAAAACAAAAAATATTAGATTTTCTGAAAACGAATTTAGAAAAAGATAAAATTTGGAGAACACATGAATGGCTGCAGATGAATCCTTGTACGCAAGACTAACTTTCAATCAAAGATTTCAGCATCAAACCCTACAAAACCCATTACTATCTACATCTGGAATCTCCAAATTAATGTCAAGAAAAACCCAGATGATCACAAACAACATTAATAACTCCAGACAGAAATTGAGGATACCCTGATGGATTGGAGTGAGAATATAAGAATGCGGATCAGATGAGATGGAACTTAAATTTCTATGCTCAAAGCAGCTGGTTGTATATAACTATATATGCATACAGAATATAACGTAGCTAGACAAACACGTTAATTAATATATATCTCCATTAATGGAATCACAATCATCCAGCTACTAATGATCAAGGAGCTAGTTGACAAAAGCCTTCCTTATAATTTACAATATCTTGGATGACCCGCAATCCGCAATTAATAGCGATCTACAGGAGGCAAGGAAGAAGTAACCCAGCCAAATATAATGCAAGCCACGTCTGGGGGTGTGATCAATTCAAGTTGATACAGAGCAAAGCTCGACTTAATTAAAAAACTCAAAACTCGAATTTTACTTAAATGTTCGAAATTAGACTCAAAAAATAGTCAAACCGCTCGAGTTCGACTTAAAATTGATTCGAGTCTGACTCGATTAAGCTTGAATAAATTTAAATATAATAACAATAAAGTATTTATTATACTTGTGTGAACTAATTAGTCGAAATGTTGTGATATTGATTCGACTTGATAAGGCTCACTGAAACGAAACGATTTAGTAATTAACTCCGAGATCAAATTCAGGTACATTCTCTTAGATTAAGTTGAATAGTTTTCGAGATATAGGCTCAGCCCTCGACTAGAATAGCTCACGTGAATTTCTAATATATAAAATAAATTTTATATATGATCTTAAAAGTATTTTTTATTATCTACCATTACCTAATTACTTAAATGTGACATTAGTTGGAGCTAAATATTTGTTGAGCTTTGCCGTCTACCCATTTATTTATGTGAGATAAGGTACCAACTACATTGTCAAAATAAATAAATAAATACCAACTACATTATTGTTAAAGCTCCATTTTTGCCTCACATGTTATCCGTATTTTTATAAAAAATTGAATGTTTTAAAAATCATATCGGATCGTCGGTTCAACCGTTTCCCGCTGTTTAACGTGAGTCTCCTCCCTCCTTTTTGGGTTCAAAAATGGCCTATGACACCCCTTCTTCAAAATTTCACGAATTCCAATCAAACAACATTTATTATTCCAACATGTTCTTCAATCTTTTCATGAATTTCAAGACCACATTAACAAATTCCTAGACCATTAATGATTTATATCATTCTCATTATTTAATGTCTGAGAACAACCAACGTGAATCCATTGAAGACATGTGAATAAGGTCTATAAAGAAAACATTATTTTCGTTGGTTTCGATATGGGATTGAGAAACTTTAAGGAAAAGTAAGAAATGCAACATCCCAAATTGGATGACCCTGATGTTTCATTGTTTTTCCTAATAAAAAATTATATATTTTTCTTTAAAATGTTTACACTATTGAATAAATATACTTTTTTGATTTAAAAATTACTATAAAAATTAAAATATCAAAAAAATTAATAAAAATTAAAATATCAACATATTTTTATTTTTATTTTTATTTAAATCTTGATCATATTGATTATATATATAATTTTTTATTATATTATATTTTTAAATTATATAAATGAGACGAGAAGTGCATCGATTCGATCACCGGTCCGATCAATGAACCATGAATAGATAATTTTTTCGATTTAGTTACCTGTTTTTATAATATTGAAAAAAACCTCCATTTATTTATTGTTTCTCTCTTTCACGTTGTATTCCCCTCTCCAATTATATGCACCATCCTTCTTCATCAAATCAAGATTAAAAAATCAAAATTCCGAATATCAAAATTCCATGGCATGATTTTAAGCAGTAACTAATTTTCATGAGAATTGAAGAATGAAAATAATGGGTAATTAATGGTTAGATCTAAGACCTTGCCATCGTCAGGAATGGAAAGAGCAGCGAGAAGAAGAGAGTATCCGATGAACACCCCAATTTCTATTGTCTTCTTCCCATTAATGAGCTTCAACACCATCTCTATTGCCTGTCCTGCATCTGGGGTAGTAGCTATAATGGCTCTGCAAAAAAAAAAAAAAAAAAGCCAGTTATATAAATTCTCGAGTCTTTAATTTTCTCGGGAAAGTTGAGATACAAAATATGGACACCTGGGGTGAGCGGCGGTAGCCTTCCTAATCACCTTAAGAGGCTGGGATTCACGAGGGTGGACACTGGTCTCCAGGATATACTGATCACATAAAAATTTGTAAAAGAAGCAGAAATTAAGATCTGAGAATCCAAACAAAATTCAAAGGCAGTAGAGAATATAAAAGAGGATGAATGAATGAGGTATGTATACCTGATACAGCTCCTCATTCTTCAGTAAATTACCCTTGCTAAATGCTGGGGTCTTCTCTACAGACTCTCCCATTGCTCTCCAACAGCTTCACCTAAGAATCCAGAGATCTATTAATTCCAAAATTCGATCTCTTTCTCTAAGCCATTGAACCAAAAGAAAACAAAAAAATAAAAAAAAATTTATTTTCTCAAAACAAATTACAAAAAAGTGGCTGCAGATGAATCACTGTAAACAAAACTAAGTTTGAATCAAAGAGTCCACCAATCGATCAAACCCTACAAAACCCATTATGACGCAGGTCATTCTTTTCTATTTGAGATATTATTTTATTTCCTATTATTGTTTTGGGTATTATGTTATTTCTTTTTATATCCAAATTATGTTTAGGGTATAAATAGATCTTTTAGATTTTGTTTTAAGGACTTTTATCGTTTTTATCAATTTATCGATAAATTCTAAGCTTTTGTTTTACTTTATTCTCTAGATTGAGACGTTTTATTCTTATTGATCAATCGTGTGTTGATCAATCACGCTACACACTGCGTCAGGTAATATCATAGCGGGTTTCTCCCTATCGATGGCTAATACTAGTGCTAGTGATGACAACCAATCCCAAGACGACGATCTAGGATTGCATGTTGTTTGGAGATCAATTAACAAGCAGCAACAATCGATCCAAAATTTAACTCAGCAATTGGAAACAGTACAAGAACAATTACAAGCGTTATTGAGTATTGATGGACAAGGGCGTAGGAATGATGTGAAGAACATGGTGGAGGAATTGGTCCCGCTAGACCCACTTTTAATTCCATTCCAAATATACGAAATCAAAGGAGGCCAATCGCGGGATTTGATCACACTTCAGATAAGGAGGCCGACTTGGGTGAATATGCAAATCCACGTATAGATTAAAGAGGTGGAAGACAAGCAAACTGAAACTATAGGAGACGGTAGATGAATACAAACTAAAGGTAGATATCCCTAACTTTAGTGGTGATCTTAATATTGTGGGGGTTTTGGATTGGTTGATTGAAGTAGACATATGCATGTTCTTTGACTATACCGAGTTGCCCGATGATAGGAAGGTTAAATTTGTTTCTTATAGGCTAAAAGGGGGAGCATCAGTATGGTGGGACATATTGAGGGAGATGAGGATGAGAGGGTGTGGTCCGACTCAAACATAACATAGGATGAAACAATTATTACGAGGTAGATTTTTGCCTCCGGACTATGAACAATATACTTTTGATGCTTATCAGAGATGTACACAAGGTAGCAAGAGTGTAAATGAATATACTGCTGAATTTCTGAGATTGGCATAAAGAAATCAGTTATCATAAAGTGAGAATCTACAAGCGGCGAGATATTTGTGTGGGTTGAAGCAAACTATTATAGATAAAATTGGGGTGCAAATGGTTTTGGGCAGTAAGAGGCTATAAATCACATGAAAGCCGAAGCTACTCATTCTGGAGCAAACTCGTGGTAGTAATTATAGAGGATATGGAGGGGTAGACAATAAGGCTCCAAGTGACAAGGGAAAACACCTCTAGCCGTGTCCGAAACTGTGGGAACTATCAATGTTGGTGTAGGAAAAGGGAAATCGTAGCAGTGGAAGGAGGTAAGGGTAATACTAATGTGCCTACCAAAAACATTAACCCTTATACAAAGCCTTTCGGTGTTAAGTGCTACAGATGTGGAGAGGTTGGTCACCGTTCCAATGAATGTCCTAAATGAAAAGCAATGAATGTAATGGAGAAGGACGATGATGTTGTAGAGAATGAGGTGTGTGGACCTGATGGAGATGATGATTATGAGGAATATGAGCAGGAATAGTACACTTATGTGGTGAGGAAGCTCATGTTATCTCCAAAGTGCGGTGATGAGACTCAATGCCATAAGTTATTTCACACTAGTTGTTCTGTACAAGGGAGTTTGTGTGATCTGATTATTGATAGTGGTAGTTAAGAGAAAAATAATAAGTAAAGATGTTGTGGAGAGATTACAGTTAGAGATGGAAAATCACCCCAACCCATATGTTATTGGGTGGATTAAAGAAGTTGGTGGTATTCGGGAACATGAACGTTATAAGGTGTCCTTCTCTAGTGGCAAGTATAATGATGAGGTGTACTATGATGTGGTGGATATGGATGCTTGTCATACTTTATTTGGGCGTCCTTGGCAGTATGATGTGGATGCTAAGCAATCGGGCAAGAGTAACTTGTATCAATTAAAGAAAGGGGGAATAAAATATACACTAGTGTCTTTCACTAGGAAGAACCAACCAAAGGCTTTACTATAAAAGGGAATGAACTTTCTAACTTTTGTGCATGACCCATCTTCACTTATGAGCAAGGATTAAAATATCGGTTTTTACGGATATATCGGTACGTGGATTTTACAGATATATCGGATATATCGAAGATATATCGATATATATATATATATATATATATATATATATATATATATATATATATAGAGAGAAAGTATATATAGGCAGCATATATATATATATATATATATATATATCAAAATTAGTTTGAATGTATATGAAATAAAGACCTTTCATTTTCTCTCCTATAGTCTTGGTTTTCTCAAATTTTTTACAATAATTAATGATAGCAATTATTAATGAAGACATAATAATTCCAACCGTCTCTTGATCTTCTCCTTTTTTCTACAAATAATTAATGATAGTAATTATTAAAAAAGACATATAGTAAATGATATTAATTATTGGAAGAGAAATGAATCAAATGATGTTAACGTTTGAAATCATATGTTGAATTGATCTTGTAAAACAAGTTCAAAGAAATCTATGTAAATGGGAATTGATCTGTCCAACCCGCGTTGTTTTTCTCGTGTGTCAGGAGTAATCGATCGCATCCTATGATAGGATTCCTATCTCACCTACTGCAAACAAAATAAAGTGACAAACAAAAGCAAAGGAAGGGAAGGCTTGTACCAATATATCGACCGATATATTGCCGATATATCTAGCTTAGTTTGTTTTAAGTTTTCACAAGCCTCGCATTTCTTTTCGGATTTGTGTCTATATATCGCTAATTTGTCGATATATCGCTTTATATATCGCCGATTTTGAGCGATTTTTTCCGATTTTTCCAAGAAACGATTTCTATTTGAAAAATTGTATCGCGGATGGCTCGACATCAAAT
This sequence comes from Tetrastigma voinierianum, assembly GCA_016808115.1. Lineage (NCBI taxonomy): Eukaryota > Viridiplantae > Streptophyta > Magnoliopsida > Vitales > Vitaceae > Tetrastigma > Tetrastigma voinierianum. The sequence continues at coordinate 374,246 of JAEQBH010004665.1, forward strand.
ATTTGACGAGAGATTTGCCGATATTTCGACATTTTTAACCCTGCTTATGGGTGAGTGTAAGGAGACCTTGGAAGTGCATTTGATGGTTGTGAAGGAAGAGGTAGAAAGTAAAGATTTAGTTGAGGCTTAAATTCCAATGGAGGTGTAGACTTTGTTAAAGGAATTTGATGATGTGATTCCTAAAGATCTACCTGTAGGATTACCTCATATGGGTAACATACAACACCATATAGATTTGGTTCCTAGTGCTTCTGTGGCGCCCCTTTCTCGGCCCAACCCGTTTGGGCGGATCCTAACCGAGTCCGGGATGCCACTAAAATTACTCAATCACTCAAAATCATATCTTTGCGGAAGCGATTACAAAATTGGGCAAGCCCATAAACATTTACAATGATGGCATCCAAGCCTTTTCAAAATGATTTACAAAAATAGATGTTCAAAGTTCAAATTTTTTTTACAAAATATCAATATCCAAAAGAAAACATGAAATGAATGCATCATGCCCGAGCATACCCGAAATTTCCTTCTTATGACTCGACGCTCCGATCTTGGGTTCGGGCCGATCACTATCTATCACTGCACCGCGCATTGGTAAACAATACTCTAAGCATTTTCATGCTTACTTGTTCTATACAAATCCATTCCCGCTCAGCTTAAATCAAATCATGCAACTTAACAATTCACAACTCAGTTCCTTACGACGAACAATGTAAATACAATACATATAGCTTGTTATATATATACAATCAGTTATAGTTCATTGGATTCATCCAAAATACACTTTCATATTCAATATTTCACAATCTCAAATCAATTCAAATATGCTCACAAATTCAATTCTCAGCTGGTAATTCAATCTGGGCTCATTAATCAATTCACGCTTACAGCTAATCAATCTCGCTATGCCCTTAACGTAATTTAACTCTATGTCTTTCTATATACAGATATCGCAGCCCACCCACGAACTACCCTTACAGCCTGGCATCGTTCTGGTTTTATATAACATAGTATGGTCCCACTGGGTCGATCGATGACACACATCAATACATAGTTCGTAGTATCGCTTATTCAATCTACATTAGTGATAAACAAATCTATCTCATTACGGATCCAAACTTTGTTAATTCTTATTGTAAGGGATGCTCAAAACCTTTATTAAAAATATAATAAGTTAATACGTGACGCTTGTATAAATGGGGCTTATTTTCAATAATCACGCACTTTTATATGCAACCATTTCACAATCACTTTTCTCAAATCAATTAAATCAATTCAGAATATGTTTTAGAACAAACATAAAACTTTTGAAACTAGTGAATAGGAGTTTAGAAATGTAAACCAAAATAGTTTGTGCACCTTTGATTCCAATCCTTGGAATCTCAATCTCGCCTTGGCTTTTCTCCTCCCTCGTCGGCCCTATTCCAAAACCATTAAATAACAATATTATTCGTGTGTGGCTAGTAGTTTTGCTAGGATTGATTTTCGGGGAGTTTAATAAGTGAGTTCCAATTTCACGTTATAAATAGATGGATTCTTGACTCAATGGTTCTTCCATGAGTCCAAGAACACCCAAAACGGAGTTCGACAAAGAAGCTTATGACCTTCCGGTTGAGGTCATATGTAGTCACACTCTACCAGCCTTGGATCGTTTGAGTCGACCCCGACTTCAAATCTCGGCTCCACCCTTGCCTCATCAAGTACTATACCCCGCGCGCGCGAATGCACTTAATTCGCGCTTCGTGAGTCCAAGAACACCCGAAACGGAGTTCGACGAATGGAGTTATGACCTTCCGGAGGTCATACGTAGTCACACCCAGCCGAGCTAACTGACTGAGCTGACCTGACCCTGCAAACCTCGGTTTGACACCCGGGTCTCACATACTCTATCCCTCCCGCAGGTGAATGGCTCTGACTCAAATGGCTTCCATAGAGTCCAAGAACACCTGAACGGAGTCTCTGACGAAGAGTTATGACTTTCCCGGGAGCCAGGTCATATCGGTACCAACTCGCACGAGCTAACCCGCTGAATCCACGACCCTACAAAGGATGAGGTCTCGCTGACCTCCACAAAGATGAGGTCCCGCTGACTTCCACAAAGACAGAGTGCCGCTCGACTTCCACAAAGATGAGGCTCCCATGCCGATCTCCACCGCATGAGGTCTCCACTCATAGGGATTTAGGTATGTCGATCTCTCGTGCATGAGGTATGCCGACTTCAGCAGATGAGGTCCGCCGACCTCCACAAAGATGAGGTTCTGACCTCTTACAGCATGAGGTCTACCGACCTCCGCAGCATGAGGTCCGCTGACCTCACGTATCGAGAGGTCCGCTGATCTTCGTAAGACGGCGGGCCCCGTTGACCCTGCACGACCAGTGCCACCATGAACTCTCGATCCGAGCCGCCCAACCGGTGAAATCGCCTCTAACATCAAAAACATTGACGCGAATTACACTTCAATGTGGGGCTGACTCACTACCAAATTCCCTTTACTCTGCAATCAAAATCCATTCTACAGTCCCATTAGCGTTGACTGTTGCCAAAATGCAGCTCCCATGGTTTAAAATACAACCAAACATTCCTACGCAAAGATAAACCCACTCAGCTTCAATCTCTGAAGGCGATAAATAACCTGGTAGAGAAGACTCACCCCGGAGTTGCTTGAACTCTTGTAATCCTCTGCCTCTACTCTGCAGCTCTTGTCACGAGGAAGGACTTTCTCTCCTTTGTTTCTCACGAGACCTATGGTCCATCGTCGGTGGAATCTAGAGAGAAGGTAGAGCCTCTCTCAATCCTCCCTTTCTTTGTTTTTCCTTTCTTTCGATCACCCTTAAATCGTACTCTTAAAAATGCTGAGGAAGCTTCCTCCCTCTTTTCCTACATGCATTTGTCCTTTCCCTTTGATTTTTCTTTTTCTATTTCTTTTAAGTATTTTGGTGTCCTCCATTTATCTATTCTCATTTAAGTCTCCTATTATTTTCCCTCGCCATTTATTTCCTCCTAATTTCACTTAGACATATAAACTTCCATTTCCTGTTAAATTGACCCTTAGGTCCCTACTTTACAATTTCCATATTTTCTTTTCACTTGGGTTTATTTCCGCATTCAATAATCATTTAATCAATATTCATCTAACAATTCCTTAAAATACCAAAGCTACCTAATTATACCCGAATATAATAAATTTTATTATAAAATTTAGGGTATTTTTGGGGCGTTACAAATCCTCCCCACTTAAAAATTTCATTCGAAATTACCTTAGTCAAACAAAGCCAGGATACCGGCCGCGCATTGCTTCCTCATTCTTCCCAAGTAGCTTTTTCGGTCTTATGGTTCCTCCATAGCACTTTGACTAGCGGAATCTTCTTGTTATGTAATTCTTTCACTTCACGAGCCAAAATCTTTACTGGCTCTTCTTCATACGTCAAATCTGGCCTCAGCTCAATTGTCTCCGAAGAGACTACATGTGACGAGTCTGATCGGTACCTCCGTAGCATGGCCACATGAAATACATTATGGATCTTTTCCAAGTTCGGAGGTAATGCTAATCTATATGCCACTGGACCCACTTTTTCGTTTACTTCATAGGGGCCAATAAATCTAGGGCTCAACTTGCCCTTTTTCCCAAATCTCATCACCTTCTTCAAAGGCGATACTTTCAAAAACACTTTTTCGCCGATCTCATATTGAATATCTTTTCTTTTCATGTCGGCATATGATTTTTATCTATCAGTGGCCACCTTCAATCTTTCTCTAATCATTTTCACTTTTCTTCGCCCCTTGTATCAAGTCAGCCAATAAATCTCTCTTTTTCTCTCAATTCGCCCAACACAACGTCCAAAGATTCTACATTTTCTCCCCCATATAAAGCCTTAGTAAGGCGCCATTCCAATACTTGATTTGAAACCATTGCTAGGCCACAAATTCAACTAAAGCAATGTGTCTCATCCCAACTACCCTCAAGGTCGATCACACAACTCCTAACATATCTTCCGTAACTGGATCAATCTCTCGCATTGTCCATCTGGCCAGGTGGAACGCTGTAATCGAAATTCGCCGAGCCTAAGGCCCTTGCAATTTTCCCCAAAATCTCTGAGTAAACCTCGGATCTCGGGTCTAAAAATAATGGATACAAGAACTTATGTAACCAACCATTTCCTGACATATGCCTCTCGCTAGCTTGTCAGCGATACTAGTCTTGCTTCCACCAGGAAGTGAGCCGACTTCAATAATCAATCTACTAATGACCTAAACTGAGTCATGCCTTCTCCCTGTCAATGGTAACCCAACCACAAAATCCATGGTGATTCGGTCCCATTTCCACTCCGGTATTCTGATAGGCTGCAATAATCCCGAAGGAACTTGATGCTCTACCTTTACTCTTTGACACACCAAACACTTGGTTACAAATTCTGACACATCTCTTTTCATTCCGGACCACCAAAACGACATTTTTAAATCTCGATACATCTTTGTGCTACCGGGATGGATAGAAAAATGTCCACTATGTGCCTCTTCAAGTATGGATTTCCTCAAATCATTACAAATGGGTAATAAACCTATCCTTATAGCCATAAACTCCATTTTCGCCATCGCGAACTCGCCACCATTTAATCCGACACAGGGCGCAATTTTCTCTCATCTTTCTTTAAAGCTCTAGCACCTGGGTCAGCAACAAACCGCTTCCCTCGCTATCAACTCGCCACTACGCATTCATCGCCATATAATGACAAATGGACATTCAACGCTCAAGCTGCTCGTATTGACTCTACTCAAAGTGCTACCGCCACTACATCGCCTTCCCGTGATAATCAATCACTTGAATCATAATCTTTTATCAATTCCATCCATCTCCGTTGTCTCAAGTTAAGCTCACGTGAGGGCAAATACTAAGACTCTTATGATCGTTGTAGATGAAAACACTTCTCTCCATACAAATAATGTCTCCACCCTCAGCGCAAATACAATTGCGGCTAATTTCCAAATCGTAAGGTGGTAGTTCTTTCATGCAACCTTCAACTGCCTTGAAGCATAGGCTACCACTTTACCCTCCTCTTGCATTAGGACACATCCAAGTCCATTTTAGCGACACATCACTAAAAATCACATATTCTACCGTTGTGTCGGTTGAGTAAGAACCGAAGCCTCGGTTAAGAATGCCTTCAATCCTATCAAACTTCTTTGACATTTTTCACTCCATTCACACTTTACATTTTTCGAGCAATTCACATCTAGGCCGCAGTCATAGAAAACCCTTAATCGACCTTATGTAGTATCCCGCTAATCCCGTGAAAACTACGCGACTTAACATTTCGTGGCTTCATTCAACAACCACTTCTATTTTCTTTGATCTACTGGTTCCTTTTCGATACTATGCCCAAGAAAGGACACTTCATTCTTCCAAACTCACACTTGCTCGCCGCACAACCCGAGCTCTTTTCTCAAAGTCTCTAACACTACTGGAAAGGCCATGACTTTCTTGATCTTTGAATACACACAAGAATGTCATCTATAAACACTACGACAACCGATCCACATACGATCGTGGAAAACACGATTCATTAGGTCCATGAAATGGAGCACGGTCAATCCAAACGGCATTACAAGGAACTCATAATGTCCATATCGCGTCCTAAATGTCGTCTTATGCACATCGGCATCTTTAATTCTAAATTGATGATACCCAAATCGCAAGTCAATCTTCGAAAAGATACTTGCACCTTTCAATTGGTCAAACAAATCATCAATTCTGGGTAACGGATACTTATTCTTTACGCTAACTTCGCTTGTTCGTAATCAATACATAATGGGGCGTGTACCATCTTTTCTTTAACAAAAAGCACGGAGCTCCCCCATGGTGATACACTTGGTCGAATAAACCCTTTTTCTAGTAGTTCTTGCAACTGCAATTTCAATTCCTTTAGCTCTAGTGGAGCCATTCTCCGCATTTGGGTAATGGATGCCTGTGGCACCCGGGTACAACGTCAATAGCAAACTCAATCTCCTTACGTGAGAGGCAACTCCCCGGTAACTCTTCCCGAAACACGTCCGAAAGTCGCTAATGAAACAGGGATATCTGATACACTAGGTCTTGCCTTCTTTACCGTGACAATCACATAAGCCAAGTAGTTTCACATCCTTCCGTAACACCATTGTTCTAAATAGCACATGACATCACATTAGATAGATGATTCGAATTCTCTCAATCATGAAAGCATTTCTATCTTCTTCATTCTGTTCTTAAAGTTACTCTTTTCTTCATTCTACAATCGACTCATCGCTGATGCTCCGGACAAATCCACCCATCCCCAATATGACATCAAACTCCCTGAATGATAACTCTCTCTGATGGTGCAGTCCTGGTCACGGAAACCCACCACTGATAAGCCTCATCCTGTAGTAATGAGGTCGCACATTCCAACTTCTCTTCAGCTGTGCAATGCATTTGCACAAGCATTCGCTCGGTTCTCTCGAGCCAATTTTCTGCCATAGAAGGCTCATTCTCTTTCTTTCCCATAAAATCCACGTGCCTGGCATTCCTTTGCCATTCTTAATGGCCGACGCTTGAGCAATTGCACTAGTTGCCCTATTTTGTAATGCCCAACTAGATGCTGGAGGATACCCATAGTACCTCATGCCACTTGTTCTAGTTCATTTATTGGTGGGGCATGGGATGCTTGCCCACCTTCCACACTAGTAGGACTGTTTGGGCGAGTCCCCTGGTCATCCTCGACCCTAAGGGAAGCCGAACCGTCCATGCTTATCCTATTAAGACCAGTAAGATCCACCGTAGTCATGTCATCCTTATATGCAAATGAATGGCTGTTATACACAATTTCAAAATCATTTACAAACAATTTTAAAATCGCTTTGTAGAACCGCCTAAACCCGGGCTCGATAATTAATAAAGCCGTGGATTCCATTCCCTACCAATTCCGCTTGGGCGGATCCGAACCGAACCGGATGCCACTTCAAATCACTAATCACTCAAAATCATATCTGCTTAAGCGATACAAAATCGGGCAAGCTCCATAAACATTTACATTTAACAAAAATACATTTACAATGAAGGCATCCAGTTTTCTTTTCAAAATGATTTACAAAAAATATGTTCAAAGTTCAAATTTTTTTTACAAAATATCAATATCCAAAGAAAAACATGAAATGAATGCACATGTCGGAGCATACCCGAAATTTCTTCTTATGACCTGATCGCTCCTCGATCTTGGGCCGGCCACTATCTATCACTTACACCGCAAGACAGAAATTAGTCACGCCAAGCATTTTCATGCTTAGTGGTTCTATACAAATCCATTCTCGCTCGCTTTAACCAAATCATGCAATTTAACAATTCACAACTTTCAAAACCTTGATGGATGATCAATAAATACAATACATATATTTGTTATATATACAATCGCTTATAGTTCATTGATCATCCCAAAATACACTTTCATATTCAATATTTCCTCACAATCTCTAAATCAATCCAAATATGCTCACAAATTCAATTCGCTTTGGTAACTAATTCATCATTAATCAATTCGCTATTAATCAATCTCGCTTATGCCCTTAACGAATTTAACCTATATCTTCTCGATATACAAAGATATCGTAGTCACCGGCACGGTCCCGCTGGGCTGCAGGCCGATATCAAATGGTTTTATAACACAGTATGGTCCCGCTGGGCTGCTAACTGGTTTTAAACAATCAAATAGTGAACACTACTGATAATGGCCCACCGGGTCTTCCGACATCAAGTGACACATCAATATAATAGTTCGCAAGCATCGCTTATTCGAATTCATTGTATACCATAATCTATCCTTAAATAATACTAACTAAACTAAGTAATATCTATTACATGCTCAAATCCTTTATAGCAAAATATAGTACAATATGTACGCTTGTATAAACAATGATTTTCAATAATCATGTAATTTTTATATGCAACCATTTCTCACAATCACTTTCTCTCAAATCAATCAAATCAATTCAATATGCTTTAGAACAAACACGCAAAAAACTTGAACGAGGAATAGGAGTAGGCAGAACAAACCCAAAATATTTTCTCACTTTGATTCCTCCTTTGGAATCTCAATCTCAGTTTGGCTTTTCCTCCCTCGTCGCTCCCTATTCCAAAACCATTAAAGAACAATATTATTCGTGGTGCAAATTTAGTAGTTTTGGTTAGGATTGATTTTCGGAGTTTAATATGAGTTCCAATTTCAACAAGCTATAAATAGATGGATTCTTGACTCAATGGGCTTCTATAGAGTCCAAGAACACCTAAAACGGAGTTCAGACGAAGAAGTTATGACCTTCCTAAGCCGTGAGGTCAAGGCGTAGTCACACCACCTGAGCCCGGCCAGTTCGAGCCGACCTGACCTCGGTAAATCCCTGTCCGACACCTTGATCTGACACATATTCTATCCCCTCCTCAGGCATATGAATGTGTTCTCCTCTTGACTCCAATGGTCTCTTCCATAGAGTCCAAGAACACCAAACAGTTCCGACGTAAGGAGTTATGACTTTCCGTTGAGGTCATACGTATCACACCTAGCCGAAGGACTAATTATTGACCGACCTCGGCAAACCGGTCCGACACTGCCTGACATATTCTATCCTCCTCAGGCATATGAATGCATTCTTGACTCAATGGGCTTTCCATAGAGTCTTCAAGAACACCCGAAATGGAAAGTTCGATCGAAGGAGTTATGACCTTCCGGTTGAAGCGTCACGTAGCCAACTCGCACGAGCCGACCAAGTACCGCTAACTCTACGTAATGAGGTCCGGCCGACCTTGCCGAATGAGGCATGCTGGCTCGGCCGAATGAGGTCTCGACCTCGACAGATGAGGTCCACCGACCTCCACGTGATGAGGTCCACGACCACGATTTAGGTCCGTCGACCTCCACCGAATCGAGGCTCCACCGACCGTTGCGACGGTGTCCCCAACCCTACACGACCTTAGAAAAGGACTATAACTGTCTATATAGTCCAAACGAAATTAAAAGCCTAACATCAAGTTCTATCGATGTGGGATACAATTTACTAGAATGACTCACTACTAAATTTTCTCTTCACTTTGTACTCAAAAAATCAGCTCTAAGGTCCTATTAGCAAGACTACCAATAATGTAAGGTACTTCCTGTATATTAACACAACCAAACACTTCCACACAAGATAACCAATTACTAATAAACTTTAGATAGAATAACCACAGAGAGAAGACCTACCTCCCGGGAGTTTGTCAAAACTCCCCGATTCCGGTCTCTACTTGCAACTCTTGTCACGAGGAAGGACTTTTCTTGCTTCGTTCGGAGACCTATGGTCCCATCGTCGGAAAATCTAGAGAGTATGGTAAGGGTTTCCCCAACTCCCCTCCCTTTCTCTCATTGCCCTTTCTTCGATCACCCTTAAATCAGATTTCTTAAAAAAAGGAGGGAAGCTTCCTCCCTCTCTTCCTACATGCCATGTCCTTTCCCCTTTGATTTTTTTCTTTCTTTTTTCTTATTTCTTTTTATATTTCAGTCCCTCTCCATTTCTTATTATTCTTCATTTAAGTCTCCTATTATTTCCTCTTGCTCATTTTTTTTTTTCTCTCCTAATTTCCACTTTAGACATATAAACTTACTTACAATTAACCCTAGGTCCCCATTTTACAAATTTCCATATTTTTCTTTTCACTTGGGTTTATTTCAACCACAATCATTAATCAATATTCATCTAACAATTCTCGAAAATACTCTGTAAGCTGGCCCAATTAGCTACCCTAATATCATTTATTATAAAAATTCTAGGGTATTTTGGGATATATACTGCTTCCTTCCTTAATCCGCCTATTATAGGATGAGTCCCAAGGAGAATGAAATCTTAAGGGAGAAGGTAGAAGAGTTGCTATAAAAGTAAGTATATTCAGTTAACATGAGCCTATGTGCGCTCCAAATTTTGTTGACTTCTAAGAAAAATGGAAGTTGACAGATGTGTGTTGACAATATGGTGATCAACAAAATTACCATTGGATATAGATTTCTTATTCTAAGGTTGGATGATATGCTCAATCAGTTGAGTGGAGCAGTTGTGTTTAACAAGATTGACTTGAGGAGTGGCTATCATCAAATCAAAATCCGTCTAAGTAATGAGTGGAAGACAGTATTCAAGACAAGGGGGTGGGTTGTACGAAAGGTTGGTCATGCCTTTTGGGCTAACAAATGCTCATAGTACTTTTATGCGGATTATGAATCAGGTACTACAACCTTTCTTAGGAAAATGTGTAGTTGTTTATTTTGATGATATTTTAATTCATAGTAAGTCAAAGGAGGAGCATGTTGGACACCTTAGAGAAGTGTTTAAGGTGTTGAGGGGAAATATATTATATGCAAGTTTGAAAAAATGTGTTTTTATGACATATAGTTTGTTATTTCTTGGCTATGTGGTGAGTAGTGAGGGAATTAAAGTAGATGATGAGAAAGTGAAGGCTATTAGTAAATGGCCGACCCTAAAGAATGTCAGTGGTGTAAGGAGCTTCCATGGGTTAGCAACCTTTTATAGGAGTTTCATTAAACATTTTAGTAGCAATGTAGCACCTATTGCTAAGTGTTTGAAGAAAGGGAGGTTCCATTGTGGCGAGGAGCAAGAGAGTAATTTTGCTCTGATTAAAGAGAAGTTGAGTACAACACCTGTCTTAACATTACCATATTTTGAGAAGTTATTTGAGGTAGAGTGTGATGCTAGTGGAATTGGTATAGGGGCTGTTTTATCCCAAGAGAAGGGGTCGATAGCTTTCTTTAGCGAAAAATTATGAGAAGCAAGGCGTAAATGGGCTACCTATGACAAAGAATTTTATGTTGTTGTGAGGGCTTTGAAAATTTGGGAGCATTATCTCATAGCCAAGGATTTCATTCTCTATACTGATCATCAAACTTTGAAGTCTTTAAGTACACATAAGCAAATTATAAGTGATATGCATGCTAGGTGGTCAGCTTACATAAAGAAATTCCCTTATAAGCTTGTCCATTATTCAAGACAACAAAATAGGGTGGTGGATGCATTAAGTAGACAAGTGGCTTTGATGAGAACCTTGAGTTTGGAGATAGTAGGTTTTAAGACATTGACGGAATTGTATGCAGACGATGATGACTTTAAAAAGGTTTGGGCTACTTGTGTGCTTAAACAACCTTGTGATGATTTTTATATACATTATGGGTTTCTCATGAAGAGTGGGTAACTTTGTCTTCCTCGCACCTCTCTTCGTGAGAAGGTCATTAGAGACTTGCATGATGATGGTTTAGCGGGTCATCTTGGAAGAGATAAAACCATTGAATCCGTTAAGGATAGGTACTATTGGCCTAAGTTGAGAAGGGATGTGACTACTATTGTGTCGAGGTGCTATGTATGTCAAAGGGCGAGAGGTCATACTCAAAACACGTGATTATACATGCCATTACCCGTTCTTAATGCCATATGAGAGGATCTTTCTATGGACTTCATGTTAGGTTTGTCACAAACTCAACGAGGTATGGATTATGTGTTTGTTGTGGTTGACAGATTTTTTAAGATGGCTCATTTTTTGCCATGTAAGAAGGTCAGAATGCTGCATGTATGCACTTCGTCGGCTTAATCCTAACTGCGCTAATAAGAATAAATCGTACCATCAATTTTCGGTCGACATTTATATAAACCAAAAACCTAACTACATCAACATGGGGTTAACCAAATTCCGCTAACTCATTTTCATTTAACCATATATCGGCTTTTTGTTAACTAGATTTAAAATATATATATATATATATATATATATATATATATATAATCTAATAATTGTATATTAAAGTTCAAATTCCAATAATTATTATAAATACAATAAAAAATGCAACAAATAGATGAATAAATTGTTATTAACTCATTTTCAATCTAATGACACTTGGTTCATTTATAATACATCCAAATAATATATGAAATGCAAGGGATTAGATAATTTAATCACGATTTTTTTAATCAACCAAATGTTTTAACAACTTCAATAAAAAAAAAAAAAACTAAATCCTAAATAATCACAACCTATATGCTTTGGTTTGACGAGATTAGATATGTCCAAAAAGTGTTTTATATTATATATTGCTATATATTACTAATATAAGTATATAAGCATGAAATCTAATGCATAATATCTTCCTTCAGTTTCAAAAGCAAACATCATATTAAAATATTAATGTAACATGTTAACCAAAAAAATTATTATTATAATTCATCCGCAAAATTTAAGAAACTACGAATATCAATATCATCTTTGTTAAGATTATTTCCATCTTAATCACTAATACTCACAAGAAGATGCTTATATATATATATATATATATATATATATATATATATATATATATATATATATATGGAATTTAAATTATATGACAATGTCCACCTCTATATAAATTTATTTTAATTTTATATATATTATATACATTGCATTTTATAATTTTAGTATAATTTTTATTTTTTTTATTTTTTTATTATTTTCAACCTGCTTTTGTATTTGTAAACCTAAACCTAAATCGAAATCGAAAATTGTATAAAACCAAAACCAAAACCTAACCGATAAGTTCAGCTAACCTATTTTTTGGCTCGGTTTCGGTTTCGGTTTCGGTTTGATTTCTCAGTCAGTTCGGTTTCTTAGCTTTTTTTGCCCACTCCTATCATATGCATCCTCTACGGCCAAACTATTCTTTAGGGAGATAGGGAGGTAGGGAGGTTGTGAGGTTGCATGAAGTGCCAAATACTATTACATCTGATTGTGACACTAAGTTCCTTAGTCACTTTTGGATGACTCTTTTGAGGTTATTTGACTCGTCATTAAATTTCAGTAGTACAGCACATCCACAAACAAATGGACAGACAGAGGTTGTTAATAGGACTTGGGGTAATCTTATTCGAAGTATATGCATGGATAGACCAAAGTAATGGGATTTTGTCATAGTACAAGCAAAGTTTGCCTATAACAATGTCGTTCATAGTGCAACAAGTAGATCCCTGTTTTCCATTGCATACTTGAAGTGTCCTAATCATGATTTAGATTTGGTGAAGCTTCCAAAGGTCCTTGGTCTTAGTGTAGCAGCTAGTGATTTGGCAAAACAAGTTTAAGAGGTGCAAGCAAATGTCAAGAACAAGTTAGAGAAGACTAATGCAAAGTACAAGATGGAGACATACAAGCATAGATAGTTCAAGTCATTTGATTTTGGTGATGAGGTGATGGTGTTCATTAGCAAAGCTTGAATGCAAGGTGGTCATAGCAAGCTTCAACAAAGAAAGTATGGATCATACCAAATTATTAAGAAGATCAACAATAATGCTTATATGATCGACTTGGCAACTTTGATAGGAATTTCAAAGACCTTCAATGTTGCTAATCTTACCTTGTTCCAATCAGATATGAATTTTGGATATCCAAATGGTAACTCAAGGACGAGTTTCCTACAAGCGAAGGTGACTAATGCAGGTCGTTAGACCAACAAAAAAATAAACCAAAATCCTTGTTTTTGTTGTTTTGATATATTATCTTTATTTTTTGGGATATTATTTTTATTTCTCATTATTGTTTTGAGAGTATTATCTTCTTTTTTATTATTGTTTGGGGATATTATTTTTTTTCACATTATTGTTTTGGGGTATTATTTTATTTCCTTTTATACCCAAATTATGTTTAGAGTATAAATAAATGTTTTATAGTTTGTTTTAAGGACATTTATCGCTTTTATCAATTTATCAATAAATTCAAAACTTTTGTTTTATTTTGTTCTTTAAATTGAAACGTTTTATTCTTATTGATAAATCGTGTGTTGATCAATCACGCTATATGCTGCGTCACATTACTATCTTTACGTGGAATCTCCTAGTTAATGTCAAGAAAAACCCCGGTGATCATAGACAACATAATAACTCAGACAAAAACTGAGGATACCCTAGTAGGTTAGAGTGACAGTATAAGAATATATGCCAATCAAATGGAACTCAAATTTCTCTGCTCAGCTTAGAATTTCAAAGCGGCTAGTTGTATATATGCTTACAGCATCGCTAAACAAATACATCAAAATTATATATATCTCCATTGGAAGCACAATCATCTAGCATCTAGAAATTAATGATGAAGGAGTAGAGAAAAACCTTCCTTAGAAAATCAAGCCATTTACAATATATATATATATATCCATTGGAAGCACAATCATCTAGTATCTAGAAATTAATGATGGAGTAGAGAAACTTTCCTTAGAAAATCAAGTCATTTACAATGTATATATATATATATATATATATATATATATCTCCATTGGAAGCACAATCATCTAGCATCTAGAAATTAATGATGGAGTAGAGAAAAACCTTCCTTAGAAAATCAAGTCATTTAAAAAAAAAAATATATATATATATATATATATATATATCTCCATTGGAAGCGCAATCATCTAGCATCTAGAAATTAATGATGAAGGAGTAGAGAAAAACCTTCCTTTGAAAATCAAGTCGTTTACAATATCTATCTGAAGATCTTGGATGGAGTCCACAATCCCCAGTAACGCAGCAAAATATAATCCAAGCCACGCCCTTTTCCATATGATTTGGTAGTGAGCCACTCTCTCTCTCTCTCTCTCTCTCTCTCTCTCTCATGACAAAAAGGTAACAGCCAAATAATTGTTGAGCTTAGTCACCTGCCTATTTATTTAAATGTGAGATAAAGATACCATTAGAGTTATCCAATGGGGTGTATCGGGTCAGCATGGCACATTTTTAAGGGTCATGCCATTGCCGGCTAATGTGTCGGGTCGGGTCGGGTTAGTGCACTTAAAAATTGTGGTGTGTCGTGCCGGCCGGCACAAGCAAAAAGCAAAAAGCAAAAAGCAAAATTAATTGGTCACCCAAAACAATCCATAAATCCGTAACTCAACCATGCCGGTGGGCCAAGGCTCATAGGACTCCTACTTTCTTAAATTTATAATTTAATTCAAGTGATTTTGTCTGCATTTTTAAATTATTAAATCATTTTTTATTACTTTTAAGTCATTACGTTTTTTTTTTTATAATTATGAGTTTGTAATTGTAAATTATCGAATTTTTTTTTCATAAAATATAAAAAGTATTGTAATAATGATGGATGACCACCCATATTCTTCATTACATGGGACCCACCACCCATATCTTCCTAAAGATAACTTCCTTATACCACATGTCATGGACCCTTTTTATACCCTCTTTGTTTCTTCATATTCAAGATCGTGGAGTTTAAAAGGGAGAACTTAGACCCTTTGAAGATGTAGATGCAAGTGATGAAATTTCTTATCTAAACTCTTCTAAATTTTTCTCAAGATTTCTCACAACATGTTATCAGCACGAAGTTCTAACCAAACACAAGATTCTAACCAAGTTATTTTTAGGTAATGATCTTACGTTTAGTGGGTATATATATATATTTTTTTACTATGATATTTTTTTTTACTAAAGCATAATTGTAGTCTTTTAATTTTGATCCTAATCATGAAAAATCCTCTCTTCTTGCGACAAAAGAGTGATTAAGGAAACAATATAAATCGTGCTTTATCAATTACGATTCTTCTTCTTCCCGGGCAAGAGAGTGATTAAGGAAACAATATAAACCTGAAGTTTTATTGTTCATGAGATTCTCCTCTTCCCGAAGCATGAGAACCTTCTAATAAAGTTTTTTTTTTTATAAATTTTTTTTTCATCAAAACTAGAAGTCACGATTTCTTTTTTTATTATTATTATTTGATGCTAATGATATGATTATATATTATTATTATTATACATATGTTGTTATTATTGTTATTAGTTTTGGTAATTAATTTCAAAAAATAAATAAAAATAACATATTCTTACGTACACTATCAATTATGCTTCAATATTAATTATAATCTATATGTGGCTCTAAGGTTATTTCCACCATCATTTTTTTAATTTTAATATTACTCATATTGTGACTCCCCAAAACCGGGTCCCAAGTGATAACCCGTCAACTCAGGAATATACTGTGGATGCTCGGGTAACCCGACCACTCATGAAAATGGCAGAAATTTTCTTGTACGAGCTTCACCCAAAGACAAACCTCTGTCCCAACAAGTTTACAATGACCACACAGTGGTCCATGCGAGCAAATAAATTAACTCGGGGCTCCTGCATCAATACTCACAAAATATATATCCCAACCAAATATATTACATGGTTCAAGAGTTTTTTTTTTACATTACTCTTAATTCAACATATATTAAAATTACAACAATTCTAATACATGTTATACAAAATCAATACCCAAAGCCACAACTCGGCTTTCTTCTATCGCGGCCTCTAGTGAGCGCCGTCCTCGTGCACACTCCCTGTACCTGAAATGGTGATCCCTCGACAGGGTGAGCAAAACCCAATAGAGATAATTTCCTACATGGGTTACTCCCCACCTAAGTGCACATGTCATGGCAAACAATCACATTCAAGCAATTTCATGAACCTACTCGAATGCCTACATGCCCAACTCATGTCTCGAGTCTTCACCGACTCCCTCACATATGCTTAAGCCGAATGCGAGTAAAATAATCAGTTTTAAAAACAAAAGCTATTTGTTCTTGAAAACATACTACCAAGTTTCGGTTAAAATATTGGACTACCCTCCGGCGCGACCGCTTCTGGATAATCCTCCGAAACAACCATGGTTCTCATCCGGGCAACTGCTTTACGTCCCTCCAAGGCAATTCTTCTAAAATCTTCCTTGAAATTCATTTCAAAAACGCTGCTTTTTCTTTCAATTTCATGTCATGCACTCACCCTAATATTCTAGGCGCCCCAAAGGCATACGGAATGCATGATGTCAATTCCAACACATTCATGCTAATATATTCACATGCATATATATTAACATAATTAAATCACATAAAACATGTTATGCAAATTCATAATCAATTACACCAAAATTAGTTCACATGAGCTAATTAACAAACACGAGCAATTCATTTTGAATCATTCAACCAAACACGTTTTCACACCAAAAATTTATGTGTCACTATTCACATGAACAAGAACCTCGGGTTATCACCACGACTCACAATAAATAGAAATTTTCTCCACTCTGCCTCAAAGCTTTTGCATCGAGTTTATACTTCAAAACAAGCCTCGCAATTACTTCCTAACCATTTACACTAGGCTTCTGGGACAAAGATTAACGAAGTATGAAAAGATCCCTACCTCTTGAGTTGCCTGAACTCCACAAAATTCCAGATCCACGTTGCGAGCCCTCGCCAAGCAGAATGGGCTCTTTTACTTCTTCAAGCCTCTGTCAGAACCGATTTCCATTCGAGCCGACCGAAATCGCAGAGAAGACACGTTCTCTTTAAAACTCAAAAACCCGAAGCCACCGCACGACTTCTCCTCCGCACGTTTTTCCTTTGGTTTTGAGAAAGACAACTATTCATCATTTTGTCTTATTATCTCATTAACATTTCATTAATTCCACTTATGTCCTTTTGTCTGATTTGACACTTGGCTTAATTCGTTCGCCCATTTCCATTATCTTCCTATCTTCAAAACATGTGTCATAAGAGTACACGAATGTGTATTTGGCTTTGTCACATCACACGCTTCCTCAAACCCGCTTTACTAAGACCCGACACTCTACTCGAAAACGTGGAAATCCGACCGGTCTCACCGACCAAATTCGACGCAGGCTAGATTTCCTCGCGAGATTCATTCCATCTGAAACTGCTTCATCATCCGAGATCTAGAAAAATTTCAGATTTTTACCGAAATGACAATTTTACCTTTTTTTTTTCTGAAAATTGGAATTTTCTCGGGTCTTACACATATTATTGTCTTAGAAATTCAAGAATACCAAATCTTATGAAGCTTGAGTTTGTTGTTCTTGATATCTCCAGGAAAAACTATTTATCTTGGATCCTCGATGCTGAAATCCATCTTACTGCTATGAATCTTGGCAATATAATTCAAGAAAAAAATCAGGCATCCCAGTAGGATTCCGCCAAGGCAATGATTTTTCTTCGCCATCACCTTGATGAGGGCTTGAAAAATGAATATCTTACGATAAAGGACCCCCTTGTCCTTTGGAAAAATTTAAAGGAAAGATATGACCACCAAAAGACAGTTATACTTCCTAAAGCCCGTTATGATTGGATGCACTTAAGGTTGTAGATTTCGCATCGGGCCGCGTAATATACTCTCAGATTTTTCAAAATCAGTCGTAGAAACTCGTAATTACGCTGGCAGTAAAATCATCAATCAAATATGTTGGAAAACATAATTATTTCATCGCCCTCGAACGTGTCTTCTACGCTGTTAAATATCGAGCCGAGGTTGCAAAATATTATGAATTAATTACGTCTTCGCGGGTCGGGGAACAAAACAATGAGTCGTTACTACAAAATCACCAATCACATCCAACCCGGCTCGCGATCTATCCCCCGGCGAATATTGCATCATCTAAAGGGTCGGGTCAGAACCGCGGGCCGCGGTCGTAATCGCGGGCTCAGGGCGACGCCAGGTCGTACACGACAATCTGGAGATCATATCAATACCACAAAAGCCACAACAAGTGGTCTAACAATATAGCACTAAAGGGAAAGAACACACTCTAAATTCTCTGGAATTATGAAAATAAATGTTATAAATGTGGTATGAAGGGGCATTGGTCACATACATGCTACACAGCTGACCATGTAGTTAAACTTTACCAAACATCACTCAAAGAAAAAGGTAAAGAGAAAATAGAAACAAATTTGATTGATAGTAACGATCTGGTGGATATTACTCATCTTGATGTTTTAGATTTTTTTGAAGATCCAAATGGCAAAATTGATCACTTAATTGGTGATGGAAATGTCCACATCAATTAATATTTTTATTGTCTGGATGTTTTATGCATTTTTGCTCTCGTGTGTTTTTTTAGTGTCTTTTTCTTTATTTATTTGAACGCAACGCTTATTTGAATTTATTTAATATACATTTTATTTTATGGTATGGATCTTTGTGTTAGATCGCTCGATTCCAAGATAAATGGTGGAGAAATATGTCTAGCAGATAGTGCTACTACTCATACAATTCTTCGAGATCAAAAATATTTTTCCCACATAACATTAGTTGAAGCTAATGTAAATACAATATCAAGTCCTGCAGCCTTGATTGATGGCTCCGGGAGAGCCACTATTATGTTACCATGTGGCACGATATTTCATATTAACGATGCCTTATATTCAGTCAGATCCAAAAGAAATCTGCTAAGTTTTAAAAATATACGTCATATCGATATCATATCGGTAATCACATACGACAATAATACACATTTATGCATTATTCATATTGTTCCAAGTCAGAAGCTTGTAGTGGAAAAATTGTCTGCTTTTTCTTCAAGATTATATTATACCACAATAACAACAATTGAACTAAAATATGGTGATGAGCCAGAAGCTCTCTCACCCAAATATATTTATGCTTTGGCATGATAGACTTAAGTAAATCTGTGGTCAACAATGATGAGGCGACTATTGAAAATTCACATGGACATCCATTAAAGAACTTAAGATTCTTACCTAGTGATTATCTCATAAACGCTTGTTCACAAGGAAAATTAATTGTTAGACCATCTCATACAAAAGTCCTTTTTGAATCCCCAACATTTTTGGAACGAATCCAAGGGGACATATGTGGACCATTTCGCTATTTCATGGTGCTAATAGATACCTCATCTCGATGGTCACATGTCTGCTTGTTATCTACCAGCAATGTTGCATTTGCCAGGCTCCTTGCTCAAATCATAAGGTTACAAGCACATTTTCCAGATTATCCAATCAAGAAGATCCGTCTCGATAATGCTAGTGAATTTATATCTAAAGCATTTAATAATTATTGCATGTCAGTTGGAATTGAGGTGGAACATTTGATTGCTCATGTACATACACAGAATGGCTTAGCAAAAGTCTTTATCAAATGACTCGAATTGATTTCTCGACCTTTACTTATGAGGATAAAGTTACCTATTTATGCTTGGGGACATGCTAATAGATACATGCTTGATTAGTGCCTAAAAAGTGCTATTTCTGAAGTTCTAGTTATTGTAGGTTTGAGACTTCAGGTAATTAACCAACCTAATTAACCCGATTTGCACATTAAGGTCCTAAATCATTCTATTGATCGCATTTTTGTATTAATTTCAGAAGTTTTGCAAGCTATTTATGCCAAATTTATTGAGTTTAATCCAAGCACTAAGAATTCGAATTAACTCAAGATTGGCAGTGTCGAAATCGAAGGAAAGAAGAGCGGTAAGAGGCAAGGAAAATGAAGCAATGCGTATGATTTTCGCACTGTTAGAAAATTTTCAATAAAAAGTAAATTGCCTTCCCTGTGCCACTGTTCATCCTTCTTTTGACTTTTTGACTTTCTTTGTCTCTTTTTTATTTCTTCCCATTTTGTCCTCCTGTAATAGCTTTTACTTTTGGTTTTTTTGGTATTTTGTATTATGGGTTGGCTATAAAAGCCCTCTATAATTAGACAATAATCGTAAAGGAAGCTGATCATTAATAAAAATTCTCAAGGAAGCTTCGCCTTGTTCCCGCTCTTTCTCATTAAGGTCCTAACTATTCTATTGATCGCCTTTTGTGGCTAATTTTGTAGTTTTTGCAAGCTATTTATGCCAAATTTGTTGAGTCGATCCAAGCACGAAGAATTCGAGTCGAACTCAGCATTGCAGGTCAGAAATCAGAAGGAAAGAAGAGCAAAAGAGGCAAGGAAAATGAAGCAATGCAGAAGATTTTGGCACCCTACGAAATTTTCACAGGGTGCGAAATTGCCTTCCCTATGCCACTGTTCATCTTGCTTTTGACTTTTTGACTTCCTTTGTCCCTTTTTTATTTCTTCCCATTTTGTCCTCCTGTAATAGCTTTTACTTTTGGTTTTTTTGGTATTTTGTATTATGGGTTGGCTATAAAAGCCCCTATACTAGACACTGTAAAGGAGCTTGATCATTAATAAAAAAATTTGGGCGAGAAGCTTTCAGTTGGTCCCCCTCTTTCTCATTTTCTCTCCTTTTTCCCTCACTTTCTCTCCTTTTCTCACTAGCTAAACACCCTCCGAGGATGACAACTCAGAGGATGAGCGGCTAGAAACCATTCCTCCTTGAAGAAGAAGGTTGTTGGGTGCAGGATCTGAAGGCAATTGGAGGTTCCATGTTTTTCACGCAGTATCCACCGTCGCTATCGGTGGTCTCCTTTAACTTTAGGTTTTGATCCCTTTTGAGTCACCTTGAATGGTTATTACTTGGTAAGTTTTTGGGCTCATTGGATGCTTAATGTTATATCCATTGATGTTTGTTAATTATCATTTATGATCCATTATAAGGTGAGTCAAGGTGACTTGTGTTTTTAACGACGGAGAGCACTAATGGCCGGTGGATGTCATTTTTCAAAGGATAGTTATTTAAGGTTCAGTTTTTATATCCACATGAAGATCCGGTTCAGGAAATGACTATAGGTCATCCTCCCTAAAGCGAGGAAAATGGACCCGAGAACCCCTCAGTGACCTTTAGAATCCAAATCCAGTAGCCTAACACTTCAAGGGGACTTCTTTTATATTTTATTTTATTTAACTTTCAGTTTCCAAACATTACAACCCCCTGTTTTTACCAAAAGCCCAAAAATCTAAAATAAAGTCACCAAATTGAGCCTCATTGCAAGTCATTTACACGAAGAAAACCCATCCCTGTGTTCGACCCTAGAGCCACTATACTGCAGTAGCTATGCTACAGCAGTAGGAGGAATTTAGGTTTATAAATTTTGTTGATTCCGGCACAACCTACCACACCATGAATCAATGCTGCAGCATTGGTTCGCATTCGACCGACTGCTAATCACCAACAATCACCATTTCAATTGGTACTTGGTCAAATTCCAAATCTTTCCCATTTACAAGTGTTTGGATACACTGTACAAGTTCCAATTGCATCTCCACACCGCACAAAAATGGGTCCTCAACGTCGATCAAGAATACACATTGGTTTTGACTCACCATCAATCATCAAATATCTTAAACCTTTGACAGGTGACGTTTTTAAAGCAAGATTTGCGGATTGCCATTTTGATGAAGTCAATTTCTCATCGTTAGGGGGAGATAAGCTATCAAAAGAGGAACGACGTGAAATTATTTGGAATGCATCATCCATGTCTCATCTAGACCCGTGCACTGCTCAATGTGACAAGGAAGTACAGAGAATCACTTATCTTCAGAAGATTGCCAGCTAATTGTCTGATGCATTTACAAATACAACTAAAGTAACCAAGTCCTATATATAGGTTGCAAACACACCAGCAAGGATCAATATACCAATTGGAAAAACTGCTATTATGGCAGCTAATGAATCATCTATGACACGCCCGGGGGCTGGTCGACCAAGTTAAAAAGATTTAATTCTCGAAGAGGAAAATAAAAGGGCAACAAACCCGCCTCAAGAAAATAAAGATTCCCTAAGAGTGTGCTACTCCCATAATTTCTAAAATCATAACCCTCGAAGAGGAAAGTGCCATTGAAGTGACACATGCCCTTAAAGAGGCAATAGTCCCTGAAGAGATACAAAATCATGAAGATGCACAAGTACTTGCAAATGATGAAATTTCCATAAATTATGCATCCACCGGGAATCGTGGAATCGCATAAAAGTGGTTATTAATGAGAGCTTTGCCTTTGCGTGAGCTACATAAATTTTAAAAAAGAAGATGATGATCATGAACCACGCAGTTGTCAATGAATGTCGTGAATAAACATGACTCCGGGTCGGCGGAAAGAAGCAATCCAAGTAGAATCGACTCTCTAGCAAAACGCAAAAAAGGTTCAAGCCAGGAAATCCTAACACCCAATGATGTGAAACTCCGTAGGTTACAAATGGGTGTTTGTAAGGAAATGTAATGATAAAATGAAATTGCTAGATACAGTTAATGCCTTTGTGGCAATAAGGTTTTTCACAAAGACCTCGTGATCGACATGACGAAACGTATTCACCTGTGATGGATATTATTATGTTTCAATATTTAATTAGTCTGTCGGTCTCAGAAGGACTAGACATGCATCTCATGGACGTAGTTACTGCATATTTGTATGGTATGCTAGAAAATGATATTTATATGAAAGTCCTTGAAGAATTTCAGTTGCCTCAAGTAAACACATCACAACCACGAAATATGTACTCAATTAAGTTGAGACGATTATATACTTTTAAAACAACTGAAGAATGCAGAGATAATCGTCTCGAGGAGTATTTGATCAAGGATGGGGTATATTAACAATCCTATATGCCCTTGTTTTTATAAAGAAATCATAATTAGGATTTATCTTATGATATGTTGATGATATAAATTTATTTAGACTCTCGAAGAGCTCATTAAAGCAAATTTACATATTTGAAGGATGAGTTTGAGATGAAAGACTTGGTGAAAACTAAATATTGTCTCTCGATATGCAACGAGCGGTAAGTCTAATGGAATTCTCATACATCGCCCCAACATATGTCAAAAGGTATTAAAGCAATTTAACATGGACAAAGCACATCCATTAAGTTCTCCAATGATTGTTAGATCCTCATGCTAAGAAGGATCATTTTCGTCCAAAAGAAAATGAAGCACTACTTGGTCCTGAAGTACCATATCTTAGTGCAATTGGTGCTTTGTTATACTTAGCACAGTGTACAAGGCCAGATATTGCAATTTCAGTTAATTTGTTAGCAAGAATCAGCTCTGCACCAACTCGAAGACACTAAAATGACGTGAAACATATCTTATGTTACCTTCACGGGACTACAAATTCTAGTCTATTTTATCTCAAACGAATCAACTCTTAAGGCCGATATGCGTGATTCCGATACCTTTCGATCTTCACAAGGCCCGCCACAAACAAAGAGATATTCACATGTGGCAATACTACAATTTCTTAAAGATCAACTAAGCAGACTTTGACACCACTTCCCTCTTAATCACTCGAGATAATGCGACTCCATGAAGCAAATGTGAATGTGTCCGGTTAAGATCATTGGTACACCACATTCAGCGCAGCGGTTGCCTTGATTACAAGCATTCCAACAACAATTTATGAAGACAATGCTGCGTATATTGAAATCAAATCAAATAATGATACATCAAAGTTTATTGCACCAAAGATATCTCACCAAAGTTTTTCTTCACCATGAACCTGTATCATGAAATCAAGCTCAAGCAACAGTCAAGTGATAATGTTGCAGATTTATTTACCAAAGCTTTGTCATCATCAATATTCAAGAAATTGACATATGATATCAGGATGCGTCGAGTTTGTGATAAGTCAAGTTGATACTCATCATGGGGAGTATTATCTTCAAGTCTACTGCTTATCTAGACATATGCACGCTCAGACTCTTTTTCCCTTCGCCCGCGCTTTTTCCCATCGATTTAATAAGAAGGTTTTAACCAGGCAAAGCTTTAACAGCCCTAACATCACTCTAAGATTTACAAAATGTTGTACTCATTTTCCTCTACATTTTTCCTCACATTTTTTTTTAAGAAGTAATCGAGTCACATTATCTTAATATATGCATCCATGTAAGAGTATTGTAACAATGGTGGATGACCACCCATATTCTGCCTAAGTATAACCCCTCTTACCATTAAGGCTTGTGACCCTTCCTATACCATTTTGTCTTTTCATAGTCAAGATTGTGAGAAAATGGAGGACTTAAACCCTTTGCAAGAATTTTTTATCTAAACTTTTCTACTTTTTCATTACTTTCACAACAAAAAAGATCATATTTGAATTTTATTTTTTAAAACAAAATAAAATAAAATATTGAAATATAAAGTATTTGAATAAAAGTAGTAATTATTTTATTCAATTTTTCAACAATTTACATGCTATCATTAAGTTGTATTAAAGTCCCAAGTCCACAAACCATGAAAGGAAATTATTCACTTGAAAGAATAATATTTTCAGTGGCCAAAAAAAAACCCAGATATCCTTCTTACAATTAAAGGGAGATGAATCAAACCATCTCAAATAATAGCAGAACCTCGGAAGTTCATTCAGCAACTTTATTCCCTGATGTCAACTCGTGAGCATTATTGTATTATCATTACAGACACGATGAACCGTTATGACTCAAAATGGAGATAACGGCTATGATGATACAGATCCTATAAAAGTGTCACTCTCAGTACCCATTCAGATATACATTCATATAGAAATTTATGCAAAGATGTAAAAGAATACTCAACTATAGCAAGCTGCAAATAACACATATTTACTGGCGATTCCTTCGGAGAGACTGGAACTGGGCAGCTAATGTATCATAATCAGGAAGCTTAGGGTGAACATGACTCGCTTTCTTGAAGGAATCATCCCTAGATGGGGGTTCTGCACTTGAAGTCTTTGAACTTTCGGATCTACCTGGAGCAACTGTTTTCGGAACGGGATTGGATTGCTGCTCCATTGCAGGGGAATTTTCCTTCTCGAAGGATGTCTTCAGTTCAGGCATTGGCTTATGAGTTGCTTGTTCTGAAGATCTATGCCTCTCAAGACTTTCTTGATGGCCTGGGATCTTGGTCTGGTACTGCGACTCAGGTCGTCCAATGGTTTCAGTCGCATCAAACCTCCGCAAAGACGGTTTCCTTTCCTGCTGACCTGAGCTGATGGTCTGGAACTGGACCTCTGGCATTGTTTCATTAGAATTGGATCTCCTGGAAGAAGGTTTCCTCTCTCCAATGTTGTTTGATGCTGTTGACGACTCAGAGGTAACTGCAGATTTCGAAGAACTTGTTCTAAATTTTGGAGAAGCCTTTGTCCTTCGAGAAAAGTTACTAGTTGGATGATTTTTGCTTGGTACAGTAGTAGGCTTTGGGACATCCTCCTCAGAATCATCATCCATATCAAAATATGCAATTGGACCTCTTGAGCTCAGTTTTGTATCAAATTTTACACCTACTTTCTGATTGTAGGACTCCTTTTTACTGCTATGTTGTGGGAGTTCTGGAAGCTCCTCCTCTGAATCATCAGTGTCTGAATCAAAATATGCAGTTCTGGTATTTGAGGTCGATTTTTCAGTTACCTTCATTCTGGCTTTCTGATCGTGTGCCTCTTGTTTGTTAACTGATGGGGAACCAGTTGATTGCTGAGTGGCTGTAGAAGCAGTGGAATGCCGAGAAGGGGAAGCAACAGATTGCTGGACAGTAGTAGGGGGAGTATCATCAGCTGTTTGTTTGGACAATGATGAAGTATTACTTGACGGTCGGGTCAAAAATGGAGGACTCTTATAGCCCTTATTTCGAAGGCCGCCAGTTAAAGTTTCGAATTTTAACTCGTTCCCACTTCCTCCTGAACTCAAATTGCCTCCAACTTCAGCATTTTTCATGCTACCATATGAATTTTTGGTGTCGAAGACGACATTATCCTCAACTTCATAAACAAATGAAGTCCTAGAAGGTCGGTGAGACTGCAGATGCTTCTTCTCTTCATCCGCTGGATTGTAAACTGGTTCGTGTTCCGAACTGTGACTGGGAGATATGTCACTGAAACCAAACTTTTTCTGAAATTTAGCTTTAGATTCTCTTCTTTGGTTTCTCTTTGGGACTGTGGTGTCTGAATCATCAGAAGAGGAATCTAACCAAGGCTTTCTGTTTGATCCTGAGTTTTCCTTTTCCCTGTATGAGGATCCTTCTAACCCCTGATGCTCACATTGTGTTGGCTTAGGGTCTCTTGCAGGAACATTCTCATTAATATGGATAATACTAGGCTCTGCTTCTCCACTAAACTTTGGCTGGTCCAGCTCCTTTTCACTTTCTGAACTCATGCTGTCTGAATGATCAAATGTTACAGGCAATAAGTCTTCTGGTTGCGAAGGAGCTACAGAATTCGGTTCTGTCAGGTCTTCAGAAAAATCCAAAGGGGAGTGCCATTCCGAGGGAAAATTGGATCTTGAAAATTTTTCCATTGACTCGTTCCTGCCTTGCCTAGAACTCCAAGCATTTGTATTTGCTGAAAGATGACCAGGTGATTTTCTAACTGGTGATTGGAAGTCAGTATTTAACTCATAATCCTTGCTCCTCACATCAAATGTATTGTCGTTGTCATCTGAATGATATTCATCAAAAACTACATGGGCATTATCAAAAGAGTTTGCTTCCTCCATCTCTTTTTGGCTGTTCCCTTGGACGGTACCAGCAAAAAGGTTCCCACCAGCATCATTATCAGACCTCAGGCTGTTTAAGTTCGAAATCTCATCATAAGCATCACCAAAAGTGCTTGAATGAGAACGAGAGGAAAGAGCGCTAGATTCTCTTTTGATCCTTACATTCCCTGAATGATCAACATTTGCATTCTTCATAGAACCTTGGAGTTCACTCAGAAATCCAACATCAGACTCAACAGATTTGTTGAAGTTGTCGTCCGTCTCTAGGTCTGTGGCTTCCACAGCAGAAGAACCCCTTCGAGAATAGATATCTGACCTTTGGCTGGTACTCACTTCATCTATAGAGGATGAGTTGGACTTCAATGAAGAAGATCGGCCAGATCTCCTATGATTACCATCCCTGTGAAGCCTCTCAGACACTTCCTCCAGAGTATCTTGTTGATTCCCACCCATCTGTACATTCTGTGATCTAGGATTTCTATCATGAAAGGAATTATTTGCTGACACCCTAGAGAGATGTTCCCCCTGAAATTTTGAGCCAGCAAATTTCACAGGTCTGTCCTCCCTAGAATCAAAAGCAGATGACTTCTGTGATTCTGTGGAATACTGTGTGCTAACCCTCCCACGGCTCGACAGTTCTGCAGCAGCTCTAGCTGCCATACTTGCTCGTTCTGCAGACTCAGCAGCTGCCTGTGCAGCAGTTGTTGCATCCTTGAATTCCATATTCCAATTTTGCCTACCTGGATAAACAGGATTCCCATTTTCAGAATAGGAGTGTCTAAAATCCATCTCCTCGTATACAGTTCCTGTAAGATACAGCAGCCCAGTCATTTGATGAGCATCAAACTACACAAGGGTGGCAACATGCCATAAAATCCATAAATCATTAAGCATCATCAAGTGAATGATTTCCATACCTGAAGATCTTCGTTCAGGAGAACTGCCTGACGTTGTTGCTTTATTAGCACCAAAGTCAGTAGAAGATACATTTTGGGAGCTGAAGGATGACATATTTTGGGAGAGGTATGGTGACATATTCTGGGAGCTATATGATGAGCTCACATTGTGTTCGTAGAGGTTAGCAGGAACATCAGGCTTTTGTCCATGGCTAGGTGAAGCTTGGACATCAGGAGGTTTCATCTGCATTTTACTAGCCTTCCCAAATGTGTCTGGTCCACTCTGCCCATACAAATTCATAAAAAACTAATCAACTAACACACTTTTAATTTTATTGAAACACATATGTAGCTGCATTTTAGTATTTTTATTAATAATACAATCTTAGCAGTAAATGGATCATTACAAATTAGCCTAGCACCTTAGCCTTACCAGCAAGACCTCAGGAGGCTTTGATTCTTCCTCAAAGGACTCATGTTTCCATTTGATGTTATGTTCCTCAGCAATTGCTGTCAAAATCTTGATTTTGGTCTGACCATCAGGTGCATTGGCAGATAATTTCTCTACCAACTGAAAGAAGAAAGCTTACAACATGAGTATGAATCAATTTTCAAATTCGATCATAAAAAAATCGCAATATTTGTACACTTACATTGCGGCTTACACCACATTCTGGACGTAGCTCCAAAGCCGCAGAAATAAAATCTTTTCCATATTTTGCTGTCAAATGCTTGCGGATTTCCATGAGTTCTGGTATGTCCGAACATCTTGGAGATGCAAAAATTACACTAGCAATTGCTTCCTTCAAGTCAATGGGGCAGTTTCTGAAAGAATACAACATGTCAGGATATCATCCATTCTGTGTCAATGATAAAATGATAACTTTTCAAAAGTTGTGAGAGGCGTTATGACATTTTTTTTTTTTACCAAAGAAGAAAGGCAGGAAAATATATTAATAAACGAGTGTATTGTAAAGCTCCCAAAGAGTACACAAGAGGAGTACAAAAGGGGAGAACACCACCACTCTCACCTATACTCCCAGCCAAAGAAACTCTACCAAAGCACTGTAAGCTTATCAACAGGGCTATACAATCCTGAATTCACGACCATGCTAACAAAAAGCAAGATTTCATCCCGAAAGGTGTGGTCTCATTCTCTCAAAAAGCCGCCTGCTCTCTTTTCATTCCACAAATAGCCCACAAAGGGCAAAGAGGGGCCACCAACCATACTCTTTTCCGCTTTTTACCAACACTAGCACTTTGCTAACCAAGGAGGGATTGGCGTACCGTTAAGGAGAACACCCAATTATAATCCATAATGGCCAAAAAAAGATTTCACAACATCTTAACTCTCGAACAATGTATAAGCAAATGGTCTATCGTTTCCTCCTCCTCTTCACATAAAAACACACGATTTACAAGGGGATCCCTCTCCTCTTTGGTGGTCGAGTAAGCGCGCGAGAAGCTTCGAGCAAGAAACCCGGTTTTGGGGAACGATTGGGTTCAAATGGGCCTTGAGGAATGCAATAGGGAGAGAATCGTTAGAGCTTCGGTACATGAGTCTCACTAAGAAACCATTAGGCTGGTCTCCCTTTAAAATTAGTGATCCTCTTGAAAGGGCCCTAATTTTTCTTGTTTTGAAGGAAAAGAGGAACCTTTCCACCTCGACCATCTCCCGATCATTAAAGGTCTTGGGAAGACGGGGGATAACCCCCGTCCTCCTTGAGGAGTCCGAATACGCTACCCTTGTATCTTTGTGTTTCGGTGTGGAACGAGTGGGAAGGCATTACACGGCGAATCCCAGCACGAGGATCCTTCCAAAACCGCTGACCTCAGGCCATTTCCTAAGGAAGAAGTAGAGTTTTTGAGAAAAGGTGACCATTCTTTTAAGTGTCTTTCCATAACCCGGTGTCTTAACTCCTAATGTCATTGGTGTTCCGACCCCCGTCTCCCACTCCCCCAGATTTGGTGCGATCACACGGTCGCCCAGAAGAGAATCACTACGTTGTGAGCTCATGGCGCCGCTTCAGCAGGCTTTATTCATCTTGAATGAGGCTCACCAAAATACCGCTCAGCTTTTTCGCAAAGCTGTTTTCCGGTTTGAGGTAGGAGTTTCTCTACAGATTGCCACCACCCGGAGAAAGTCTCTCGAATCTTCCTCGGTCTTGAACAAACAGTCTTTAGCATTCTAAACGGGAAAGAAAGTAATGGGAGGCTAGGCAGTGTCTCCCGAATGAGTGTGTGATCCTCCCCTTTGAGATATATTTATTAACTGGGGTTCTTAAACAACCGTTTAATCTTTCTTGATGGAATCCAGGACCTAAAGCCTGTGAGGAGCCCCAGTGGAAGACCCAGTACGTTGACGGGGGAGGATGACCCCATGACAAGCTGTTAGCTAACACCTCCATTATCCACCTACCCGAAGGGATAATCACACTTTATTCAGTGTCTTCAGGCACGAAAAGGCTTGAGCCACATCAAGGTCCATCTAGATACATTAGCTACTTTCCCGGAGTTGGCTTAGCGAAAAGGATAGTATCATGACATATAAAAAATGAGAATTAACAATATCCCTCCATCTCTGCAGAAACACAGGCCAGGAGATGAAGTACTTGTCCTTACACATAGCGGGCTGACTGGGGCTTCATTCGGGTGCTAGTGGGGAAGAGGGTCCCCTTGTCTCGGGGGCCTGCAGGCCGGAAGAACCACAGTAAGAGACCATTAACGAGCGGAAAAAGAAGGCGTGAGATGCACCGAGTTAATCCGACTAATCCATTTAGAGGCCAAACCCACATTCTCTCCATAATTTGAGAGCGAGAAAATCTCATCTGATGTGATCGCCAAGCGCACTGATATCAGACACAGGAGAATCCTTTCTCTTTCCTTCTTAGAATAGAGTCCCTTTGCCTCATTAGCTATTAGTCTTGCATCGAATTTACCTCCCTTCTCTGGCGCATTACGAGACTAGAAATAATCAACCCATGTAGCTTTTGATTACGTTCTTGACACTTTCGATAATATTTTGTACAAACTCCCCACTAAACTGATGGGTCTCAAATCCTTTAGATCCTCGACAGTCCTTCCCTTGGGAACCAAAACCAAGAATGTAGCATTCAGACTTTTGACAAACTTATTATGTTAGAAGAATTCCCTAAAGAAGCCCATAACCTCATCTTTCACAATCGACTAAAGACCAAAAGGCGATGAAATATACGGGCACAGGGCTTCTATAGCCAGTAAGCCACGAGATTCTTGCTAGGATTTCCTCCTACGTAAACATTTCTTCGACAGAAGCTTGATGCGCTGATCACTTTGAACTGGAGATCGGGGAAAGGCGGGCACCAGTTGCTTGAGGCAGTAAAGAGACTTTGGAAGGCGCCAACCAGACCTTCTTTAATCGCAGGCTCCTTGACACATCTTCTACCATTAATACTGATGCTCCTAATGGAGTTCTTCCTCCTATGAGAATTGGCCATTCTGTGAAAGAATCTTTTCTGTCCCCCTCTTTCAACCATGTTTCCCTGGATTTGTCTCCAGGAGAACTCTTCCAAATCCACCCACTTCTTATACTCCTCTCTAGCCTTTTCACTCTCCTCAGTTTCTTCGAGACCAGGGGCCTTTTCCTTCTCGAGTCATCCCAAAAGAGATCTGCAAGGCCCCCTTCTTTTGTAAATCAACTCTGCCGAAAACCTCTTTGTTCCAAACCCTCAATATACCTTTCAAGGCCTTTAATTTGGAGGCCAAAACAAAACTAAAGGATCCAGAGAAGTGTAGGCTTTGCCACCAGCCTCTGAGAAGGTCCTTAAAGCCATCAAACTTGTGTGATGCCGAAAGCGGAAGGCGGCGGCGGAGTTAATCCCTTCAGTCTAGCAAGCGGGCGGTGGTCAGACACTAGTCTCGGGAGAGTACTTTGAATCGTATTACTGAATTGACTTTCTCAATCAGCTGTTACCAAAAATCTATCCAGACGAGACATACACTGATTATTGAGACCTCCCATCCAAGTAAAAGGTCCCCCTTGCAAAGGGAGATCTCTCTAGCCCAAACTTTCATTCACCAACCGAGAGAAACGCCTCATAGAGTGCGAGCACGCCCTCACTTGAATTCCTTTCATTAGGGAAATGACCATATTGAAATCTCCACCTACCGGGGCCCTCCTGACCTTTCACCCAGGCCCGATTCTTCCCATAACAATTCCGTTTTGCTCCTCTCAGCCCAGGCGTAAACCACCGTGATTACTGAAACCGTCTCCCAGAGTATTTTTAAATATGCACGTAACGGAGAAATGATAAGTTCAGCCTCCTCCATCACCTCCGGTTTTCTTTTATCCCTGGCTCTGAGCCACCCCTGCAATTCCTCTGCCTCCTGACCTTCCACTCGGTAATCCTACCCACCCGGGCTTGAGCATCGTAGCGGACATCTTTGAATCTTGGTTTCCTTTTTGGGTGATCTGATCCACCTTTGGGTTAATAAGGCTGATGATGTATTGCCACTCTTGTGTTATTATCTGGATTTCTGAAAAAGCTTTAGCTTCATTTAACCGACAAAAAATTCCCCCTGTCTCTTCCCCCTCTGTTTTGGCCCTTCCCGCTATAGTTTATAGTGCATTCCAACTTTCTTAACTCCCCCTCACTTCTAGACTCTGTGGGATGCCCCTTTCTTTTATTATACAGAAACTTTAGTATGACAACAAAATAGTTTACTTAAAGATTTACAACAAAAACATAGAGGAGCAATGTGTCTGAATATACTGAAAGATAAAGAAGTTTATTAAATGGGAGAGATATATCTTATACAGTAACTTGAGCAGGAAGAAATAATTTGCTTAAGAAACAACGACAGAAATAGATGGAAGCCAGATGTATGAATATACCAAAAAGATCCAATCTTAGCATGCCTCATGCAAAGCCGGATGTATGAATATACCAAAAAGACCCAAACTGAATAATGACAAGGTGTTGCACAGTAAATCATTTTACTTTTGTAAAGTTCAGTGACAGGAAAATGCTGCGGTTGGAAACTCATGTTCCTCTGTTCCAATGATACTTCTTGTATACTTCCAGTGTACATAGACTGAAAAAAAAAATGCAAGACAAACTAGTTTTCTAGGTATTGCATAAGGTTTTTTTTCTTTACTAGGTAAATAAGAGCCTGTATCATAAACACCTAAAAGCAGTGAGAACCATGCACACAGAAGTATAAAAGAAAGAATATTTGATGACAAACAGGTCCCAACATGAATGGATAAGATTTCTGACGAAGTCTTCACCAGGCCAATCTTCAGTAAGGAGATGAATCATACAAGCTTGTGGAAGGTGTTTAGATGTAAAATATAGGCCAAAACTCTAACAGAGATGCCAGGATAATTTTTTTAGTTTTCTTCAAATCTAACTTCCCTCTTGGTGAAACATCAATATTACAAAATGAAGAATCTTAATATTAGATATGAAGATTAATTCATATTCAAGATAAAGAAAGTTCGCTTACTTCTGTGATTCAATGATTGGCAATCGCGCTGCAATCAGTTCGCAATACACCTCAACAAGCTCATATGCTGCCATTGTTTTCTCTTCTCTGACTACTTGTTCAACCTAAGACAAAATAAAGCATAAAAATCCATATCTTATCACAATCTCAATCAAAGACCAATCACGAAACACCATCAATACCAATATCTATAAACCAGAATTTGTTTGCTAGTGATAAAACAAGAAAAATCAATCACTTCAAAAAAATAAAATGCTAAATCAAATCATTCCACCGATATAGACTTTTAATATGGACAGAACAAGCACGGATCTATATAGTACCCGAATTCTGGCAGGCTTGTCCTGCCCAGACTCGAGCAATTGGGCCAAATCTTTCTTCGTCTGCTTCAACTGAGCTTCTCCCTTGTTCTTCAATACCTTTATCCGAGACACCGCAAGCTTCAGTGATGTCTTGCTGCAACAAACAAAAAAAAATGAAAAAAAAAAAACTAAGAACCACATACCTAATTCAATAATCAAAAAATAAAAATAAAAATCCAAACTTCGTCTACACATCAATCATAAAATCAATCTTTATAATTAAGAAAACCCTATCCCTCTGTTTATCAGGTAAGATAAGACATCCAGTTAATCCGATATATCGAAAAACACAGCACAACTAAAACAGATACTTGTCACAATCCTCGCTCGGTCAATCATGTTCCTCCATTTAACAAAACTTGACAAAACAGAGATTAAAAATTCAGAACTCCCATCCTTTCCCTTATCATCTAAGCAATCAAACAGAATCAGCTGAATCACCATTTGGCAGCCTTGAAGCTCCTGTGAAGCATTCTTCTTCGAAATAACACAGATATCCGATCCCTTGTTAATATCAAACCCTAGGGCTTGGTTTATTTTCCTCCTTCTCTACCTCCAAGCAGATAAAAGCAAAGAAACAGGCCCTGTGTTTGGGATCTAGGAAACGAAAAAAAGAAAATTATCAAAGGATTGCTCCGCGGAATCCAATTCGTTTGCCGAAGTGATGAAGAAACCGCAGGGGCCTTGACTTTTCACTTGGACGAATTTACCCTTTGCTTTACAAAATTGACGTTCTAGATCATCATCACATATGGGAAATTGTGGGCCAATTTACAAGTTAATGTTTTTCTTTTTTTTGTTGACAAAATGTTTTTCTTATTTGTTTATAATTGTCTTTACAAAATTATGGCACCCACGTAGACACGTATGTATGTATCTTCAAATTATATTTTTTATTTCAATATATATTTGAATAAATTGAAAAGTATATAATGTACATAATTTCTTATATGTTTAATTTTGTATATACCACGTGTTGTAAATCTATGAAACCTAAAAATGGTTTGAAGACTCTAAGCTGTATATAGTTCAAAATCTTACACAAGATAAAATCAAGTCAAAAATAGTCATAATTAAATTTTGAAATAACTTAACGTAATAAAAAAAAAAAATTATACCACCAAATATATAGTTGAGATGATTAAAGTTTTTCAAAAAAAAAATCAATGATTTAGATTAAATATAGGGTTATAATCATACCATTTCATATAAGGAATTAGTTTGAGAGTGATATAAGCTTGAAATCAGTATTTCGTAAGTGCTTTTAAGCATAGCTTTATACGTATAATAATAAAAAAATAGAGATTTACGCTGTAAGAAGAAATAAATATTTTAAGAATTATTATTTTAAATTTAACATTATAAAAATTAAATTTCTCTATTTTTTTTAAACCGTTTATTAAGAAAGTGAGCCTTTAAAACTAGGTATAATTCAAGATAAATATTTTTATTTTTTATTTTTACATATATTTGTTTTATATTATTTTGTTATATACTATATTCTTATACTTATAGGAACTCCGCTTGAGAACTCCCATGCTCCCATTTTCCCTTTTGCCTCTTGAACTATAACTTATTTACTTAAGTTTTTTATAAATATTATAAGTATTTGTTATCTATTTTTCCTGGTAGAAGCTTCAAATTCTTCCATTATTTATTGCATTTAAATTCGACAAAAAGTTTGATATTTAAATATAGTATTTTTTTTTAATTTTGTTTATATCTCAACAAAACTCCGAAACCCTATCATGTTCAACGTGACTTGACGAAACAATTATAATAAAAGTTAGGGATATAAAAACAAATTTTATGAAAATTGTTACATTTAAAAAAACAAACTTTTTATTCATGATTTAAATACAAAAATCATGAAAGTTCAAGTTAAATACTAATTTTCCCTAATCAAAATCATTTTATGAAATATGATTCTATTATTAAGAGGAATTGGTTAAAATGGGATAAAAACAAAAGTTATTTACAAAACTAATATCTTATTTTTATAATCTTAAAATATCCTAGACAAAATTACTCCTTAATATGTTAAAACTTAAAAAATAATATAATCTGTATTTTTACATATATATGTGGAACATGTATTACGTTAAGTTAGTATTTGAAACAAGCTTAAAAGATATAAGTTTAAGTTTAATATAAGCTTACATATATATTGAGCATGTGGATTAAGTTATATTAAGCAGCTTTGAAAATGGTTAAGTCTGAAGTTTTTAAATTGCATAATATTATTTAATTTGAAACGTCGTCGTTAAGTTATATTTGAACAAACTTAAATAAGGTTAAGTCTATATTTTATATAATGATTAAAAGAGTAAATTTATACATATCCACAGTTCTAATATCCTTCATTTTTTTTAAAGAAAATGGGTTAGATTTACATATTTTTTTTCGTTTTTTTTGTCTCTTTAAACAGTTACTATTATTAATATAATATTTCATAAAAATAAAACCATTTAAAAAGGGTAAAAATAGAGCCGGAGAAAACAATGAGTGTGGTCGACCCAATAGCTGGGACACGTCAACATTGTAACCAGATCGGCAAATACCATATTTGTTGACCGACTATATGGATATCTCTCCCTCATTGGCAATTTTCCAGGGCCTTGTTTGTACTTCCTTCCACCCTATTTCTCCTTAAAATGAAAGATCAAAGATGTGTCATTGTGTTGGTTTTGACATTTAGGAGTGGGGTTGGGGTTTGGGGGGGCCAGGGGGCATGTAACGTCATGGAAGCATTTTCGGTTGACGTTCTCTTTCATCATTACGTTTATTAAGTCTTGGTTCCAATTGGCCTTTTCTATCCCCTACTTCAAAATTATTTTTGATTTTTCTTCCAACTAGAATTTTGAAATTACGATTTTATTCAAAATTTTGAACTTGGGAACCGCCTTTCAAAGTCATAATTTTCAAAACAAGGATAAAAATATCGATTATCTGAGTGTTATAATTATTTAAAAATTTAAATATATTGATTTATATGTAAGTATATTGATTTATATGAAATTAGTTTGTGAAGGAATATGAAAAAGAAACTTTGTTTCTGCCACATCGTCTTAGTCTTGCTTGATTTTTTGTTATAATTAATGATAATAATTATTAAAGAAAACATAATAATTCCAATCGATTCTTGATATTCTCCTCTTTTTTATAAATAATTAATGATAGTAATTATTAAGAAATATATATAATAAGTTATATTAATTATTAAGAAAATACTTTTCATTTTATCTCTCACATATTTTCTTCTCCTATTTCTTTCTTTCCCGATAACAAGACCTACTTACTCAAATATTATTATTATTATTTTTAAATTTTCTCAAAAAAATGTGATATCGATATATCGAATATGCGGATATTTCATCAAATGATCTCGATACTGTATATTGTTTGATTGACTCCCGATACGGTATATTGATGATATCGCGATATTTTTATCCATGTTTTAAACTAAAATGTTTTATTTTTAATTTAACATGTTTTATATTATAATATTATGGTATTCTGTTTTTATGAAAACTTAAATCAATTTGATCATTACTTATGTCTTGTTCAACCTTTAACCATAAGGCTTTATTGGCATGTGTTTTTTATTTTTTTAAAAAGAAAATAAAATAATAGCTTTTATATAAAGCCATTGAGACTTAACCTTAAAATAAATAATGATTATTATTAAAATACGAGATGTTAACAAAAATTACTATCTGGACTTCTAAAAGTTCAAAATACATAAGGTAAATCTAATCTTTTTAGAAGAGATACTATATTTATATATATAATTGACAATCATGAGCTTTTTTTTTTTTGTTATTAAAAGAGAAAATATGATATTTTAAGGCTATTTTTTTTACTTACTTTCATTTGTTCTCACTTGTTTTTTTTTTATGATTATTTTACGCAATAATTATAGAAACATGCATAAAGATTAAAAGGAAAATAAAGATTCAAATAAAATTTGTTTTTATTTTTTAAGCATATTTTAAAATATTATAAATAAGTTAAAAACATTTCCAATTTCAAACAGATTTTCATTTTACAAAAAACATCAAGAATGGTTTTAAAATATTATTTTTAAGAACTTATATATTTTTTAAATTAAATATCCAAAAGGTCAATAATTTTGTTATTTTAAAAAACAAAACAAAACAAAAAACATATCCACACAGGCAATAATTGTAAGTCTTGACCAATCATTGTTAGAATAATAAAAAAGAAAATCAAGGCTATTTGGTTTCTGTTTTTTAAAATTATTAATAAGAACAGTTTTTGAAAACACAAAAAACCCCCCCATTTGGTGTTATCTGAATTTAGAGTTTTCTGTTTTTTTTTTTTTTGTATTTTTCATAACAAAAAAAAAAAAAAAAAAATCCATATTTTTCTTGTTTCCATTGTTTTTGAGAATGAAAAACAGTTTTAAAAAAGGGTAACCAAACATGCCCTTAGACTCTCAAATTTACCCAACTTTCTCTTCGAAAACCCAAATCAGGCAATGGGATTTTTAAGGAGCAAGAAATAATTAGAATTTGGATTATCTGGCAGATTAATAACTTGCTGTTGATCCGTAGTAGTGATACACTAATCTCTAAAATAGAATCCATTCTAAAAACAAAAGTTTCCTTCAAGTGCAAGAAATGCATACAATATGCATCATCTTCCTTCTTCCAGTAGACATTGGAAATATTAGTAAATTTAGATGCAGCTTTTTATGAAAAATTAAAAATAGCAAAAAAATCACATCATAAGAAAGAAATAGATACAATTTAGAAACAATTCAATGGTAAAGTTTCAAAACAGAAGGGATTAAAAAATGGTTCCCAAGTCTACTTCCTATCTTCCATCCATCAAAGAATTTTTCCATTGAGAGGATGAACTGTTATTTCCTACACTCAATATCTGAGAGTTCAATCTGTCGTCAACTAAACAATGTTTCTGTAAATTCTCGATAAAAAGTTATCGCTAATGAATCCAAGGAAGTTTCTTTCAGCATGAATCAGACAAGAAGTAGCACGATATTGCTGCTGAATGAAAAAATGTGAAGGCAATGAGAACAAGATTCAACTCATCTGGAAGCTTTTACTTTTGCAAGTCAGAGTTCAAGCTTTGAGCTACCCAACTGGCTCAGGAGGATGGCCATGTCCATACCCTGTACCATGGTGGGCACAGCTGTATCAACAGGACATTCCCGAGAAAATCCAACCTTTCCTGATTTTTGTACTTTCTTTATGCAGGTCTTGAACTTCTGATGGCATTTTATATTTATCATCCCTGCAAAATCCAAATTATACAGGTCATTGATATTGTATATGAAAGAGTAAATCTTCTGAATCGTTTTCCATTGTAAGCATTTCTAAATTGAGTCATGAACAAAGTTTAGGATGCAATCAGCTCTGGGAATGTCAAAATTATAAAGAGACCTGTGGCAAGTGGCTAATTTGACCATGAAGAATCATAACAGATCTGGAGAATTTATTATGTTACTGCCTTCCCCATCTTTCCATATGTTCATAAGTATTAGAAGCAATACAGCAAAGAACAGACAAAACAGCTCTATAGGGACTTGCTAAGAGAGTTGGTAAGATACATAATTTTCAAGTTTACATGGAAAATTATTATATGTTTTTTAACCCTAAACATAACAAGCAACTAAATATTCATGATAACTAAGATGGCACTGGATCAAATAATTAACATAACTCCAAAAAGATG
Source organism: Tetrastigma voinierianum (assembly GCA_016808115.1). Lineage (NCBI taxonomy): Eukaryota > Viridiplantae > Streptophyta > Magnoliopsida > Vitales > Vitaceae > Tetrastigma > Tetrastigma voinierianum. The sequence continues at coordinate 413,903 of JAEQBH010004665.1, forward strand.
GTTTTGGGATCTTTATCATTTGTTTCAATATTTGAGAAGAAAACCAAAAGCAGAGGTCCATTCTTAGATGGTTATCATAGATCCACAATTTTCAAGTTCAGGGATTAGAGTGGATGCATGGAACAGATGTGTTAGGCCGGATTTGCATCTCTTCTGCATAAGATGGTTAGTTCGAAAAACAACCAATAAATAAAATAACACTAAATCAACGAGAAGGAGAATATAAACAAATAGGAGAAATAACTAAGTCTTGTGAAATCTATAATTTCCTTAAAACAGATTCTTCTTCTCTACTTGTGCTTTGAGATTTCCAATGCATTTGTCTCCCAAAATAAAACGGTTATCAAATGGTTGGCAAAAGCACTTTGCAGCCTTTCCAGCGAACTGACAATTGAATTTGATCTATTACCAACAAAAAAAGGACGGAAGGAAAACTTGAGACTTGGTAAACTTCAGTATGTTTCTCTTGAACTTTGACACACCTTATATAGAGAAGAGATCCCACTATTAAACTTTTGGAATGCCAAAAATTTTTACTTTTCAGAGACTCATAGACAGATAAAAATGGACATGTATTAAAGGCACCTTTAAACTGGCAAAACAAGCACATGGGAAGCAGATAAAGGTGAGGAAACCTTCTCTTTGGCTTGATCATCCCCATACACCAGAAATACCGGCAAAAGATTCATGGTATGGGCTACTTAGAAAGATATGTCCATTTCCCAATCTAAGAATATACAGAACCGGCAGACTCATCAAGTAAAGATCTCCCTCTTCAACACATCAGATAAAGAGACGAGAAAGGAGAAAACCAAAAAAATAAAGTACTTGGAAAGCCCCCACTCTGCACAAAAACCAGAAAAATCTAATAAATCAGTTCAACCATTAATACCCCCTTGTTTGAAACCCATGCTTGCCACAAATGGAAGATTGAAAATTACAGTCTTAGGTTAATAAAACTAATAAATATCATTATAAGCTGATAAATTGTCCTAGAAAACCTTAAATATTCTATGTTCCATCTTCCATCTTTCATTGAACAGCATTGAGAGATCAACCTCAAGCCATTAAAGAGCATTACCAATTCCAGGAAAACCCAAATATAAGAGCTAATCAAAGCTGTCTGAAACCTAGTTCAACCATCTCAAATTAAATCACTAGGATATATATACAATTGCATCAACAACACAGTAAGGTCAAATTTCACTGAATAAATCAACAAACTGATCAATGTTCCCTGAAAAATCGATTCTTTACTAGCGCAGGAGATATTTCAAAAGTATAAACATGGAATAACCAAAACTAATGACATTGATTTACCTTTCTTTTCAACACATTCGTCATGAATCTTGCAACAAGCATCAAGATCATCACAGGGCTTTTCTCCCGGACAACCACTCCAACCTACTCCACAGAATTTTCCATATCTAATCCCAACAGCTAAATTTCAAAAAAAAAAAAAAGGGGGGAAAGTGAGACAGACTAAATAAAATTATGAGACAGAGTAAATAAAATTACAGGTGAAATTTCAAAATATTGTGAAAGTATAGGACGTTACAATTACAGTTCTCCGCAACACAAACTTTGCTACATCTGATCTGCAATTGAAAAAAAAAAACGAAGGCTCAGAGAAGACGAGTTCGATGTAATTGTATCTACTAATAGTGATAAGAATTACTTTCACAGCCAGAAGAGAGAAAAAAGGTTGCAAAAAAAATCAAGGAAGAGATATTTCAGATCTTAAATAGGAAAACTTTTCTAGGAGAGCAGAGTAGCAGATAGTGAAAAAGCGCACGATCTTTAATTCCATAAGTTTCATTTTCGACATTTTCTCGGCAGCCAAACGGCAGCTCAGGGTAAGTTTAGTATTTGATTCAAACCTCGGAATTGTTAGAGGAATCGACGAAAGCTAAGAAGAAGACGATGAAGAAGACGATGAAGACGACGATGGAGGTTGCCAATGATGCGGCCATACGAGTCCTATTGGCACACCTGCTCATCATGCCCTTCTCGTCTTCGCAAGTCGCAACCGATGAAAAAAGAAAATATTAAAAAAAAAAAAGAAAAAAAAAAAGAGAGAGAGAGAGAGAGAAAAGTGAAATGAAATCGGTGTCTTTCTGGGCCTATTCATCTTCACCCTGGAATATTGTTAGATCCATACGAAAATGGACATTCCAATCGGCCCATTGGAATGGGCTTCAATTCTCAGATTAAAATGGGCCTCCGGATCTAGGCCCATTCATGTCCTGTTGAGTCCAGATGGAATCGCTATTTATGGGCCAAGGTATCTTTGTCTGTTCCTGGAAGATTTGAAAGAGACAACTTTATATCGTTTATAAGGCCACTATTTTCAAGTACTCAGAGTTTTTAACGGCATAAAAAGTGTTTAGTTCGAAAATTTTAAGCTACAGTAAAAATTGAATATGAAAATTTACCGATGTATTACTGCTCTTTTAGTTTTCGTTTTAATCGTTTAGTACTTGAATTTGGTTGAAAATAAGAATAAGAAAATGTCGGTTTGTAAAGCCGTTTTGAAAATGAGATTAATGAAAGCGATGAAAATGTGTTTAAAATACGGGTTCATGATAGCGATCCCGTGTTTTTCGTGAGCCTAATGAGAAGAAAATCAAAGTGGAAGGCGAGAAGGGAAGAAAGAAAATGTACGATCAGGTGTTTCGTTTTTATCTCTGTCAATAAAATGTATTTTTCGATTTAATTCAGCAAGGAAAACGAAGCAGAACAATTTTTTAAATTCATATATAAAATGTTGAAAATAGTGATTAATTTTCTTTGTTTAAATTTTTATTTCATGATTACCACCGTGCATTAACGTGTTTTAAGCTTTGTTTTTAAAAAAGTTTGAATAGAAAACATTATTTTGGTTGGATTCGCGAAAATTTCAACTCTATCAAAATTAGAATGAAAATTTTCAATGTATTCTAATCTTCAGATTTTCATTTTCGAAAATACGTTTCGTACTTGAATTTGGTTGAAAATACGTTTCGATTTCAGCGTTTGGTTGAATTTAATTAACGAAACCGATTTTCTGTTTTCGGTCGTATATAAAATGTTGAAAATAGTGAATTCATTTTCTTTGTTTCAAAAATTTGTTCGTCTTATTCTCGTAACTAAACGCGTTTTCCTTGTTTTCGAAAAATTTGAATAGAAAAAACAGAAAATTTTCTACCTACTAAACAGGGAAAATTTTCTACCTACTAAACAAGGTCTTAGAATCCGATTGTTTTCTCTTATTTTTACTTTTTTTTTTTTGAAAATATCATAATTTTGTTGGTTCAAATTAACATTATATTCGATAGAAGTATAAAATCAAATTCGATAAAAATCCTAAAGAATAACGGTTATACATTTGATAATTCTATGATGACCAGAATACATAGAATCGATTTGATTTGATGTCTCTGTCTGATTTAAGATGCTTTATTGTCTAATAAGATAACAAAAACCAAATCGTCATGTAGGATACGATTCTATCAACCTAGATTACCTGTTAAGAATACAAGCGCCGCGTTAATGGAGAAAAAGCTGAAAAATTACATTACACAGTGCGATTTGGAATCCATGGATCTCTTCTTTAACGATCTTGAATTGATGAAGATTTGCCAAAAGAGGTAAGATCTTAAGATCTTCTCCCCAAACGACCCTTTGAAGCGGCTTTATGAGATTCTGCGTCCAGCACTACCAGTATAGAGAGAGTGTACGTATGTGATAGAAATGTCCTTAGGGTTTTACTTGGGAGGAACGAGAACTAGCCAAATAGAGTTAAATACGGGCCCTCATAGCAGTGCGGGCCGAACTACGACCAACGCTAAGCGAAGCCGTATGGTTGTTAAGTGAAATAACCTCGCCCAATTAGACCAATTAATTCGAGTTTTAATTCCAATTAATGAAGCCCCATAATGAAAACCTTGTTCTCCCGGCAGGCGATATTAATTGAAACAAAGCGTGTCTTGGCATACTTTATATTGGTCTGATTTATTCTTGTAGTAAATCAGATCCAGCCAGGTGAACATTTGAATCTGCGACAATTGTGCTCACTGACCTTCCATGGTCACGGTGCTTCAACTTTACTGATATGGATTCAATATTGTAGTGTGTTTAAATGGACAATACCTCATAATAGTGATGCTGCATGTATTATCCATTTTGTTAGTCCAAAATTCTCCTGCTCCTTAAGTGTCACAAACCTAGTGTGTGCGGGAGAATATCCATTATGGTTCAATGACGCGTGTATATGTTACCTTGATAGGTAACTTTACTTAATGTGTAACGAAAATATGCTGTGAGGCTAATGAATACCCCATAGCCTTTATTCAAGAAGTTTACCACGATGCCTTGATATTTACAACAATTATAATATGTCTTCCATTCGATAAACCTACATTCTAAATCTGGCAATAGATAAAAGAGAGTTGATCTGAAATTCAATTAATACAAAAATGTAATGTAATTGAATTCAACCTTTATTAAACGACTTAAACTTAATAGCTCCCACTAATTCCACAGTATCCATGATACTCCCTAAGCCCATGTTAATGACATGTCGATTCAAATCACCTTGAGGCGGCGCTAGTTAAGCGGATGCTGCCAAATCGTATCGTCCGTTGATATATGTAACCCTTTATATGTCCGTTTTGAACTTTTTCTTTATGGTCAGGTATTTTCCATGTGTTTAAGGCACCCGAGACCTCTGTTGTTAATGACAATATTTCTTGAGGGATGCTTGTCGTAATCTGATTGTATGGGCACATGCACAAAATCAAGTACCTGAGTTAACTCCTTAATAAGGTTTGAACCAAATTGGCAGTAGTTCTTTGAAAAGCATGCTTTCTGACTCATTGCATGGTAGGATCTGATTAATTCTGTTTCTCACTTTTCCATGATCTGCACCTCTGTAACTTAAAGATATAACCGATTGTTGGCTCTTTTCATCTGACCCGTAAGTACGAATCCCGAATCGTGTAGGTCGAGCATGTTTGTGTCAGCCTTCAGTCTTTTGTCCTCTTTAAGTACCTCGTAACCTTCTTGGCGACAACCCATTGATCATGTCACAGGTTTGGTGATATGCCTAAGTCTGACTGCAAGAAGAGCAATATCGAGGCCTAGTGCATACTTGAGCATCACATGTACTACGAAGTCTTGGCTAGCGTAAAGGTATATTAACTCATTTGGGGCTTTCTCACATGTCTGAATGAGGACATTGTGATAGACTCGACTTATCACCCAGCTACAGAGACGGGACGATTGCGAGCACACGTGAATGCATGTTGGATCTTTCCCAAGCACGTCGACATATGCCCTGCAGGAATAAACCCGATAGTCTGCGAACGATCCTATGAATCTCAATGCACAGGACAAGAGCGGCTTCACCAAGGTCCTTCATATCAAGTTATTTGACAACATCCGCTTTGTCTCATGGTGAACGGAGTCCCGCGCACCAAGCGGATATCATCCACATAGAGTATTAGGAAAATGAATTTCCTCCCATGACCTTGCGGTATATACATTGATCTAACTTTGTTCTCCATATTCATATGAAGCAACAACAACATGAAACTTTAAGTACCATTGTCTAAAGCTTGCTTGAGACCATAAAGTAGACTTTTTCGGTCTACATACAAGTTTGCAGTCATTTGTCACAAAACCTTCGGGTTGCATCATATAGACTTCTTCATTAAAGTCTCCATTGAGAAGTGAGTTTAACATCCATCGGGTGTAACTCCATATCCAAAATGAGCAACTAATGCCATGATCACTACGAAAGAATCTTTAGAAGGAAACGGAGAAAAAGTTGCTTCATAAGTACACTCCTTCTCACGAGTGAAACCTTTGGCTACGATTACGGCTTTAAACTTTTCAACCTTTCCTTTAGAGTCCCTTTTAGTCTTATACACCCATTTGCGGCCAATGGTCTATGACTATGGTGGTGATAAGTTCCCAAATTAGTTATGCCTCATAGATTGAATTTCATCTCATTTGCATCGCGACCACCGAGTTACGATTGAGAATGACTTGACTTCCTCATAAGTTATTGGTCGATTCTGGAGACAATATCGTAGTCTTGCTCTCTATAGACTAAAATGATCAGGTGGTATTCTTGATCATCTCTCCTGAGTGAGATCTCATACGGGTAATGTGCGTCTTTGAGAGCCTTGATGAACTTCATTAGGGTATCCTCATCAACGGGATCCACAGTCTCAGCGAGGTTCAAAAATGGTGTGTGGGAGTTTCTGATTATACGCATGGGAGGAGATACGAGATGCCGTTCACCATCGATCGTATCATCGCCGATAGTGCGTGACGAATTTGCTATAACGTGCGTGAACTCGGCATGCGTGATTCCACGGTCTTGTGCCTCCGTTGGGATTATGATTCTGTCCCTTGAATGTTCGGGTAAGATACAAAATAACACCTAGTGGTTGGAGTCAAACTTACTTAATGTTGGATTATCTGGCTTCTTATATGGGGACACTCCCAGTGATGTTACTACGGCTAGGCTTCGCCCGGTCAATAAGCTGAGGTTAATGGAGCATCTTTTAATGAGTACCACGATTCAAAATGTACAAAGGCATTTTTCAAACTTCCCCATAGAAAGCGGAGTAAATTTGTCTACTTATCATACTCCTTACCATTTCCATAAGAGTACGGTGCGCCTTTCGGCTATACCATTTTACTTTCGGGACTCGGGCATAGTGGCGTGCCGGTATCACGAGAATCATACAAGTATTTGGCGAATGGCCCTTAGTTGTCGTAATCGCCATGCTTGCCATAATACTCTCTCCACCTCGGTCGGATCAACAACCTTTATGACTTTCCCAATTGTTTCTCGACTTCAGTCAGAAAAATCTTGAATTTTCAAGAGACTCGGACTTTCTTTAATTAAGTACAAAATAACCATATAGAGAATAGTCATCGAAATAAATGTGATGAAATAAGAATTTCTACACAAGGTTGCCACATAAGGTCCATATATATCGGTGTGAATGACTTCCCGACAAGTGAACTACAGTTTGCAGGTTTTTCTTTCTTATCTTGGTCATTTTACCCCTACAAGCCCGGTCATATCTCTAAGTCAATTTTAGAGCGGGCGGGATATTAGTCTTTATTATTATTTCTACTCTATCCTTAGAGATATGGCCAGTGTTATGCCATAATGCATAGACTCTTCATGAGTAGTGGTCTCATAAGCATTTTCAGTAGTATAAGCTACGTATGTGTCATCGGAGATAAGCAATACGTATAATCCATTGGACATATGACAATACTGACCTTATTTGAATTAAAAATATTGAAATAATATTGCTCTTAATTTCAAAAGATATCCTTATGAATCAAAACATAAATCTTTAAAAACTAATTCGCCACAAGGAAGGTATAAAAATGTCTTTCAACATCAATTTAAAACGAGAATCTAAAACTAAGATTACATCTCGCGAACATGACTTGGCTTCGTTTATTTCCACAGTGAGCTTTGATACATCCTTGTTTAGCTTCCTGGGTTTTATGAATCCTGTATGGTAAAATGCTGACATGATTAGTTGCTCCTTTCTCAAACACAGGCTGGATGGTGCCAGATAGGTTGTGAGCAGTAAGAATCATTACTGTAAGCCAACCTTGGACTCCCGAGAGCTTTGAATTTCCTCTTGCAGTCATGCTGTGTGTGTTTCTTAGCACAAAAGAAGCGGCGATCACCATCCTTTTTCAAGAATGTCTTCTTTGGACCTTATATTGTCGAGATTGTGGTAGTTTCATGAGCACCTTTATGGAGTTAGACTTTTGAACTTCTTATTCTTCCTCTTATGGGGACTTACGACATATAAGGCCATATGCTCTTTATCCTTCTTCAGCTTCTCTTCTCACCTTACCACCCTTGCTATCAAGTCATTCTTGACCAAGTTTCATCTTAGGAATTGTAGTTTGTCTTTATAATCCCAAAATCGGGTGGAAGGGTGTTCGAATAGTGATACAACATAGAATGGTAACATTAAGAGCTTGGAGCTTCGCCTTTAGGTCTACCATCCACGAGGACATAATCTCTAACCGAAATTTGTACCGCATACTTGTGTTGAAGCTTTTGAAGAGTGTTCCAACCTCAGCTGATGGATGGCTTCGATTTCTAGCCTCTATGTTTTATCATTCCTTGCGGTGATCTCTTGGCGAATCACTTTTCAAATGTTCTTGTATGGATTCTTCGTGTCAAACCAGCAAATCCCCCTGTGCTCCTTTTCGAGCGACATAGTCGGTTTTCTGAAATTAGTACTAGAGGTTGTGATATCTGCTTAGGCTTATCCATTGTAAGCGCCGTGTGAACATCACTTGACTCCATTCCAAGTGAAAATCCTCTTTCCATTTCTTGAAATTCAATCCGATGGGATCTCAATTGAAATGGAATTACCGCTCATGAAAAATTGGTGTAAATAAAGCAAAGCAATCTGTCAGTCGTGTGAATACTCATAAATTACATACATCATCACATAATCACCTTTGGGCGAAAATATGACATGCGGTTGTACATTCTCCATGGCCGGCGACCAGAACATATTCTAATCCTTCGTGAATCACCACCTTTGGGTGTATGAACCGCTAAGATCGATCATTTCTCATTGCGTACCATCATGTATCCTCCACGAACTAACAGATCACCTCCTTTGGGAGTATGACCATACATTAAAAGCAGGGACATCCCACACAATATGAGATTGATATTTCTCAAACCCAAATCAAGTGTCTTGCAGCTTTGTGATCATGGCCAGTGAATTCTTAAAATCACTCATACCAAGGATATAAACTTTATGTATCACATTGATATATATATGTTATACGATTATATTGTTGATCATTCATTAATAGTCAGCCAATTTAGTCTCTACATAGATAAGCATGCGTTGATATACGTGTTAATTTCTACATTATGTATTTCCAAAACTATGAGAAATACCATGAATCGTGAAAATACCTAATATCTGGAGATGCTTAGGGTTCTATACGTATTTTCATATACGTAAAAGCGAACATGCAAAGTCTATATCTGTATTGTAGAGAATTTCGTCTGAGTCTGCGGTACTCAAAATTGCTTGGGAAATACCCTCCTGCCCAGCCCTCGCGCCACCGGGGAAAGAGCTCGGCGCGTGTGTGCGTGGCGGCGCGTGCAGAAATTTCTTGGGTTGGATTGGGCGGTCGAGCGTTGGCCGGGTGGTCAGTCGTTGGCCAGATTGACCCGGTCGGTCGTTGTGGATTGGCCGGGTGGTCGTTAACGATTGGCCGGGTGGGTAAGTCGTTGGCCAGATTGGCCGGGTGGTCGTTGGCAGTTCGGCCGGTCGGCCGGGCGGTGGTCAGTGGTCGAAGAGCGGAATTAAGTAGATAGCGTCATCATGGCGTCATGATCCATGCGTCATCAGCCACGTCAATGACCACTAACTTCGCGGTCCATGAAGCGGATCGGGCGGTCAGGTTTAGTGATCGGTCTTTGACGGTATCGGCGTCATCATGGCGTCGTGGCGGTGGGACCAGATGCGGCGTGTCGGCCGCGGTCGTGGCTGGCAGCGCGTGGCGGCGTGGCCCGGCGCGTGAGGCGCGTCGGCCACCTCGTGGCGGGCCGCCCCGATGTGATCGTCTCGTCGTGTAGATTCGAATATGCCGAAAAATTTTAATTTTGGATGTATAGAAAAAATTCGAGAGTGGACGAGAATGCAGATTTTTCATAAACAAAAAAAAAAATTTCTCGGAATTCATATGCTTCAATTCTAATCTATGGTTGGCTCGTCACCGTGTGAGATCTGATTATCAACCTCGATTACCATGTTAGAATACAAAGCATAACATTAATGGAGAAAAACTGAAAAATTACATACCTGTACCTGATTTGGAATCCATGGATCTCTTTCTTTCTTGATGCGGAATTGATGAAGAACATAGAAGCCGTCTCGAATCTGAATCTTCTCACAACGACCCTTTGGCGGCTTTGTAAAGTTAGTCGCACCGAGAAAACCTTAGAGAGAATTTATGCATTATGTGATAGAAATGTCATAGGGTTTGGGGAGCAGGCTTTCAATAAATGGGGGATTCGACGGTACTCATGTAGTAGGGCGAACTTCGACCGCAACGCTAGCCGAAGCCCATTATGATTTATTAAGAAGCTGATAACCTCCTTAATTAGACCCGAATTAGTCGGTTTTAATTCAGTAATGAAGCTATAATGAAAACCTTACACGTCATACTAAAACGACACAACCCACATGCGGTACAAGACAACAATACAAACTACTCGTATAAAACGAAGACAAAAACATGAAAAAATAAATAATTATACAAATATGGGGAATTATTACAATTGAAACATCAAATGTAAAAATCATTTTTAAAACATGAAAAAAAATAAAAAGAACATTTCATATTCTTAAACAAACTTTGTTTTACGAAATATTGAAAAATAATTAATTTTTAAAAACTATTTTCAAGTTTTGTTTTGAGAACTATTATTACTAAATATAATTTAGAACTTTAATAAAATTTAGAGAAGAAAAACACTAGATAGATGATTCTTTTAAAAATCATTTTGAGGGTAGTGGTTTTTTCTCCAAAACACTTAAACACAATCTCTAAAATAAGACCCGAGAATCTCCAACCACAAGTCTTTATTTTTATCTCAAAATTGACATATTCTCTATATTTATAAACGATGAGCCAATATTTTCCACTTTCAACTCCAACATATAATTTCAAAAATTTATCTTCAAATCACTATTTATATCCCCAAATATCATTAAAAAAAAGAAGATAAAGATAAAGAATCAAGAAGGGTTGGAAATGCTTTAAACCATGAGCCCACATTTACTATTCACTTTTTCATTTTTTTTATTATTACAAAAAAAAAGTGGGCGGATTGATGAGGAGCATAAAGTAGACTTATATACGAAAACGAGGATAAGCAAATTAAATGATGAATTTATTACTATTAGTTATTTATTTAATTGTATTTTTTTATTTATTCGTTAGTACTTTTTAAATTTATCTTTTATGATTTTTGGATTTATCCGTTAAGATTTTCTGTTGGTGCCTATAAATAGCACCTTATGTTATTGTTTTTAGTAGACTTGATATTATTGAAAAACTCGAGAACTTCGTTTCATTAATTTGTTAACTTTTTTTTTTAATTTTTATTATTCTTCATAGCCGAACTGCATCAATTTGGTATCAGAGCCTAACTTCGATCCGAAATCCGCTTTCTTAATCTTTTTTTCTAGTATTTTCGTGTGCACATTTTTCAGGATTCAATTTGGCACAACATCTTCCTAAATTCAATTTCATCCTTATCACACGAATTCACTAACAAGCTAAACAGCCCACCGCTTCAGTTTTCTCGGGATCCAAGCAGGACTTGCTGCGGGGGTAAGATATGCACGCTGTGCATGTGTCTGATTCTAGTGTCCTTTGATAATCAACAAAAAAAAAAAACACACGGCCTGTTCTTGAACTCAAATAAAGGACAACTTTAGCCACGGTGTGAACTTCGCCACGACAGCCGCCACCGCTACGTTGCTCGGTTTCATCTACCCTAGAGGCGAGTTCAGCCCTTTTTTACCTCAGCATCCAATTGGATCAGTTTTCCCAATTCAAAAATCGATCCCAAATCGCCAGGGGACGAGGCAGTGTATACGCAGAGTTAATGCCCAAGGAGGACTATTTTGAGGAAGGCTTATACACTATAGACATCGGCCACATGATTTGGTGGAATACAGATTCATTGTCTTTTCATTGAAATTCATCCTTTCGTGTTCTTTTTTCACGGATCATTTTTCAAGCTCAGCGTTTCTGGCGTTTTGATCGTTCCTTTGTTTCAGTTGCTGTTCTCCACTACAGGTTCCCCTTATCAACATCCGTGATTTCCTTGCAACCACGTTAAGGAATTGTAGGTGTCTTAAAGGTTCTTCAACAGGTATATTTTCTTTTACTTTGAAAACTCAGTTAATATTCGTGATATTTAAGTATATTTTGTTTGATTGTTTTAGGTTTCAGTTTATTTGATAAAGCATAAAGATTATTAAAAAAAAAAAAGGAAAAAAAACTTTTGTTTTTTTTTGTTTTTTTTAGTTATTCTTCCGTGACTCGTGCAATTTGTGATATATAATCACATTACATTTTTAGATTTGTTTTTGTTACATTAGCATATAGTTTATAAATTTATTTATTCAGTGGAATTTTAGATTACATCTCGTATGTCAGTATAAAGTGATATTGTTCTGTCTTATCGCCAAAATGATCGTGAGAAACTCAAATAATTTTGACTTATGACTCCTGAAGCACTTATCACGAGTCCCAGTGTAAGTATAGTTTGTATTACAGTCATCATGATGCCAATAAAAGCACAATTTGATTAAGTCATTGCATGGTAGTAATTTAAATTCAATGTGTGGTGATTATTTCAGCGTTAATGCACTCAAGCAACAAACTAAATGCAAATAAATCATAAAATGGACTTGCTTTTAAAACATCTGGGTAAACATGAGATATGTGAATATGTTGATGAAACTATTAGGAAACACGTCGGGTCACCACACACTGGGGGTTTAAGTCCTTCTGGAGGTTCACATTAATTTGATGAATTCGAAATGGTTTGGCATGACAATGCGGTCAAAATGAACTTGGGTAGTAATTCAATTTATCTGACCTCACACAAACACCTCTGATAGAAGACCTTCAATTCAACCTAGGTGATCGATTTCAACTTGCTAATGTCAACTTCCCATTAGATTACCAACCACCAAGGCAAAATTACCCACCAAATCAAGTGAGAGAAGATGTCGCTCCTCAGTGATACCAACCTAAGGTTATTGGTAATTGGTAATTAGGGTAAAGATCAGGATAGACAAGTTAGACAACCTCAAAGGGATATCACAAAAAAAAGTCGAGGTTAATGCTCCTGAATTTGATGGTAGAATGGATCCTAATGCCTTATCTAATTGGTTAGTTGCTATTGAGGAATATTTTGATTGGTATGAAATGATTGATAGTGAACGGGTTCGGTTTGCTAAAATGAAATTAACCAATTTAGCTAAGATGTATTAACAAAATGTGTTGCAAGACATGCTTCGTCTGGGTGAACCACCCATCGCTTGATGAAGAACAACATGAAAGCAAAGTTGCAAGAAAAGTACATCCATCCATCATATAAGAGTCAATTGTTCTCCAACATGATTAATCTAAAACAAATGATTCTTAGTGTAGCTGAATATTCTACTAAATTTGAGGAAGCTAGGCTTAGGTGTAGTGAGTTCCATGTTGAGAACCAATTTGTTGCCTGCACTCGCTTTGTTAATGGTCTCGGAGTTCGGCGGTGAGGATAGTTAAGTGCATCTTTCACATGTGGCTATGAGATCTCATCTACGCCTCCCAAATCGATAAGTTCAATAGACCCTCATCTTTTGCACACACAGGTCAGTTCGAGTCACAGTCCATGTTATCAAACGGTAACTCTAGGCCCAATAACATTAGGAGCCAAGAGTCTAGTTTGCTTAACTCTCTTCCTATTGCTTCTCCTATCGAGTCTATGACTAGTAATTCATCGGTTGTCTGTCATAAGTGTCATCACAAGGGCCATATTGCGTCTCGTTGTCTCCAACGTGCATTGGCATTAGATGTTGAACATAATAGTTTGGAGGATGAGGAATACCAAATTGTTGATCCTTTAGATTATTCTGATGATGAAGATGATCTTCATGAAGATTGTGATGATGAAGCATGTGTTGGTGTGGTTAGATGTGTGCTATCCACAATTGTAGATAATGATAATTGGAAGCGTACTAGTATTTTTTACATGTGCTATCCACAATTGTAGATAATGATAATTGGAAGCGTACTAGTATTTTTTACACAATCATGCAGAGTAGAGATAAGAAATGTAAGTTAGTGATTGATGGGGGTAGTTCGATGAATGTGGTTTTAAGGATCTTTGTTAAATTGTTAAACTGAAAGTAAAATGCATCGAAATCCGCTTTTAGAGTAGCGTGGGTGAATGACCGTACTTTGCACATCCACTCAGGTGTCTAGTCTCTATTTAAAGGGGGGATTATAAAGATGAAATCTATTGTAATGTGCTACCCATGGATGTTGCCCATGTTCTTTTAGGTCGTCCTTGGCTTTATGATCTTAATGTTACCAATTTTGGTAAAGATAACATTTATTCATTTAAGTATAAGGGTAAGAACATTATTCGAGACTGTTAAGCCCAAAAGGTTGCAATGTGTCATTGACATTTCTAAACTACGACGAGAAATTTGCATATTTTAAAATGTAAGAAGTTTGAGAGAAAGGGAATTGGGACTGATATGTGCATAGCATTAGTGGCAAAAGAAGTTTAATTTGTTTCTTTACCACCTTACATGCTTGTGTTTGAACCTGTAGAAAACTTTGCAAAACACATCCATGACTTACATGTTGAAATCAGACGAAAGATTTATCTAATTAATGAGGAGTGTAAACTGGTTGCTGATGTGCATCGTAGATCTAAGGAATTTAATGTTGGTGAATATGTCATGGTTCGCATTCGTCCTAAAAAAATTCCAAAAACGTTTTCAAAAAAACTTTATGCAAGAGCCATGGGCCATTATTCTATCATTCGTAAATTGGGATCTAATGCATATCTTCAGGTTACTAGCCAATAGATGTGCTTGTTTTCAATGTAGAGGACTTGCTACCTTACCGAGACACTTTTGAGCATTCTACTTTGCCTTATAGTGTGTCTACAGGTGAAACTAGCAAAGGTGCACCCACTATACCTTCGTTATAGTATTTTAAGGAGACGGTGGATATTATCCTTGAGTATAAGTTTGTGACTTCTAGAGATGGTGAGTTTCGTCGTTTCTTTGTCAAATGGGATGGTCGTCCTAATTCTGATGCTACTTGGATACAGGAGGATGATCTTCGTCATTTGGATCATTCGTTGTTGGATTGCTACCTTTCCTTTCACTGTTCGAAGTCGGGTACTTTTCAACCCAAAGGGAATGATGGGGCATGGAGTAGGCCCATATTTAGGCCTAAACGAGATAGGAAGTCCAAGTCCAATGATGAATTTTATTACCATTAGTTATTTATTTAATTGTATTTTTGGATTTATCCGTTACTACTTTTAGTTTATCCGTTTATGATTTTAATTGGTGTCTATAAATAACTTTTATATGTCATTATTTTTAGTAGACTTGATATTATTGAAAAACTCGAAAACTTATTGTTATTTATTTGTTCACTTTCTTTTTTAATTTTTATTATTCTTCGTAACCGAACAACATCAATAGTATCTCACTATATAGAGATTCGCTTTTTAGATCTCCATATTGATAGGAAATAGAAAATGGTTGAAGATGCTCTAAAGTCTAAACGTAGGAGCTCAAACATAAGACCGGTGTAAGTCTCATGAAAATCATAATATTCAACCATTAAGCTATAGCGCTAACTTTTTGCTTTTACCCTCGAGAGCCACTAGCAGCATTCTTGCTTTGAAGAAGCACATAAAACACTAAAGATCATTGAAAACGTTTATTACAACTTAGAGCAACTCCAACGGGAGTTGCTATCAGGGGTGTCATCCCAATAATCGTTAAAATGACACCTCAACGACTAAAAATCATGTTCCAATGGAGGTGGCATCAGAGGTGGCAAAATGTAGTCAGGGGTTTTGGGGTGTATGTTGTGGCTTTTGGAGAGAGGAATCGAGGGTTCTGAAATAACGGTTGGTGGCTATTGTTCCTCTCAACGGCTATATTTCATCCCATATTTGACAAGTTTAATTATATTTTTTAATAAAAAACATTAAATTATTAAAATGACACCCCATTTTGGCACCTACCATTGGAGCAAAAACACTGTTCAAGGATGCCAAAATACTATTTAAGATTGTAAAATGACATTTGACACCCTATTTTTGACAACTCCCATTGGAGTTGCTCTTACACATGAGCATGAGCATGAGCAGGGTTGGCTAGGTGAAGAAGATAAGGTAGAAAACTGGAGTTCATACTGATGACTGAAAGCTGATCCCATCATCCATGGTGGTCAGCGGAGATCACGGCAGACAGCTGTAGAGTTGAATTCAAAAGCTAAGCTTTAGCTTTTACACAGTAGTTTTAATTTAGTTGTTCAAGAGAGCGCAGCTGGGGAAGTACCATATAAATATCAATTCCCATGTGGCAGCCAGTGTAAGCTAGCTATCCACACCCAAACTTACTGATTTTTCATTTGGGAACCTGAATTTTCATGATTTTTGTTTTTTAAATTCTAAATAAAAATTTTGTTTTTTAATATACCAATTTATCGTGAATTTTGTTTTTATATTCGATAAATTTTGAACCTTTGCTATTTAACATGGTAAGGTACGATGAAACGATATAGTTTTAATGTTACTATATTTACAATTAAAATGAAAGAAGTTAGGGATATAAAAACATAATTAATAAAAAATTGTTATATTCAATACTAATTTTCCCATTTCAGTTTTCAAAGAATGTTTTTTTTTTTTTTGTGAAATTTTTTCAAAAGGATGTTACTTCTATTTGTATTGTATAGGCATTCTTGGGGTAGTGTGCTGGCCAGGTTGACAAGCTGACTTCTGGCTTTGAAAATGCTTGAAGACGTACCCATCTTAATAATAATAATAATAATAATAATAATAATAACAACAATAATAATAATAATAATAATAATAATAATAATAATAATTCAACAAAAGCAAAAAGCCCTCACACACTCCCTCCCAACAAGTACTTCCATACACGTGAATTCGCATGGATGTATTTTTTTAATGTCTATTTGTAATACACAAATGGGAAGTATTCTGAGACAGAGATATTCGAAAAAAAAACAAGTGGTTCAAGCTTATTTATGTTTTATAAAACATCATATGACTATTTTCGATAATGGGTACATGTTCATGATGATTGCGTACATCAAGAGCTGTTTTCATCAAAAGTGAAAAGAAATTTTTCTATTTTTTTTTGAAAACGAAGTGATAGGAAATTAAACGTGCAGAATTGGACAATCAACTTTGTTGGGGACTTCATAGGAAAGCAGCTGTGTTTGATGGATACATAAGTAGTTGTTTGGACAAGGATAGTGAGTGTTGAGCAGCTGGTTAGAGGATGCGTGTGAAGACTTGCTATGACACTTCAAATTTGACAGTTGAAACATCTTTGTTTTCATTTACTATTTTTTTTTTCTATTATCAGGAGAGAGAGAGAGAGGGGGGGTACTGGTCAATCTCATATGAGGAACAATCAATATCATTTGGTTGGATAGTAGAGGAGGAGAAGAGCTACCCTTAACTATAGATATTGGGTTTGAATCATGAAAATATAATTGTATTTTAAAGTAAAACTTTATCGTTCTTATAGTTTATGTATCTTGATTTATATGAGTCTTAGTCTAGATATGGTATATTTCAAAAAAAAAATATCTTTTCGTATGTGCGTAGATGCATTTATGATCGCCATGATTTTGATAAAAAAAGTTGATTGACTTCTAGTGATATCATGGGTCGTGGAATACTCACATTAAACTCAATCCAAACATTTTACTAAGCAATTAAAAATCATATGTCATGTGAATCCCAGAATTTTATAAGTTTGAGTTTTTAAGAAAATTGTTGTATCAGCTACGATTTGGTAAGGTCTTGAGTTAAATTAAACTTTATACACAATTTAAGTATTTTTTTTCCGTTTATATGTTGATGCGTGTTTGCGTATTGATTCATTGATTTGTTTGACTCTTTACGTATAGATATAAGATCAAGCTTAAGAAAAGGTGTTAAAGAAACATGATAATTGCTTTTTAGAAAATTGGTTTAATGTTTAATAGTAGGGTGTAGAAAGAAAGGGCCCTAGTCAAGTCTTTCTTTACTTCTATAAAAATATAGAAAGCTTACAATATCTTATCTTATCAAATCAAATCAGAGGCATGTCAAGCCAGTTTAAATGATGATGATGGAGATCATTCTGCAGCTCAAATGTCAAACTACATGTTCTTGACACCTAGCTCTATGGGTATGGTCCCCTACTCTGATCAGTTTGCATTGTTGAAATCCTCCTCAAGAGTCAAGCCCACAATAATTTAGAATGAATTATGTCATCACTCATTAGAATGTCCCTCAAGCTCCAGCTTGCAACTCTTCTTCCCATCTTTAATTTCTTCCTCATTATATATTTATATATATATATATAAAGAGACTATTTGAATTAACTAATGGAGTCAAAAGAGGACAACACCAGAGAAAACTTGCACAAGTAGTATTGCATTAATATTCATACAAAGTTACATAAATTTTCAGGAAATTTGCTTGACAAAACAAGCAAACAAAAATATATGTAAAACAATTTTTAAAAACTTATTCTTGACGAATTTTGTTGTTCACTTGTATTCTTCCATCTTTTTAGTTATGGTCTTCTAATTTTAGAAAACTTTTTTTTCCTTTTCTGTTTTCTGTTTTGGAGGGCCCGAAAAAAAGAACTGTTTCCGAAAACGGTTTCCCTATGTTGAGACCTCCTCCTTCCCATGAACTCCTGTATTCTCTTCAGTGCAATTTCCAGGGTCTGCTCGCTCATGTTGGCGAAACAAACCCTAAACCATCCCGGTTCGGAACAATGGCAGGATAATCCCGGCGAGATATTCAACTTCACTTCACCTAGGATTGAATTCCAAAGAGACAATTCGCCTTCTCTTGTCGGCGTCTCCAGCAACGGACTCAAATTCATCCAGCAGAAAAGCCCCGCATTTCCCGCCAAACACTCGATTCCGGCTTTCCTCAATCCTTGAATGATCATCTCATATCTCTTCCTCAATCTTTCTCTATTCGTCTGGATGTAATTTTGTGTAAATTCTCTGTCGGATAACATGGACGCCAAGAGATGCTGCGTCTCAGAAGAGATGAGAGTGAAGCTCGACATTCTCCTCGCCGTCGTCACGACCTTGTCGTTGTAAGAGTAAATCGTCCCGACCCGAAATCCGGGGAGGCCGAGATCTTTGGAGAGACTGTAAACAATGTGGACTCTCTCCGAGTCTTTATAGTTTCGGGCTTGGAGAATTTCGGCTACGCTGACGAATTCCGACGAGGAGAAGACGGAGCCCGAGTAGATTTCGTCGGAGACGAGGTGGATGTTCTTGCTTGTGACGAAGTCTAGAAGATTCTCCAGAACGGACCGTTGGATCGTCAGGCCGAGAGGGTTTGAAGGGTTTGTGATGAGAACTCCTCTTACTTTGATGTTCATGGATTCAGCATTATTGTATGCGTCTTCCAGAGCTTGGGGAGTGATCTGGAAATTACTTGAGCTGTCGCAATGGATTGGTACTATTTTCACACCAGTTCTCCATCTCAAATCTCTGTCGAATCTGGAGAAATTAAAATACTTGTTTTAGTTCTAGACACAAGGTAGAAGATAATGATAAAGTGAATGGAAATTATTAAATTAATGATTGAAAGCCAGTTCTTATTCTTACCCTGGATAGTAAGGGGTGGGAACCAGCAAGGCATCACCTGGATCTGCTAAAATGAATGTTAATAGTTCATTAGCTGCAGTTGCGCCTGCAGTTAGAACGACTCTATCGGGATCGAAATTCGCTCTTCCCCCTCTTATTTGTTCCATGAAACTTGCCATTGCCTGTGTAGATATTTGCATTTCATGATCAGTTTCATCAAGTTGAGGGAGGAATACTGGATATTGGTATAGAATTAAATTTTCCTGTCTGTGGAAAAATACATTTTTAAGTACCTTCCGGAAAGACTGAAGTCCGTGGTAATCTTGGAACAATGCGTTTTCTCTGAAAGCCGAGATTTTGTTCCCCCAGCTGGAGGCTTCACAATGCTGTTCCAGGAACTTTTCCACCAAATCAAACGAGACCTGCTCAAAGTAGTAATGAGAGAGAAGATTAGATTTTGAAGGGGGAAGGTTTTAGGTTCTTAAAAATATCATATTTTTTCTTGATGAAAGTTACTTGATTTTCTGCTAGGCCATCTGTAAACTCAGGTTCTGGATAAATCATGGGTTCATGTGTCTTTCATCAGCACAGCATGATCTCTCTTGAGGTTTTCAGACACATTGTTATTAACTTTCTTGGGATATATGACATCCTCTATGGCCATGGCTAGCTAGCTTTTACAAATACTGAGAGAGAGAGAGAGAGAGAGAACAAAAGCTGACAAGTGACTGAAAGCTGAAAGAGAGAACTGATGAATGAAACAGTTCTGAAGAACTCCAGTTATATAGGAGAACCAGACACAGGAAAAAAATATATATGTTTGCTAATGATTGATGAAAGAAATTAAACTTTTTACAGAATTGTTTGTCTCTTGTACAACTGTACATAGTTTTATGTTTCTCGATCTCAAGAGATCCACATCAAATATCTGGTAGTTTGATGGGGATAGATGTTAAGAACTGTAATTAACAATAAATTTTTAATATTTCTAGAGTTTAAGCAGTAAATCCTCGTTTTTAATAGGCCATTAATGATGGGTAAGCTCTGTTTACATATCCCCCCTTCTCGCAACCTATGACTAATCAAATCCTTGCTGATCAAACCTCGAATCCGCTAGGAGAATACATGGCATAGGCAAATATTGGAAGAGATCTAAGAGTAGTTAAAGTTTGTGATGCATGACAAAGATACCAATTTACACAAGATTAAGATTCTGATTTGAGAACAAAGTTGAGACAAAACAGAAGCTCCTGGAAGATCTGTCAACCCTCCCTATTTGTATTTTGTATATATATATGATTTTGCAGGATTAATGTTTTAATTAATGTTCATGCCTTGGAAGACCTAGTAATTAATTTGCTGATATAACAATGGTAGCTAGAGTTATTTCACATTACATCAATGGGGAGGCATGTTAGGATTTTGTTTGTTGTATGAATTTCAAGTAACAGTCTTGGGGCAATATAAAACAAGACAAGGGTAAGGAGAATATGCTGCTGCTGATAAAGGTAGGGCTCAAGATCATGAAAATCCATGTGCAAGAAGAACCTAAAAGCAAATACAAGATTTTTTTTCATTAGTTAGATTGCATCAGAAAGTGAAAAGGGAACGTGAAAGAATCGATTGAAGACGACTGTTCGGCGGCCTCGGCCTCTAGGGGAGAGACAAGTATCAAGTAAATGGTCTTCACCAGATTATGAAGATTTTGTTTTTTATTTTCTGAATGAATGATGGGGGGTTGTGGTCTGATCATATTCACATATGAGCAATTACAGTATTTTTTTCTTACTTGATTACTTGAATACTTGAATTGAATGTCTTAACTTTATTGAAAATATAGAAGCGATCAAGTTGATAATTGAATAAGACCCTTTGTGGGAATCAGTGAATCACTGAGAAAATTCACCGAAACCATTGAATTTTTAGTGTGGTAGGTAGGTACTTCAAAAAAACAAATATTATCATCTAAATGATCTAAAGCTGATGAATGGTCTAGAGTAGAACTATTCTTGTTTCCTTTTGGGTGGATTACAACTTAGAGACAGCATACTAGTGAAGCAGCTCCGAAGTTGATGGGGGTTCTTCCATATGAAAGAGACATGACAAATTAATGGCTATTTGATATATACTTACTACTCCAATGGCCTTTTCAGCAGCATCACATCTATATTAAAACTCTCTCTCTAGTTGATTATATATATCCTAATTGTTAACAGCTCATTCTATGAACACCATCAAAGAAAATAGGGATTTTGATCACTTTGTGTTGCAAATATGGGCTACAAATGAAAGAGACAGTCTTATATAAGTACATTAGGCCTAATACCAGTGTTGAAGTTCTTATTTTTTAAAATTGTTCTTGACAACGGTTTTTTAAAACACATTGAATTTACCTATTGTTTCTTGTTCTCTAAATTTAGTTTTTTTTTATGGTTTCTATGTTTTTTCATAACAAAAAAAAAAATGGAAGCAAATGTGTTCTCCTTATTTTTCAAAACAAAAAAACAGTTTTTGAGAATTATAACCAAACATGCTCTAAAGTCTCTGTGTCATATACTAAATTAGTTATAATCAAATGGGGATAAATTAAGGAAGGGTGTTTCTTACATTTAGAACTAGACCTAATTCAAATGATAAAAGGGTGGAATGGGGAATGGGAGGTTGGAGACTCGAATTCTTATAAGAACATAACACTACAACGGGACATATAAAGTGAATAGATATAAAAAAAATGGGCTAAAAGACCTAATACCATTGTTAATTAAGTCCCTTTGTCATATACTAAATTGCCTATAATCAAATGGGGGTTAAATTAAATAAGGTGTTTCTGCCTTGAGGTCTTATTCAAGTGATAAATGGATGACATGAGAAACACGATGTTTCGGGCTCGAATCATTTTAAGAACATAATACTATAAATCGTGATATACAAAATGAATAGATGTAAAGAAAAAAGCTACAAATGGTTGGAAAAATGAATTAAACAAGTCGCCGAATCCGAATGGGGGAATCTCCTGACAAGTAACAAGATACAATGCCAATGGCAATTAGATAGGACATCCTTATTCTAATGATGCTAAGATCATCCATCCATCCCTAAGAGATAAAGGCAGTAGAATATTGGGTAGGTCAGCTTGATATATATATATATATATATATATACATATATTTAATACAACCCCATTTAGAAATTCAAAAAAATAGGCATGATCATAAGCTTGTTTCTACTTCTTCATTTAATATTTGAAATCACACGCACCTTCATTCAATATGATTCCCTGCGTGTTTCATCCCCACCCCCCACCCCCAGTGCTTGCTCACTAATATCCCCTACACAAAACACGCTTAAAACTGTCCTCATTCTGGAAATTTCCTCGAGAAAATGGTACTATTAGTAGCTTACATTTAGGGTACGTTTGGTTTCTGTTTTTAAAAACAAGGAGAATATTATTTTAGTGTTTTCTTCTTGTTCTTTAAATTTAGTGTTTTTTGGGTTTTTTTATAACAAAAAAAATTGGAAACTAAGGGTCTGTTTGGTTTTTGTTTTGAAAACTGTTTTTTGTTCTCAAAAACGATAAGAACACGGAAAACAGGGATAATATATTTAATCGAGTTTTTTTTAAAGGAGAGCATATGTTAAATTCATATAACAATAATAGTTTTTAGAAAACACAAAAATTGTATTCTTTGGGTTTAAAAAGTGATCTCAGAATAGTTTTTATTACAGAGGACACCGTTTAGTGTTCATTTAGCTGTTAACATGTTCGCATAAATTTAATGTCCCATGTGTTCTTTGTATTTTTTAGAACAAAAAAAGTTGGGAAACAAACGTGTTTTCCATGTTTTTCTTACTATCATTGTTTTTGAGAACATAAAACATATTTAAAAACCTGAACCAAACAAGCTTCAAAACTTGTTCTGTGTTTCCTTTGATACTCGCTTGTTTTTTAGAGCGTAAAGCGATTTTCAAAGCACCGTAACCATACAGATATAGTACCTTCCCTTAATACCAACATAGAGCTCATTTCTTAACAATCTTTCCATTTTTTTAGTTGAAGATGTTGCCATTGTAAGCCTGGAAGGCATTAACTCTTCTAGTCCATCTCTTTCCCACATAAGCTTTGACCACCAACTCTGTAACAAAAGCCATTGAAGAAAGCAATATCATATTCCCTTCTCAACCCTTACCTGGCTTTTTCTTTCCCTGCATTTTCCAAGAATCTCCCATTCAAATGAGCCAAGAACCGCCATTTCTCGACGATTTTTCTATTGTTTTCTATCACTCCAATCAGACCAGCATTATTAGAAAACTGTCCATGAACTCCCTAAATTGTGATCCAAGATGATCCACATATGCAACTAAGATAAAGATATGATCGATGAGAGCTATAATAAAAACAGGAGATTTCAAACCTACTGATGATATGAAATTGAGACCTCTCATTTATCTGTATTCTTCTATTAGTCTCCAGCTCCATGCCAACCAAGCAAGCCGCGCTCGTGGGCTCAGCCATCACTACTTTATCATTCATTCTTTAACTTCCAAATACCTCTGAAAATTCAAACACATGATGAAGAAATCCGAAGCCTGGATATCACACGTGCGGAACCTGATTGGACAACTCAGAAATGAGACATTAATTTTGTGTGGAGAGTTGAAACTTGAAAGCTTTGGTTGGATTCATTTGTTTTATAATTATAATACAAGTGAGGATCGCTTGTAAGTTTAAGCTTAATGAGTGTTTATGACGAGACTTTGTAGTATTATAATAAGGAGAGCATTGGTTGGCAAGATTACGAGATTAATTAGCTAAAAATGAAGTGTGCAGATGACATTGGAATTATGAGTAACACATGAAGTTCTAATCATGTTGAGTGGTAGTGTGGTGCACAAGTGTTAATACAAAAATGAAACAAAATCTAATCTTTGTGAGGTTAAGCAAGTTGACGATATGATTAGGAATTATGGGAAAGATTATTAATGTCACTTGAACTAATCCATCTTCAAGAATGTGCTTTCAATAATGTGGACGATAAGTTTATTCTATTTTTGTGTTTCTAGATACTCGAGGAAAGAGAAATAGAAACAACCCAAAAACAATTTTCAGAACAATTAACAATCAAGCTTATATTTTTTGTTTTAAAAATATTTTTTTCATAAAAATGGTCAGAACATGATGCAATTTCTTAACAGTTTAATTGTTTTTTTGAATTTGACATGATACGAACATAAGCTTATACGTAGCCGATAGTCTGAGTATCGAATTTGATGAGGGCGTATCTTCTGGCAGTAGCCTAAGCTCCACCCTCCTGGTGGTGAGGTGATAAATAGAGTGTAAATTTAAGAATTTTATATCAGTGAGGACAACAACTAATGAATGTGAAATTGTAGCCTAGTGGTTTGGTCTTATAGAATTCCAACGAGGGCACATGTCCCCTAACCATAGCCTAGCTCCATCTTGGTAGTGATAACTAGGGGTGTAGCAAGATTTAAGGTCAATGGGCACAACAATTAATGGATGTGAAGTTGTAGCCTAATTGTTCGATATCATAGAATTTCAATGAGAACATATGCCCCTGAGAATAGCCTGCTCCATCTTGGTAGTGATAAGTAGGGGTGTAACCAAGATTTAAGGTTAGCGAAGACAACAACTAATGTATATGAAGTTGTCGCCCAATGATCTAGTATCACAAAATTTCAAAAGGAGACATATGCTTCCCTGGGCATAGCCTAACTTCTCCCGGGAAAGAAAAAAAATGTTAAGGAAACTTGGTTTTACGATAAAAAAATCTCAAATAAAATCAAATATCTTTATAGTAATGAATCAAAATCAATAAATAAGTTTGATGTAGCATGAGAAATTATATTTTTATTTCCCTTCATTTTTTCTTCCTTCTACTTTCACTCTTTGTTATCTTAACATTTCCGGTGAACCAAACATAGCCTAAAACATTAGTTGTTTGAAATTCCAAGAAATTACTTTTTGATATAATATCATTTGATTACATCATACGATCATAGTTTAGGTTTAGGGTCTCATTTCTTTGGGGACTTAGTCTATGGAATCCAGATTTAATTACAAAAGTGGGGGCTCAAATTGGATGTTCAAAGTGGCATTGGTACCAGCATGGAATTTTCCGCACCTTCATGAATATGAAGTATGAACTCCATAGATAAGGTACTATTATTATTGCCTGTACTACAATTTGTCAATGGGGGTAGTTCATCTTTCGCCATCATCTGCATGTTATTCCTTTAAACAATGAAGAATTTTAGGTAAGGGTTAGTAAAACTTTTCACTCTGATGCTTGAAATGGTGAATATATTTGTCAGGTTTGACTTAGAGAATTTACCCTTTTTGAGTATTTTCTTTTTCTCTTTGTTTTTTTTTTTTTCAAATGATTCTGCAGTGTATAATAGAAGCCAGTGTAGACCCTTCAGCAATAATGTTTCGCATCAGAATCTCTTGAAAGCTGGTTAATTTTTTTTAATGTTCGAATAAAACTGTTATTAGTACTTGAGAGACATAAGAAATCCACTTGTTTGAATTATGTTTCCCCTGGGGGTTACATTCAGACAGATTCTTAGCCTTTGTTCCTCTCATTTTTTGACTTGTATAGGACATGGCATTTTCCACATTTCAATCCATTAGAGAAAGATTCCCACAACTATAGGGTTATATTGTTTGATTTATGAGAAAGTGAGGGACACAAATAGAAAATCTGCTCGAAAATATTTTTGAAAATAGTAATTCTAGTTCAGATCCAAGATCCCAGATCTTTATTTTCTTTCAAATATCATTTAAAACAAGTAAAATTATTATTAGAAAACAAAGTCTTGTTTCAAGAATAATTCACAACCAAAGGACCTATTTTTTATTCCTGTTTTTTAAAATTGTTATTGAGAACTATTTTTAAAAATAAAGAACATCTCTAAAAACTGTTTTTGTTATCTGAATTTAGTGTTTTTCATGTCCTCTATGTTTTTTATAACAAAAAAAACTAAAAACCAAATATGCTATCTTAATTTTTCTTACTCATCTTGTATTTCCTCGTTTTTTAGAACAAAAAACAGTTTTAAAAAACAGGGTATTTTGATATTTTTTCACTCAGATTGAAATTGGCCTTTTCTGTCACTTTCTCTTGGCAACCAACCAAACAGAATGAAGATGATCTTAGCAGATACCAGAGTACAATGTCATGAATAAAACTATTAGAGAACCGACAGGTCAGACAAAAGAAAACAGAACAATACTGAGATTTCTACAAACCAATCCTGCCCTTAATTTCGCATTGCTACATGGAAGTTATTGGAATTTGCATCTTAATTACCAAAAAAGAAAACTTACAAAGGGTTTTTCCCCTTCCGACAACAACCTAAATGACGTTTCATGAGAGCACTCAAACTTTAAAATTCATACAGGACTGATTGGGAAGAGGAGGGGTGAATGTGGTTAATGTAATACAACAGGCACTATTTTTGGTGGCTATCATATAATTAATAGCCTTGGTTTTTTGGTTGTAGTAGGAGATCTACCAAATTGTTCCAAACGGACCAGACCTAAAACTTAGCTGAATAAAGATAGAAGAACTACACCTTTGTACTTATAAAGAGAAAAGAGAAAAACAAATAAAAAAATGAGCTGCCTGGTCCCGGGAACAACAGGCGAGTTAATTCCTCCTGGATTCCATGACAGCTGCTTCTGGACTTCTGGTTATGGGGAATGAGCTACAGTCTCTAAAGGTCGGATGAGCATCTGATGCATTGTGATTTGTTGTTGGTTGGTGGGGGGAATGCTAAGCAACTTCTGTAAGAACTTCCGAGAAAAGCGAAGGGACTACTACTTACTGCCTCTCAGACTTATGCAAAATACATGTACAGGCTGTTTGCAGCAGCACAGGCGAGGGAATTCTCTGTTGGGTGCCAAGCTAAGTGGAGCAACTTTGTGGACAAATCAAATGCATTTCCATTGGCATCCACCGCAGGGCTTTCTGGTCCTATATACAACAAATCGCCAAGAAAAGGAACTACATTTAATAGAAAGCAAAGTTTAAAATGACGAGTATGGAAGGAAGCCTTCATAAGAAGATGCAGACCTCGTCGGCTAACCCGTGCAAAAGTGCTCATAGATCTTGGCCTTGAAGGGGCAGCAGCTTGTCTCCTAAGCATTGGTATGCATAAAATGAGAGGAGAACATAAAATACCACAGAAATTGTTCCAACAAGATGTATTGAAGTAATTAATCATAAGAAATATTGACAACGATTGATTGTTTTTCGTCTCGATTCTCCATATGTGTCATGATTGTCACATATAATCACAACCCTCAAAGGTAGTGTTGCATTGTTAACCCTGATTTTTTTAGATAACCGTTGGTGTTCAGGCCAATGGCCCTAAAAGGACTCGAATTGGTGACCATTGAAGAACAAACCCAAGGTAGACCAACTAAGCTTCCCCTCCGGGTTGTTAATCTTGTTATTGATATTGGCACCATTATCATGCTTGTCACATATAATCACAAACCTCAAAGGAGAGGTTGCATTGTTATTCTTGTTATTGATATTGGCATCATTATAGTTAAATGACTTGACACCATGGTTTGTCATGCACTGATCCATAATGTTATGGTTAAACAGATACCTCATGGGATTTTTGCTAGCTTCCAATGTCGTTGCCTCTGTGCTTCCTGCAGTACAGCCGAAGACACGGAAGAGATTGCTGGGACCATGGAAAACAATATTAGTGTTGCACATTCCGAAGGGAATTCAACAACCAGATCCCTTCCAACGCATGACAACCTAAAAGGAAAAACAGAAGGGGAAACAGGAGGGTTCGGAAAATATTAAAAAAAGGCATACCTGTATGAACCAGTTGCAACTCGAGTTCCATCTCCACTCAGACAACACTCAAACTTGTCAAAGATTGAATCGTTTTCATACAAATCGCACAACTGATCAAGATCAGAGTACAAATCCAACCATCATTATCGATAAAAATAACACATGCAGATCAAACATATAGGTTGCTTAATTGGACTTTCGCGGACAGATTTCAAAAGATGAAAATCACACCTTGGGCCTCAAATATTCATGAACTTGGAAAGTTGCAACAGGACCTGAATCCATATTGATGTCCCACAGCTGAAAATCATATAAATCGGTAATTCAGTCAGAAGCTACAAGTTGTATGAGTGAAAACCATCATTTTTGCCGATGAAGACCGTCTTAAGAATATTACCAACCAATTTTGCTTCAAGTTGTGACATAATTACATCTAATTTCAAACTCCATTCCGATCCTATCAGTAATAATGAGAACTAAACATGTAGAATCACAAGATAACTGACTTTATCAACTACTAATCCAACCAAAACAATTGGCTCTTAATCAGTTGGATTTGAAATTCTGAAGTTGAGTAAAAGGTTGTGTTCAGAGTTTAGACAAGCTCAAACCAACAAAGAAGCATTTACAGCCTATCACATGGATAAATAACCTCACAGTGTGCTAAGGTTGGTGAAAGAAAGTATTAAATTCAGCAATGAAATAAAACTAAGATATTTGTTGTTTGTGATGATGATTATAGTGACTTAAGTATCATCTACACTGTATCACTTGTCAATGTATTTTTGTTTGCCTAGCAAAGGAAAAAGCATCACCTAATATGTACAAACCTTGATTTAGTCTTGTGGATGGGGGGTGGATGTTTCAGATAACAAGGGATGCTCCCTTTATTGCTAAGAGCTTGATTTACTTTGAAAGAAACAGAAATTCAGAACGTTCTTCCATTTTTAAAACAAACTGAAGCCTTTACCTTACCAGTCAAAAGATTCATCACTTGCATACTGCTTATAACAACTCCTTCATCATCCAGAAGTAAGACATCAAAATCTATTATATTAAAAAAGGTTGCAGAAACATTCTTCAACATCCAAGACATTGATAGAACCGGTACACAAGTTCATACTCCAAAAATTGGCAGTATGATGACAGTATCTAATGAATATGCCATATAGATGTGAGAGAAGACCCAAAAGTGGGTTGGAGAGTGTTATAGTATGTATCATATGTTAACATATT
Organism: Tetrastigma voinierianum; assembly: GCA_016808115.1. NCBI lineage: Eukaryota > Viridiplantae > Streptophyta > Magnoliopsida > Vitales > Vitaceae > Tetrastigma > Tetrastigma voinierianum. Next base: position 443,455 of record JAEQBH010004665.1, read on the forward strand.
GGTTTGTATCTTATTAGGATACTTTACTTATAGGGTTGTAACCATTTAGGAAGAATAGATTATCTTACCTAATGTATAGCCTAACCTTCTTATATATATATATGTGTGTGTGTGTGTGTGTATGTGTGTGTATGTGTATGATGACTCAAAGGGAAAATACAAGGGAATTCTTTCCTCCAACTCTTCTCCTCTTGGTTTCTACAAGGTGTCAGAGCCTAGGGCTCAGATTGGGAGAGTTTTCGACTACTTTTAGGCAGTTTTTATGATTCTGTTAGAGCACAGATTCTATCCAGCCTTGAAGTTTCTTCTTTCCAAGAAACGATCAACCGAATACTCTACACAAAAATATCCTCGCTTGCTCTTCCATCTGTGTGAAGGCAATGCTCTTATTGAAGTCGAAAGCAGTGTTAAGCGGAAGCCATAGTACAAAAATAATAGTGTCGAAAATTAGCACTAGAGCCTAATTACGGAGGTTGTGTGTTGTATTACTGCAGTAAGCTTGGACATGTGATCTGGACAAGAAAGCGTAGGGCAGAATTAGGATTCCGTCTGCTCTATATAACCTCCTGCAATGAGGCATCGTCAGTCAAATTCAATTCTCGCGGACAGACTCGCGAGTTCCACTTGTACCAGGAATCATTGAAGTCTCCATCTACTCCGATTATAGTTATCGCTGAATCATGTAACCCAAACAAGTGTCTTGTCTCTTCTTCGTCCTTCGAATGGGTCATTGATTCTGGAGCCACATATCACATGACAGGTAATTCCAGTCTATTTTCTACCTTTCAGTCACAACCTTCACCTTCTACTATCACTTTGGCAGATGGGTCACAGTCGTGTGTTCTTGGTTGAGACACCATTTTTCCCACTCCTTCAATTCCCTTATCATCTGTCTTAAGTTTACCTAATTTTTCTTTTAATTTGGTATCTGTGAGCAAGCTAACTCAAGCTCTTGAATATCGCGTCTCACTCTTTCTTGATTATTGTCTCTTTCAGGATCTTATAATGAAGCTGATTATTGATAGAGGACATGAGTTTGGGGGTCTCTATATTCTTGATCCTACAGTACTGAGACCTATTACCTATTTCGAGGTTACTACACCATTTGAGACTTCATTGCAAATTAGGCCACCCCTCTCTTCCACTATTGAAGAAATTGCGTCCTCGGTTTTCAAGCTTGTCATCCTTAGATTATGAGGCCTACCAATTTGCAAAACATCATCATCTTAGTTATCGTCCTAAAGTCAATAAACGAGCTAGTGCTCCTTTTGAGTTAGTCCATTCGGATGTGTGGGGTCCAAGTTCAGTTGTGTCCCCAACTGAGTTTCGGTATTTTCTTACGTTTGATTATTCACAAACAACTTGGTTAGATTTAATGAAAAGCCGTTCAAATTTATTTTCTCACTTTCGTGCCTTTTGTGCTGAAATTAGCGTTTCAGTTTAAGTATTTGTTCAAAATTTGAGAAGTGATAATCTCAGAAAGTATTTAATACGAAACGATTTAAGTCATTCATGTTTCAAAATGGCATCTTTCATCAAATATCTTGTGTTGATACTCCTTCTCATAATGGAGTTGCTGAAAGAAAAAATAGACACCTTCTTGAAACCGCTTAGGCTCTATTATTCCAAATGCAAGTGCCCAAGCATTTCTAGACCGATGTTATTTCCATCACGTGTTTTTTGATTAATCAAATGTCTTCCTCTGTCTTGGATTGGATCACTCCATTTCAAACCCTCTTTCCCCATAAATCTTTGTTTCCCATTGAGCCTCGGGTAATTGGGTGTACTTGTTTTGTTCGAGATGTTCGTCTACATGTGTATAAATTCAATCCTAAGTTATTGAAGTGTATCTTCCTTAATTACTCTCGAGTTCAGAAGGGGTATAGGTGTTATTGTCCTAGTCTTCATGGAATTTTGGTTTACTTGATGTCCACGTTCTTGAGAATACTCCATTTTCTCGGGACCGTCGACACTAGTCGAGGGGATGATGATTTGCTTGTTTATACTCTTGCCTCACCGACTTCCTTGTTCCACCTGACGAGTCTCATCACTCGGGTCTATGTTGGCTTCCATTAGTTTTGAGCCCTCCATTGACTACTTTGACATCGGATCCAATTCTTAGTGATGACCTTCCTATTGCTCTCCGTAAAGGTAAATGTCGGTGTACTCATCCAATCTCCTCCTTTTGCTCTTATAACCATTTGTCATCCCATTCTTGTTCATTTATTGCATCCTTGTACTCTATTTCATTGCCTAACAAGGTTTCTGAAGCCTTAGCTCATCCTGGTTGGCGTAATGCTATGATAGAGGAGATGAATGCCTTGACTGATAATGGTACTTGGGACTTGGTGCTTTTATCTGCTGGAAAGGAAGCCATTGGTTGCCGATAGGTGTTTACAGTGAAGGTTAATCCTGATGGATTGATTGTTGGGTTGAAGGTCCATCTTGTTGCTAAAGGGTATGCCCACACTTATGGGATGGATTATTCTGATACTTTTTCCTCGGTTGCCAAGTTGACCTCTATTTGGTTGTTTATATCTCTGGCAGCCACTCATGGCTAGGACCTCCATCAACTTGATATTAAAAATGTCTTTCTTCATGGGATCTTGTAGAAGAGGTTTACATGAGCAACCTCTTGGGTTTGTTGCTCAGGGGGAGATTGGTAGAGTTTGTCGTCTCCGAAAATCATTATATGGCTTAAAACAAAGTCCCTATGCATGGTTTGGCAAATTCATTGAAGTGATTGAGAAATTTGGCATGCAAAAGAGCAAATTTGATCATTCTATCTTTTATAGAAACTCTCAAGTAGGTCTCATCTTGTTAGTTGTGTATGTTGATGATATTATCATTATTAGGGATAATAAGACATGTATATCTTCACTTAAGTCTTTTCTTCATGACACACAAAGGACTTAGGCATGCTAAAATACATCTTAGGTGTTGAAGTTATGAGGAGCAAACGTGAAATCTTCTTATCTCAAAGGAAATATGTGTTGAATCTATTGTCTAAAGCAGGAAAATTTGCAACAAAGTCATTCCAGTCCCCTATGGCACAAAGCCTACATCTTACTAGAGAAGGTAAATTGTTTGAGACCCTGAGAGATAAAAGGCTAATTAGGAAGCTGAACTACCTTACAGTAACACACCCTGATATTGCTTACTCTGTTAGTGTTGTAAGTCAATACATGTCTTTTCCAACAATTGATCATTAAGTGACTGTAGAACAAATTCTATGTTACTTGTAAGGAGTTTGGGACATGGTATTTTATACAGTAATCATGGGCATGATAGACTTGAGTGTTTCACAGATGCAGATTGGGTAGGATCTAAGGAAAATAGAAGGTTCGCTACAGGTTACTATGTGTTTGTTAGAGGAGAATCTAGCCTCATGAAAGAGTAAGAAACAGAGCATTGTCACTCAATCTAGTGCAGAATATGAGTATAGAGCAATGGTAGTCTGCATGCGAGATTATGTGGCTCCATTAGCTTTTAGTGGAAGTCGGTATTAAAACCTCAGTTCCAGCAAAGCTCGGGTGTGACAACCAAGTTGCCCTTCATATTGCCCCTAATCATGTTTTCCATGAATGAACTAAACACATATAGATAGATTGCCACTTCGTTCGTGAGAAAATACAACTTGATTTGATTTCTCACGAGTTCGTGAGGCGAACAGATTAGATGATATCTTCACAAAGGCCCTAAGTAGAGGGTTGGGTTAGTTACTTATGTAACAAGTTAGACATGATTAACAGCTATGCTCCATCTTGAGGGAGAGTGTTATAGTATGTATCATACGTTAACATACTGGTTTGTATCTTATTAGGATACTTTACTTATAGGGTCATAACCATTTAGGAAGAGTAGATTATCTTACCTAATGTATAACCTAACCTTCTTGTATATATATGTATGATGACTCAATGGAAAATACAAGGGAATTCTTTCCTCCAACTCTTCTCCTCTTGGTTTCTACATAAAGGAGGCGGTCAAAGCATCAAAATGCCAGTAACAGATAACCCTCATGAAACAAGAGCTATACTTGCTAACCATAGTCAGTAAAAAATTTATTTCATCGTGATTTCTGGATTTCTTTACAGGTTACAAGTATAACAATAGCATAGTGAATTATTTAAATGTAAACTCACAAAGGTGGTCCTTAAGTCATAGTAAGTTACAATGGAAATAAAAAGGAAGATAAATTCACCATGAAAAAATTGATAATGAAAAAATCAAAGTCAATGGCTCTTCTGAGAATCAAAAGCAGTTAGCAACCTTCATAAAGCCAATAGCATGAGTCATATGCAGCAGCCTACAGTTACCACAACTATCTACTATGCAATAATGAATACCCCAGGTGAAAAATAACATATCAAAGAAAATGACAAATAGGAGCAAACCTTCAGATTCATGTAATCACGACTAAGTATATATCTTCCATCCTTTCCAAACTTAATGTCTGAAATTGAAGCAATTATCTCTGTGAAAAAAGATTTTGAATTAGGAGCCTCCATTCCCTCAAACCTGCATGAACATTAACCATTGGCTATTAAAGACATTTGAAATTGAATTCTACAGATCTGATATGCATTTCAAAATCTGTGGCAAATCAGATCTTCCAGCATGGGAAAGGCAAGTAAAAAAATAAGATAAAATAATAACTAAAAAGCACTCACAATTTGGCATGACTGTCACAGAGAGCCGATTGTCGCAAATCAATAAGACGGATTGAGCCCTTTGAGCTACTGTATGCCAACATATTACAGTGTGTAGGGTGGAATTCAGAAGATGTTATCACTTCTGCATGTGTATCAGTAGTGTAAATTCAGACACGTGATTTGTTAACATGTTGCAATTAACCCAAATAAATGTCCTACATAAAGAAAAAGTTAAGTCTCTTACAACACCGGGAGTCGTGAACTTATGAATGTCAATTATAGATGAGAAGCAAACAGTAAAGCATAAACAAAGCAAAATATCAACACCACCAAAGTGCATGCTAGAAGAGATGACATGTTTTTTAGAAAATAAGACAAAACTAGTAGGACAAACTATGAAAGAGGATTAAAAATCCGTACCAGTCAGATCCTCCATGTTAGTAGGCTTCACATCAACAATGTTGAAACTTTGATTGCTAATTTCCAGGTTCCAAAGGTTTATGCGTAGATCATCAGCTGATATAAATGTCTCTCCATCGCTGAAGAATGAAAGGATAAAAATTAGTAATGTGCAAGAGACTAGAAGTGCAGACAGTATGCAGAATAGAGTCGAAAATATCATCCCACGTGCAACATTCACAATGTACCATAACTTTTACCCCATGAACGGTGCAAAGTATTAAAGTTTTTCTTCTAAAGAAATATGATCACATACTTTCAAATAAATTTTCCATAAATATTTTAGTGTAAAAGGACATGACAAAGAAAGAAGAAGATGAAAAATCTACGTAGATTGAAATCGTTTAGACAAATTTCCACATTGAATCCCTAGTGGAGGTAGAACATGGCAAAGAGAACAAACCACAAACAAGATTATGCAGAAAAAAATATTTGATGACAAAACAACAAATTGGGAAATATAAGTAAATAATGAGAATGGGCAAACAAGCTCAGGAGACCTAGCTGACCATTCAAAAAGAATCTAAAAAGTTTCCTAGTAAAGTCCATTCGAAACATGAGACTAGATTTACAAACAATTAGGTGGGATCCAAGCCCCATGTTGAATTTATTATTTTGACCCAAAAAATTACAGGGCCCGCTATCATACAGGATTAATTTTAAGTACTTAAGCCATGTTATTATTAAATCTGTTGAAACAGGTGCACACTTTCCATCCATAATTGATGCCATCCTGAAGAAATAACATTTATTTTGGTAATTTGCCAAACCTTTGCAAAAGGAAAAAAAAAAAAGGTAATAACTACTTAACAATTTCCAACAAAAAAAAATGTTAGAAGGTTGTTCAAAAACACAATAATAACCACATTTGTACACTTTCTCTACAATTCTACAGATGTTAAATTGGATACATCACTAATAATGATGCACCGAAAGGGAATAAATTCAGTAATATGTTAAGTTTGCATAGAGATAAAATGATTACATACCCCTTTCATAAACCAGACTAACAAGATAAGAAAAATGCCACACCAGTTCAAGCCACTTATAGGAGGACATACCCATCCAAAAAAAAAAAAAAAAAAAAGAGAAAAAAAAAATGAAGAGAAGTAGCTCTCCCCATAGACTGATTTGTCAGATAAACAAGATGCACATATAAAACCCAAGATAATTCTAGAAGAAAAACAATACAGTTTGATGCTTGAATCCAAACATGAAAAGAAAACATATATGGTTCAAGATAAAAATCTAGAACCTGTAACCAATTAAAGAATTTACCTGTTGTTTGAAATGGAATTGATGTGATAGTCATGAGCATGAGCATATATTCTTCGACATCTAGCTGATAGGCTTGTTTCATTGCTGTGTACCTAGATATTACCAAAAACCATGTCAAGTGTTGCAAACAGATGAAATGTAATAGCTTGTTCAGCATGATTATAAGAGAATGTAGCATATAATGCCATGACAATCAAGTACCCATTTGTTGGACTTTTTCAGTTCCATAACTATCAATTCTAGCAGAAACTTTAAAAAGGTACTCTTTGATTAGCATTTTGGATATGCCTTCATTGCATTTTAGTGTCTGAAATCAACACATCTTTTGCTATCAAAGCAATAAAAGCATGCTGAAGATGATAACCACATGATGTCTCAAATATCCCTTTTTTCCTTCTTTTGATAGGCGACTCAGAATAAACTGTTGCCAAATATCTTCAAATATCTGAAGTAAATGTCTAAGCAAATATTTTTGGTACTCCTAGTATTGCTCTCCAAAAATAACAAATTAGGCAGAGTACAACTACCGTGGGAAAATGGAGAGCAGCAAAACTCCCTGCTGGCAATGCAAAGTCCTTGCTTAAGTAACCATAAGATCTGTCTGCACATCCTCCATTTGTAACATATGGTTTGACAATTGAACAAGCAGGATTGCAATTTCCTGTAGCTTTTGAAGGGTCTATATTCATGTCACAAATTTTCTTGACCTTCTTTTCCTGGATCTGTTCAACACTCAAAGCAGAACAGCAAAGAGACACATAAACTGAGTGCTTAACAAGCCAACCAAAAGGTATGACCAAATACCTTAGAACATTCAGTTTACCAATGATAATCAACAACTTTCAAAACCTTAAAGCCAGCTCCCTTTCCTACCTTCCAAAACTTAATGGTTTTGTCATTGGTGGAGAGAAGAAACAGTGCATTATTAGCTGTTTGACACCATCTAATCTTGTTGATTTTCTCCTCTATTTCCAAACTCTTGAGATAATCAAACTAGAAACAAACAAAGAGTCCAGATTTAGTAAGAAAAAGATACAGAACCATGAAACTACAATGACTAGAGTATTAGCAACAAATAATAGCAAATACCTCAGGTTCATGACTTTGAAACTCTGTTTTATATCGGAACTCAGGATGTGTTCTAACTGGATTATCCATCATCTCAAGATCTCTCCTGTATCCACCGTGCTATACATTGTACAATTACATTAAAAAGTTGCAATAAGAAGTCATATAGAAGTAAATCAACGCCAGCAATAAAACAAAACAAAATAAGAAAAAATGGAAAAAGGAAAAAGGAAAAAAGGCACATAATGTGATAAAACAACATACATCTCTTTTGTCAGTTCTTTCGAATAAAACCACGCGTCCCCCACGATCACCAGTTGCAAGATGGTCACCAGTTTTATCGAACTCAATGGCAGAAATGATGTCAACTGCAAAACATAAGGGGTATGGTTACCAAAATAACAATGCGCCAAACACAATACACTTGCTAAGCCACACGTCATAACAACACGCTAATTCATCTTAATGCAAGATGCAATCCACCTCCAAATCTTACGTCACAAACACTAATTCATCCTCTTCGATACAACAAGGAACGTGGCACAATAACATCCAGAAAATTACCATAGCACAATGCCCACAAAACTCATGCAATCATGTCTTTTTTGCCTATTGCTTCAAACCAAATAAGCTGAACAGAATGGATGTCCAATGATTTAAAAGCAAAATTCAAGTCATTTCACCACATCGATGCGACAAATATAGAACCGACAATTTCAATCGAATTTGCAAAGCCAACACCAGAAACATGGCAACTAATCAAATGAAGACACTCATTCATGGATGAAATCTGCTGAAACCAACTCAAATGCTTCGAATTTTTCAATTCCAAATGCTGCAGAGTGGCAGGAACAATCAAACTCAGACTTTTAATTTTATTTCCTACCACAGAGGACCAACAGGTACTGTCCATTTAAAATCACAAATTCCATCACATATTCTCACTTCCAATTATTTTCAGAGAATCACAAATCCCATCAGACATGCAAACAGCACGCTTCCAATTATTTCAAGGAAATGCACACACAACATATCAATCAACACTCCATCATAAATTTTTCATGATAATGCTGATAATTTGTACATCTACAGAAGGCCAGAAAATACTCAAGCCCTATCTCTATCAACTTCAATTTGTGAATTCCCGTCTACAGTCCATGAATCCGGTGCAGGTCCAAATCACAAACACATTAACACCACATCCAATCACCAAACCCTCACATCTCCACACAAAAAACACAATCCACAAAACAGATCAACAACAAATCCCAAAATCCACACCAATCCATATAAAAAACAACAAAGAACGCTTCAAACAAAACGGATCAGATAAATGAGAGGCGATGTATACCTTCCTGAACTTCCTCCCCGGCCGACCGCTCCCCGAACACCTGCGAGAACCTCCACTCCAGAGGCTCCGCCGGTGACTCAACTCCCTTGACTTCACCGCCGTTCATCTTCTTCCCCCAAAATCACCGCCCCAATCAACCTCCTCTCACACCTTTCACCTCCCTCACCTCTCCTCACACAACACCGATCACAATGCTTCACTGCCGGCAACCATCCCTCTCACCTCCTCCCGAGTCGGTGAAGTCACAGATTAAAACCGAGGGGCTTTGGTTCCTCCATTGAACACAGCATCTACCTTGCATCATATATTTTAACTCTACTCTCTCTTTTCCTAATTTCTCTTCCCTTTTTTTTTATTTTTTTTTATTTTTTGGTCTGTTGCTCTTTTTTATTGTTTTTTGGAACTATTTCGCTCCGCGATATGGACGAAAAATGATAACGCAATAACGACACATTTGTGAGAAAAAAGAGCAAATGCCTACGTCACGCACCCGGCACGTGTTCCGCACTCTCTCTCTGTCTCGCACACTGTTTCTCTCTAACACTATTTTCTTTATAACCTTTTCCCATTTTTGTAAATTATAATGGCTTCATCAATAAGGCCCTATCGGAATTCCGTGTTCTATGTTGGGTTTATTATAATCAAGTGGTTTCCCCTACTTACTATTTAATGATATTTTAATAATTTACATTAATTATGAAGTAAACAAATAATAATAATTTACATTAATTATAATCTTATGTCTATTTTTTATAATTGTGGAGATCTGACAGATCCTTGAAGTTAAGGATAGAATAAGCCTTCAATAACCTTAATGGGAATTTAAAGGGTTAGCCATTGGGTAAACCATAATGTCTTTTACCAAGTAGGAGTGAAATCGAGTTGAGTCGATAAAGGATTAAGCTTTAGCTCTAACTAGATTAAAAAACTTAAAGCTCAAACTTGATTAATTTTTTTCAGATATTCAAAACTCGATTTAAAAATAATAATAATTGAAACTCTTTGGCTAGAACATGTCTGCGAATCGATTAAAATTAATAAATAATTATCTTCCGAGCTTCGACTCAGTTCGATTTAATTCATAAAACAATAAAACTCGATTAAGCTCGCCGTAGATTGAGTCAGTATTGTAATCTTAGATTAGCTTTAATTAATTTGAATACATAAGTTGAGTTGGCGAGCAGTTTGTTTGCGTCACGATGCCAAATGAACTACCCCTCAAGGTATTAATTATTGTATTAAATATTACAACATTTAGTTAATTTTTAAATTTATTTTAAACATTATTTTTATATATAATTATTATACATATCAACACAATTATTTTTAAAATAACTATTAAAACCAAGTGAAAACAATTTAAAATAACTTAAATGTATTTTGCTTAAAACATCTTGTTTTTTGTAATTGAGAAAAAAAAATTCTATTAAAAAAATGTGTTTTTACAATATTTAGTTTTTATTAAAAACCAAGCTTGTTTATACAAATAATTACCTTTTAATTTTTTTTTGGTACAATTTTAAATGTTTTGTAACATATTAAGGTGACGTTTGTTTTCTTGTCTTGAATATAAACTTGAAACATCTTGAATAATCTTATCGCGTTAAGTAAGTTTTGTTTTTTAACGTTGGGTAGTAGTAGAGATGTGATGGGATGGATTATTTCGGATTAAGTAATTCGTTCTTAATGGGACGAGTTTTGTTTAACTGTAATCGGGTTTTTAGCGGGTTTGAGTTTATTTTCTCAAATCCGAGACAAGTTCGGGATGGGTTCAGGTATTGTTACTCCTGTCCTGTCTCGATTATATTTTAAAAATATTTTTTTATTATTTTATTTTATACTTTAATATAAATAGTAATAATTATTATTATAATGTTTTAATAAATAATTTATAAAAATTTATAATATTTTTATTTTTTGTGAAATATATTAATTTTAATATAATAAAAATAAAAAGGCAAATATAAAAATAAAAAATAAAAACAAAAATCAAATATAAATGGGATGGGTTTTAGAATTTTTAAATATCCCAATGCCATTTGTTTAATTTTTAAATGAGGCAAGTTTGGAATTTAAAAAAATAAACAATAGGGTTGGGATAGGTCACCGATGAAGCATAGGTTATTAAATGCAATAGTGAGTGTTGTTATCGCTTTTCTTTTTGTTGGGCGTGATGAAATTTTTAACATTTTGGTGAAAAATGAGCTTTACGAATAAGCCAGGAAATATTTTAAACTTTTTATATTCAAAATTTTTTTAAAAAATTTCAATAATAAGTCATGAAAATTTTAAAAAACAAACTACCCCTAAGTAAATAAATAAAATAGACGTTAAAATTTAATAATTTGTGGTGATCATATGATTTAATTTACGTTTAATTTTGAAATAATATTATAAATAAATCATTTGAAACGGGTATGTCTGTTTTAGTAGTTGGTTCTACAATTCATGCATTGGATTTCTTTAACCAAATATCATGCATTGGATTTTCTACAGCAACTTATGACAGCATGAAAAAAAAAAAAATTTGGGATAATGATTTTTATTTAACCTATATATAAATTTGATACGATAAGTACAAAAATCAATGGTTGGACCGACCACTTCTATATTTTTTTAATAATTGTTTTATTCCCATATTGACTATTGAGTCTCATTTTGATTTTCTTTCTTCTTTTTTTTCAGGTGAAAAGACATTTTTTTGGGTCAGCTCTTATATTTTCTTCACCAAAATGTACTACATTGGTTATTATTTCAAAGGGGCAATGGAGTAATAAATGGAGTGTTATTGTAATTCATTGTGTTGTAAAGTTCGTTTGCGATTAAAAGCCCAAGGCCCGTGTTTGATGGCTTGAAATATTAGTAGTAAAATAAAAATTTTGATGGTTTTAATTTTTTGATATGTTTGATAACAAAATTACAGGAAGACTCTTGTTGAAAATTTTAAATGGCTTAATTAAAAATTATAAGTAAGGTAAAGACCTACTTAATGTGGAATGTAGAATACGGTCAACAAAATTTTTTTTAAATAAAAATAAATTGGACTAAAAACCCTTATAAATAATATAATATTTAATTCCTTCAACCCAACCGATTCTTTAATTCCTTCTTTTGTTCTAAACCCTACCCATCAATACCCATAAAAAACTATACTCAAGAAACGCCTCTCCACCTCCAAGACCATCTTTGACCACCGTAGCCGGCCATCGATTCTTCAATAACTCAGTGTCTTCTTGCCGAGGACTAGGTAATATCTTATTTCTCATCGAAGCCACACTTTGAGCATTTTATACATTCGAACTGCGATATATTTTCATTTTTAACTGATACCTTTGAGGGCTTTTTGTTTTATAGCACTTCATTAATCAGTGGGTTTGTTATTATTTCTTGTGATTTTCTTTTCTGAGTAGGATTCCATGTTTCATTTTCTTACTGTCCAAACAAAATCACTTTTTTTTTTTATTTTTGTGATTTGGCGGTATTTCTGATCTTTTTATTTTATTGTTCTTTGATTGTCAATTTGGAATTTCAATTACCCCCTGTGAACCTTTCCATGGGATTGCGTTTGTTTTTGCTTATCTTCTGTTTGATTGCCTCGAAAGTGGAAAATTTTAAGGATCATCTTTTTGGTTATCTTGATTGATCAGGATTTGGTCCTGTAGATACTCGTTAATCCCTTTCATTATTATTACTGTTCATTTATTTTTTTTAAATTTCATAGCCGGTATACTTCTCCACTCTATATTTAATATTAAGTTATTGTTTCAAATTATCTTATGTAGGAATGGCTCCTCTTGATACTACCAGAGCTAGTTGGAAAGACCCAACACTAGTTAAATATTTTTTAGATTTATGTCTTGACCAGAAAAACATATTGGAAAAAGGGAGAACTGCGTAATTGAATCGTAGGATAAAATTTCAAAATCTTTTGAAGGAGCAAAATATTAAGTTATTTCCAAAAGCAATTGAAAAATAATAGAATTATTTAAAACAAAAATACGCGGTGTGGTGAATTAATAGGAAGAGAATCGGCCATGGCTATAATCCAGTAACTAATACGAGTTAGTGGACTTGAAAAGTGGGAAAAGAGAATATATCAAGGTATAGCTCTTTCTTTGGATTCATATTTTTGAAAAAATAAATTAAACTACTATTGACTAATTACAATGATTTGAATAACGAAAATTTCGGATACCGAAACAATTTCGATATCTTGGGCTACAATATGCGGATGAAGAGATCATCTTTGATGGCATTACAGCTACTGGGCAAGAATCATGGGGTCCATCTAGACAGGGGTTGCCTAAAAATGGTGTTGACAAACATTCATCAAGTGCTCAACCGACTGTAGAGAATTCTTATATACATATAGATATAAAGCCTGAATCTCTAGCAAGCCCTTCATCATCAAAAGAAATGTCTTTACCAAAAAGGAAGTACCAAAAGAAAAATAATGAAGGAGATCTAGATGAAAAATTGCTAGTTGTTCTTAATACCTTGGAGTAATCAGATGGACCTAGCATAGAAGAATGTAATAAGAAGTTGGATGAGATTGCAACATTACCTATGGATGACCCATTGTACATTCTTTTGCTTCCTGGCATATTTTGTGAAAGCCGAGGCATACGAGCAGTGGATGATGTTTTCACAAAAGCCAAAGACAGTCAAAATTGCTTGGATTCGGATGCATGCAAAAAAATTAGGATTACATTAGTTTTCTTTTAGGTAGTTGGGGTTTACGCAAATGCAATTTATGTGATATTTTATGGGTTATTTTTATACTTTGTCTTGACATTAGTTTGTATTGACATTATTTCTTTTTCGTGACAATATTATGGCGGTTCATTTTGCTTATAGTGTATTTACTTTTATTATTTTAATTGATATATTTGCATTTGTTGAATATTATTAGAATGTTGAAAGCGAGAAAAGCAAGAAAATATTGAAAATCCGCAGCTGATGATTATAGTCGAAAGATTATTAGAAAAAAGCAGTCTTGGAAGAGACTGAATCTTGACTCGGCTTGAGTTTTGCATATGTGCAGAATTTTAAATGGTAATGCAACACATTGTCTAGAATTTTAAGAATGGGCAAAAGCAAGTATTTGAATTTGTGAGCATTTCAAAAATAAAACATGGATTTGAAAGACCGATCGTTACATCAAAGTTGAAGAAAAAAGGCGTGTTCCTTATGACATTAAATCACAATGTAAATCGTGTTACCAAAAGAAGATTCAACCATTCAACTCAAACCATACATCATTACTTTCATGAAGTACTAGAGGCAATGCTTCTCTTCGGAAGAGAGATGATTGTGCCTACTCCGATTACTGAAGTTACAGAAAATCATCCCCATCATTGGTTAAGGGAAGTGTTTAAGGTAAAAAATAAATATAAGTTTATTATTATTGTTGTTGTTGTTGTTGTTGTTGTTATTATTGTTATATTGATATTTTTCTAATTAATAGGATGCTATTGGTGCACTTGATGGGACGCTTGTTCATGTTGTGATACCATCTAACAAACAAGTCCCTTATAGAGGAAGAGGAAGAGGAGAATGTTATCAAAATGTTCTAGCAATAGGTGACTTCAATATGATTTTTACATTGGTTTGGGCTGGATGGGAAGAAGTAGCACATGACTCAATAGTATTATCAGAGACTATGCGTAATCCAGAAAATAATTTTCCAATACCTCCACTAGGTTATTATAATTCTCTTCTCGGCTATTATTAATAAATTCGTAATTAATTTATTTTATAATTTTTTATGTAGATAAATATTATCTTTGTGATTATGCATATCCACATACTCGAGGTTTATGAGGCACTTGCAGTAATGATATTGGTTACTTTGATTTTATGATGGTGTCAGCCCTCGTCTGAAAGAAGAGCGTACAGTATCTTGCGTGCCCAGGATTGAAATGTCATTGAGCGATCTTTTGGAGTTTTGAAAGCTCGTTTTCTAATCTTAAAGAGGATGGCACCTTATCCTTGTCAAATACAGAGGAACATTGTTATTGCTTGCGTAGCTATACATAACTATATTCGAAAATTATACATGCCGGATACTTTTCTTGGAAGCGGGATGAAAATGAGTATGGTGATGAACCGGAATGCACTCAAAATAATCCTTGAAGATCACTACAAGTAGGAGGAAGAGTTACCTGGTGATCGATTTTTCATGATTAATTTAAGAGAGAAGAAATAGCAAATCAACTAGTTGCTCATTAATTTTGTTTTATATAAAAGTTTGGATAGTTTAAAAAGTTTAGATTCTATTGATTATTTTTAAAACATATTTATGTCTTTTTTGGATATTATGATTTATTTATGGATATGTTTGTAGTGATATTATTTTTACAATAATTAATAATTGTAGTGAAAAATAAAATTTTGATAGAAATTTTATTTATTTTGGATAATATGTAATTTAATGATAATAAGAATTAAATATGTAAAATACATAATTTTCGGTATTCAACATTCTGAGTTTATCAAGCAGTATATTTATCTTCAGCATTCAATTGTCAGTAACTTATCAAACGAAACTTCTGATGGTGAAATCTTATGAAATTATTATTAATTTTAAGCACTTATTTTCAACACTTAATTTTTTCATTTTATCGAAAACGGCTCTGCAAGTATTTTTTGGCGTTTTGTTGGTTTATTTTGCAATATTTTTGAACGATTGCTTGATTTTAAAGTGAATTAAATGTCAAAATATTTAACTTTTATTTACTTAAGTAACATTGATCCCGACTAATATACCTTTGTTGAAGGCATTGGTAAGGATTTTACTTTTTGTTTTTTACATATTAATTTTACATATGAAGTTGTAGTATTGAATAATGATTTTCTTTAAAAAAAAATAATTTTACATTAATTCAAACTAGCATATATCGATAGAAACAAAGATAATAAATCGCTAAAAATTATGAAGGATGAAACAACACTCGAGTTAATAACAGAATAAATCGACTCAAATACTATAAATTTGATAATACTATAGCAATTATAAGATAAGAATTTTACTATTATTTGATTTGTTGTCTCTATTTGACTGAATATATTTTGCTGATCTGAATCGCTAATTCACAAATAAATTATCACAACAAACATCGTAATGAGACAACAACACAAAACCAAAAGTCGCGACAAGACGACAAAATTACGAAAAACAAATTAAAACCAAAATTTATATGAAATAACTATTTTATTAAGAAATATATTATTGAAATATGAAATAATGACCAAAATTTGAGTTATCAAGTTTAAATCAAGTTGTTATTTTTAGATTAATAAAAATAATTTTAGTTTGTTTTATTATGTAAAAAACAACTACATCAAATGTTGTTTTACAAACTTTGTATTTATGTTTTATTAGCATATCGATTAGCCCGACCCAGGTAATCATACCGGAATGAATATGGTAATAATTTAAGAATAAATAAATTATTTGAATTTGTACTAAAGGCTTTCTCATTTCCCAAGTTACTAACTTAAGAGATAAATTCTCATATTGAGAGAAACCCCACAAGATTCTATCATCTATAGGACTACAAGGATTATAAATCGGGTTTAAGACGTTAGCACATTCAAATGAAGAATTGTTGAAATTGAGTGAATATTATATTCCTTAGTATCCTGATTTATAAAGTGGGAAAAAGTGCAAAAAGAAAAAAAAACCCTTATGTTTTGCTTGATATCCCACTTACACATTAAATTTCATTTTATCTAAAAAGATCACGCATTTTACTCAGAGCACAAATGGCCCTCACATTATCGATTCAAGTAAATAATCAACCGATGCTAACTAGGTCATAAACTCAGCCATGTAAGCAGCCTATGAGGCACAATTTTGCCCTAATCCAACTTAAAATTTAGGGGCTTCTAACTTTGGGAGATTAGAATGCCCTAATTTCACTTTATCAATTTGTTTTAAAAAACCTCTTCGGGCCAAAGAGAACCCTAGGGTTTCTCTCTTCTTCCTTCATCTCTATAACTGTCCATGTTCCTTTATGACAAAAAATCCTTAGATAATTACAAACAAACTTCAGCAACTATCGAGAAATTTGTTTACCAAAGGTGGTTAATTTCATTTTCGCATTGATTTACAAGTAATTGTCATAACTTTCATTACCATTTTTGTTGTGTTGTTTCTTGGAATGTTACCATTTGGTTTAAGTGGTTTGTTGGTTATTGTTTATCAATAAAATGCAATGTAACTAGCTCAAGGATGTTTATTTAATTGATTTGTGTTTCGCTGGTCCCCTCGTTTAGTGATATTTTAATCTAAAACATGGAAGGGCATGTGGATGTTTATTTACATCATGGTGGTAGATGACATATAGATCTCAAGATAAGTTATGTTGGAGGACATGTAATATTACTATAGAGGACTCTTGATGCGGATTTTCTATCAATTATCGTTAACGATGTCATAAATCGTAGTTAAGTTTAGAGAATGTAGAGCATTTATGTCCTAAAACCTAGAATGGAGATGAATGAAAGTCTTTTTTGGCTTAGGATGACATCAGGGATAAGAAAGGTACTAAGTAAGATAAATTCAAGATGTGCTATTCTTGCAAACCATGAGATTGATGCTCCCGTGGTTTGCTCAAGATATGTTGACAATTGGTTATGAGATAGATCCTCCCATGATGAAATCCAAGGCCAATTGATAATGATGCTGAGTTTCCTAATGTTAATGAAGTTGTAGAAGAAGATGAAGTTGTTGATAATGTCTTTATGGATAGGGAAAACATTGAAAATAATGATTTTGAGGATGATGTTGTTGGTAAGAGTAATGAGGATGATGCTGCAAACAATGAAGACTCTAAAGAAAGGAATGAGAGTGCAAACAGTGATGACAACCTTTTATTGTCTGATAATGAAGAGGTCCCTATTGAAATTGAAAGAAAACATCAAACTCATTTCAATATAGAAGACCAAATACCTTAATTTAACTTGGGAGTGACATTTGCAAATGCATCTGAAGTGAGGGAATCTATCACAAGTATTGTATTTCTACCGTAGTAGCATTGAAATTTGTGAAAAATGAAAATAAACAGAATTTTAGTAAGGAGCAATAATCAATGCCCTATCATTCAAGTCAAAAAGACTCAACTATACTAGTTGTAAAAACTTTAGTTCCAAACCATAATTGTTACAGGATTTTTACTAGAGTTTTAGCTACTTTCCTAGCCCAACATTATAGAACCATAATTCTTGAAAAACACAACTACAAAGTTAAGGACATGGAAAAGGATGCTGAGGAAGAATTAAGGGTGAATGTTGGGTACTTGAAGTGCAAGCGAGCAAGGAGGATGGTGTTGGATGCCTATTACGGGGCTTTTACAACTGAAAATTCGGAGTTCGAAGCTTATGTTGATGAGTTGTTGAGAAGCACCCTTACTTCCATAAATAAGGTGGAGTCGTGGTAGGATGAACTTTCAAATGGGAGAAGAGTTTTTAAGAGAACATTTGTTTGTTTAGATGCCTGTAAAAATAGGTTGGAAGGTAGGTTGTAGACCTATCATAGGTTTGGATAGATGTTTTTTGAAGACCAAGTTCAAGGGTGAACTTTTGGTTGCTTTAGGAAGATATGGAAATGAACAAAATTTTCCTATAGCATCAATCCCATTATTTTCCATTAGGGGTAAAATAGGAAATAAAAATAATTCCATTAATTAAATTAATTGTCAAGGGTATAAGGGTAAGTTCATAGGGGAACCCTATGTATAAAAAGAAAAAAAAAAGAGATTATTATTTATAAAAATTTCTTTTCTTTGCGTACGCTCTTCCGATTTCTAAACTTCAAGAACTTTAGAAGCCATACCTAGGGTTTAAAACATAAATTATAAGATGTAAGATTTTCCTAAATCTGATTAAAGAAAATAGGAAAAAAAAATTGTTTTCGTTCTTCCATGAGGAGTTGTGTTTTGACTCGTATAATTGTGAGAAAATCTAATACGGCAGATCTATAATCCAAAGAATTAATTCAAAAGGTAAGATCTTTTTCCTATTTATTTTTCTAGATTTGTTGTTGTAGATTGTTTGATTTTATTTAGGTTTTGATCAACCTTGAAAAAGTCAGAATTGTATTAAGTTTTATTCCAAAAAAAAAGAAGATGAAAATAGTCTGAAAATTAGATATCTTAAAGTGAATATATAGAACTTTAGAAAAAAAAATATATATATATTTTTTTGAGAATTGTGTAAAAAGATTATTAACCTTTTGAAGAAAAAAAAAAAATCAGGGGGTAGATTGGAACAAAATATCATATTGAAAAGTTAAATAAATAAAATGAAAATAAGTCTTTAAAGGTAAAGCCATGTTTGGATGAAAAGAAAATGGAGAATTGTTGAGATGGTGAGGTATTGTATGTGTTTGAGATGTAATTTGAAAAGTTAAAAGCTTTAGATATTGAGTCTTGAAATTAAAAAATAAAAATAAAGAAAGAAAGAAAGAAAGAGTAGGGGATCACTAGCTTTAAGTATGATAAATTTAAAAAGAAAAAAGTAGGAGACCATATTTGAAAATAATAATAATAATAATTTCTATTATGAAATTTAATTCAAAGTAAGAATGTAAGTCAAATAAATTATTGAGATAAGACTTAAAAAGAATTTGAGTTTAATAAAAATTTGAAAACTAGCAAATTTAAATTATTGTCATTAGAAAATTAAAAATACCCATAAGGATAATAATAACTGTTGGATTTATACTCTAGAAGCAATCTAGACCGTTGATCAAGAGCCTTAACACATCGGGCCATGGGATCCTCTGCGCTACCATTAGACGACGTGTTCATTTAATCTGACACAAGATACAAGAAGGAGCCAATTTATCGCCTAAGCGCCAAGATAAAGCCCAGAGGATAGGTTAGCAAATATAAATACACCGCTACTAGCCTCCTGTGTTTTTAAGTTTAACGATATTTTAGAGATCGAGAATCTCAGTGAGAAAAAACACTAGAGAAACAACCGTAGCTGCATCGTTTTCGACAACCCTTCTAGTTTCTTTTGTGATCAAAGGCCAACACGCCAGACCGCTGCAGAGTAATAGCTCAAGGTCCTAAGGATTATGTGGTTATATTTTCTCGCACTACAACAAAGCTAAGATGGTGATGAAAAATATATCTCATCATATATCAGATTTAATCAGCATTCTCGGTTTCACAGATGATTCTCGTAATAACTATATAGGATAAAATATTGAGAATGAATTTTTGGAAGAATATAACTTTTTAAAATTTATAAATTTATGGACTTTTACTATTATGGAATGATTAGAAAGCAAAGTATTAAATAACAACAACAACAATAACAAATAACAACACAACAAATAACACAATGTCAACACCAACAAATCGGAAGCCTTATGATCCAACCTATAACTTTACGTGAGGTAAGTATTAATGATATTTTTCGTTATTATATTATGATGA
Organism: Tetrastigma voinierianum; assembly: GCA_016808115.1. Classification (NCBI taxonomy): domain Eukaryota; kingdom Viridiplantae; phylum Streptophyta; class Magnoliopsida; order Vitales; family Vitaceae; genus Tetrastigma; species Tetrastigma voinierianum. The sequence goes on from JAEQBH010004665.1 coordinate 463,716, forward strand.
GATATTTTCCTTAGAGAAATCGTTTGACGGTTACTTCAAAGCCATTACTTCTGGCGTAAGTGACTTAATACAACTTTTCGAAAAATTATTATTTTTATATATAAGTGTAAGGGATATTAATGCAGATTTTCAAAAAGAGAATTTTTTGTTTTTACGCCATTTTGATGATGAAAATTTTTAAATTGAATTATATATATAATCTCGTTTATGAAAAGTTTTTGCTTTTATTTATTTGATTATCCATGGATCAAATAAAGGCTTTTGTATGATAGTATTTTCGAGATTTGTTTTGGATATAAAAGAAAATGTGGAGATATGATATTTTATGATTTGAATTTTTTTGAATAAAATATTTGACTCTGGGTAGTTCGGCCCTATCAACGGGAATAATAGTTGACACTATTAAGCCCTTATCAACATAAATAATAGTTGACATTTACATTCCTTGATGGTGAATGTAATTGATTTGAACCCCAGCATCTAAGGGTTTTGCTTGTATATTATTAAGCACTAAGAAGGTTTGGTTATGTCCATCTTAAAAGGAATAATTCTATACAACACCCATTTGAAAAGTCTCATTAAGTAATCGGACACCATTTGATATTTGATGACCATAGAAAAATATATTTGAAATGTATTTGATTTTGAACTTTGATATGAAAGTGTTTGAATCGAAATTTGATATGAAATTGTTTTGATCATATTTAATATGAAATGGATTTGAGAATGTTTTGAAGGAAATTTTCTTAATGTTCCAACTTATTTTTGAATAGAAAGTTTGGTGAATAATATGTACTATTTGTTTTGTGATTGAAACCTTTTTATCCATGAAACTGTTTTAGTATTTATCAAGCCGTGAGCTTATCCCATTCATTAATTTTTGTACCCTGATTCTATGAGGAAATGTGTAAGAGACAGATTTCATATCTTTAGAATTTGATTTTAAAAGTCAAAAGAGTAGATTTTGTTTAGTTAATGAAGTTTGTTTCATTCGGATTATTTGATTTTCGGATTGTGTTAATTGATACTTGAATATTGAGATTGAAGAAAATTTTTGTTAATGCAATCTTGGAAATTAGAATTGATGAATTTAGAAGGTTGCGCATTAGTTTGAACGGGAATTCAGTAATTGGACACCATTTAGTTACAAAAGAAAATTCGTATTTCAGATTGTTTTTCGTGTAACACTTTTGTGGTCCGACTGGCCATGTTCGAACCGACCGATGCCACTAAATTGTGATGCCCCCAAATGGGGCCTGACAATGCCACTAAATTTTATTTACTATAACTTTAAGCCCATTCATATAATGTTAAACATTCTATCAGATCATACTCGTGAAGAATGACATAAAATATATACAAGCTCCATACATATGGAAGTGTTCAATATTTACATTGTTTACAAAAGAAACAAAAGACATATACATTATACCAAAATCTTCTAGTGGACCCCTATCGACGTGTCGACCTCGCCGATGTGGATCGTCTGCCCTTTGGTTTCGCACTTCCACACGTATGAAACACCCGTAAGCCAAGCTTTATACTTAGTGGGAATTTACACATATGGACGACCTCTAACAAGGGTCATCCCACTTTAAACGCATGCATATCTTTATGACACATATAACATGTACATATATTTATCCATTTCTCATGTCTACTTTCTTTTCTCATAACCTGTTTATTTTCTTATCATATTTCATAGACTTTTCCTGTCATTTTATACTTCAGATTTCGTTTCAGAATCGTATACTATCATTACATAAAGAAATAAGAGTGCTTCTCATATCATATCATATACTTTATACATTTCCTTTTACATATACTTTTCATTTTCGCTTATGTTCATGCTCGCTAATACAACATAAGTGGATACTGAGAGAACTCAGATGTCATCCTCGGCTGCACATCACTGTACGAGACATTGATCTCTATTTGTATGTACCCAAAGGTACTATCACTGTATGAGACAGTGATCTATGTATGACCCAAACGGGGTCGCTATAGTGATCTAAACGGGATCTATGTCATCAACCCAAACGGGGCTCCTCGATATCTCAGATCCGTATGTCGCAAAGAATTGTCCCATAGGCATCTATCCAACTACCGAAATACAAAGTGCATAAATCGCTTTTATTATGTTTTCTTGTTAATCTTTTCAAGATAGAAAGGATATCTCATATACATACATATCAATGATATCATTTATACTTATGAGATATTCATTACCAATTAATCTCTTTAAACATTTATCTGTACTTCTTCATATACCATATTATTCAAATTCTTTGCATCAGAAAGCAAACCTTATCATATAATTACAATCTTATCAATAGCATTAAGTGTGCTCCATCACACCACTCGCCGAAAGGCGAGGTACGGTAATATTTTTCTCACTCTTATTTGAAACTTCGTTAGTCATTTACTAGGTTCCTATATTATCGTGTATGAATTGGGCTTAAAAATGTCAAACATGCTAAACTAAGGTCGTAGGAAAGTGGTACAAGATCGATACGGCACTATCTATGTTCTGCGAGTGGTATCGATACTCACTTTGGATGGTACTCTGTACCATTTGTCTTTGCATCACGTATCGTACCACCCCGTTTCCGTACCTACATCAATCACTAAACCGCCTAAATGGCATATTTTCCTTTCACTCACTTTTCTTCATACTTCCTCTATTCTATCTTACTTCAAAAATCTATCATGAATTACTCCCAAAACAACTCATTATGGGTCATAACCCATACATAAAACCAAATATAAAGAGAAGTTAGGTTTGTTTTAAACCCAAATTCACTACTTGTGTAAAACTACTTAATCCAACCTCAAAGCAGGATTCCATACTTTTCAGACACTTGGGGTGGTTTTACCAACCCTACTTTCAAGACATCTAGGGTTAGGATGAAATCCTAACAAAACCCTAAATTTGGGGACAAGCTACCATCCATTCAATTCCATGGAAATCCATACAATTTCATGGAAATCCATACAAAACTTTAGAATTCCATACACCCACACCTTGATCTTCTCAACCTCTTCTCCTTCTCTTCTCTTCTTGTTCTTCTCCTTCTTTCTCTCTTCTCTTCTCTTTACGTGGGAGCCCTAACTTGGGAGACCAAAAATGAGATATTTTTGGTCTCCTCCTCTTTTTATACTTAATGTTCCCTTTTATTACTCATTGGTCCTCCATTTATTTTCTATATGGAAATCAAATTTATACTAATTCACTTTAACCTCTCATCTTCTTGCCATATGACCTCCATATCCTATTTTGACAATTTACACGTTTGCCCTTGTACCTTGTACAAATTTTCGGGTTTCGAAATTTACTCACTTAGCAAATTAATATTTACGAAAAATTCAAATTATGCCCACAAAATACCCTAAACATGTCGAAAACGACGAGGGTATATTTCGGGGTGTTACATTTCGAGTTTGAGGTGGAAAATGACAGTCATGCCCATGGACCCGGTTTCGAGGCTTGACAATGGGGTTGTATGAAAAGTGAAACAAAATTGAACCGAGTTTGGTTTCTAACACTACTGAAAGAATGACTGGAATTAGGAGATGGAAGTCAATTTACTTTCATATCAAATGTGTAAAAGGTGTGACACTAAATTGTATTTCCATTTATTTATCTTTATTTATGATGGGTATGAGTTATTTATTTGTTCTTTGTTGAATTTGAATGTAGGGATTAGTTAATGCTATTATTGATGTATGTCCTAAGGATGAATACAGATGGTGTGCATGCCATATATTTGTTAATTGGTCTAAGAGACATAGGGGAGGAGAGATGAAGAGGCAATTTTGGAAGGCAACTTGGTCTACCTTTGAAGAAGAATTTGTAGACAATATGAGGCAACTTGGAAAGGTGAGCTTAGAAATTGCAAAAGATTTGATGAACTATGTAAGACCCGAGAAATTCCAATTTCTGGAATAAGGGCAAAATCGTAATTTTGATTACAAAAGTGTAATTTCGGTTAAAAATCAGTAATTAATTCTCTAGATTTTGGATGACGAAATGGATTGTACCGTTGGAATCGTCTCGTGAAATCTAGCTAGCACGTAAAATTTAGTAATTTTCTCTGAGAGATGTTTCTGAGTTCGGAGACGTTTAGGCATTATGCTTTCTGATGTCGTAAACGGTTTTCGACGCGGACGAAAGCCACATATAACATGTACTCATGTACCATGGGCGGTATGAGTAGAGAAATGATGAAAGTGTGAGGTCGAGGTAGTGCTTAATATCAACCGTAAAAGAATGACATAAATGTCATTCTTGAGTTTAATAAGTCAACGGTAGACAAAATTTTAAATAAGGCTTCATCTCCCATCTTAAAGAACCAAAAACGCGGAAAAGGGAACCAAAAGCCAGCAGCAGCCGAAAATGGAGGATTTTCTCGTATAAACTTTCCTAAAAATACGCGATCCGATCGTCTACACACCCGACAAGAAGGCGAATTGCTCTACGCGGAAAGGGCATCACGTGGGTACTAGATTTAGGGAGTTTCTTCAAACTCCTTGAGGTAGGATTTTCTCCATACTTGGGTTTTATTCCCATTTTAAATGTTTTACTAATGTTCGTTGGTTTGAGGCCGTGAGTGTCGTTGGACGGTCCCAAAACATGAGACCGACTCAGGGAAATTTTTGGGATTTTCTTTTGTCGGGCCGTAACGCCCCAAATTTAGAGGGCTGCTCGGGTGTTTTAATTCCAAAATATTTAATGTTAATCATGTATTGGTTTGGATTGAGTCGAACGGCCATGATCATAAATACCAATGAACTGCTGAATATATTTTTCGAATAGTAACCGAGGGTTTCACTATTCCCAAAATAGTGTTTTCAAAATATATTTTGTGTGAAATATGTGTTTGGTCAAGTGATTCAAATTGAATTACTTGTGATTGATCATTAGCCCAAGTGAGCTAATTTTGATGTGATGAAATGTATAATTACATAACATGTTTGTGTGATTTAATTTTTTGAAAGTAGTATATTCATGTCAGATATTTGCACGTGATTAGACTCCATTGAATCGATACACGTATTCCATATCGTGACCTAACATCCCCAGAATATGCGAGCTAGCTGCATTTGCATTTAGCCCAGGTAAAATTGCTCTATGGGATACTAAATATTAATGATCTGAGAGTAGTCCAACTAAATAATATATCATCAACCGCTTCTGAGCTACCTCAAATGATATATATTCACCTGAGGTGTCCATTGTAAACAATTAATATATATCAATCGCCTAACGGCCCAATTGATATATATTCATTGGAGTGGTTGCCCACTAATAAAATAATAATTTCATACGAGGCTTAGGCGAGTGTGAGAGAGTCGAAGAGGACTCTGGACTGAAATGTCACATAGACATTCAAGTAGGATCATGCATTTCCGCTTGAATGTGTGTTTAAATCTGGAACATTGCATTGCACTTATACGGTGAAGAGCTCTACTTGTGCATGATTCTCCATCAGCTTTAGCTCACTCCCGTCGTGGATCCCCTTTTACTGTGTACAAGGAGGCAAGGAGAGACGATCATTCTAGAGATTTATTGTGAAGAAAGCCGGGATGTGGCTTTGGTGGTTGTACATGTATTAGAACTTTTTAAGTTTAATATATGTATTGTTTAAGAGTAAAAATATTAACTCAGAACTAATTTATATAAATAAGCCTCATAGTCAGGGCATGTACATTGAGCACTGTTTGTAGGCCCAAGCGGCCGTATTGGATATATATTGTATATATATTCGACTGTTTGGGGATGTATATGTAGGTACCGTATTGGGGTAGAGCTCTCGCACAAAGGAGACTTGCCCATTTTCGTGAGAAATGCCTGGTCACCCGCCATTCACAAGTATTCACAGGCCGACGGAGTCAATGGACTTCGGTTTTGGGCGCTACAAACTACCCACCATACATGGTGGCAGAGTCTACTTTAGTCGAGATGTGTCATGAGCTATGGATAATATGGTGGAAAGTCACGCTTGATCTAGATAATGTATATATGTCAATTAAGACGATGCTTTAGTTTATAATGAAGAAAAACTATGAATAAAGTTAGGTACGAAAGTGTCCATTATGTGAAAAGTTGTTCAATTCTTTTTAGTCCTAGTTGTAATGGCTAAATCAACAAAGGGATAAGAATGGGCGTCATGAGTTATTTAATGGAGATACAAAGTATCGATTCAAGAAGCGTGATAACACACACTATATGTTCGATAAGAACACATGTACTTGTAGGGCATGCGATATTTCAGGTATTCCATGCCAACATGCTATATGTGCTTTGGTGCACAATAAACAAGAGCCAATAGACCACATTTTTGGTTTCTATCTCATTGACATGTATAGAGTTGCTTATCAGTTTAAGATAATGCCATTGAGAAGCAAAAAGTTCTACAAAATGGATCAGTATCTCCCAATTAACCAATAGAGGAAGGCCAAAGAATAAGATAATGAGAGAATAGAATGAGCAAAGACCTAAACATTATGGCACAAAACTTTCAAGAAAAGGGGTACATGTTACATGCTCTATCTGCAAGCAACAAGGTCACAAGGTCACAACAAAGCCACTTGCTTAAAGGTTTGTTAAGCTTATCTCTTATTTCTTTGAATTGAATTTTAATTCATAATGTTGATTGTTGGATGTCTTTTGATGTTACAGAGGCAGAAAAAGCATAGTAGTAGCATCTCACAAGATCCAGCTCAAACTCAATCAAGCCAAACAATACCAACTGCCTTTGCTCATGCCCCTTTCATTGGTCAAGAAACTGCCCATGCTCATGCCCCTTCCCCTACCACTTTTAATGCCCCTTCCCTTGCTCATGGCCCTACAACAGCTACCTTGCACATGCACCTAGGCTTACAAAATCAAGTTATAAGCCATCGAAACTTCAGATTCATGCAGCACCAAAATCAAGTTCGAGAGGTCAACTGTCAACTGGAGCGGCTGGGTGTTTGATGAGAGTCTAAAACTCTATATTTAAACCCATTTTTCTCATGTATATTGAAGACTTAAAAGTTCAATTTAATGAAAAAACTATGGAGTCTTCACCCAAATTCATGTTTTGGCAGAATTTAAAGCAGGCCAAGCAAAAAGAGAAAAGCAAAGAAAAATAAAGAATGCGGCAACAAAAGCAGCAATGTATTTAAAGAATATAAGCAAAAATCAGCAGAAAAGCAACAAAAACAGTGATGTGCAACAAAAGCAGCAATGTCGCGACATTAACTAAACAATGTCACGACATCGGGTTATCAATGTCACGACATAGTATGAAGTAGGTAGAACATAAAAGAGCAATGTCACGACATCACATTAGAATGCAGAACTCGAAATCATTGTTGCGACATCACAGCACGACTTCAACAGTAAAGATACAAATTGCAATGTTGAGCAATGTTGCGACATCATAGCAGCAATGTTGCGACATCATAGCAGCAATGTTGCGACATCATAATAAAGCCTCAACATTGAAGACATCAGCTAAAGAATGTCGTGACACCAACTCAATGTCACGATATTGATATATGGACTTAGAACATCAACTCAATGTCGTGACATCAAGTTGTCCAGAGTCGCGACATCAGAGCAAGGCTAGAAGAGCTAAGGCACCAAAAGCAATGTCGCGACATCAGCGGCAACATTAGAGCAATGTCACGACATTGCCATTTAGAGTCGCGACATTGCACAAAGAAACAACAACTTAGAATTGCTATACCAAGAGCAATGTCATGACATCAGCCACAACATTGCATGGACATGCATATTTTAGAATCTTGACACCAAAAGCAATGTCATGACATCACAGCAGAAATGTCACGACATTAGCCACAACATCAAAAAGGGACTAGGGCAGACTTTTGAGCTTTTCGAAGTTTGAGATTTTCGCCTCGTTTTCAAGGCCCATCGACAGAGCCTAGAATGTATGCCCCGTATGAGCGTGAGAGTTTTTTTTTTTTTTTTTTGCCGCCTCAACAATTTTGAGCTGGGGAGAAGTCAAACTCTTTTGTGTATATTTTTCTTGTTTCTTCTTTATTTTCGTTTTCTTTTCTAGATTTAGTTTTCTTTTAGGATTAGAGTAGTGGATATGAGACAAGATCTCGAGCTAAATTTATTGTCTATCAAGTTTAATTTATGTCTGAATTCAAGTGGAGTCTGGATATTTTTCTGGATTTCAGTTATTTCAGTTTGATTTCAATTTCAATGAATTTGTTTGATCAACTAGTCATTGTTATTTGCAATCCATTTATGAAAGGATAAGCTCCCTCTAGAAATGAATTTGTTGTTTTTATTTTCATTTGTAGATTTAAATGTTGCTGTGGGTATAAAAATTGGATTGATTTAATTGGTGTTGCTTTATTAATGAGTTGTTCCGAATATCAGTGTTGTGTACCTAGAAAGAGTTGTATCTATGCTCGATTACAGGATCCTCCCGAGCGATTACAGGATGGATGACCTGAGGGCAAAGAGTAGTCGCTTTGGGGTAAATCGCATTGATATCCATTGAACTAATGCACTCTAAAGATCATTTCGATACATCACTGGTGAAGTTCTAACCTCTGACTTCAAGGTTCCCTTTTGTGTGACAACGAAAGTGTGTTCCTGAGGCATAAGAACCATTTGTTGATAAATCAATTTAATGTTTAGAGGTCTCATCTCAATTTGGCAGAATAATCTTGATCTCGTGATAGCATAGATTCTAATCAAGGAGAGAGAGCAATCTAACTGGGACATGCATCGGCGTATCAATTGATTCGGGTATACTGTGTTATCTTGTCTATGGTGACAAGCATTTTCTAGTCCTAAGAGATGGATGTGAAGTACTGGTTTAGGAAAAATAGTCATATCTTAAAGAGGATCAAGTTCTAAAAGTAGCTATTTAGACCCATTGACCTGGTTTAGGAATATGATTAACTAATTAGTGAAATGTGTAGTGTGAGGAGGTATTCCAATTCTATATATACTACCTTGCTCTTGGACAAATCCGAACTCGTCCTAATCAAGATTTGTTTTTTAACCCGCTGCAATTGAAAATCATAACACCGATTTTATTCAAAGTTATTTTTACTTAGAGAAATCCTTTTTGATTCTACTAGATTAGATTTATTTTTCTTTTAAGAAACATTAGATAAAAATTATTTCATTCAATTTATAGTTCAGAACTTCCAATTAGAGTTTCAAATAGTGATTTTTTTGAGTAGTATGGGTAGTTGATTTTTTAGAATTTCTCATCAATCTTTGTCGGTATGATATCTGGACTTATGAAGTCCACTTTATTACTTGTATGACTTGTACACTTGAAGTGAATTAAACAAAAACCAATTTTAATTGCATCATCTTAAATAATAGCAAAAAAGTTTTACATACACTTGCCTTAATGCTAATGCCATCGATGATCGAAAAGTTCTAATGACAAGTTCATATTAACTTGAGCAACAATTTGGTCTATGTAAAATTAGTCAAACAAGTTTTTAGCGCCGTTGTTGGGGATTGAAGTAAAGTTTAAAGATAAATATTCTTGCCAAAAAGAAAGTTGCTAGTTTGGACATTTTTCTTATAGCTTTTATCAAAATTTTCATAAAAAAATTCAAAAATAGTTTTAACTGTAGTAGTTGATTCAACTACTTATCTTTTATTGAGCTAATCATAATATATTTAAGTTGTCTACTAATCTCACTTTAATTTCAATGTATTATCATTTCAAGCATTCTTACATGCATAGAAGGCCAGAAGCATAACTACTGCCACTGGACATTGAGTTAGAGAGAACATTGAGGAATCTGAAGAAAGGAGAAAAGCAAGCACGCCTGCGGCGTATCGTAGAAGAGGAATCAGAATACCAAGTCGCCCGACATACCTCAGAGGCAAAGAACTCTGGAAGACTTCTAGAGACCAATAATCAGATAAGAGTATTCAATTATGAGGCAGCCTGTAATTGAGGCCAACAACTTCAAGTTGAAGCATGCACTCATCACCATGGTTCAACAACACTAGTATACTAGACACCCAAGTGAGGATCCCAATGAGCATTTGGGAAGATTATTGAGGATGACCAACACCGCTGCCGTATGTAATAATCCAAAATGTTATAGTAGCCGGCTCAATTGTTCCCATTTTCACCAAGGATGTCAGAATCACTTGTCTCGAGTCCTGCCATGGATCGCCAACACATGGGAAGAGCTAGTAGAGGCATATCTAAGCATATTCTTCCCTCCTGCTCTCACTTTAGAGAGGATTGGAGAAATCATTGTCTTTAAGCAAAAAGAAGATGAGTCTTTATTCAATGCTTAGGAGATATACAAGCAGCTATTGAGAAGATGCCCAATGCATGATAGAAAGCAAATGACACAGATGGATATCTTTTATCACGTCATGAACTACACTTTAAAAGGTATCATTTATGCAGCATGTTGTAGTGCATTTAAGAGGAAAAGTTGATATGCGATATTTACGATCATTTATTCTTATCTTTGCATTTTCATGTATTTCCGTGTACTATTAAATATTTCTACAAAACGGTAATTCCCTTTAGAAAATTTTTCGGGTCTAATGCATTCCAATTCAAGCACACCTATTTCAAGGAGATTTGTTATCCTAAAAGTCTAATTTACCCTAAATTTTGAATCACTCAATTTGGATGAGTGATGGTCAAGTTATGACCTAAACAACCAAGACTAATCTAATGTCAAAATATAACCAAAACATAACCAAGTATACTACGCAACCTAACTCCTCTGACGAATTTTTTAAATAAGAATAGCATTCAAATTTGCATACACCTATTTCATGAGATTTGTTTTCCTAAGCTTCATTATCCAATGACTACTCACTCGATTTAGAATGACTAAGTTACGCCTAAAAACCAGACTACTATAATGTCAACACAATTTGCTACATGCAACAGGTACCCATTTTGAATAATTTCAAGAATTTATCCAACAGATACACCCCATTTCAAGAATATTCGTTTTCTAAGCTTACTACTCATAATTTTCAATCACTCGGGACTAACGAAGATAAATATATATTTAAACGAAATCCAAATCCATTGAACACAGCATCAACCTTTCATCATATATTTTAACTCTACTCTCTCTTTTCCTAATTTCTCTTCCCTTTTTTTTTTTTTATTTTTTAATTTTTTGGTCTGTTGCTCTTTTTTATTTTTTGTAACTATTTCGCCCGCGATAAGTGGACGAAAATGATAACGCACAATGACACATTTGTGAGAAAAAAGAGCAAATGCCTACGTCACGCACCCGGCACGTGTTCCGCACTCTCTCTGTCTCGCACACTGTTTCTCTCTAACACTATTTTCTTTATAACCTTTTCCCATTTTTGTAAATTATAATGGCTTCATCGATAAGGCCCTATCGGAATTCCTTGTTCTATGTTGGATTTATTATAATCAAGTGGTTTCCCCTATTTACTATTTAATGATATTTTAATAATTTACATTAATTATGAAGTCAAAAATAATAATAATAATTTGCATTAATTATAATCTTATATCTATTTTTTATAATTATGGAGATCAGACTAATCCTTGAAGTTAAGGATAGAATAACCTTTCAATAACTTTAAAGAAAATTTAAACGGTTAGCCATTGGGTAGACTCTAATGTCTTATATCAAGTAGGGGTGTAATCGTAGTTGAATTGATAGCCGACAAGTTTTAAATACTTTGATTAAAAACTTAAAAGCTCAAACTTGATCAATTTTTTTTCAAATATTCAAAACTCGATTTAAAAAAAAAAAAAAGTCAAGCTACTCGAACTGGACTTAATAAAGCTCGAATCAATTAAAAAATTAATAAATAATTATACTCAAACTCGACCAGCCGACGAATTCATAAAATAATAAAACTCGATTGCTCGCGACCAACCGAGCAGAAAGTGACGCGATACCAACTCGACTTACTAACTTTAAGCTGAATTTGAGTATTCTATAAATCGAGTTCTGAAATAGCTTGATTCAAGCCAGATCCTTGATATCAAGTGAGCTACCCCTCAAGGTATTAATTATTATATTAAATATTACAACTTTTAGTTAATTTTTAAATAAAATTTAAACATTATTTTTATATATAATTATTATACATATCAACACAATTATTTTTAAAATAACTATTAAAACCAAGTGAAAACAATTAAAAATAACTATAATGTGTTTTGCTCAAAACAACTTGTTTTTTGTAATTGAGGAAAAAAAAATTCTATTACAAAAATGTGTTTTTACAATATTTAGTTCTTTTTAAAAACAAAGCTTGTTTATACAAATTATTACCTTTTAATGTTTTTTGGTACAATTTTAATTGTTTGTGTAACATATTAAGTAAATAGATAAAATAAACGTTGAAATTTAATAATTTGTGGTGATCATATGATTTAATTTATGTTTAATTTTGAAATAATATTATAAATAAATCATTTGATTGAGTCAACCGAATCGGGTATGTCTGTTTTAGTAGTTGGTTCTACAATTCATGCATTGGATTTCTATAACCAAATATCATGCATTGGATTTTCTACATCAACTTATGACAGCATGAAAAATAAATAAATAAATAAAATTTGGGATAATGATTTTTATTTAACCTATATATAAATTTGATACGATAGGTACAAAAATCAATCGTTGGACCGACCACTTCTATATTTTTTTAATAATTGTTTTATTCTCATATTGACTATTGAGTCTCATTTTGATTTTCTATCTTCCTTTTTTTCAGGTGAAAAGACATTTTTTTGGGTCAGCTCTTATATTTCTTCACCAAAATGTACTACATTGGTTATTATTTCAAAGGGGCAATGGATTAATAAATGGAGTGTTATTGTAATTCATTGTGTTGTAATGGATTCATTTGCTGATTAAAAACTAAGTAATTTTGACGTTTTGTTGGTTTATTTTGCAATATTTTGAACAGTGCTTGATTTTTAAAGTGAATTAAAATGTCAAAATATTTAACTTTTTTATTTAATTAAAAGTAACTTATTGATCCCGACTAATATACCCTTATTTGAAGGCATTGATAAGGATTTTACTTTTTTTTTGTTTTTACATATATTAATTTTACATATGAAGTTGTAGTATTGAATAATGATTTTCTTTAAAAGAAAATAATTTTATTAATTTAAACTAGCAAACATCGATAAAAATAAAGATAATAAATCACTAAAAATCATGAAGGATGAAATAACACTCGGGTTAAGAGCAGAATAAATCGGCTCAAATGCTATAAATTTGATAATACTATAGCGACTATAAGATAAGAATTTTACCATTATTTGATTTATTGTCTCTATTTGACTGAATATATTTTGTTGGTCTGAATCGCTAATTCACAAATAAAATATCACAACAAACATCGTAATGAGACGACAACACAAAACCAAAAGTCGCGACAAGACGACGAAATTCCGAAAAATAAATTAAAACCAAAATTTATGTGAAATAACAATTTTATTAAGAAATATATTATTGAAATATGAAATAATATATTAAAATTGAGTTATCAGTAGAAATCAAGTTGTTATTTTTAGTTAATAAAAATAATTTTTAGTTTGTTTTATTATGTAAAAACCTTCTAAATCAAATGTTGTTTTACAAGCTTTGTATTTATGTTTTGATAGCGTATCGATTAGCGGGCAGGGTAATCATGCAAGTGAATCATTAATGATTTAAGAATAAATAAACTATTTGAATTTATACTAAAGGCTTTCTCATTTCCCAAGTTACTAACTTAAGAGATAAATTCTCATATTAAGAGAAACCCACAAGATTCTATCATCTATAGGACTACAAGGATTAGAAATTGCTCTAATATCGGTTAGTACATTCAGATGAAGAATTGTTGAAATTGAGTGAATATCCTATTCCTTAGTATCCTGATTTATAAAGTGAGAAAAAGTGCAAAAAGAAAAAAAAAACCCTTATGTTTTGCTTGATATCCCACTTACACATTAAATTTCATTTTTAGTCCCAGGCCGTTTGCATTTTACTCTTGTAGCCTGAGTAGTTGCCCAATAGTCATTGATCTCGTTAAATAACCAAACCGACGTTAACTAGGCTGTTAAATCAGCCATGTAAGCAGCTTATGAGGCATAATTTTGCCCTAATCCAACTTAAAAGCTTAAGGGCTTCTAACTTTGGGAGATTAGAATGCCCAATTTCTTTAATATTGTTTTAAAAAACCTCTTCGGGCCAAAGAGAACCCTAGGGTTTCTCCCTTCTTCCTTCATCTCTATAACTGCCCATGTTCCTTTATGACAAAAAATCCTTGGATAATTACAAACAAACTTCAGCAACTATCGAGAAATTTGTTTACCAAAGGCGGTTAATTTCATTTTCGCATCGATTTACAAGTAATTGTCATAACTTTCATTACCATTTTTGTTGTGTTGTTTCTTGGAATGTTACCATTTGGTTTAAGTGGTTTGTTGGTTATTGTTTATCAATAACGGCAATGTAACTGAGTCTAAGGATGTTTATTTAATTGATTTGTGTTTTGATGGTCCCTGTTTGGTGATATTTTAATCTAAAAACATGGAAGGGCATGTGGATGTTTATTTACATCATGGTGGTAGATGACATATAGATCCTGTATTAAGTTATGTTGGAGGACATGTACACATTATAGAGGACTTTGATGTGGATTTTCTATCAATTATTAGTGTTAAAGATGTCTACAAATCAAAGTTGAGTTATGAGAATGTAGAGTATGTTTATGTCCTAGAACCTGGAATGGTGATGAATGAAAGTCTTTTTTTAGTTTAGGATGACCATGGGATAAGAAAGGTACTAAGTAAGATAAATTCAAGATGTGCTACAATTTTTTGCAAACCATGAGATTGATGTTCCTGTGTTTGCTTAAGATATGTTGACAATTGGTTATGAGATATATCCTCCCATAGATGAACTAGGGCCGATTGATAATGATGCTGAGTTTCCTAATGTTAATGAAGTTGTAGAGGAAGATGAAGTTGTTGATAATGTCTTTATGGATAGGGAAAACATTGAGAGTAATGATTATGAGGATGATGTTGTTGGTAGGAGTAACAAGGATGATCACGCAAGCAGTGAAGACTTCCAAGAAGATGAGAGTGCAAGCGGCTGATGACCTTTTGTGCGATAATGAAGAGGTCCCTATTGAAAGAAAACATCAAACTCATTTCAATATAGAAGACCAAATACCTTACTTTAACTTCGGAGTGACATTTGCAAATGCATCTGAAGTGAGGGAATCTATCACAAGTATTGTATTTCTAGGGTAGTAGCATTGAAATTTGTGAAAAATGAAATAAATAGAATAGGGGTAAAGTGTGAAGACAAATGCCCTTTTTTCTTATTGGTGTCAAAAAACAATTCCAACCCTATACTAGTTGTAAAAACTTTAGTTCCAAACCATAATTGTGATAGGATTTTTACTAGAGTTTTAGCTACTTTCCTAGCCCAACATTATAGAACCATAATTCTTGAAAAACACAACTACAAAGTTAAGGACATGAAAAAGGATGCTGAGGAAGAATTAAGTGTGAATGTTGGGTACTCGAAGTGCAAGCGAGCAAGGAGGATGGTGTTGGATGCCTATTACGGGGCTTTTACAACTGAAAATTCGGAGTTCGAAGCTTATGTTGATGAGTTGTTGAGAAGCAATCTCGGCTCCATAGACGAAGGTGGAGTTGTGTAGGGATGAACTTTCAAATGGGAGAAGAGTTTTTAAGAGAACATTTGTTTGTTTAGATGCCTGTAAAAATAGGCTGGAAGGCAGGTTGTAGACCTATTATAGGTTTGGATAGATGTTTTTTGAAGACCAAGTTCAAGGGTGAACTTTTGGTTGCTTTAGGAAGATATGGAAATGAACAAAATTTTCCTATAGCATCACGCCCTTGATTTTCCATTAGGGGTAAAATAGGAAATAAAAATAATTTCATTAATTAAATTAATTGTCAAGGGTATAAGGGTAAGTTCATAGGGGAACCCTATGTATAAAAAGAAAAAGAAAAGAGAGATTATTATTTATAAAAATTTCTTTTCTTTGCGTACACTCTTCCGATTTCTAAACTTCAAGAATTTGAGAAGCCATACATAGGGTTTGAAACATAAATTACAAGATGTAAGATTTTCCTAAATCTGATTAAAGAAAATAGGAAAAAATATATATATTTTCGTTCTTCCATGAGGAGTTGTTTTCTGACTCATAGAATTGTGAGAAAATCTAATACGACAGATCTAGAACCCGAAGAATTAATTCAAAAGGTAAGATCTTTTTCCTATTTATTTTTCTAGATTTTTGGTTGTAGATTGTTTGATTTTATTAAGGTTTTGATCAGCCGTGAAAAATTCAAATTGTATTAAGTTTTATTCCAAAAAAAAAGAAGATGAAAATAACTTTGTAAATTGGATTCTTGGGGTGAAACAGACAAGAACTTTTAGGAAGAAAAAAAAAATTGAGATTTGTGTAAAAAGATTATTGACCTTTAAAGAAAAAAATCGAATAGGTAGATTGGAACAAAATATCAGATTGAAAAAGTTAAGTAAATAAATGAAAATAAGTCTTTAAAGGGTAAAGCCATGTTTGGATGAAAAGAAAAAGGAGAATTGTTGAGATGGTGAGGTATTGTATGTGTTTGAGATGTAATTTGAAAAGTTAAAAGTGTTGGATATTGAGTCTTGAAATTAAAAATCGTAATAAATAAAGAAACGTAAGTAGGGATCACCCCTTTAAGTATGATAAATTTAAAAAGAAAAAAAGTAGGAGACCATATTTGAAAATAATAATAATAATAATAATAATAAGAAGAAGAATTTCTATTATGAAATTTAATTCAAAGTAAGAATATAAGTCAAATAAATTATTGAGATAAGACTTAAAGAATTTGAGTTCAATAAGAATTTGACAACTAGCAAGAATTTAAATTATTGTCATTAGAAAACAAAAATACATAAGAATAATAATAACTATATAGGGATAAAATATTGAGAATGAATTTTGGAAGAATATAACTTTTTAAAATTTATAAATTTCTGGACTTTTACTATTATGGAATGGATTAGAAAGTTAAAAGTAATAACAATAATAATATTAATATTAGAATATTAATAATTGAAAAGTTTTAGGATTCCTAAACCTATAACATTTACGTAGGTAAGTATTAATGATATTTCTTCGTTATTATATTATGATGAGATATTTTCCTTAAATACGTTGGTTGCTACTTCAAGGTTTAAATTACTTCTTTTTAGGTAGGGATTCTAATATGACTTTCGAAAAATTATTATGTTTTATATATAAGTGTAAGGGATATTAATCTTTGATTTTCAAAAGAGAAGAATTGTTTTGTTTCGTCATTTTCATGATGAAAAATTTTAAAACATAATTATATATATAATCTTGGTTTATGAAAAATTTTGCTTTTTATTTATTTGATTATCCATGGATCAAACAGTGCTTTTATATAATAGTATTTTCGAGATTTGTTTTGGTTATAAAAGAAAATGTGGAGATATGATATTTTGTGATTTGAATTTTTTTAAATGAAATGTTGACTTTAGGTAGTTATTTCTCAGCGGGAATAATAGTTATTTATTCGGCCTTGTTAGCAGAATAATAGTTGACCTTTACATTCCTTAGTGGTGAATGTAATTGATTTGAACCTCAATATCTAAGGGTTTTGGTTAGGAGTTCTTGAAATGCTTAGTAATGTTTGGTTTAAGTCTACACGGAACAATTTGCGGCTAGCCATCCATTTCAAAAGTCTCACATGGCTGGGCACTTTGATATTTGATGACTAGAGAAAAATATATTTAAAATGCGTTTGATTTTGAAATTTGATATGAAAGTGTTTGAATCGAAATTTGATATGAAATTGTTTTGATTACATTTAATATGAAATAGTTTAGAGTATTTGAAGGAAAGATTCTTATGTTCCAACATTTTGAATAAGTTTGGTGAATAACATATACTTATTTGTTTTGTGATGAAACTTTTGATGTAAGCGTTTTTAGTATTTCTTACTGGGTTGTGAGCTTATCCCATTCGTTAATATTTTAGGTCCCTTAGTTCGGGCGAGGAGTTGGGTAGGATGAGATTTGTCATCTTTAGGATTTGATTTTGAAAGTCTTTTTGGACTTTGTTTAGCTAATGAGTTTATGCTCATTCGGATTGTTTGGTTTTCGGATTGTGTTAATTGATACTTGAATATTGAGATTGAAGAAAATTTTTGTTAATGCAATCTTGTTATTGAGAATTGATGAATTTAGAAGGTTGCGCATTAGTTTGAATAGGAATTTGGTAATTGGACACCATCTAGTTTCAAAGGAAAAATTGTGTATTTCGCATTTCGAGCCTTTTCGAGTTTGAGGTGGGAAATGACAGTCATGCCCATGGACCCGGTTTTGAGGCGTGACAATGGGGTTATATGAAAAGTGAAACAAAATTGAACTAAGTTTGGTTTCTAACACTGCGAAAGGCCATTTGGGATCGAGGCAGAGGTCAAATTACTTTCATATCGGATGTGTAAGGGTATGACACTAAATTGTATTTCCATTGTTATCTTTATTTATGATGGGTATGAGTTATTTATTTAATTGTTCTTACTGTTGCATTTGAATGTAGAGTTAGTTAATGCTATTATTGATGTATATCTGAAGGATGAATATAGATGGGTGTGCCACGCGAATGTTTGTTAATTGGTCCACAAGAGATAGGGAGGAGAGATGAAGAGCAATTTTGGAAAGGTAGCAATTCTGTTTGAAGAATTATTTGTAGACAATATGAAGCAGCTTGGAGATGTGAGCTCATAAGCTGCAAAAGATTTGATGAACTACCCACCACACACTGGGTAGAGTCTACTTTAGTGGTAGCAGATGTAAGTGATTAGGTGCCACGGTAGGGTGATCGGAATCAACAAATTTGTATCCTATATTCCTCCCTGCTGAGTAGTGACTATGATATAAGCGATCAGTCGGGTTCTGAGGGATGGGTTTTCTTCGTACAAATGATTTGAGTGAAGTCAAAAATGGTGAATTAAATTTGGATTTTAAGGTGGTAATAAAAACAATGGGTTGGTGGTTTGCAAACTGAAAAGAAATAAAATAAAATGTAAAATAGAACCCCTTGAAGTCTCGGGCCACTGGTTTAGGGTTCTAAGGCATTGACTGTGTCTCGGGTCTTTTTCCTCGCGTTAGGGAGGATGACATATAGTCATTTCGACGGCTCTTCCTTAAGCATTAAAACCTAAACCTAAAACCATTTCTTCTAATGTATAAAAATTTATTACCCAATGTTTCAAAAGCAGTTAAAACCCTCCCACTTTGGATCTAACTGTAGGGCTCATAAATGACAACTAAATGGGCATCGGTGGATCTAATAGTAGCATCATGAACCTTGGCTGCCAAATGCGGCCACTCGGGGTACATCACGGTGATTGAGCCTAAAGTACGAATCTGAGAAAGCAGTAAAGGGAATAGAAATGCTTTGCGTGGCATATGAGGACGGTTCCCTCATGAGATATGGCATTCGGTGAGCATTCAAGTCCCTAACGGTGTGCATATGGCCTCAAGGGCAACCTATGACAACTAATAGAGACAACTAAGTGGATGACGGTGGATCCCCAGATTAAGCATCCTTTGTAACCCTGAAACTTTCAAATACACATTGGCTAGGCTGGATCTAGGGGTTTCAACTTCATGAGAGTGAGATCACGGGGAGCTTAAATGTATAAATGCGTGTGATAAATGAGAGGGCATGAAAACTTACCTCGAGCCTCCGCTGACCCTCCCTCTTCCAAGGAGGAAGAGGTCTAGCCAAACATCCTACGGTTGTCATCCTCGGAGGAGTGTTTATTAGTGAAAATGAGAAAAGGAGAGAAGAGAAAAGCGCAACCTAAAACAAAGGCTGCGTGTCTTGAAAAGATTAAAGTTAGGGTTACAAGTTGTAGGGAGCTTATATAGCCAACCCCTAGTGTGTGATGACAAAATGCCACAAAATGAGATTCTGATAGGGACAAAATGGTAATTATCAAGCGTGGTCGTTTGGAATCAAACATCAAAAACACAAGAGGCGACAATTTTGTATCATAGCGAAAATTTAGCTATGATAGCGAAAATACAAGGCACGCGAAATTCAAAATTTTAAGCTAATCTGCCAGTATTCTAATGGTATGAAATTTATCTAACAAGCGAAAATTTGTGCATAAGCGAAAATTTAAGCTAGGATTCTGCGAAATTTCGCTATGCCATACTTGAAAATTCCTTGTTCTCTCTCTGCGGCTACTATTCCATTGGCTCTGTACTCTTATTCCCTGCTTTGCATTATTCCATTTCTTCATGCTTTGAAATTCTTCATTCAGGCTTGTTGAAATTGATAGAAGACCATATGAAATTGATGAAATGCTTGACTTTGGTTATGATTGGATTGACACGATAATTTGACTTTCAATTCTTGCAAAACTCTGCGACCTCGGAATGCAATTAGAGAAGTGCAATAGGGACCGAACATGTCAATTGGGTTAATTATAACAATTAGTACACAAAGCGCTCAAAACATTAAAAATAGGGTTAAAATAATAGCTTTTGATGTATCCCTTTTAACACACATTGCTAGTCCCTTAGCAATGCCAAAAACAATAAAGGTATGCATGTTGTGCTTTTACAAAAAGTGTATACGGTTCAAAAAGTGTATGTACAGATAGGCTTTACCTTTAAAATGAACAATTTACACCACATGCAAGCAGGCATGAAGAAGAGCAAAACCATATAGAAATAAGCTTTAAGGCAACATCGGTTCAAGGAAGTCAACACGAACTTCACAAAAATCTAGTGTTCTAAAGTAACCGGCAGGCGATAAATTGCAAGCTATTCCCTCCTGACCACAGCTCTTTGCCATGGCTCATTGTTGACCAACTTTGAATAGGACTAGTTACACTCTTATTTATTTCTTAGTGCAATGTAGGGTGCAATCTTTAAAAACTCGACTTCACCAAAGTCCGGTGTAACGAGGTCCGCAGGTGACCGACAATTAAGGTTTAGAGGCGTCGAAGCGAAAGGATCACCCATTACAAACTCGCATGGAAATTCACCGGGACTTCGAATGGCAGAATTAGCATCTACAACACGCTAAACTCTACCCCATCCACCGTGTAGCGAACACTAGTCGATGTCCCAGCAATTAAGGCTTAGGGCATCGGGCTTTAAAGAGCTTTAGCCATATACCCCTCGGCTTAGTGTTGGGTTTCAAAACAACGTCACGGCTTTATTCTTCTTTTTCTTCTTTTCTTTTCTTTGCTTTTTAACTTCTTTGCATTTGGAAGACTACATTAATTCTTCATACATGAATTAGCATAAACCTATTATGGGTCATCATGAATCTAGGCCGGCTTTGCAAAGTGAAAAAGAGGTATAAAGCTTCTCAACCCTATTGGTACAATGCGGTGTATGCAGTGTGATGCTTCAAAGAGGAATGTTGAGTTGAATATCTTTGGAACTTCAATTGACCAAAAACTAAATCATGCATGGAGTTGTTCTATCATTAAGGTAACATCTGGGAGCTTCAATTCTTGACTAAAAACGAGTAGAAGCAATGTAGGAACAAAAGTGATTTGCAAAAGTGTAGTAAGCGTAAATAATGCTATGAAGCTTTGATATAACCAAAATGGCTAATGCAGATTAGTATAGCTAAACATAACAAAATATCTTTGCCTACTATTAGCTGTAGTAGCCCCTTACCCGACCCGACCGCTTGGCGGTCAGAGCAAGTCAGGGATGCCACTAAAATCACTCAAAAATCTATATCTTTAAGACGTTACGAAGTAGACGACCGTAAACATTTTATTAAAATCTATTTCTGATGTAGGCATGCGAAACCTTTTCAAAATGATTTACAAAATAGATGTACGATATTCAAAATTGTTTTATACAAAATATCCATATCCAAAAAGAACACATGAAATGAGTGCACATATCGAGCATACTCAAATTTCTTTCTTTATGACTCGGCGGCTCCTCGATCTTGGGTCATTGTCGATCCTTTATCATCGGCTGCGTGCTGCGTTGGTAAAACAATGCGCTAAGCATTTTTCATGTAGTGGTTCTATACAAATCCGTTTCTAGGTTCGGCAAATCAATTCATACGTTTAATAATTGAACTTTCCATCATTTTGGATGATCGATATCATCATTCATATCTTTGTTATATATACAATAGTGGTTCATTGATCATCCCATAAATCTATTTTCATAATCAATATTTCATCTCAAAATCAATTCAAATATGCTCACAAATTCAATTTAGTTCGACATTGATTCAGTGCAATCAATTGGAGTTAAAATAAATTCAGTTATGCCAATCAATTCGGTTACGTCGATCGCCGGTTATGCCCAGTCAATTACAGTTATGCCCATACTTGAGATTTAACCTATGTCTTGATATACAGGGATGTCGAGTCAAACGCGGTCGGTAGGCTGCGAGGCCGATATCACATGGTTTATATTACGGTGCGGTCCATTTGGGCTGTTGTTGGTTATAAACAATCAAATAGTGAACACTCACCGTCACGGTCGTGGCTGCGGTCGGAGTGACACATCAATAGTTCGCGTCTTCTTTATTTGACCACTATTGGTATACCAATCTATCCTTGATGCGAAATAAGCGGTTAACATTCCTATTAAGGCGTTCAATCCTTTATAGCAAAATATAGTATAATATTCGCGCTTGTATAAGCAGTTTATTTTCAATAATCATGCGATTTTATATCTGAGCATTTATGATCACTTTTCTGGAAATCGATTCATCGATTGATATCTTTTTTGAGTGGCTTGTCTGAAACTTGAAAGGAGGAATAGGAGTCGGTAGAACAAACATTTCAAACTTAGGAGAAATGAGAATAGGATTTAGAGAACAAACCAAAAATCTTTGCACTTTGATTCCAACCTTGGAATCTCGATCACGGATTTGTCTTTTATATAACCAGGTCCACATTAATAGACTAAAGAATAATATTGACCGTGCGTCTTAGTAATTTGTTTAGGATTGATTTTTCGGAGGTAATTATGAGTTCCAATTTAAACAAGATATATATAGATGGATTCCTGACTCAATGGGCTTTCCATAGAGTTAAAGAACACCCGAATCGGAGTTTGGAAAAAGGAGTTATGACCTTAGAGTTGGAGGTCATGCAGTCAAATCTGAGCCCGATGAGCAGACCCGAACGGACGAGCTCATCTACCACCTCAGTCAAACATCTTCTATACTCCTCAGGAATATTAATGTATTCTTGACTCAATGGAGCTTTCCGTAGAGTCGAGAACACCGAATGTCGGAGTTGAAGCGAAGGAGATATGACCTTCCGAAGTTGGGGTCATGCGTAAATGCTCCCTGACATTTTGACTGAAGCGACGGTACGCTGAAGTGACGAGCTCATTAAAACACCTTGTTCGACATCTAATATCTTCCTCGAGGGCATATGGATGGATTCTTGACTCAATGTCGACTTTCCATAAAGTCAAGAACACCAATCGAATTGAAGCAGAAGGAGATATGACCTTAGAAGTTGGATGTCATCTGCTTGGCTTGATCTTGACAGTAGCCCTTTGTTGAGGCGATCACTATTCCTTGTGACCCCTCTTTGGACGACCCCTGCGTCCAGCTGTTGGACAAACTCTTCGTTCATTGGCGACCCTTGATGCGACCCTACGTCGCGGCTGTTGGGCGACCCTTTGTTCATTGGCGAGCCCCATTGTTTGGCGACCCTCGTCAGCGTTGGGCGACCCTTGTTCATTGGCGACCCCTATTGGGCTGACCTCGTCCCGCGTTCCTTGGCGACCCCTTGTTTGGCGACCCCTCGTCCATGGTGGCCGACCAACGTTGCGTGGCGACCCGCTTGTTTAATGACCTATGGGTGAGTCGCACCCATTTGGTATTGAGGAATAAAAAGACCATAGCAGTACGGTCGGAGTAGAAAGTTAAAGCCTAACATCAAGTTAATTGATGGCTACAATTTACTAGAGACACACTGCAAATCCCCTTCACTTCGTACCCAAAATCAGCTCTAAGGTTCGGTTGGCTAGCACTACCACATTGTGGCGACTTCCCATGGTTTAAAATCAATAAACTTTCCCCTGGGCGGATAACTGACAATCCTTAGGGTGAAGAGACCAAGTAGGAAGACACACCTCATAGAGTTTGTGAGATCCAGGTTCGGTCTCTACTTGTAGCTCTTGTCCTTAGGAAGGACTTCCCTTCGTGTTCGGCCCAGGAGACTGTGGTCGTCGTCGGAAAATCTAGAGAGAAGGTGGAGCCTCTCTCAGCTTTCCCTTTTCTCCATTTTCTTTTTTTATGGATCACTCTTAATCGTATTTTTAAAGAAGGAGGAAGCTTCTCCTCTTTCCTACATGCCACATGTCATTTCCTTGATTTTTCCTTTTACTCATTTATTTCTCCTAATATCCATGACGTATAAACTTATTTATATTGACCCTTGGGTCCCCATTTTACAATTTCTATATTTTCTCTTTTCACTTGGGGTTCATTTAAGTTCAACAATCATCTAATCAATAAAAAAATTTCAGAAAAATACCCAAGTTGGCTCAGTATACCGAATATATAATAATTTTTATTATAAAAAATTTTAGAATTATTTTGGGGTGTTCTGAGGCTATTACATGAATCTATGCAAAATGAGTGGCGGTTGATAAAACAAAAAGCAGTACAAAACATGATGAGACCACTCCCCAACTCCTAGCTTTCACTCCTGACCAAAGTATAAACATGCCTCCTTTGGATGGAAAGCTGAGAAAGTGTGACCACCTCGCTCTCGCGATTGATGATGGATGTCTTTGGTGGATGCGAAGCTCTTTGCGGGCGCTAACATGTCTAAGGAGAACAGCTGTAGTGGTGATCTCGATGTGTAGGCTCGAGGCCCGGGGAGGCAGAGTGGCTCGTGATACGTAGAAGCATGTGGTTGTGCTCTATAGTGGCCTCGGCTCGGACTGACCGGTGGTCCCAGCGACGCTGTGTGTGCTCATGTGTGAGATGACATCCATGGCCCGGCCCGACAAGCTCCCTCGAGCCCGAGCTGAACATGCTCAGAAGATCTTCATGTATTTGTAGATGAAGAGGCCGAACGGTGTAGCGGGCGGGCGGAAAGGAAGTGGGGTGGAGACGGAGGAGATAAATCATGAACTGGGCTCCTCTCACCTCCTCCACCTCGGGGGACGGGATCCTCACCTCTCGGGGGTCCTGTTATCTCATCGTGCCTGTCCCGATCCTGCTTCTTTGCCAGGAGAAGCAAAGAGATCGGCGTGGTGATGATCGCTCCATGAACGGGACTGAGATCACGACTAATCCCTCCCTCTCAATCACGGGACTCCTCAGGGAATCCCGGTCTCCCGGGACTGGCTCGGCTCGAACCCGGGCCCTTGCGATGGACCTTATCCTCAAAGAAGTGCGTGGGGCGGTCATGACCGGCTGGAGGCGAACCCGGAATCCTACGAGATCCGTGCAGGGCCTCGAGTATGACTCCTGCGGCGTACGTAATCTTTACCCGCGAACAAGCTGGTCAGGAGCCGGTGGTCGAGAAAAGCATCTAAGGCGGAGCGCCTCCGAGGAAAGTACGGGTCCCGTGATATCTACAGCGAGGCAGTGGACCATCTCCCTGCGATGGCAGGGCCATACGTAACCTCGAGGTGGCCCGGCTCTGTGCGGTCGCGGTGAAATGTCCACAACTCGGAGTACTCGGACTGATCATCAATGGTGGTCGAAGCTCGACGAGACTTCGGCCTCCCAGGAAGTCATGGAGTGGTAGAATTGAGCTTTACCGGGGATAATAGGCTGCAGCGGTGTCGTGAACGGCTGGCGGGATGCTAGCGTGTCAAACCTCATGGGTCTACGAATCGGGGTCAACGGTCGATCTTTGGTACATCGTGAAATGACTCGCCATGGAAGTCTCGTCGCGCGAGATCTATTGCTCCGTGTCGGGGTCCTGAGTGAGCAGTGGCCGCCCTAATCCTCGAGGCGACGATAGATGGGCGATGAGCTCTCCTCTGGCTGGGAAGGTGATGGGTGGCCAGAGATGTCGAGGACTCCCAGGAACGATGTCAGGGCCGGCTTGGAGGCCAGACCCTCCTCGTCGTCTCTTGGAGCACTTGGGGAAGGGACTGGGGGTCCCATCTGGTGCCTCACCGGATCCACTGGGGCTCCTCGGGACCGACGAGTCAGGGCCTCACGGTGTGTATCGTATGAAGGCGAAGAATGGACACTGCAATTTCTTGAAGTGCTGGCTCCTCAAATCGACCACAGGTGCGGGCGGTAGCCACCGGTGCGGACCATGTCTGCGGTCGAGAGAGCCTGGGGCGGAAGCCGGGGCGCACGGTGGGAGTGGCGCGGTGCAGCTAACGGCGGCTCGCTCGAGGGTTTGGACTGGGGCTGTTTGGGCGCTGGGTAGAGGGCTCGGGCAGACACGAGCTGGGCTCTCGACCTCCCGGTAGTGGCTTTGAGGCGGCGGCTTGTAGGGCGGTGGGGGCTCGAGGCACGCGGCTCGGCTTGTTGTGCTCGGCCCAATGGCGGTGCGGGGTTGTGAGGCTCGTAGAGACGGGAGGCAGCGAGCACGCGTGCGGCAGGAGAGGCAGAGACGAGGGACACAGAAGCAAAAGGAGAAGAGCAAAGAGCGGGGACCCTAGGCTTAGGCCTTTGGATGGCTCACGCCCCGAGGAGTAGGGAGTGGTGGAAATGTGGTGAAATGGGGCCCCCCTCCCTCCTTTTTATAGGGTTGGTGAGGAAGCCAGAAAGAACTGGCTAGAGCTAATTGCTCTGATATGAAATTCTTGCCAAACTTAGATTCATCTTGCAAAAAAAAAAAAAAAAAATTGATTCGAGCAAATTAAAACAAAAATAAAAATAATAATAATTTTTTAACATAGACCTAAGAATAAAAGATAAATAAAATTAAAATTAGGCTACTAAAAAGGGAAAGTTACTAAAAAAAATGACATCTTATAAAATTGACCCGATTTTAAACCAAAACCAAAAATTTTTGAAACTGCAGTTTGGTTAGTTGGACACCAAATAACTCAGACTATAGATTTACTCATGGAGGGTCGGGGAGGGAGCTCCTTAACCCAGGCGTGGCTTGTCTTTGCTGACCTCCATGCTTAGTCCATTCTTGTTAATTTTCTTCTCCTTTGGTGATTTTGGGTGGTGTTGACTTTGCGGGAATGACTAAAGCATTGATCCTCCTGGTGTTTCATTTTCCTTGTAATTCGTGTGATTATGGACATTTGGCTTCTCTGCATTGGACCCAGTAGCAAGCTTCATCAGTCCCTTGATTGCCATTTTCCACTAGCTTGTGCTTGTTACTCGAGTGAAATATTGAGCTCGATGTCATGTTGCCCGATGTAATTTGCATGACTCCATTTCGGCAATTGATGATTGCATTGGCAGTGGCCAAAAATGGTCTTCCCAGGATAATTGACACATGATTGGGCCCATTTTCTATTGGCTCGGTATCAAGCACTACAAAGTCTACTGGGTAGTAGAATTTGTCCACCTTTACCAAGACATCCTCAACTATTCCCTTAGGAATTTTCACTGATCGATCAGCCAATGACAAAGTGATGTTGGTAGGTTTGAGCTCCCCTAAAGCCTAACGCATCTGGCTGGTATGGCGGTGGGGTTTGCAGACCCAAATCTGGTGCTTTGTGCATGCAAGTCCTGATGTTGAGAGGCTGGAGTGTGGGGGATCCACGGATCCTTATGTTTGGCCCGAGGTCACTCTGGATTATAACGACTTTCGGTTCGGAAGGCTTTCTTTCAGCCTGTACCTGTGGCATGCATAAAGTCCTTGAGACTTGCATAAGTTGGGACCTGTAACTTAATCATGTCGAAGCGGTGGAATGTTGCAACCTTGCCGCACCTCCAATTAAACGGTTTGGGATTTTTTCTTTACCCTCGTAGTGCTTGGGGAAATGGAGGGGCATGCTTTTCTTCATGGATCTTCCATGATTATGCCATAGGGCTCGACTTCCTTTGCTGTACATGTTTCTTATTGATTATGAGCCTTTAGTTTGCTCTATCTCTTTTCCATCTCGGGTGATGATAGCTTTCACTTCATCTATCCACTGAATTGTTTGGGCGAACCTACCTCATGGACTCCCCTTTTGGATTTGGCAAGTGTTTGGGAAGGGAACCTTCCTCTCTCTGTACCTCCGGCCAGTTGTTGATCTTTGCTGATTGAATATGGATTTGCATCAGTTTTAAATTAAGGGTTGCTCTCGAAACCCATCTATTCTTTTGTTCAATGTACTTTCTACGGTATCAATTCTTTATTTTCCAGTTATGCGTTTAGCCGCGCATTCTTCCTGAAATTGCCTACCACCTTTTTGCTCAAATTCAATATAGCTTGTTCAACGGGAGAAGGATGATGATGGGTGGTTGAGATGATGAGGAACAAGCGTTGTTTGGCACGGGGGCACGTAGGCGGGGATTAGGTTTCGGGAGATTGGGGTGATTCTTCCAATTGGAATTGTACGTATTAAGTATGGGGCGCGTGGAGTTGTGGCTTGTATTGGCCACGACATTAGCATGCTCGACATCAAATCCTTTGCGAGGGGCATTCGGATAGTGTTCTCTGGATGGACGGTGGTGACAATTGATGCATGGGATTGCTTTGTGCGGTATTTTCGATCCACATTTGCACTTCATGGAGCCTTTTTCCTTCGATTCTTCCATCTTCTAGCTAGGGTTGATATTCTTGCTTTCATTTCCATATCTTATTAAAGTGCATAAATGCCTCCCCTTTGGTGGGTGAAGGCTTCATTCTTCGGTTCCCTTGGATTCGGTTCATCGAGCCTTGGAAATTTCAGCCACATGATTCGAAATCCATGGCTTCATCTGGTTTTTTGCTCAAAAACCCTCCACACATGGTTTCCTAGCGGTTAGCTTCATGGCGGGGACATACCATTATAGAAATGATTCACTAGCATCCATGTATCAAAACCAGCAATTGTGGACATGCATTAATGGTATCCATAGACCTCTCAAACAACATTAAATTTCTCATTGTCATAGAGGCGAAGTAAGTGTAGATCTGTCTCTTCATTGTTGGTCTTGGTTGTGCGAAGAATTTCTTTAAAAGTCGGCTTGAAGATCGGCCCGATTTCTAATCGTTCTCGACCTCGGTGGAATTGGGCCATATTTTGGCTTTGTCCTTGAGGGTTACTTGGGAATGCCTTGACTTGACAATTCCATATCGGTTATACCCTCCTTAAAGTTAGCCATACTTCCTCAAAATCGGGTATGTGTGAATATGGATTTCATTCTCCATCTGCATGAAATGTGGGAAGCTTGGGGGGCACTAGGTAGGGTCTCAGCTGCTACATCCTCAGCGGGAGGTATGATGCGGAAAGACTAACTCTAGGAGGTGTATGTGATCCCTCGTCGGCACGTATGTTTGTTGGATTCATAGAGTGCTTGTTGACTTTCTTTGTTCCTCGGAGTAGAGGATCCATTTGGCAGTCTTGTGCACCTTGCGATTTCACGGCCTTGCTCAACCTTGGTGCACTCACTCTTTGCAATCTACGATATCCCTGCGTCCCGGTCTTTGCGTAAACACGATACACAAATGACACAAAGCAAGAGCAACAAAACTTGCAAGGGTCGAGTGTTAGCTAAAACAAGCGGCGTATGAAGCAAAAGCAGTCACGATGCTTGCTAGAAAACTTACAGTTCAAACAAATGAAATTCAAAAAGTTGAAGGTCACCAACACTTGTAATGTGGATTACAAGTACATATCAACTCATCACTCGTAGTTTGGCACCGTCAGACGCGGCGCTCACATTTGATCGTGCCACGGTAGGGTGATAGGAATCAACAAAATTTGTATCCTATATTCCTCCTACTTCCGTGAGTCAAGCTACGCGATTATAGCGGTCGGTCGAACTGAGGATGGGTTTTTCTTCGATACAAATGATTTGAGTGAAGTAAAAAAAATGAGGTGGAATTAAATTTGGATTTTAAGGTGGTAATAAAAGCGATTAGGTTGGTGGTTTGCAAGCGAAAAGAAATAGAAATAAAATGTAAATAAGACTTCCCCTTGAGTCTCGGGCCCTTTGGTTTAGGGTTACAAGGCATTGACATCCTCGGTCTTTTTCCTCGCGTTGGGGAGGATGACATAGTCATTTCCCGAGCCGGCTCTTCATTGGCATTAAAACCTAAACCCCAAATTATTTCTTCTAATGTATAGCATTTATTACCTTAATGTTTCAAAGCGATTTAAAACCCTCACTTGGATCTAACACAGGGAGCTCATAAATGACAACTAAATGGGCATCGGTGGATCCGTAAGTAAGCATCCATGAACCTTGAAAGCTTGCCAAAAATCACGGCGCTCAGGGGTACATCACGATTGATTCAAACCTAAAAGTGAGATACGAGAAGCAGTAAAGGAATAAATCTTTGCGTGAAACATGAGGGCGAGTTCCCTCATGAGATATAGCGTGAGTGAGCATTCAAATTATAACGGTGTATATGGCCTCAAAGGGCAACCTACGGCAACTAATAAGAGACAATTAGAGTGGATGGCGGTGGATCTAAGATTAAGCATCCATTTGTAACCACAAAACTTGCCAATACACATTAGCTAGGCTGGATCACAGGAGGTTTCAACCTAAAGTGAGATGCAGGAGCTTAAATGCTCATAAATGCGGTGTGATAAATGAGAGGGCATGAAAACTTGCCTCGAGCCTCCACCCGGTGACCCTCACTCTTCAAGGAGGAAGGAGTCTAGTAAACATCCTGCGAGTTGTCATCCTCGGAGAATTGTTTGAGTGGCCCAGGAAAAATGAGAGAAAAAGGAGAGAAAGAGAAAGCAACTAAAACAAAAGGCTGCGTGTATTGAAAAGATTAAAAGTTAGAGTTACAAAAAAGTTGTAGGGAGCTTATAGCCAACCCCAATGTGTGAAATGACAAAAATGCCTAAAATATGAGATTACAATAGGAGACGAAATTGTAATTAGTAAACGTGGTCGTTTGGAATCCAAAACATCAAAAACACGGGGGCAACAATTTCCTTTATGCGGTGAATTTCGCTATCATGGCGAAAATTTGTGCATAGCGAAATTTTAGCTAAGATTGCGAAATTTTAAGCTATGCCTCTTGAATTCATTGTTCTCTCTCCTGCGGTACACTATTCCATTGGCTCTTCCTTTATCTTTATTCCCCCTTTGCATTATTCCATTTCTTCATGCTTTGAAATTCTTCATTCGACTTCTTTGAAAATTGATAAAAGACCATATGAAATTGATGGAAATCAACCCAACTTTGGTTATGATTGGATTGACACGATAATTTGGCTTTCAATTCTTGCAAAAACTACAAAAACAGCCTCGGAATGCAATTAGAAGTGCAATAGGGACCCGAACATGTCAATTGGGTTAATTATAACAATTAGTACACAAAAAGCGCTCAAAACCTATTAAAAATAGGGTTCAAAATAGCACTTTTGGGCATATCCGGTAAGTCATGAGCTATGGATAATAGTATGGTGGAAAGCTTCAATGCTTGGATCTTAAATAATAGATATATCGATTAGGACAATGCTTGAGTTTATAATGAAGAAAACTATGAATAGGTTAGGTATAAAAGGTCCAGAGTATGTGAAAGTTGATCAATTCTTTTAGTCCTAGTTGTAATGACATTTTTCAAATCAACAAAGGGATAGCATTGGGGTGTCATGAGTCATTTAATGGAGATACAGGCTATGAGATTCAAGAAGGTGATAACAAACACACTGTATGTTTGGATAAGAACACATGTACTTGTAGGGCATGGGATATTTCAGGTATTCCATGCCAACATGCTATATGTGCTTTGGTGCACAATAAACAAGAGCCAATAGACCACATTTTTGGTTTCTATCACATTGACATATATAGAGTTGCTTATCAGTTTAAGATAATGCCATTGAGAGGCAAAAAGTTATACAAAATGGATCAGTATCTCCTAATTGAGCCACTTCCTGTGGAAAAGAATAGAGGAAGGCCAAAGAATAAGAGAATGAGAGAAGATAATGAGTAAAGACCTAAACATTATGGCACAAAACTTTCAAGAGAAGGGGTATATGTTACATGCTCTATCTGCAAGCAACAAGGTCACAACGAAGCCAGTTGCTTAAAGGTTTGTTAAGCTTATCTCTTATTTCTTTGAATTGAATTTAATTCATATTGTTGATTGTTGGATGTCTTTTGATGATATAGAGGTAGAAAAAGCATAGTAGTAGTATCTCACAAGATCCAGCTCAAACTCAATCAAGCCAAACAATACCAATTGCCTTTTCTCATGCCCCTTTCACTGGTCAAGAAACTGCCCATGCTCATGCCCCTTCCCTTACCACTTTTAATGTCCCTTCCCCTGCTCATGGCCCTGCAACAGCTACCTTGCTCATGCACCTAGGCTTACAAAATCAAGTTATAAGTAAGCCATCAAAACTTCAGATTCATGGAGCAGCAAAATTAAGTTCAAGAGGTCAATCAAGTCAATCTGGTGGTGGTGTTTGATGAGTCTAAAACTCTTATATTTTTAAGCTCATTTTTCATGTATATCGAAGACTTAAAAGTTCAATTTAATGAAAAAACTCACAGTCTTCACCAATTCATGTTTCAGAATTTAAAAATAAGCAAAATCGTGACTTGGCAAAAACAACAATGTGCAACAAAACGACAATGTATTTAAAGAAAGAGCTAAGCAAGCGAGTAAGCGACAAAAACAACAATGTACAACAAAAGCAGCAATGTTGCGACATTGACTAACCAATGTCGCGACATCGGGTTATCAATGTCGCGACATAGTATGATAATAGCGAACGAGAAAAGAAATGTCGCGAGCTATCCATTGGGAATGCGAACTTCGAAATCAATGTTGCGACATCACGACATCAATGTCACGACATCACAACACGACTTCAACAGTAAAGATACAAATTTCAATGTCGCGACATCATAGCAGCAATGTCGTGACATCATAATAAAGCCTCAACACTGAAGACATCAACTAAAGAATGTCGTGACACCAACCCAATGTCGCAATATTGATATATGGACTTAAAACATCAACTCAATGTCGTGACATCAAGTTGTCCAGAGTCGCGACATCAGAGCAAGGCTAGAGGAGCTAAGGTACTAAAAGCAATGTCGCGACATTAGTGGAAACATCAGAGCAATGTCACGACTAGGGGTGTCAAACATGTTGGGTTGGGTTAAACGGTTACGGGTTAAACGGGTGACGGGTGAAAACATATGAAAGCGTACCGCGACCACGTTTAATAAGCGGATTGCATCGAAACAGAACAGGCCGTTTAATAAGCGGGTAACACGACGACTTGTTTACCGCGTCTAATTTTAAGCGGGTTGGGTTAAAATGGTCAGTTAACGATAAACCACTCATTTGACCATTTACACATTTTCCGTTGTGACCCTGATTTAACACGGTAGAAGCCACCCGTTTAACCATTTTACTGTTTATTTAAAATGTTAACTTCATAAACTAACAAACTAACACAAAAAATGTAATATTTAGAGACATCATTCATACCACACCACTATATAATAAAGTACAAATTACAATCTAAATATTCAAATCCGAACAAATTACACCACTATGTAATTTTATTTAAACGGGTAAACGGGTTACTCGCGGGTTAGCATGTCTCGCTTTAGAACACATTGGATTTATTAAAACGTGTTAAAAGCGGGTTGACGGTTTATCACCAGTTAGGTCTCACCCAAACCCGTTTAATCGGTTAATCGTATCGGTTAATGGGTAATACCGTGTTGAATTTTGACGAACTAGACACGACATTGCCATTTAGAGTCGCGACATTTGCCTGAGGCGACAACTTAGGGTGCTATACGAGGCAATCGCGACGTCAACCACAACATTGCATGGACATGCAGATTTCAGAATCTTGACATCAAAAGCAATGTCTGACGCCAATACAACATTGCATGGACATGCGGTTGAGAATCTTGACATGCGATGTCCGCGACATCACAATGTCATGACGTAGCCCACTGACATCAAAAGGGACTAGGGCAGACTTTTGAGCTTTTCGAAGTTTGAGATTTTCGCCTCGTTTTCAAGGCCCATTGATTGGGGCCTATAAATAGAAGCTCCTGGGGAGTTTTTTTTGCCGCTCTCAACAGTTTTTGAGCTTTTGGGAGAAGCTAAAATCCCTTTTGTGTATATTTTTCTTGTTTCTTCTTTATTTTCGTTTTCTTTTCTTTTCTCTTTATTTTCTTTTCTAGATTTATTTTTCTTTTTGGATTAGAGTAGTGGATATGAGACGAGATCTCGAGCTAAATTTATTGTCTATCAAGTTTAATTTATGTCTGAATTCAACTGGAGTCTGGATAATTTTCTGGATTTAAGTTATTTCAATTTGATTTCAATTTGAATGAATTTGTTTGATCAACTAGTCATTGTTATTGGCAATCCATTTATGAAAGGATGAGCTCCCTCTAGAAATGAATTTGTTGTTTTTATTTTCGTTTGTAGATTTAAATGTTGTTGTGGGTATGAAAACTGGATTGATTTAATTGGTGT
Source organism: Tetrastigma voinierianum (assembly GCA_016808115.1). Classification (NCBI taxonomy): domain Eukaryota; kingdom Viridiplantae; phylum Streptophyta; class Magnoliopsida; order Vitales; family Vitaceae; genus Tetrastigma; species Tetrastigma voinierianum. Next base: position 498,326 of record JAEQBH010004665.1, read on the forward strand.
TGCTCTATTAATGAGTTGTTCTGAATATCAATGTTATGTACCTAGAAAGAGTTGTATCTGTGCTCTGATTTCCAGGATCCCCTTGAGTGACACAGGGATGGACGGCTTGAGAGCAAAGAGCAGTCACTTTAGGGTAAATTTCATTGATATCCATTGAACTAATGCACTCTAAAGATCATTTTGATACATCACTGGTGAAGTTCTAATCTCTGACTTCAAGGTTCACTTCTGTGTGACAACGAAAGTATGTTCCTGAGGCATAAGAATCATTTGTTGATATATCAATTTAATGTTTAGAGGTCTCATCTCAATTTGGCAGAATAATTTTGATCCCGTGATAGCATAAATTCTAATCAAGGAGAGAGAGCAGTCTAAGGAATTGCAGACCGAGGTACCAATTGATTTGGAAAAGGCTTGTGTTATCTTGTCTATGGGGGCAAGCAGTTTCCAGTCCTAAGAGATGGATGCGAAGTACTGGTTTAGGAAAAATAGTCAGATCTTAAAGATGATCAAGTTCTAAAAGTAGCTATTTAGACCCATTGACTTGGTTTAGGAATATGGTTAGCTAATTAGTGAAATGTGTAGTGTCAGGAGATATTCCAATTCTATATATACTACCTTGCTCTTGGACAAATCCGGAACTCTTGTCCTTAACAGTACTTGTTTTTTAACCTGCTGCAAATTGAAAATCATAACACTAATTTTATTCCAGTGTTATTTTTACTTAGAGAAATCTCTGATTCTGCTAGAAAAGATTTATTTTTCTTTTAAGAAACATTAGATAAAAATTCTTTTATTCAATTTATAGTTCAGAATTTCCAATTAGAGTTTCAAATAGTGATTTTCTTGAGTAGTATGGGTAGTTGATTTTTTAGAATTTCTCGTCAATCTTTGTGGGTATGATATCCGGGCTTATAGAGTCTACTTTATTACTTGTATGACTTGTACACTTGAAGTGGATTAAACAAAAACCAATTTTAATTGCATCATCTTAAATAATAGCAAAAAACAGTCTTTACGTACATGGTCTTAACAAGTTTTTAGCGCCGTTACCGAGGATTGAAAATTTTCCAATGACAGTGTTCCATATTAACTTGAGTAACAATTTGGTCTATGTAAAAATCAGTCAAACAAGTTTTTAGCACCGTTGTTGGGGATTGAAGTAAAGTTTAAAGATTAATATTCTTGCCAAAAAGAAAGTTGTTAGTTTGGACATTTTTCTTTTAGCTTTTATCAAAATTTTCATAAAAAAAATTCAAAAATAGTTTTAACTGTAGTAGCTGATTCAGCTCCTTATCTTTTATTGAGCTAATCATAATATATTTAAGTTGTCTATTGATCTCACTTTGATTTCAATGTATTATCATTTCAGGCATTCTTACATGCATAGAAGGCCAAAAGTAGAACTACTGTCACTGGACATTGAGTTAGAGAGAACATTGAGGAATATGAAGAAAGTGAAAAGCAAAAGCATCAGCTATGGCAGAACAGAGAAAGACGAATCAGAATGTACTAGTTGTTGCTCTGACAGGACCTCGAGAGCCGAGACAGGGCTTACGGGAGACCCGGTGTCGGATAAAGTATTCGGTTATGGGGCGGCTTGCAGGTGGGGCCAACAACTAGGTTGAAGCTACACTCATCACCATGGTTCGACAACACCCGGGTGCTACTAGACACCCAAGTGAGGATCCAATGAGCATTTGGGAAGATTCTTGAAGATGGCCAACAACGTAATTTGAATAGAATTCGATCCATATGTTATCAAGTTGCAATTCCCATTTTACCAAGGATGTTGCAGTACTTGGTTGAGTCCTTGCCATATGGATCGATCAGCACATGGGAGGGTGGTAGAGGCATATCCTAAGCATATTCTTCCTCTGCTCGCTTTAGAGAGGATGGAAGAAATCATTGCCTTTAAGCAAAAAAAGAAAGAGCGAGTCTTTATTGATACTTGGGAGATACTCTGACGGAAGTGAGAAAGATGCCCAATGACATAAAGCAAATGACACAGATGGATATCTTTTATCACGCCATGAACTACACTTTAAAAGGTATCATTGATGCAGCATGTTGTGATGCATTTAAGAGGAAAAGTTTATATGCGATATTTACGATCATTTATTCTTATATTTGCATTTTCATTTATTTTCGTATACTATTAAATATTTCTTACAAACAGAGCTCCCTTTTAGACAAATTTTCTTGGTCTAATGAGATACAAATTTGAAGACACCTATTTCAAAGAGATTTGTTATCTGATGCAATTTAGAAATTTTGAATGTTTCGATTTGGATGAGTGATGGTCAAGTTATAGCCTAAACAACCAGGACCAATCTAATGTCAAAATATAACCAAAACAGAACCAGTTATGTCATATAACCTAGCTCCCCTTTGACAAATTTTTTGGTGCAATAGGGTCCAAATTTAAGCCACCACCTGTACAAGGAGTTTGTTTCTGAAGTCACAGTTTATCAGGAAATTTTGAATTCTTTGATTTGGATGAGTGATGGCTGAGTTATGTAGCAGGGACCGCTCTAATATCAAATATCGCCAAAGCGAGCAGACTCGATCATCGCAGCCTTAGCTCGTTGAATTTTGGTGTAATGGAGTAGAATTTGCGTCTGGCACATTTCAAGAATATTTGTTATCTTAGAACTCTAATTTATCCAAAATTTTGAATCACTCGATTTGGATGAGTGATAGCCATATATTTAAACGAAATCCAAATCCATTGAACACAACATCAACCTTTCATCATATATTTTAACTCTCTCTACCTGTTTCTCTTCCCTTTTTTTTTAATTTTTTGGTCTGTTGCTATTTTTTATTTTTTTTGGAACTATTTCGCTCCGCGATATGGACGAAAAATGATAACGCAATAACGACACATTTGTGAGAAAAAAGAGCAAATGCCTACGTCACGCACCCGGCACGTGTTCGCCTCTCTCTCTCTGTCTCGCACACTGTTTCTCTCTAACACTATTTTCTTTATAACCTTTTCCCATTTTTGTATTAAATTATAATGGCTTCATCAATAAAAGGCCTATCGGAATTCCTTGTCCTATGTTTTGATTTAGTATAATCCAAGTGGTTTCCCCTATTTACTATTTAATGATATTTTAATAATTTACATTAATTATGAAGTCAAAAATAATAATAATAATTTACATTAATTATAATCTTATATCTATTTTTTATAATTATGGAGTTCAGACTAATCCTTGAAGTTAAGGATTGAATAAACTTTCAATAACTTTAAATAAAATTTAAACGGTTAGTCATTGGGTAGATTCTAATGTCTTATACCAAGTAGGGGTGTAATCGAGTTAAATCGATAAAGGATTAAGCTTTAGCTCGACTCGATTAAAAAACTTAAAACTCAAACTTGATCAATTTTTTTTTTCAGATATTCAAAACTCGATTTAAAAAAAAAAAGTCAAGTTACTCAAACTCAACTTAATAAAGCTTGAATCAGTTAAAAAATTATACTCTAACTCGATTCGAGTTCGATTTAATAAAGCAATCGCTTCGATTAAGGCTCAGCGGTAGATCGGTCAGTATTATAATCTCGGCTCGGCTCGATTAAGCAGTTAATTTGAGTATTTATAAGTTGAGTTCGAGCAGGTTTGATTTGTTTACAAATCGCCCGATCTCGTGAGCTACCCCTCAAGGTATTAATTATTATATTAAATATTACAACTTTTAGTTAGTTTTTAAATAAATTTTAAACATTATTTTTATATATAATTATTATACATATAAACACAATTATTTTTAAAATAACTATTAAAACCAAGTGAAAACAATTAAAAATAACTTAAATGTATTTTGCTCAAAACATCTTGTTTTTGTAATTGAGGAAAAAAAAATTCTATTACAAAATGTGTTTTACAATATTTAGTTCTTATTAAAAACAAAGCTTGTTTATACAAATAATTACCTTTAATGTTTTTTGGTACAATTTTAATTGTTTTGTAACATAAGTAAATAAATAAAATAGACGTTGAAATTTAATAATTTGTGGTGATCATATGATTTAATTTATGTTTTAATTTTGAAATAATATTATAAATAAATCATTTGATTGAGTCAACCGTAACAAGGGAAATCATTTGGGATAATGATTTTATTTAACCTATATATAAATTTGATACGATAGGTACAAAAATCAATCGTTGGACCGACCACTTCTATATTTTTTTAATAATTGTTTTATTCTCATATTGACTATTGAGTCTCATTTTGATTTTCTTTCTTCCTTTTTTTCAGGTGAAAAGACATTTTTTGGGTCAGCTTTTATATTTCTTCACAAAATGTACTACATTGGTTATTATTTTGAACAGTGTTGATTTTTCAAGTGAATTAAAATGTCAAAATGTTGCTTTTTTAATTAAAGTAACTTATTGATCCGACTAATATACCCTTATTTGAAGGCATTGATAAGGATTTTACTTTTTTTGTTTTTACATATATTAATTTTACATATGAAGTTGTAGTATTGAATAATGATTTGCTTTAAAAGAAAATAATTTTATTAATTTAAACTAACATACATCGATAGAAACAAAGATAATAAATCGCTAAATAAATCGGCTCAAATACTATAAATTTGATAATACTATAGCACCTATAAGATAGGAATTTTACCATTATTTGATTTGTTGTCTCTATTTGACTGAATATATTTTGTTGGTCTGAATCGTTAATTCACAAATAAAATATCACAACAAACATCGTAATGAAACGACAACACAAAACCAAAAGTCGCAACAAGATGACGAAATTACGAAATACAAATTAAAACCAAAATTTATGTTAAATAACTATTTGATTAAGAAATATATTATTGAAATATGAAATAATGACCAAAAATTGAGTTATCAAGTTGAAATCAAGTTGTTATTTTTAGATTAATAAAAATAATTTTAGTTTGTTTTATTATGTAAAAAACAATTACATCAAATGTTTTTTTATGAACTTTGTATTTATGTTTTATTAGAATATCGATTAGCCAGACCCAGGTAATCATACCGGAGTGAATCTGGTAATGATTTAAGAATAAATAAATTATTTGAATTTGTACTAAAGGCTTTCTCATTTTTGAAGTTACTAAATTAGGAGATAAATTCTCGTATTGAGGGAAACCCCACAAGATTCTATCATCTATATGACTACAAGGATTAGAGATTGCTCTAATATCGGCTAGCACATTCAGATGAAGAATTGTTGAAATTGAGTGAATATCCTATTTCTTAGTATCCTGATTTATAAAGTGGGAAAAAGTGCAAAAGAAAAAAACCCTTCTGTTTTGCCTAATATCCTACTTACACATTAAATTTCATTTTGATCCAAAAAAGACCCCCTGCATTTTACTCTTGGTAGCACAAATGGCTCTTGTCGTCATTGATCTCATTAAATAACAAAACCGACGTTAACTGGGCTGTTAAATCAACCATGTAAGCAACCTATGAGGCAAAATTTTGCCCTAATCAAACTTAAAAGCTTAGGGGCTTCTAATTTTGGGATTTCACTTTATCAATTTGTTTTAAAAAACCTCTTCGGGCCAAAGAGAACCCTAGGGTTTCTCTCTTCTTCCTTCATCTTTATAATTGTCGATGTTCCTTTCTGACAAAAAATCCTTAGATAATTACAAACGAACTTCAGCAACTATCGAGAAATTATTTACCAAAGGCGGTTAATTTCTTTTTCGCATCGATTTATAGGTAATCGTTGTAACTTCCATTACCATTTTTGTTGTGTTGTTTCTTGGAATGTTACCATTTGGTTTAAGTGGTTTGTTGGTTATTGTTTATCAATAACGACAATGTAACTGAGTCTAAGGATGTTTATTTAATTGATTTGTGTTTTCAGTGGTCCCCTGTTTAGTGATATTTTAATCTAAAAACATGGAAGGGCATGTGGAAGCTTATTTACATCATGGTGGTAGATGACATATAGATCCTGTATTAAGTTATGTTGGAGGACATGTACACATTATAGAGGACTTTGATGCGGATTTTCTATCAATTATCAGTGTTAACAATGTCTACAAATCAGAGTTGGGTTATGAGAATGTAGAGTACATTTATGTCCTAAAACCTAGAATGGAGATGAATGAAAGTCTTTTTTTAGTTTAGGATGACATTGGGATAAGAAAGGTACTAAGTAAGATAAATTCAAGATGTGCTACAATTTTTTGCAAACCATGAGATTGATGCTCCTATGTTTGCTCAAGATATGTTGACAATTGGTTATGAGATAGATCCTCCCATAGATGAACCAGGGCCAATTGATAATGATGCTGAGTTTCCTAATGTTAATGAAGTTGTAGAGGAAGATGAAGTTGTTGATAATGTCTTTATGGATAGGGAAAACATTGAAAGTAATGATTCTGAGGATGATGTTGCTGGTAGGAGTAATGAGGACGATGCTGCAAGCAGTGAAGACTCTAAAGAAAGGAATGAGAGTGCAAACAATGATGGTAGCCTTTTGTTGTCTGATAATGAAAAGGTCCCTATTGAAAGAAAACATCAAACTCATTTCAATATAGAAGACCAAATACCTTACTTTAACTTGGGAGTGACATTTGCAAATGCATCTAAAGTGAGGGAATATATCACAAGTATTGTATTTCTAAATTGGCGCATTGAAAAGTGTGAAAAATGAAATAAATAGAATAAGGGAGTGTGAAGACCAATGCCCTTTTGTCTTATTGGTGTCAAAAGACAATTCCAACCCTATATTAGTTGTAAAAACTTTAGTTCAAAACCATAATTGTTATAGGATTTTTACTAGAATTTAAGCTACTTTCCTATCCCAACATTATAGAACCATAATTCTTGAAAAACACAACTACAAAGTTAAGGACATGAAAAAGGATGCTGAGGAAGAATTAAGCGTGAATGTTGGGTACTCGAAGTGCAAACAAGCAAAGAGGATGGTGTTGCACGCCTATTTGGGAAGCTTACGTTGATGAGTTTTTGAGAAGCAATCTCAGCTCCATAGTGAAGGTGGTGCTGTGTAGGGATGAACTTTCAAATGGGAGAAGAGTTTTTAAGAGAACATTTGTTTGTTTAGATGCTTGTGAAAATAGTCTGGAAGGCAGGTTGTAGACCTATCATAGGTTTGGATGGATGTTTTTTGAAGACCAAGTTCAAGGGTGAACTTTTGGTTGCTTTCGGAAGACTTGGAAATGAACAAAATTTTCCTATAGCATCACGCCCATGATTTTCCATTAGGGGTAAAATAGGAAATATAAATAATTTCATTAATTAAATTAATTGTCAAGGGTATAAGGGTAAGTTCATAAGTAAACCCTATGTATAAAAAGAAAAAGAAAAGAGAGATTATTATTTATAAAAATTTATTTTCTTTGCGTACGTTCTTCCGATTTCTAAACTTCAAGAACTTGAGAAGTCATACCTAAGGTTTGAAACATAAGTACGAGATGTAAGATTTTCATCACGATTAAGAAATAAGGAAAAAAAAAAATATTTTCGTTCTTCCATGTGGAGTTGTTTTCTAACTCGTGGAATTGTTAGAAAATCTAATACGGCAGATCTAGAGTCCGAAGAATTAATTCAAAAGGTAAGATCTTTTCTCTATTTATTTGTCTAGATTTTTTGTTGTAGATTGTTTGATTTTCTTTAGGTTTGATCCAGCCCTAAAAAGTCATAATAGTATTAAGTTTTATTCAAAAAAAAAAAAAGATGAAAATAACTTTGTAAACTCGATTCTTGTGGTGAAACGGACAAGAACTTTTAGAAAAAATAAAAAATAAAAAATAAAAGTTTTGAGATTTGTGTAAAGAGATTATTGACCTTTGAAGAAAAAAAAAATTGAATAGGTAGATTGGAACAAAATCTCATATTGAAAAAGTTAAGTAAATACATGAATAAAGCCATGTTTGAATGAAAAGAAAAAGGAGAATTGTTGAGATTGTGAGGTATTGTATGTGTTTGAGGTGTAATTTGAAAAGTTAAAAGTGTGGATATTCAGTCTTGAAATTAAAAAGAAATAAAGAAAGTAATAATAGGGGATCACTAACTTTAAGTATGAGAAATTTAAAAGAAAAGTATGAGACCTGATTGAAATAATAATAATAATAATAATTTCTATTAGGAAATTTAATTCAAAGTATAAATATAAGTCAAAAAATTATTGAGATAAGACTTGAAAAGAATTTGAGTTCAATAAAAATTTGAAAACTAGCAAATTTGATTATTGTCTTTAGAAAATTAAAAATACCCATAAGGATAATAATAAGTATATAGGAATAAAATATTGAGAATGAATTTTGGAAGAATACAACTTTATAAAAATTTATAAATTTATAGACTTTTACTATTATGGAATGGATTAGAAAGTTAAAAGTAATAATAAAAAAAATTAAATAATAATAATAATAATAATAATATTATTATTATTATTAATATTAGAGTATTAATAATTGGAAAATTTTAGGATTTCTAAACTTATAACCTTTACGTAGGTAAGTATTAATGATATTTCTTCGTTATTATATCAAGATGAGATATTTTCCTTGGAGAAATCGTTCAGATTTGCTACTTCAAGGTTTTCAGTACTTTTTTGAGGTAAGGGATTCTAATACAGCTTTTTGAAAAATTATTATTTTTATATATATGTAAGTGTAAGGGATATTAATGCAGATTTTCAAAAAGAGAATTGTTTGCTTTTACGTCATTTTGATGATGAAAATTTTTAAACTGAATTATATATATAATCTTGGTTTATGAAAAGTTTTACTTTTTATTTATTTGATTATCCATGGATCAAACAGTGGTTTTGTATGATAGTATTTTCGAGATTTGTTTTGGTTATAGAAGAAAATGTGGAGATATGATATTTTGTGATTTGAATTTTTTTGAATGAAATATTTGACTCTGGGTAGTTCGGTCATATCAACGGGAATAATAATTGACATTTTTCGGCCCTTGTCAACGAGAATAATATTTGACCTTTACATTTCTTGGTGGTGAATGTAATTGATTTGAACCCCAGCCTCTAAGGGTTTTGGTTGGGGTTCACCCAGTCTTAGTAATGTTTGGTTCCATCCACCTTAAAAGAACGATTTGCGGCTATTACCATTTGAAAAGTCACCTCTGTGGTTGGACACCATTTGATATTTGATGACCAGAGAAAAATATATTTGAAATGTATTTGATTTTGAACTTTGATATGAAAGTGTTTGAATTAAAATTTGATATGAAATTGTTTGGATCACATTTAATATGAAATGGATTTGAGAATGTTTTGAAGGAAATTTTCTTAATGTTCCAACTTATTTTTGAATAGAATGTTTGGTGAATAACATCTACTATTTGTTTTGTGATTGAAACCTTTTAATCCATGAAATTGTTTTAGTATTTCTTACTGGGCTGTGAGCTCATCCCATTTGTTAATTTTATAGGTACCCTTAGTTCGAGCGAGGAGTTAGGTAGGATGAGATTTGTCATCTTTAGGATTTGATTTTGAAAGTCGTTATGGACTTTGTTTAGTTAATGAGTTTATGCTCATTTGGATTGTTTGGTTTTCGGATTGTGTTAATTGATTTTTGAATATTGAGATTGAAGAAAATTTTTGTTAATGCAATCTTGGAATTGAGAATTGATGAATTTAGAAAATTTGCGCGTAGTTTGAATAGGAATTTGGTGGACACCATCTAGTTACAAAGAAAAATTGTGTCTTTTCGCGCCGACCCTTTCGAGTTTGAGAGGTGGAAAATGACAGTCCATGCCCATGGATAGGGTTTCGGGGTATGATGGGATTATTATGAAAAGTGAAACAAATTGAACAGATTTTGGTTTCTAACACTACTGAAAGAATGACTGGAATTAGGAGATGAAAGTCAATTTACTTTCATATCAGATATGCAAAAAGTATGACACTAAATTGTACTTTCATTTATTTATGATGGGTAGGAGTTATTTATTTGTTCTTTGTTGCATTTGAATGTAGGGATTAGTTAATGCTATTATTGATGTATGTCCTGAGGATGAATACATATGGTGTGCACGCCATATATTTGCTAATTGGTCTAAGAAACATAGAGGAGGAGAGATAAAGAGACAATTTTAGAAGGCAACTTGGTTTACCTTTGAAGAAGAATTTGTAGACAATATGAGGCAACTTGGAAAGATGAGCTTAGAAATTGCAAAAGATTTGGAACTACCCACCACACACATGGGTAAGAGTCTACTTTAGTGGTAGATGTAAGTCATGAGCTATGGATAATAATATGGTGGAAAGCTTCAATGCTTGGATCTTAGATAATAGATATATGTCAATTAGGACAATGCATGAGTTTATAATGAAGAAAACTATGAATAGGTTAGGTATGAAAGGTCCATTATGTGAAAAGTAGATAAATTCTTTTGGTCCTAGTTGTAATGACATTTTTCAAATCAACAAAGGGATAACAGTGGGGTGTCATGAGTTATTTAATGGAGATACAGGCTATGAGATTCAAGAAGGTGATAACACACACACACTATATGTTTGGATAAGAACACATGTACTTGTAGGGCATGGGATATTTCAGGTATTCCATGCCAACATGCTATATGTTTTTTGGTGCCACGATGCAAAAACGATAAACCACATTTATGGTTTCTATCACATTTACATGTATAGAGTTGCTTATCAATTTAAGATAATGCCATTGAGAGGCAAAAAGTTATACAAAATGGATCAGAGTATCTCCCAATTGAGCCACTTCTGTGAAAAAAGAATAGGAAGGCCAAAAGAATGAGAGAATGAGAAGAATTAGCAAAGACCTAAACATTGGCCTGAAAACTTTCGAAAGGGGTACATGTTACATGCTCTATCTCTGACAACAAGGTCAATGGCCTTGATTTTTAAGGTTTGTTAAACATCTCTTATTTCTTTGAATTGAATTTTAATTCATAATGTTGATTGATGGATGTTTTGATGTTTGAGGTAGAAACAACATATTATTAGTATCTCACAAGATCCGACTCAAACTCAATCAAGCGAAAACAATACAGCTTGCCCTTGCTCATGCCCCACCATCATGTGCAACAACTACCCTACACATACACCCTAGGCTTACAAAATCAAGTTATAAGCCATCAAACATATTCATACAGTAGCAAAATCAGAAGTTCAAGAGGTCAATCAAGTCAATCTAGTGGTGGTGTTTGATGAGTCCTAAAGAAACTCATATATTTTAAACTGATTTTCATGTATATCGAAGACTTAAAAGTTCAATTTAATGAAAAAACTACGGAGTCTTCACCCAGATTCATGTTTTGCAGGAATTTAAAGAAAATAAGCAAAAATCAGCAGAAAAGCAGCAAAAACAGCAATGTGCAACAAAAGCAGCAATGTCGCGACATTGACTAACCAATAATCGCATTTATCGAGATTTATCAATGTCGTGACATAGTCTAAAGTAAGCAGAACAGAAAAGAGTAATGTCACGACGTCACATTAGAATGCAGAACCCGAAATCAATGTCACAACATCACAGCACGACTTCAACAGTAAAGATACAAATTGCAATGTCGTGACATCATAACAAAGCCTCAACGTTAAAGACATCAACTAAAGAATGTCGCGACGCCAACTCAATGTCGCGATATTGATATCTGGACTTTGAACATCAACTCAATGTCGTGACATCAAGTTGTCCAGAGTCGAGACATCAGAGCAAGGCTAGAAGAGCTAAGGCACCAAAAGCAATGTATCCGCGACGCTCCCGGTGAAACATCGGAGCAATGTCACGACATTGCCATTTAAGTCAGCGACAATGTCTGAGAACTGACAACTTAGAATTGTTATACTAATATCAATGTCGCAACATTAGTTAGAACATTGTATGGACATGCAGATTTCAGAATCTTGACACTAAAAGCAATGTCACAACATCACAATAGCAATGTCACGACATCAGCCACGACATCAGAAAGGGACTAGGGCAGACTTTTGTGCTTTTCGAAGTTCGAGATTTTCGCCTCGTTTTCAAGGCTGATGATTGGGACATAAACTAGAAGCTCTCATAGGGAGGAGTGTAGGGAGTTTTTTTTCAGCTGCTCTCAATAGTTTTTGAGCTTTTGGGTGGAGCTGAAATCCCTTTTGTATATATTTTTCTTGTTTCTTCTTTATTTTCGTTTTCTTCTCTTCTCTTTATTTTCTTTCCTAGATTTACTTTTCTTTTAGGATTAGAGTAGTGGATATGAGACGAGATCTCGAGCTAAACTTATTGTCTATCAAGTTTCATTTATGTCTGAATTCAAGTGGAGTCTAGATATTTCTCTGGATTTCAGTTATTTCAGTTTGATTTCAATTTCAATGAATTTGTTTGATCAACTAGTCATTATTATCTGCAATCCAGTTATGAAAGGATGAGCTCCTTCTAGGAATTTGATTTTCGTTTGTAGATTTAAATGTTGTTGTGGGTATGAAAACTGGATTGATTTAATTGGTGTTGCTATATTAATGAGTTGTTCTGAATATCAGTGTTCTGTACCTAGAAAGAGTTGTATTTGTGATCTAATTTCCAAGATCTCCCTAAGTGACACAGGGATGAATGACCTGAGAGGAAAGAGTAGTCACTTTGGGTAAATTGCATTGATATCTATTGAACTAATGCACTCTAAAGATCATTTTGATACATCACTGGTGAAGTTCTATTTCGGGACTTCAAGGTTCCATACGTGACCGGCGGTGTGTTCTCGAGAACAAGACCATTTGTTGATATATCAATTTAATGTTTAGAGGTCTCATCTCAATTTAGCAAAATAATATTGATCCTGTGTTAGCATAGATTCTAATCAAGGAGAGAGAGCAGTCTAATGAATTGTAGACCGAGGTACCAATTGATTTGGAGAAAGCTTGTGTTATCCTGTCTCTGGGGGCAAGCAGTTTCTAGTCCTAAGAGATGGTTGTGAAATACTGGTTTAGGAAAAATAGCCAGATCTTAAAGAGGATCAAGTCCTAAAAGTAGCTATTTAGACCGATTGATCTGATTTAGGAATATGGTTAGCTAATTACTGAAATGTGTAATGTCAGGAGGTATTCCAAGGCTATATATACTACCTTGCTTTTGGACAAATCTAGAATTCTTGTCCTTAATAATTTTGTTTTTAACTGGCGCAAGTGTAATCATGCACCACTGATTTTTATTCAGTGTTATTTCTACTCGAGAGAAAATCTTTGATTCTACTAGATTAGATTTATTTTTCTTTTAAAGAACATTAGATAAAAATTCTTTCATTCAATTTATAGTTCAAAACTTCTAATTAGAGTTTCAAATAGTGATTTTCTTGAGTAGCATGGGTAGTTGATTTTTTAGAATTTCTCATCAATCTTTGTGGGTATGATATCCGGACTTATAAAGTCCACTTTATTACTTGTATGACCTTTGCACTTGTAGTGAATTAAACCAAAACCAATTTTAATTGCATCATCTTAAATAATAGCATAAAACAGTCTTTACATACATGGTCTTAACAAGTTTTTGGCATCGTTACCGAGGATTGAAAAGTTCCCAGCGACAGTGTTCCATATTAACTTGAGCAACAATTTGGTCTATGTAAAAATTAGTCAAACAAGTTTTTATTGAAGTAAAGTTTAAAGATTAATATTCTTGCCAAAAAGAAAGTTGCTAGTTTAGACATTTTTCTTTTAGCTTTTATCAAAATTTTCATAAAAAATTTCAAAAATAGTTTTAAGCGTAGTAGGCTGATTGACTCTTATCTTATCAAGCTAAATATAGCCCAAGTTTTCTGCGATCTCACTGATTTCAATGTATTATCATTTCAGGCATTCTTACATGCATAGAAGGCCAGAAGCAGAACTACTGCCACTAGACATTGAGTTAGAGAGAACATTGAGGAATCTGAAGAAAGTGAGAAAAGCAAAAGCATCAGCTATGGAAAAACAGAGAGAGACGCATCAGAATGTACTAGTTGTTTATCTGACCAGGACCTCAGGCAAAGAACTATGGAAGACTACGGAGACAAATGTCGGATAAGAGTATTGATTTGTGAAGGGCGCATGCAATTGGGGCCAACAACTTTACTGAGTTGAAGCTTTGCACTCATCACCATGGTTCGGCGGCGCGATATACTAAGACGCGAGTGAGGATCCCAATGAGCATTTGGGAGAGATTCTTGAGGATGACCAACTTGCTTTGTCAAAGGCCCCAGATAGGTCAATCGGATGTTATCAAGTTGCAGTTCCCATTTTCACTAAGGGATGTTGCAACCACTTGGTTCGAGTCCTTGCCATATGGATCGGTCAACACATGGGAAGAGTTGGTAGAGGCATATATGAGCATATTCTTCCCTCATGCTCTCACTTCAAAGAGGATGGGAGAAATCATTGCCTTTTGTGATTTGTAAAGAATAATCAATTTAGAATTTGTGGGTTGATTTCTTAAATAATGGAGAATTCAGTTGTACTGAATGCAATAAATTGCTGAGATGAAATGATAAAAGACTAAAATTCAGTGTTCAAGCTATCAAGGCAGAAAATTTGAGACCTGAAAACAAGATAAACTAAGTTTCTGGAAGTTGTGTAGAATTGTGCTTTGGTTGAAAATTTTAGGCATTTTTGTATAATTTCTTATGAAAGTTGTGATTGTTTATTTGGTTGAATTGAGAGAATTTGTTAAGTTGTTTGTGCTATTATTGTTGATGAAATGAATTGAAGTGCTGAATCAAAATGAACTACTAAATTGTATAATGGCACAACAATCTATTTTAAACCGAATAAGGAAAAAAATCTGTAAATGAAATTTGGGCTAAATAAGTGGAACAGAATTTTAAGTTGTGATGTCAAGGACAAATAAGCTGAAATTTTAGATTCTAAAAGACTGAAATTGAAGTCAATGTTAATCAAGTTGATTATTCAAGTTTGCTTGAAAAATGCAGTTCAAAAAATGACTGAAAACTGACACGTTGGTCATAAGTACCTTGAAAATTAATTATGCTTAGGTTAGGAACACCTTATTGAATTCAATTTAAGTTTAATCTGAAAAGGTCCTAAAACTTGTTGTATTATTATTCAAGGCGAAATCCTAGGCATTAAAACCAACAGGAAATGATTTAGGTAATTCTTGAACAGTTTGAGCCTTTCATAGCCTACCTTGTTATATGCTTATATGCATATACCTTAGTACATTACTTGAGCCTAAATGTCATTTTCATCATCAAAGCCATAAAGAAAAACCTTAACCCTTCCTTAAATATGATCTTATAGTAAAGAACATTGAGTTTATCCAAAATTGGAAAATAAGTGCAGTAAAAATGATCAAGAGGACAAGTTTGAGGGAGTATAATTTTGAAATGTGAAGAAGGATGAGAATTAAGGATGTGGAAGGAAAAGAAATTAGAAAAGATGTATAAAAGGAACACAAACAAAAGCGAGAAGCTAAAAGTAATAATGCGGATTGAAGGGTGAGTTTTACCTTGTAGCCTTCCTCCCTTGGCTTGATTAAGTCCTTAGAAGTGTTCTACACACAGTACCTAATGCCATTTGGTATGGAGACTCTTGACCAAAAACTTGTTAGGGAGGTAGAAAGCTTAAGAAAATGGCTGTTATACAATTCCTAACCTTGAATAAAATGACAGGAAAATAGCTTTTGAAGTGAGAAACTGAAATTGAAATAGAAAGTGGAAAAAGAAAAAGCCACAGTGGGAAACATAAAGAAAGATCCACCAGAACAAGTTTAGGGGTGCTTTTGAAAGAGAACTGAATAGAAAAGAAAGGATGAGCAATTGAAGGCATTATGTTTAGAAGATGTATGCAGTTTGGGTAAACTTGAACCATAAATGTCTAGTCATCTACCCAAATACCCTAGTCAGACATTACATTAGTGGATAATGATATGACCGATAAGCCTATGGAACCTAAGTCACTCTAAAGAGAATACTATTATGTACAATAAGTCTCATAAGGCTACTTAATCTGCAAATTAGTCATAAAGGGAAGACCAACACACACTCACTAGGTCAAGAACTGTAACTGTTCATTGGCTATGAATTATTTGTTTTATTGAAGGATTTAAATTGAAAATTTTTAGGATTTAGAAATTGAAGTTTAGTTAGAATTGATATCTATTGAAATTTCTTGAGGCCAAATTGCGATATGATTGAAAAGATGGAGGTTTACAAAAGAAAAAAATGTCCTTAAAAATAAATTTCTATGGTTTGAGGACAAACAAATAGTCTTTTCTTTGCTTAAGGACAAGCAAAACTTCGAGTTTGATGAGTTAAAAAACTCATCTATTTGTATTCATTTTCATAACTATATTTAAGGCTTAAAAGTTCAGACAATGAAAAAAAGCGTGGAATCTTCACTCAGTTTATGATTTGCGGGAATTTAAAGAAAAAGCAAAAGCGACGAGAAGCGGCAAAACAACAATGCGACAAGCGGTATCACGCCGTTCAAGTCCGGCCCGAGCGGCGGATCGAACCGGGTCTAGGCGCGAGAGACTCTATCTTTAGGTTTCATTGATCACGTTCTTTATCGGAGAAGTGAAGACATGCACAATGGGTATACAAACAATTTACGCCAATAACAAATAGATTTACATATCTGAAAAGAGCTACGGCTGGGTGGTGTCCATCAGGAGTCTATACACATATACTAAGTCCCATTTACTTATACAAACACTTAACCATATATATGTCTAAGACAAACTTATGGAAGATCCCATGACTTGATCTTTGGTGGCAGCTATCTACGAGATGACGTCATCTTGGTGTGGGATGTCTTGTCCTCTTGCCTCCTCTTCTACATGGATTGAACACCCGTGCTAAGCTTTACGCTTAGTGGGAACATATAAACAGGGACGACCAATAACAATAATCGTCGTCACAATCTTTTTACATTTACTTTTCCTTATGCATATAACGAAACCTATTCGTATGTGACTTCTAACTCATATCATATTACACATGTAGGTTTTTATCCTTTTCAGGTTCCATATCATTATCATGTTCGTATTACTTCCATGTGTCATGTCTTTTACAGGTTGCAATTCATATCTTCTACATGTATGACAGGTCAAATCATATTTAGAGCAAACTTATACATATACAATGGTAAGTCGGAACAAATCAAAGTCATATCAAATACATACAGGGTCAAATCAGACTGTTACAGATACATATCAGATACGGACATTAGTCCATTTATCAAACTAATGCCTTTATATAATGTTTGTGTAATGTATAAGATACTTGTTTAAATACTCTTCTCTAATCATTTTCTTTTCTTTTTTTTTTCGCATTTCAGTTTGTGATTTCACATATGGCTATATAGTCAACATTCACGACAGATTCAGTTGGTGAATCCTGTCCTGTTTGTCATTAGGTAGCAATGTGATCTCACATTCAATATTGCAATCTCACATGTGGCTATAGAAGTCGACATTCTGCCAGTTATTGATTGAGGTGAATCATGTCACATTTGTCATTTAGTAGCAATGTGATCTCACATTCAATATTGCAATCTCACATATGACTATAGAAGTCGACATTCACGACAGATTCAGTTGGTGAATCATGTCATGTTTGTCATTCAGTAGCAATGTGATTTCGCATAGAACAAATACGGTTACCCTCATGACGAATTCAATTGGTGAATCCCGTCATGTTGGTCATTCAATAATACATTTCAAATCAATTTACTTTTATGCAGTAATTTCACTTATTGTTCAAATACTACGCTTTTACCATATATTAGACAAACATTTCGAATAATAAACAATTGAATATATATATATATATATATATATATATTTCTAAAATAGAACTCATAACGATCTTAATCACATTTTGTCTTCATATCATTTATGTAGATCTACGGTCTTTATCTATTCATAGCCTTCTTAATTGGCCCTCACTTGTTCATTCATGTATTTCCTATCATTTGTTATCTTTTTTACAGTTTATATGTGATAATAATCGTATATAACAACGTTATGTGTTCGCGACATATTGTCTTTCATGTTCATGTTCATGTTTTAGTTAGTTCTCATTTTTTCATATCATATTCATGTTTCATGAACACACACACACACACACACACACACACACACACATATATATATATATATATATATATATATATATTACATTTCCTATATCTTTCACCTTCATTAATATGCATTGCATATGACATTTCATATATCATATGCGGTAGGATACCTATGTATTCACACATCATTCATGTATTCTTGTTCCTCACATGAATCACTTTATTTAGAAATTGGAATCATTCAATTAAATCATCAGAAACTTAAGTTATGGCATTTTTAAGTATAAACTAGTCATTTGCCCATATTGTATAGGGACAGTTTGAAATACTCATTTTAAGGGGTCTTAACTCCATATCTGACACTGGTTCTTTGTACTCCTTTGAAGCTAAGGTGCTAAGGGTTCTTCTCCAACTAGAATCACCCAAATCGGAGCAAGTTATGTCCTAAACAACCGGGACTACTCTATGTTCAAAACTGAACTATAAATTGGCTTGAACATAGCCCCACTTTGAGTGAATTTCGGGGCCAAATAGAGTCGGAATTTGAAGATACTTATTTCTGGGAGATTTGTTCTCCTTGAAGTCTAGTTTAAATATCCACTTGAATAACTCAAATCGGATAAGAAATGACCAAGTTATGACCAAAATACTAACACTGGTCCGAAATAGAACATTAGGTACCGGTACCGAAAATTGATCTGGGGTACCGGTCGGCCAGAATCAATATGGTACTGTACCACCTTGTTTGAATCTTAGGTACCGAGACCTGAGCCCGAAATGGTGGTTTCTCCCATTTTCCATATATTTCCACCAAAACCAACTCAATGCCGATACACTCATCAAAACCACTCCCGTATCCATCTTATAACCTCTATTATACTCAAATCATCTTTCAATAGCATCTTACTTCAAAAACCTTTCATGAATTACTCCCCAATAAACTTCCCCAATATGGGTCATAACCCATACACAAACCAAACACAAGGATTAGTTAGGGTTTGTTCTAACCCAAACTCCATTACTTTGCAATTAAACCATGAATCCAACCTCAAAGGGACGATTCCATGCTCTTGATTTCATACTCTTGATTCCATACAAGAATTCATTCTAGGGTTAGGTTTCTTACAACCTGAAACATGTATCCATCCAAGAAATCTAAGTAATCCATACTCAATGTTAGATTCCATACCTGAAATCTCTTCTCTTTCTTCTTCTCTTCCTCTTCCTCTTCTTCTTTTTCTCCCATTCTCTTCTCTTCTCTACGTTTTTGGTCTCTCAAAAATGAGAGACCAATTGATCTTATCCCATTTTTTTTGTTTAATTTTTCTTTTAATTTCAATTTGGTCCTTAGGCCATGTTTGGCCAAGTCAAATAAAACCCATTTTTGGTTTTAAGTCTCTCTAATTGCCTTTAATCACATAACTCCTTCTATTTGCATTTCATTTTCAAGCATTTTATACATTAACCCCTAGTCTTTCCAATTTATGATCACTAGGTCCTCAAGTGGTAAATGACATATTTACCCTTTGCTTTTGTATTAATTTTAGAGATTACAGCGTTTTATTTGACAAAATCCCATTTGGCACCAATATACCCTAAACAAGTCAGAAACGCTAGGGTATATTTCGGGGTGTCTGGCGACAATATGTGACATTAACTAACCAATGTTGCGACATAGTCTGAAGTAAGTAGAACAGAAAAGAGCAATGTCGCGACATCATAACAAAGCCTCAACACTAAAGACATCAGCTAAAGAATGTAGCGACACCAACTCAATGTCATAACATTGATATTTGGACTCAGAACATCAACTCAATGTCATGACATCAAGTTGTCCAAAGTCGCGACATCAGAGCAAGGCTAGAAGAGCTAAGGCACTAAAAGCAATGTCACGACATCAGAGCAATGTCGCGACATTGCACAAAAAACAACGACTTCGAAATTGCTATACCCGAGCAATGTTTGCAACATCCGCAGAGCAATGTCATGACGCCCGATGCGACATTGCATGGACATGCGGATTTCATAATCTTGACACTAAAAGCAATGTCGCGACATCAGCCATGACATCAAAAGGGGACTACGGCAAACTTTTGGGCTTTTCAATGTTTGAGATTTACCGCCTCTTTTCGAGGCCCAGTTTGAGGCGATAAATAGAAGAGTTTCTGGGAGGAGTGTAGGGAGTTTTTTTTCATCCCCTCTTAGTAGTTTTTGAGCTTTTGGGAGGAGTTGAAATCTCTTTTGTATATATTTTTCTTTTTTCTTTTCAATTTTTTTTTTTTTGTTTTCTCTTTATTTTCATTTTTAGATTTATTTTTCATTTAGGATTAGAGTAGTGGATCTGAGACAAGATCTTGAGCTAAATTTATTGTCTATTAAGTTTCATTTTTGTTTGAATTCAAGTGGAATCTGGATATTTTTCTGGATTTTATTTATTTCAGTTTGATTTCAATTTCAATGAATTTGTTTAATCAACTAGTTATTGTTATTTGAAATCCAGTTGTGAAAGGATAAGCTCCCTCTATGAATGAATTTGTTGTTTTGATTTTCGTTTGTAGATTTAAATGTTGCTATGGGTATGGAAACTGGATTGATGTAATTGGTATTGCTCTATTAATGAGTTATTTTCAATATCGGTGTTCTGTACCCATAAAAAAGTTGTATCCGTGCTTTGATTTCTAGGATCCCCACGGTGACTGAGGGGATGGGCGACACGAGCAAGAGTAATCATGAGGGTAAATTGCATTGATATCCATTGAACTAATGCACTCTAAAGATAATTTTGATACACCACTGGTGAAGTTCTAACCTTTGACTTCAAGGTTCCCTTCTGTGTGACAGCGGAAGTGTGTTCCCGAGGTCTAAGAACCATTTGTTGATATATCAGTTTAATGTTTAGAGGTCTCATCTCAATTTGGCAGAATAATCTTGATCCCGTGTTAGCATAGATTCTAATCAAGGAGAGAGAGCAGTTTAATGAATTGCAGACTGAGGTACTAATTGATTTGGAGAAGCTTGTGTTATTATTGTCTATGAGGCGAAACAGGTTCCGATCCTAGAGATGGCGTGAAGTATTGGTTTTTAGGAAAAACAGTCAGATCTTAAAGAGGATCAAGTCCTAAAAGTAGCTATTTAGACCCATTGACCTGGCTTAGGAATATGGTTAGCTAATTAGTGAAATGTGTAGTGTCAAGAGGTATTCCAAGGTTGTACTACCTTACTCTTGGACGAATTTAGAATTCTTGTCCTTAACAATACTTGTTTTTTAACTTGCTGCAAATTGAAAATCATAACATCGATTTTATTCCAATGTTATTTCTACTCAGAGAAATCTCTGATTCTACTAGATTAGATTTATTTTTCTTTACGAAACATTAAGATAAAATTCTTTCATTCAATTTATAGTTCAGAACTTCCAATTAGAGTTTCAAATAGTGATTTTCTTGAGTAGTAGAGGTAGTTGATTTTTAAAAATTTATCATCAATCTCTGTGAGTCAAATATCGGGACTATAAAGAGTCCAGGCTTTATTCTTGTATAACTATGCTCTTGTAGTGAATTAATTTAAAACCATTAATTTACCATATTAAATAATAGAAGAAAGCAACTACTATACATGATCTATAACAAGTTTTTAGTCATTCTTTGTAAGACAGAAATTCCAATTTACGGAAAGAGGCAAAATCGTAATTTCGATTTTAAAATTGTTATTTTAGTTAAAAATCGAAATTTATTCTCTAGATCTCGGATGATAAACGGTTCACCTTTGGAATCGTCTGCGAGAAATCTAAGCTGCACGTAAAATTTCGTGAGTGAGGGCGGTCGAATTTACGTTTTTCGAGCGTCGCGGATTGGTCTTTATCAGCGATTTTCGATCTTGACGAAAGTCACATATAACACGTACTCATGTGTCATAAGTGAGTATGAGTAGAAATGAATGATAAAAATGAATGTAGGAATAGTCTTAGAATGTAGGGAAAAGAAGGGACGAAATTGTTATTTTTGAATTGTTTAAGTTGGATAATAAGACAAACAACGAATAGTGTTGTCTTCTTAAATGCCAAAAAGGAAGAAAATGGGGGGAGACATCCAGTAGCCAAAAAATGGCGTTTTTTAGAGAGAGGATGTCCTCATACTCTCTACAGAAGCTATAGGAGATCGATAGTTGGCGGTCTTGGGACAGAAGGAAAGTTGTTATACTCGAGAGAGGGGCTTAGTGGTACGGTTGAGGAGTTTCCTCAGGCTCAGGTGGGGTTTTCACCCTACTTGAGTTTTAACTTTATTTAAAGTGTTTTACAGTAGCCCGGTTGGATTGGGGCGCGAACGTAGTTTGATCGGTCTGAAACTTGGACTAGAGATTGTTGTGACACGAGAGGCCCGTTTCTAGTCGTGGGTAGGGCTGTTGGAGTTAATTATGTGTTGATTTATGTATTAAATGGTGCTTTGGTATGTATAGGGCGGTAATGGCGTGAAACCGGGTTCACCTAAGTGAGCGATGATTTCAATGATTTTCGGGAATAGTAGCAGGGGTTTATATTCCCGAGAAGCAGTCATTCTCAAATAATTTTTGTGAATTAATATGTTTAGTCGAGTAATTAGTAGAATTTTCGTGTTTTGATCATTAAGCACACATTGAGCTAATTTTGATGTGATGAAATGAAATTACATAACATGATTGTGTGTTATTTTTATGTGAATATATGCATGTTTATCTATTTACATGTGTTATAGTGTAATGGAATTGGCATCATGCATTCCATATACGCGAGAGCACCCTGAGACGATAGGGTAGTGTAGAGGTGAGTCCCCAGAAAATCGTTTGAGGTTGTCTAAAAATAATAATTATGGAGGTGATCTGCTTAAAAAATATCAATCGTGGGCGGCCAGATTAATATACATGGGTAGTCCATAAAGTAATATCCAGAATCGTCGGAGGCCGGCCCGGTGTGCCTCATTGGAGGGTTGTCCACGAGCAAATAAACATAATAAATTCTCATACGAGGCTTAGGCGAGTGTAAGGGAGTCGGTGAGGACTCGGGTACGAGATGATCAGGTTAGACGTTAGTAGGATCAATACATTTCTTGAATGTGTGTTTATTTGAGCATTGCGCTGCGCCCAGGTGGAGGTAGCCCACTTAGGGTGATTCGCTGCGAGCATTGGCTCGCTACAATCGAGGATCGCATTTTGCAGTACGGGGAGCGTGCGAGGGGGACGGCTCGTCTGAGGTAGGGTTTGTGAAGAAAGCGGGTTGTGGCTTGATGATTTTATACATGTATTGAATTCTCATTTTAATATATGTGTTTGTATAAAATGCAAACATTTTGAACTCTTAGAACTATTGGATATAAGTTGGATTCATGTTGGTATGTTTTATGGTATTGTTTATGGGCCCCAGTGAACATTTTACTCATGTTGTGATTATATTGGAATTTGTTTTGGACGGGTTTTATGCGAGTTTTATTTGTTAGAGCTCCCGGTACAAAGGAGACTACCTTGGAGTTTTCTGAAGTGGCGTCGGATGTAGACATCCACTTATATTCCCTTGGATGGCGGGATTTCCGTGGACTCCGGGTTTTGGGGGCGTCACAATTGGGGATTGAAAAGTTCACGGTGGCCTGATTCCATATAACTTGAGCATGATTTAGTGCATGTAAAAATCGAGTCAAACAATGTTGGTATTTTATTTGATATTCAATGAGATTTTGTGTAAGTGGTCTTGGTTTATAACACCATGTTTATATTTATAACATACACATGCATATTTACATTTTTTTTTTAATGTAATGCAAAGTGGCACAACCTCAAAAATTCTTCATCAAGGGAGCCAAGAAGTAGCAAATACAACCTGGGGATTTGAAATACCTAATGAAGCTCAAAATAGATTAGAGGAAGCTCAGAGAAGAACATCAACTTTAGGGGCCAATAGAAGAAAAGTTACTAGGGGTGATGGTGGACATGTCGACATGTCCACCATGCCTTTTCTACCACATGGTTTGTAATGGAGGGGTAAGCTCTGTAACCACAAGGCAATTGCTTGCAACAAGGAATGCTAAAGTAGCAAGCAAGGGGAAGCATGTAGAAGCAAGCATGGAGTTACCTACAACTAGGGATTAATGAACATTATGTATTGTGTTTTTTCTATTGGTTTTTGGAGCCAT
Source organism: Tetrastigma voinierianum (assembly GCA_016808115.1). Classification (NCBI taxonomy): domain Eukaryota; kingdom Viridiplantae; phylum Streptophyta; class Magnoliopsida; order Vitales; family Vitaceae; genus Tetrastigma; species Tetrastigma voinierianum. Next base: position 522,514 of record JAEQBH010004665.1, read on the forward strand.
GTTTAGCATTATGGAGCTCTGACTTATTTCCCATTTTAATAAAAGTATGATTTGGCATGCATAGTTCATGTGTTGATTTGAATTAGGTTTGTAAACATTATGGTTTAACATGCTTAATTCTGGTGTTGATTTGAATTGGGTTTGTAAACGTTATGGTTTGACATGCTTAATTCAAGTGTTGATTTGAATAAGGTTTGTAAAGATTATGAGAAATACGACTTATCCTTGATTTTGTAAACATGTACTTCGGATGTTGATTTTAATATATATGTAAACATTACGAACAACCAAATGCTTATGGGATATTGGAAAATGCTTACTTCATGTGGATGCTTACTTTATGTTTAAAGATCTTTGAAAGCAACATTGATAACGAATATATTTTTCTAGGTATTGATTTAAATTCAGGTCTTGATTTACATTTTGGTTTGTAAAAATATATGATTTCTAGCTAATTGGTTCATTCCAGCTTTAGCTTTCATTCATTCAAATAAATAGAACATAGCCAATTGAACAAAAATCATTCCAAATTTCATTCATTCAACACGCCAAATTACATCAACCTTCATTGCATTGTTATACAATTACACAATTCTAGTTTTCATTCGTTCATTCAACTGTTTTACATCAACATTAACACGAATATAACAAAGCATAAAAAGACACAAAACAATGCAGTATACTTTAGACCAAAATTGTTCAATTTGAATGTTGTCTTCAATTCCTTCAATTCTCTCTTCAATTCATTCATCTCAACAGTTCCTAACCAATCTTTAGCTTTTAATGAATTGTGTTGGTCAACTTCTTTCACCTCATCCCCTTCTTCACAATTTCTATAATTTATGTCGCTCATGTTCTGCATTTCCTTAACCTCCCTTTGGAGCAATTTGTTTTCCTATTTTAATTGGTTGATAACAACCTTTGCCCTAGACACCATCTCTGAATCATGCCACAAAAAAAAAAAAAAGACATTTGTTTTCCCACCGGTTAAAACGAGAGATAAGCCCAACAATATCTGAAATTAATCAATTTTCAGCAAAAGAAAACAAACAAACAACTTTTTTGATAAACATCTCCTTACATGAAATTTTGGGTATGAGTAGAATCTCCTCCTTGGATTTGTTTCCTTCTACAAAAATAAAAAAATGAAGCTTTCAAGTCACAATCACACAATATGGGATCGTCATTGCATTTGGAGGCACTGATGTGTCATTTATTTGAGGAAATTGAAGAATAAATTAAGATTGAGGAAGAAAATGATTAACATGGATGAATTTCTGAAGATTGAGGGAGAAGATGCTCAAGGAAGAAAAGAGAAACCCTAAGGTTCTATTTGGCATGAATAGGTTTTTTGAAACAAATTGGTAAAGTGAAATTAGGGCTTTCTAATCTCTCAAAATTAGAAGCTCCTAAGGATTAGGGCAAAATTTTGCCACGTAGGTTGCTTACATGGCTAATTTAATAGCCCAGTTAACGTATGTTTGGTCATTTAACGATACTAGTGACGACAAAGGTCAATTTGTGCTACGAGAGTAACTGCAGGGCCCTTTTTGGACCAAAATCATTCTCTTAAGGTGTAAGTGGGATATCGTGTAAAACATGGGGTTTTTTTGGCACCTTTTCCCTTTATAAAGTCATATACTTTAGCTTTAGCATCCAAATTTATGTATTGTAGATTATTGTCATCCACAAAAGAAACAAAAGGCACCATATAAACCCAATAATATGTCAAAAAACAAACCTTTAGACATCCTATACACCATTTTAAGACTGCTTCAATATATTTTCTATGATTTAAAATTTCTTTCCATACAATGGAATCTCCATCATTTTTTGGCATTATGAAAAAAATCTTATTTTTTTACATATTTATCATGCATGATCCTCTTATTATTTGTGAGAATTCTCCAACCTAGTTTAGCTATTGAAGCTTTGTTAACATCATTATTTTTTATTCCTAGGTCTCCTTCAAACTTGGGTCTACAAACATTATCCGAAGCTACTAAAAGGAAAACTTTGGTTTCATTGGCCCCCATATTTGAAAGTCATAAGAAATTTCTATTAATTCCTATCTAAATTTTCATTATTTATTTTTGTAAGTTTAAAGCAATTCATCACATGAACAAGAGAACTTGTCAAGTTAGCTTTTATTAGAGTTATTTTGCCAGCTCTCGAAAGGAAATGAGCTTTACATGAAGCTAACTTTTTTTGGACTTAAGAATCACTTCCGAAAATGTTTTTCTTTTAACTCTACCTTGAATTAAAGGACAACCAAGATACTTGCTAATGCCATTGAAAATAGTGATATTTAGGGTTTCTAATCCTCTCTTCATAGCCCCTTGAATATTATTCGAAAATTGAACTGAAAACTTATGAAAATTCACAGGTTGACTAGACATGCCACAAAAGATATGTAAAATATCATTAATCCTTGAGCAAGCTTTTGTGAAGCTTTGGCAAGATATTATAATCCATCAACAAATATAAGAAACAAAATTTGAGGGCCATTTCGATGAGTTTGTATTCCTAGGTGGTTTTTATAATTTTCTTCCCAAAAACTCAACACAAAAAATGAAAATAGGAAATAAAGGACCTCCTTGCCTAATACCTCTTGATGATTGAATTTTCTCTTTTGAATTGTCATTTATTAACAAGGAGTAACTGATAGTAAAAATGCATTCCATAACCATCAAATCCATCTGGAATGAATGCCTAACTTTTTTAGTATAAATTGCTATGTATCCATTTTTTTTTTTTTTTAAAGATCGCATGATTTCATGGGCTAACATAATATTATCGTTAATAAGCCTGTTTGGAGCATGCTCTTTGTAAAGGGGAAACAATTTTATTTAAAAGAGGCTTAAGCCCATTAGCTAAAATTTTAGCAATAATTTATAACAAACATTACAAAGACTAATCGGTTTAAAATGATTTGTTGACTCTGGGTTATCTAATTTAGGAATCAACGTGATGAATGTCATGTTTATCTCTTTGAACGAGTGCCCATTATAAAAGAAATCTTTAACCATTTTACAAACCGATAGCCAACTATTTTCCAATATTTTTGAAAAAATTCGCTTAAAGACCTTAAATTCCATGAGCTTTGGAACAAATTGATTTGTAAGAGAATTGTATGAATTTCTTCTTCTGTTATTGCTTTTGTTAGTTATTTATTTTCTTATTCTGTTATACAAGGACTAAAGTAGTCAAACCCCCCAAGACTTATCATAGGGTTTTCTGAAGTTAATCTTTTAGTGAACTCGTTGATGAATACCCTATGAAATTCCATTTTGATCATCAAACCAAATTTCCTCCAAGTCTATAATTTTTCAGATTATTTTTTTCTTCTTATATTAAGTGTTAAATATTGCAAATAACAATTATTCCTATCTCCAAGTGGGGTGAAACTTGTATCACTTTCTACGTCCACTTGATCTTTTTTAAGTTTTTGTGATAAATACATATTCTTCTTATGAAGGAAAACATTGTGTGGATTTGTCATTAAAATACCTTGAACCATATCAATTTATTTTTCAACTTGTTTTATAGTTTCTTCAAAATTTACCACTTCGTGTTTATTCAAAACTTTTTTACCTTTTGCCTAAGCTTACTTTAATTTTTAACTAATCGAGGCATTCGATCCTGTAAAGATTGTACTCTAAGATTCCTTAACAACATCAATAAAACCCATAATTTAGAACCAAAACTCCTCACATCTAAAAGGTTTGGTTTTTATCTCTAAGATTTTACTTTCTAAGTGCAAAATAAAATGTCCATTATTAGAACCTATGATAGGAAGGTTTTCAACCCTTGCATCCCTAAAACAAATGCTTCATTGATCATAGTTGAGAACTCTATCTAGTTTTTAAAAAATTGACGAGGATTCTCTTCCCTTGAATCAAGTATATGGAAGTCCAAAAAAATTCAAATTCCATCAAATGACAATTGTCAATAAATTTGCAAAATTTTGCATAAGAAGAGAGTTGCTAGTGGTTCCAATATATCTTTCATGGAGTGCAAAATTTCATTAAAATTGCCAATAATAGCATCAGGTCCAATAATATAATATTTTATATTTAGTAAAGTATCCTATATATTTTTTTGTTTGTGATGTTGAGGATGACTATATAAAGAGGTAATATAGCAGTTATTATAAAGTGAGAAATAAGTCATATAATAGATAATTCTATTGTTTTTCAAAATAATATTCAACGAAACTACAATAAAGTTTAACACAACCTTTTTTTTTTTTTTTTGCTATTTTTAATGTTTAATAACATTAAGAAATATTGCCAAGAAGACTTGGATAAGTGGTTAAGGGTTGGGCAGTTATAGGGAAATAACTATGTTCGAATCTCTACGAAAAGATAATACTATAACATTATAATGTCAAATGAATATATGTAAAAAAAAACATTAACAAATATTTAATATTAAGTTGGATGGAGTGAAAACAAACAAATACAACATTAAAATGATTAACATTTATTAAAAACATCTAGATTAAATTCAAGGGGACCTTTGTGCTTGAATAGAATAAAAAACTAAAATATTTGGTTTTTATTAGATAGAAAACAAATACAAACTGAATTAAAAAATGGGTGCATACAATTAAATGATCAAAAATAGATCACATATTTATTTTTTAAAAATTAGTTTCATTTATCTAAAAATATTTAAAATTCAATTCCATGCTGTATTTTTTTAAAATTTCTTATGCTTTTTTTAAAGAGAAAAATAATTTTATTGATTAATTAATAGTATATCGATAAAAACGTATAATCAAAATTACTTCAGAAGCAATAAATGATCAAACCTTGATGTTGATAGTATAATGAATCGAACAGCATATACATTTGATATTTGAGTTTATAATTTAGTGTGTATTATGATTAAAATATACATGAATCTAGTTATCTGGCATATTGATATTGGTGATTTGATTTATTGTCGTTTATTATATATGTTTTACTCGTCTGAATCATCAGATTCGTAATGCGGAAAAATAAAAACGTCGCGTCATGTGGCGAAAAACAAGCGTCGTCGCAAAAGGACCCGACAACCGTCGCACCAAAGGACCCATTCACGCTCCACACACAAAAGCGAAGACAACCCGTATCTTTAGCATCGTAATGACGATTAAATCACAAAAAAAAAAGAATGGCTTGGAGTATGTGTGGTGCTATTAAAAAGCGATGAACCAGGGTATTGATAAGTGGTTTTATGTTAAGAATGATCAAATAATCTCCTATAAAGGATAAAAAACTAGAAAAGATTTTTTTTTTGAAGAGCAATTAGAGAAAAGTTGTGAGAAAATGAGGTTAAACTTTTTTTCCCTCAAGATTGCATGTTTAACCGACTTTTATTTTTTTTAGGTGGAAGCTATTTTTTATTTTTTTAAAAGCCAAATTTATTTCATTTGTTCTAAATATAAGGTAATTTATTTCGTAACCCTATTATTTTTCTAAATTTTAGATTAGAAACGGATAATGCCAGGCCCGGCACAACCCGATTCGTTAACCCGGTGCACAGCCCGCGATCCGCAGTATAGATTTGTCTCTCGTCACCCGTAAATGGCGAGTCACAAGAACTGAGAAGCGAATTCCATGGCGACGTCTTCACTCGCACCTCCAGAAGTCCCGATGGAGCTTCACGCCACCAACCGAGACAAACTCGTCAAATCTCTCCGTGCGCCCAGCTCTCTGAGTTAACTCGTCCTCTCCATGGCTTCGTTCTTCTCCAGGTACTGCTCTCGTCGTTTCTCCAACCATCTTCCCTTTTTCTCCGCTCTCTTTCTCCTTCTTTCCCCCAATAAATTTTTTTGTCTAAAATAAAAAATAGCGTTCATTTCACGCTATTTTGTTTCCCGATGGATGGTTTGTTGATTTCATCAATCTGTTCGCAGGGAGGCGAGGAGCAAACGCGACACGACACCGATCACGCCGAACTATTTAGGTACTTGAGTATGCGTTTTCCCCTTGTTGTTCAAATATTACTGAATTCAACTTGATGTGATCGCTTACGAGACTCTGTTAACGTTCGAATCGAAGATCAATTTTTTGTGTTTTTTGATGGTTGATTTCATTTGCAGGCAAGAAAGCTATTTTGCTTACTTGTTTGGTCGAAACCTGGATTCTATGGAGCTATTGTAAGTTCACTGGATTGATTTTCATTCACGTGCTGATGAAGGTTTAAATGAAAGGCTTTAACTTTTATTTTATTTATTTATTTATTTTTGAAGGATATTGCAACAAGGGAAATCTATTCTGTTTGCTCCTAGATTGCCTGCCGAGTATGCTGTTTGGTTGGGAGAAATAAAGCCTTCATCACTTTAGGTCACTCACTTGAATGATTTGCTGTTCGGGGATTGAAAGAGCTTCATGGCATTGCTCAGTGTTTTCCTTTGGGAAAGATGCATGGTTGGCAATTTCTTTGATGAGATTGTGAGTTCTGCATGAGTGCGAGAACTAGGGAAAACCTTTGTTTGTTTTCATTGCGTGGGCCATGCTGACAACAGCAACTTCTATCAAAACCAGCAGAGTTCAAGGTTCCAATATTTCATTCTTTTTCTCCCCTCAAATAATTTATTTAAGCCTTCAGATGAGAGAAAATTTCAGTAAGACATCTATTTTGCATGACTGGAAATTGGTGATATTATGACCGTGTTTAGCAGTAGTATATCCTGGCTTTAGTGATAATGCAATGCCGAACATCTTAGTATACTTCATTCTGGGATGTGGTTAATATTGTCATGATGAAAGTGTTACTGTTACCATGAAATTAAGGGGTGAATGCTTTGTTTGACAAAATATCTGTCAATTAGGTAGGGTTGCCAACAAAAGTAAAGAGAGAAGAAAAGATACCATCTACTATCATATTTGTTTGAACCATCTGGAGAAGAGACACAGAGACCATTTCAAAGTGAGGAGTAGTCAGTTAGATGTTTCAAATCTGTTTTCTTCGTGATTTCTTTAATATGATTAGGTTGTTTATAGAGAGAAGTTCAGCTTAGATTTCGTGAATTTTTGCAGGTGGTTGGGTTTTTTAAACTTTAAGCTAGAGTTGTTTTTGTTCTCCCTTTTGGTTTTACCTTTGTCATAACACATTAGATCTATCTATCTATATATATATATATATATATATATATATATATATATACTCTCTGAAACCCCATCATCAGAAGTTTCTGATTCTATTGTTTATTTAATTCTGGAAACTATTTAGGATTTCTGATTTCTAGTTTTTCCTTCTTATCTCCAATGTCAATTATTGCAATTATTGGTTGCCTTTGTTCCTCATATGCATATTAAGCATCCTTCTCAAGTTTCTATTTGGCAGATACAAACCTCATCTTCTCTCTTCAGGAATAGATTAGTTAACAATCCTCCTGTGTTCAGGGAATAGAGAAATTCAAGACAGATTTAAATACTGCATCCTGTTTATTGAATGTCGTGTTTCAAGTCAGACCTAGAGCTTGCTCTCATCGAGTATGCCAATGATATAAGTTCCGAAGCTCATGTTGAGGTAACTAATTGTCAAAGTGTATTATTGCCAAAACAAGCTTCTGTAGAGACTCTTATTTTATATGTCTATATATATCTATTAATACCTTCATATGCATGTAAATTAATTATTTGACCAGCGTGTAATTCTTGGAAATTTCTTTCTGATCCTCATATATGTATTTGAGTCTTGGTAGTTTTTCCTACTTGTGAAGACTGCCTTGTGAATCTGTTGGAACTGTATCTTAATTTTTATGTGACCTCCAGTGTGCCAATGCCTGCAATGGTGAACTGATCATGTAACAATTTACAAACGGAATATTCTTTATAAACACATCTTTTTTTTCCCTTTATTACCTCTTGTTTTCTTTGGAGGGGAAAAATGTCTCACCATGGTTACTTTCTGATTTCTTGGGGTAGCCAGATCTTATATTTTTCACCATGGTAAAAATTTATTCAATCTTTTTTCTCTTTTGGCTATGGTGACAAACTATGTTTTCCCTTTGTATAACCAACAATTGTTTCCCACGCTCACCTACCCATCCACCCACCCACACCTCCAATAAAATTTGAAAATCCCAAAAGTAATTGTGATGTTAAGAACCTTAATAACGAGGAGTTTTTTTTTTCTCTTCTTGTTGGCAATTGAGTCTTACTGTTTTTTTCCTTGATAAATATCTTGAAAACAGAGCCTGTGTTTTCTTGATCTCTTATTTGAACTTTGCCATGGGTTTATAGAACTTTATTACAGCTTTTCTTTTCCTTTTTCTGTTGGCCACAATGATGGATGAATTTTGTCCATATACATGATTAGTGACACGTTTTGGTACATTGATGAATCACAATTTTGGCTGAATGCATAATTAGAAACACCCTCCACTTATTCCCACTTCCACACACATGCCCCTACAGAAAGAGGAAAACACCCAAAAATGATTTTGAAGTTTTCGTCTTCAAAGAGGAAGTTTGGTTGTCTCGTTGGAAATGAAGTGTTACCAAGTGTTACTTTTCTTTCTTGATGGGCTCTTTGAGGAAACCGAAGGGAGTATGTTTTCTCATTCTCCTATATGAACATTGGTAACTTACCATCACTATTGAAATTGTTGGAAATGAAAAGTAGTATCAGCTTAAAGCATGTTTCTTCACACTGCCCACTTACATGTATGGTGGATGTAGACATTGGTCATACACATATATTTGTGCAGCTGAGGAGACTGAGTGAAAAAGAGAGATTCTAATATTTAATCATGGACTTGGAAACTTTAATAAATTAGGAGGAATTTTGGTTGTTTTCTTGTTGGAAATCAAGTGTTAACTCATTTTTTTTCTTGCAAATATTTTGAAAAAGGAGCTCAAGTCTTCTTGTTATCATATCTGAACAGTATGATGACATAACATTTCTGCTTAAATTGTGCTTGTTGAGGTTATGAGAAAAAGCTGCAGTTGGCATGAAGAGTATCAGCTGGAAAGCATGTTTCTTCACCACACTTACATGTATGGGGATGAAAGGCACTGCTCATACGTGTGTTTGTGCAACTGGGGAAAATAGGTCGGATTCTTTGTAGATTTTACTATTTATTTATAAATGTAATGCTCTAATAGCTGCAAATGGATGCAAATTTTTACTCTCAGTTATTGGTGAAAAAGAGCACACAAAACACAGACTCATTCACACACATCTCACCGATTGCTAGAACTAGTTTCTTTAGTTTTAACCATCGATAGAGGAGTAAGCAGTGAACCACTGTGATAACATCCCAGCACAGATTTGAAGAAATAAATGGAGCTGATTATATTTACATTATATTTTCTCTAATGATAGAATATTGAGTTGGGATGATGCCACCTGGATTCACCAAGTTTTGGCTGGAATAATAAGAATGAAGGGTTTCAGTTGTAAAGCTTGATGGTACCATCTATATTCATAGCTTTGATTTATGCTCATGGTTTTCCAACTCTCCTAGTTTGATGTGTGTGATTGATGTATGGCTCTCACCCTATGGAGTGATGCCTTATTCTTCTTCAACTGCTCCATATTTTATGGAATATGATGTTTCACATTGCTTTCCAAGTTTTTGAAAATAGAGTGTCTCCATAATAATTTTCTCTCACATAATCAATTTTTTAATGCTAAACATGCTGTCTGTTGGCCATGTTCTGGAATTACAATCTTTTAGCTTGTCAATTCACAAATTCTAGTTTCCTACAAGCTGGTTTAGGATTTCTGTAATTTTATTAATGGATTTTCTTTTTTTTTCGTTCAAGGTTGGCTTGTCATTTGTTCTGTTGCTTGTTTGAACAAAGGAATGTAATGTTTTTGGGAAAAAAATTTGACGGTCAAGTTGGGTATTTATTGATATATATATTTTAAAAATTAACAGTTGATATCTAATGATTCCTTTTGCAGTGCTGTTCTTCATTATGGGCATGCAGCGGCTCCAAATGATAGGGTACAGAGATTTGATGCTTTTGTCATTTTATGTCTAATTGTACCTCGGATTTATGCCCCAGAAAAACAGTCATATGGTCTAATCCAGATTAGGAGTGTACCTTGATCTTTTTTCAATTTAATTTAATTGTTAGAAAAGGTATTTTGTGTGTGTGTGCGCATGTGCTCGAACAAGCTTGGCCTCATAAGGTGCATATTGATTGCCAGGGAGCCATGGAACTTTGTGCTGTTTTTCAAGGATTGCATAAAAAACGTTGCTTGTTTGGTTGAAAATTTTGTGACATTCCAGCAGACAGACTATAGAAATAAATAAATAAATAATCATTATGAGCTGGGTTTAGAAAACGCGTATATATCGTGAAAATAAGTTCAATGCATAAATTGTTCAATTTTATAATGTCTAATGCAGACCTTTGAAGATGGAGATATGGCGTTGCTTGATATGGGAGCTGAATATCAATTTTATGGTTCTGATATAACTTGTTCATTCCCTGTGAGTATGCATAGTCATTTATTGCTGTGAATATCGTTTCCTTGCACGCAGAGAGCATAATATATGTACTCAACAGTCATAAGGATACTGAAGCATGTTAGTTTTTGCTTACACTACCAGGTGGGTAAATTTTTGTTTCTGTGATTTATTTACATGGAGAAACTCATATCAGAGTACATCCAATTGTGTGCAGGTCAATGGGAAGTTTACAAGTGATCAGCGCCTTATCTATAATGTAAGTTCTAGCAGTGATCCTTTTGTCGAGTTGATCTCATGTTTCCGTCTGTTTCAAGTCAACTAGAGCTATCTGCCAACATTTATGTGTCATATGCATGTGCATGCATGAACTTGCTATTGCAGGATGGCATTCAAAACCTTTAAGCTGAGGCTCTTTCTCAAGAGAAAGTGGTAGAAACATGTCCTGATATGAGGCAAAAGATTCTCTGATGGGGTAAGGGGATGACTTCTTGAGAGGAAAAGAAGAAAATATTTAGAAGTAGCTAGGCAACCCAAGGATTGACACAAAAAGCCATAGGACTGCACATTCTTAGTTCAATGTTAATAATGGAAAACGGATTTTATAAATGCTTTGTCAACTCAAAACCCTACCTTACATACACACACACACACACACACACACACACACACACACACACACATATATATATATATATATATATATTATTGGGATGGTCTTTTAGATTTGGGGGAAGATTCTTTTGTAAGGATGTTTTTGTGCATTCTCTAAGATTGCTTATTGGGTTGGTAGGCTTTTTTGCAGCCCTTCTATTTTTTGTATAGGTTGGGTTTCTTCTTGTATACCATGGGAAACCTAGTTTCTATCCTCTTTTTGTTAATAATATTTGCTCTGTTTTTACCGATATATAGATATTATCCTACCTCCTATTTTCAAAAGGTAGGGTTTCGAGTAGTGTGTGTTCTCCTTTTCTTTGTTTGGGGTGGGTAGATATGGAGTTGTGATTTCTTGAGAGTAGGAGAAGAAGGGTAAGATCAGAGACAGAGTTAATAACCCTAGAATTTCCAAACAAAGGCATATTAAGCTTTTTCTTCTTCTTTTTGGGGTTGTGGATGGGTGGACTGATTGCAGGAGAAAGGACAAAGAAATTAGATGAGATAGAGAAATGATAGCTCTTGGATTTTCAGACAAATGCAGGATAAGATTGTATGTATGGGGTGGGGGGGCATGATTACTGGAGAGAAGAAGATCAGAGAGAGAGAGAGACAGAGAGACAGAGAGAGATGATAGGCCTTTGATATGCAAAGAAAAGCATGACAACGTGCTTCACCATTTTCCTGCATAATTTCCAATACCTAATTGTTAATTAAAATTACTAAAAAACCACAGTTATATACATAATTTCCGAGAAAAGAATATGCCCAGTGAACTTAAATTTTCTTTTCTTGTTATTATCTGCTTTCTGCACATTTGGCTTATGTTTAATGTTTCATAGCCTTTTTAGTTACTCACTGTCCTCTTTATAATTGTTATATTTTGCAGGCTGTTCTCCAGGCTCACAATACTGTAATATCGACAATGAAACCTGGAGTTAACTGGATAGACATGCACAAGTAATACTGGATTCCTCTAGAATCAGTACATGTTCGGTGTATATTTCGTTTAATGGTGATCATAGTCTTTCTTTATTATTTTTACTTTTATGGTTTTTTTATTTCTTTTTTAATCTCTAGGGGATGTTTCATTGCACAAACGCTTTGGTAATCAGGTAGATGGAATATGACATATATATGATGGAAATGCTAAGCTGCAAAAGTGTGGTTCGTTTGGCTGATCCAAAATAGTATGAGTAAGACTAGGGTGGGTTGAATTGAGCTTGATTGGAACCTGATGGTTTCACAAGGATCTTGGTTGATATAAACATGGCTGCATTGGTAAGAAACAACACCAATATAAAAGGAAATTAATGGAGGTGTAAGGGGGAAGGGTATCGTCAATTGGAGACTATGTGAAAAGAACTTGATGAAAGGACACAACAAAGCAAAGGCAGCTATTAGCAATTAGATTTGAAAATAATGCTTGTTTAGGTGAAAAGTTCAAACAAAATCGCATGTTAAAAGAAAAAGAAATTGTAAACATGAAAAGTGGTTCTAGAAAAAATTTGATACCTAGGAAGTCTAGATAAGGTTTTACTCTAAGAGATTATCTTCTTTCATTTTGTAATATTTAAGGTAACATCTTTCTTGAAAGCTTGTATTGTCAAGATCTTGACACACTCAAATGTGAAAGACAAATCAACAGCATTTATAGATTAAAGATGAATAGGTGGGAAAATAAATAGTGGGAGCAGTGGTGACAGATTTTAGATACATAGATGGGAGAAATACATGAGACTTGAACTAGAGACCTCTATTAACTGCACTCTGATAGCTCATTTAAGTTATCAAGTTTCCTAAAATCTAAAGTTATTACGATGTGAGCTTATACTTTATATCAAACTAACACCTTCTTTCACATGCAGCCTCATACCCACACCTATATAATTATGGATTACAAATAAATTTACAAGGACAGTAGCAATAGGAGATACTTGGGCTTGAGACCTCTAATTAATCATATTTTTGATACCATACTAAGCTACCAACTTTTGTGAACGTTTAAGCTATCATGATAGGTTTTGCTATGTATACCATACCAACAAATATAAATCAAATGCGTTTCTTGGAAAATGTGAGAATCGTTCCTACAGCTGTCTGTGTAAGTGTGTGTTCTGTTTGGCGGTTACTCATGATCACACTTTCCTAGGAGTTGAGAACCTGCCACTCCCATAAAATATTTCTGTTGTTTTAACTCTTGCTCTCTTCAAGTTCTGTTCAATTAGTATCTCTTAATTATTCTACATCTTAGACAATGTCTAGGGAGGAATTGATATATTCTCATCCAGATAATTGGATGACTAACTAAACATATCTTTATTTATTAGAAAGTTACTTTCTTAAATTCTTCCATTATAAGCAAAAGCCGATTGTCATATTGATGATCATAGTCAATGCCACAAAACTTATCATGCAACTTTGCATTTTGATCCTCATTTTCACATTGTTGTTGCAGGTTGGCAGAGAGAATCATCCTCGACTCCTTGAAAACAGGGTGCATTCTTGTTGGGTATTTTCTACTTTCTCATTGGTGTTCCTTTCATGCAACCTATTTACCGCTCACCAGCATGAGAAGGAAAAAATTAATTATATTCTGTATCTTATGGTTTTTGCTTTTAGTGATGTTGATGATATGATGGTTAAGCGATTGGGTGCTGTTTTCATGCCTCATGGTTTGGGCCACTTCCTGGGTATCGACACTCACGACACTGGAGGCTACTTAGGGGTTTCTTTCTTTCTCTCTCCCTCCCTGCTTCGTCTTGATGAAAGGTTTGCACAATATTTGTATTTCCATGATGCAAATGGAAATGTTGGCATGATTTGCAGGGATTAGAAAGACCAAAGGAACCCGGATTGAAGTCTCTGCGCACAGTTAGGGAACTGCAGGAAGGCATGGTGAGCAATGTTCTCTCTTTTTTTGTGTTTCTTTTTAAAATTTTACTAGAAGCTCTTGCTTTCTTTTTTAGGAAAAGTATGTGTTAGGCCACCAATTTGAAAATAATTATACATACATCACAAAGAATTGTATTTACATGGTTCATCTTACTCCCTAAAAAAATAATTGTAGATCAGTCAATGTACTACCGTAACTATTGAATATACTTCCATAACTAGTGAATATACTAGTACATTCACTAGTAATGGTAGTATATTGATTGATATACAATTATTTTTTTAGGGATTAGCATGAATCAAGAGGCATCCAATTCTTAGTGATGTCTGTGCAATTATTTTTAAATCGGTAGCCTGATACATGTCTTTCCCTTCTTTTCTTAACATCATCTTCTAAGATTTTGCTATAGGTGATAACGGTGGAGCCCGGATGCTACTTTATTGATGCTTTGTTGGTTCCAGCAATGGAAAATTTGGAAACTTCCAAGTTTTTCAATTGTGAAATAATTGGCAGATTTAAAAGTTTTGGTGGGGTTCGAATTGAAAGCGATGTGGTAGTCCATTTTCTGAACCTTTCTTCAACATATAAACAAACCTATCTATCTATCTTATTTTGCTAACACATTTTTTTTTTTTATCATTGTCTCTATTGCTAGTATGTTACTTCCAATGGTTGCAAGAACATGACGAATGTTCCTCGGGAGACATGGGAGATTGAAGCTGTAATGGCAGGATCACCATGGCCGCTTGATAAGTCCTCTATTCCTTCAGAAAATGGCAGAGGTATCAAATAATTAATACGGCGCCCAGCATTCTTGGTTGACTCAGGTTTTTAGTTATTAACTTATTTAGTGTTTGATATCATGTTGTATTGATATCATGGTGTAGTATTCTGTTACGCATGGAACCCTCTTAAAACACCTGAAAATAAATTACCAAAAGGGCAATATTTATAAGTCATTGCTTTTATAGTAGAGAAAATAAGTATTAAAATCTTGAACCTTTCATGGCTTTTGCATTTACATCCTCGATAAAAAAGTTTTTTTTTAACTATAACAATTTTTATGAATTTTGTTTTATATCGTGAGGCGCTGAACCTTTATCATGTCGACATGGTATTAGCTTGATGTCGTTTGGCTGGCCAAATTCGTATTAAAATGAAAGTTGATATGTTCAAAGAGCAAATTTTTGTTGTTCAAGATTTTAATGCAAAGGTCATTAAAGTTCAGGATTTTAATACTAATCTTTTTTTTATAATATTCTTCTGTTATCTACCAGTGACCGTTGTCACACATTCACTACTGACATTGTAGTTTGTATCATCTCCCATATCTCAAATGTGTATTTAGGTATGCCCTTTGAGGTGGTAAATGGGTGGGATGGGAGGCTTAAGGTTTTATTAAGTTATTATTTTTAAAAACTATTTTTGATAATAGTTTTTTAAAACATAGATAATGTTATTTTTGTGTTTTCCGAAAATTGTTCTTGTTTTTCAGATTTAATGTTTTTTGTATTTTTAAAAATGGGAATCCAAACAAGTGAATTTTAAATTGTTTCCATAATTCTTTCTTTTTTTAGAACAAAAAACAATTTTAAAATATGAAATAAACAAAACTTATGAATTTATATACAAAGTGAATATATATATATATATATTAATCATATATGAAGAATAATTATAAAAATCATTATTAAGACTTATCTTTAAAATATATTAAAACATTTCAAGATTCTCAAATGGACTGTTGTTGTACAAAACATAAAAAATATTATATTTACTTTATTGGGATTTTAACTATTAAAAATTTTAAAACTCAAATATACAAAATAAGGTGTTATTTTTTGGAATAATATTTTCTTTTTTAGAAGAAAAAGAAAAACACGTTTTTGAAGGAGAGGATTTTTATGTTATTATTCTTACAAAATATACTTTCATTATTTCTACTTGTTTTCTTCTAATTATTTTAAAAATTAAGTTTATAAATAAGTAGGATGATTGAATAATATTATTAGATAAAGTTTATTTCTAAAAATATATATATTTAAAAATAAATAATTTTATTGATTTAAGCTGCGATACGTTTGATGAACGCGTGAAATCAGGTGGTAAAACATTTGCTCATGTGGTAGTATGTGTCATCAGGTTAAAAATATTAAAATTATGGTTATGTCTTTTTTTAAGAGATTATCGTTGCGTCTTTTGACAGATTCCAATTGATGGAATACAAAAAATTAAGCTATAGTATTTAAAAATTATTCTAAAATTTGAGCATTTTTTTTCAATTGATCATATTAGCCCTTGCTTAAGTGGTAAAAGGGTGGATAAGGTTATGGGAGATTTGATTCTACCTAAGAGGCTCGAATATTTATAAGAACAAATTATTAGAATATAATTTCCAATGAATATAAATAAATAAAAAATGATTGTATTAAATTTATCTTTGTATAAACAATTCGTTGAAAATGTGAGAATGATTACATTTACAGTAGATCATTGGATGTAGTTATTCTTGTATTGTGAGAGAACAACATAGATCGCGATAATAAGAAAGAAAGAGAGGAATGCGATGCTTTTGAGTTATACTCAATTCTCTGTATTTTCTTGTTTTTATAACATTATCGTGCGAGAGCTCGGATAGATAAGTTAAAAACCGGTGGAGTGTGCGGATATGTTTTTCATTTTTCCTTTTCTAAAAAAATTTTTATAGCCAGAAGTTCTAAAACTGGACGTTAATCATAGCCAGAAGTTATAAAAATTTCAAGTTGATAAAATTTAACTAGTCGTTGATTCATGCGTGAAAATGCCATTCTCTGCATGTGATAGAATGAGGAAATTTGAACTCTATAGTCCTCAGTTCTCATTTTAAGCATTCTAGCTTATTTCCCGGATATATTATTAAATTTTAAGTTGTTAAGTTTATAATTTTCTTATATTTTTCTTTATTCATACTGCTAATTATTTCGGTAAGTATTCTAATATCACCAAACTCGAATTTATTTAGCCATGATATTTTAGACAATAACTATTTATCTTGGATATTGGATACTGAAATCCATTTTGATGCTATGAATCTTATAAATACTATCAAAGAATGAAATCACAGCATGCAGCGGGGATCGTAAAAGCTTTTCTAATATTTAACTTTATCCATGTATTGATGAAGAACAAAAGTGAATATCTTACGATTGAAGATCCATTGATCATTTGGAAAGGTTTGAAAACGGTATGACAATCAAAATACGTAATACTTCGAGGACAAGTGATTAATTCATTTCTTATTTACAATTTTTAAATTATTTCAGTATTTATCTTCGTGCTTTATTCGAAATTAACTCTTAAGCTAAAATTATGTGGAGAAAATGTCTTGTGTGATACTTGAGAAAGCATTATCTGCACTACGCCTCACGCCTCCATCTGACAATATAAGCGTTGTTTTCTAAATATTATGAGTTAATTACATCTCATTTATGTGAGGTAGAATATTGAATTGTTGATAAAAAATCATAAAATCTCATACTATCGGATCTATGTCCATTTGCTTACTTGAAGCCAATGCCACGATTCAAACTAATAGGCGTGGGCGTAGATATTCATTATGGGCAGTAGAAATGAGAAATGTAGTCGTGATACGTCCTTATTTCCTAAAATTAGGGTGATTATATTCAACCTCATAGCGAAAAACAACTCAGGTAACATATTTGAATCATTTTAAGAAATGATGCAAGGAGAAAGGCAATTTAGATATAGCAAGGTTTATGGTATTTATATATGGAATGAAGATCATGGTCACGTACGTCGTGCGACCGAACATTTGATTGACTTTTTATTTAAGCCTTGTACAAAGGAAAAAAAATGTGAAATCAAGTGAACCACGACTTTCTTATGATCGAGGATTGTGGATCTTGATGATCCTTATCAAGTCTCATCGAGAAGTAACAATCAGGTGATAACAATTTCATTGATAATGATGGTTACAATACCTTTAACTCCATTTTGATATCTCTGACTTCTTTGAATATCTAGAAGTGCGGAAAAAATTGACCATTTGATTAGTGACTAACAATGTGTACAATGAATTAACATATGTATTATATTTACTTTTTATTATATATTTAATACAAATTGAGTTTCTTATTTAGAATTTTGTCTTTCTTTTAGCGAAGATATATGGATCTTCTTTTGGATATGCATGTCTTGTTATTGATTGTGCTACAATTCACACAATTTTACTTGATAAAGAAATACTTTTCAAACAGCTTTAGTTTAATTTGTGTTTAAAACATCATAGGTCCGTTGACTTTATTAAGGTTTAGAAGGAAATACATTTACGTCTAAATGACACTAAGTTTCAAATTGATAATGCCCTTTGTTCTAATAAACATAAATCAAATTTACTTAGTTTAGAGGATATTGGCAGTGGTCTGGCATTGACATGAGTCTCAATGAAGTGGTATTTACTCATTCTTTGGGCGAAAACAAATCTTCGAACAATTGATTTCTTCATCATATGGATTATATCAAACAACTATTAGACCTCTTGAATCTCATGGTAATAAAAGCGAACTAAATTCCAATGACCCAAATCATTTTTACCATGGCATGAACGGCTTGGACACTCGAGACTTTCAATGATGTGCAGTATAGTTCAAAAAATTCTGTGAATTTGTCCAATTATAGCTTGAGACAATTTTGAAATATACATGATTTTAGGTTATGTATTCTTGCAAAACAAATTAATTATTAGACCATATTTTACAAATATTGCGTCAAAGATCCACTGCCATTTCTATAGCATTCAAAGGAAGATATTTGGCAGGCATATTCACTTACCTAGCAGACTTTCGTTGTTTTGTGGTTTTAATTTATGTGTCCACTAAGATGGTCTCATGTAGGCCTTCTTTCTATAAAATTATTGCATTTTCCATGTGCAGCCTAGATAATAATTCGACATGGCGCGATTCCACGATCGTCACATCAAGACAATTCGGTCTTTAATGCTAGTGGTGCCGTCCTCAAGCCTTCCTTGATTATTGTGTCCATTGGAATAGAATGTTACGTCTTCGATTGCCATTATTAAACCTCATGTGGGTTGGTTGAATCCATTTATCAAGCGTCTGCCAATTGGTTACTGAACCATTTACTTTTAAGCACCAAGTACTTATCGATGTGGGGCATGCTATTATTCATGCTAAAATTTAGTGTGTAGTCCCTCTGACCAATCAAGATTTATCCTCATTACAACTTGTTCTAGGTTATCAACTAATATTTACTTTATTATGTGTTTTTAGTTTATTAACTTTTTATGTTCCCCCTTGTACCCACTCATCGAACTAAACTAGGTCCTCGATGCCGTCTTAATTATTTATGTTGGTTTTCAATCTTCATTTATTATGCTATATTAGACCTCATGAGAGGTTTCGCTATTTATATTGTCATTTTAATGAAAATGTTTTCTATCGTGGGGAGGAAGCCAATTCAGGAAGAATGATAAATTACATGGTAAGATCATCTTTTCTCGTAGAACCCCACAAGCAATGCAATTAGGAGTCCAAAGATAATTAATTTACTAAATCTTGTAAATCGATTTAGATGCATTTATTGATTCAACAAAGGTTACAAAAATCACGTATACCAATTGCAAATGTCGACACGGTTGAAATTCCAATGGGAAAATTGAGTATAGCGTGGCCAAATGAGCCAAGCCATAGTAAAGCATGAGACGACACTATTGGTACCGAAGATACGATTCACTGAAAAGAGGAAAAGTGTTAAATTCGTCTCACGAAGGCAATGCAGATGAAGGTATTAAATGATGAACTAATAACCCCACGAGAGACATAAATTGAACAATTTATCTCAGCGAGATTGTACATGTACATAACAATGAAGAGATATCTGTAGTATAATACATAAGGGTAAAAATATAGAGATCGAAATACTACCCTTATAGATGATTGCTTTTATTTCCAAGTGGCTATGAACATCATAAGCAATGATAAGATTAGAACCACAAAATAACAGATAGATATCGGCATTCAATGGTTTGTTAAATGGAAAGAAGCAATTTCAAACGGAGTTAAAATCTAACGCCCAACTTAAAAAGAGGTATTTGGACTGAGTAGTTCAATACACAAAGATATAAAACACATTTGGATATCGATGGATTTTTGTAAGCGAAATAGGCAATGAAATCGTGCGATATAAAACCACGCTTTGTATTGAGGCTTTCACAAATACAGTGAAATTGATTATATGGGGAACTTATTCTCGTAATAGATACAATACATTTCATTTATTTAATGTATTTAGGTGTCAGGAAGGACTTGATGCTCTGGTGATGGATATGTGTACCATTTATGTGGATCGTGATACCTAGTGTATATGTGAAAATCACTTGAAGAGTTCAAATTACTGATAATAATTCAAAACCATGGAGGATGTGTTCAATCAAGTTACAACAATCTTTATGGATTAAAACGATTAAGTTTGAATGTTGGTATAATCGTTTAAATGATATTTGCTCAAAAAGAATAATATATGAATAATTCAATTTTGCCCGTGCGTTTTTGTCAAAGTTACCAGCGTATTTACAGTATTGTGATATATGTTGATGATTTGAATTTGGTGAGACTCCTGAAAGAGCTCAATCAAAACAACGACTCTTTTAAGAAAGAATTTGAAATGAAAGATCTTTAGGAAAACAAAATATTTTCTCGGCCTGTAGATTGAGCATTGTTCAGATGGTGTATTAATCATCAATCCAACGTGCTCTGGAGAAAAGTCGGAAATGACTTTCGTATGGATGAAATCCACAGCACATGGATTTCCATTGGTTGTTGGGTCGTTTTGAGCTGACTGAAATATCTATTCATTTCAAAAAGAAAATGAAGTATTGCTTGGTCCTGGCGCGTCGTATCTCGGTCTAATTAGTGCATTAATGTATCTTATAATTATACTTGACTAGACATTGTTTTCCAGTTTAATTTACACAATGTCTGATTTTAGCTCCAACTTCAAATACTGAAACGAAGATTAAAACGTGTATTAAGATATCTCAGTGGGACATGTGACATAGGATTATTTTATTTCAAAACATTGGAGCAACAAATTGGTTATGCGAATCACAGTATCTTCGGACCACTACAGGCTCCGATCGCGTCGTAGTGTATATTTACTTATGGAAATACATTGTATCACGAGTTGGTAAAGCGAAGCAGTGGTGGTAGTACATAACGATAATTCAGAAATACCGCATCGTGCATAGGATTGATCGAAATGAGTTTGGTTGAGATCCAGCGATATAACGCATCAAAAAATCGTATGAATTATCTTTTGCCTCGAAACAAGCAAACGGTGTTATATGAAGATAATCTTTGCGTGTGCATTACGTAGTCGAAAGATATATTAAAGGTGATCGAAGCCCAAGCACATTTCAACAAAAATTTATACTCGTGGAAAGCTTCGAACGGTGGTGAAATCGTTAATGCTGACGAGATGGGTCAGGTGATAATCTAGCGTATTTATTTCTAATATGTATTCTGGCGTTGAACATACAGCGAGTGGACTGCGGTCAGTTAAAAGATTTTAAATGAAGTATTATGTTATTCTTATCGGGGAGAATTGTTAAAGATGTTAGTATATTCTTGTTATTTTTCATGGTGCAGGTTTTATGCTTATTAGGTTTCTTGATAAGGTTTTAATGAGCAATCTGCTTATGGTGATGATCGTTTTAAGGAAAAGTGTTGTAAATGAATTGGTGAGAAATATGAATAGCAATACGTTTACCAAGGTGAATCAATGTGGATGTATTTATTACTATATTAATGAAGACCCCTATATGTATATATATATATGTATGTATATATATGTACGCTGATATCCTGATAATAAAAAAAAAAAAGGGAAGATAGAGACCTCTTAAGTTCTCTCTTTCTTTTCTTAGTTTCCTCCCTTCCCTTCTTCATTTTTATAACACTTTTTTGGTACTATTATTATTAATAAAAACAATTTAATGCATTTGGGGGGTGGGGGGACGGGGAACCTGGATGATAACGCGCCGTTTTATCAAAACGACACCGTTGGGACGGGGACCTGGATGATAACGCCGTTTTATCAACAACACCGTTGTAACCCATACAAGGGTCAATGGACGAAAGATTCCCGCAACGGCTAACTCATCCCCATAATAAGATCTTTGTACGATAAAGTTTTAAACCCCAAGGTTGAAAACTCGTAAACCCCTACTTCTCGTTTCTCCAACTCCACACCGTCTTGCCTCCTACGGGCAAGCACTGAACCACACAAAACCTGACCCCCACCCCGCAAAACCTATTGGCTCGACGAGTCAACAGCAACCACCAATACGAAGCACCCACCAGATTTGAGGACGAACCGATCGATGAAGCAACAGGAGAGCTCCAACCTTGAAAGATCCTATGTGTGAAGCCGACGAGTCCACCATTGGCCAGGATAAAACCTTTGATCTTTTTCATTACGATTATTATTTGATGTGATTTTTCTGATGACGTTACGACCTCTCGATCTCGACGACTCCGTCATTGGCGGTATTAAGACCAGCGCTGATTATTACTTCGATTCCTATTCTCACTTCGGTACGTCTCCTTTATTTTGCTCTCTCTCTCTCTCTCTCTGTCATTGCTGAGTAAAGAGAGAAATAAAGTTTGAATCTTAGGCATTAGTATACTCTATTTGCTTATTGTGATGTGTTGAAAACTAATATGTATACTTTATGTTATCTTGATTTCAAATAGTGTGAGAAGAAAGAAAAGTTTGTTTTTAAGCTTGGTAAAGTGAGGTTTTCCTGATCCTGGGTAATAAAAGTTGAAGGATTTGATTTCTTCAGAGTTCACAGCAATTTTTCCCATTAATTTATTACTTTTATTTTGATTGTTTTGTTGACATGACTATGTTCTATATCGGGTCTTTGTTCTTACATGAGTTTAAAATTTTCACTTCTATTTTGATACATATTGAAGGCAAAAGCTTATTATTTTGTTCTTTGTCTCTGTGTTTGCAGGAATTCATGAAGTAAGTTTGCTGTTTTGGATGTTAAGCTTTTCCGTAACTACAGTTATGGATGGGTTTTTTTTCAACTATAAGATTTCAGTGCTGGTTCAGTTTTTTGTTTCCCGGTGTTTTTACATGTTTTAGATGAAATGTGTGAATAATTTCTTCGAGGATTTAGTGTGGTATGACCTTTTTTTTAGTGTAGTTTCCTCTATTGTTCTTCTAGTTTCAACTGTCTCAGGCAGAATATCCCCCCATTCCTTAGATTAAGAATTGGTGTGCTATTATTTTTTTGATAAACAAATTATGAGTGTATAGAAAGTGCTTTAAAAATGACACGTCATAGCACTTTCAAGGTATACAAATTGTGCCGAGAGGCTACAAATAAAGAGGAGGGAACAGAAAATACCAACCACCCAAACAGAAATGAACCTTCATCCCGATAGCTGGACTGCACACAGCAGTAACTCCATAACTAGTTAATGCCCCAAACATGGAACAACAAGAGCACCTTAAAACTGGAAAGAACAGCAGTCTCCCTGGAGCTTTAACGGAATTCACTCCACCAATCTAGGAAAAAAAAGTAACCTCTTGTGATGAGAGCTCTTTTCCCTCTTCTCCTCCCCCTTCTCTGGGCAGAAGAGAATTTGTGTAATTTTGTTATGTAATTCCTTCTCTTGGTGAGAATGGGTTGGTTTTTATGCTTTATGCTGTAAGCATAACTGCTTGATTCAAGAATATTTTTATTTTGGATTATTTTTTTAACTTTTGATGTATCAACGTCTTTTTCAAGATTTCTTCTTCATTTTCCTACCTTCTGATATAAATGTATAACTCTTCTTGTAAATGTTCAAGACGGTATTCTTTTTTCTTCCCTTAATTGCAGGAAATGTTGAAGGATGTTGTGAGAACAAAGACATATCAAAATGTCATTTATAAGAATAAGTTTTTGTTCAAGGACAAAGTAGTCCTTGATGTGGGAGCAGGGACTGGAATTTTGTCTCTATTTTGTGCAAAAGCAGGGGCAAAGCATGTTTATGCGGTATGTGCTTTACTTTTCTCTCCCTATGACATGCATGGAAATTTTTTTTTCAATGAATCAATTCCTTGTGATAACTGCTGCATTACATCTTTATCAGAAAGCAATGTTGTGATGTTTAAGAAATCTTGGTGGAGTTGGAGTTATTCGTATTAGATGATTTTTTTTCCCATTTTCTTCTTATTATCTGCTAGAGCTTCAGAGTACCTTATAGCTTCAAATCTTAACTCACAAGAATATGGGTATACTTTTGTTTTATAACTGAACAGTTTTTAGATGTTCACTTTATCACTCAACTGTTGCATACATCTCTGACGTCAAGGAAAAAATGTTTGGCTAGAGCAATATTTTTTGTCTGATATTTAATATAATATAATTTATTTTGGGGTTCCCAATCGGAACTTGCACTTGGAATTTTTCACAAACCCATTCCAACCCTTTTCTAGTTGAGCCAAGCCTCGAGGGCTGGTAGAATAATATCTAATACGTAGCACTCTAAACAATATTTTTATTTTGTTGATGCTTTGATGGGATCATAGATTGTAGTTTGTAGCATTCTTTGATTTAGTTTTGACATGGAGGATGCTGAAGTTTGATTAATCCTTTAATGTAAGCTATAAGTTTAGGTTTTATTTTGTATTTTAGTGGTCTGGTCAATTTTCTAACTCTATTTGTTGGACTAAGATGTCAATACCATTGGCATTTATTACATTTAAAATTAGCATACTTTGACTTTGAACGTATTCAGCTTTTATCTTCACCATAATGGTTTTCTTGCTCATGCAATTTTATTATTGGTTATCTTCTCAAAGGAATAGATTGTTGATTATATTAACACTCAAATTCCAGGTCGAGTGTTCCCATATGGCTGACATGGCAAAAGAGATTGTTGCAGCAAATGGATTTTCTGAAGGTGAGGTTATTATTGTCCATATTTTACTGTACGCTTCATTTACTTTTGGTCTGATTTACTTGCCATGTCTTCATTGCCTACTAACAATTTTTATTTTTACTTATTTATTAATAAAATTTTATTGTGACAGTTATAACAGTTATGAAAGGAAAGGTTGAAGAAATTGTTCTTCCTGTTGCTGAAGTGGATATCATTATATCAGAATGGATGGGCTACTTTTTGTTGTTTGAGAATATGTTAAATACAGTCCTATACGCTCGTGATAAATGGCTTGTAAGTTCAGGTTTCATTTTTGTGACAAATGTGTACTATGCTCATTTGCTAGGATTTTAGGAAGAAATTATGAAGGAATAAATCATTCTTCCTAGTAGTTGATCTTGTGCCAGTGCCCCAATTCTATTTCCTTCCCTTATGTTGTTGATTTTCTTTGAATAACTTTATGGAGGCATTTGTTTCTAATTCCTATATTTCAGAGGTGAATTTGATCTCAAGCCACACCTCTATGTTATACTCAATTTTATTTTTTTGTGTGAATTTGTTTTACAGGTGAATGATGGAATTGTGCTACCAGACAAAGCATCTCTCTATTTGACAGCCATCGAGGATGCGGAGTACAAAGAAGACAAGATTGAATGTGAGCCTATTGAGATTTTGAAAATATATTCGAGTAGGATATTTCCTTGTTCTGTTTATGTTTGTATATTTTGGAAAGATGACATTTCTAACCCACATCAAACCATAACTCTTATAAATATATTATAGATGAAACTAGTTCTCCCATCTGTTTTGAAATATTTTAAAATTATATATCTAATGATGCTTTGTTCATCTTTCTCTTTGTAATTCTGTTGGAACAGTTTGGTTGATACATGATATGTTTCAATAAAAATCAGCAATCGATCGGATACTAGTCAAATCAAATGAATATCACTGCCAGTTGCTCAAGGCATGAAATTTATATTCATTTTGGTATTAAGTTAAATTTAATTCGTCTCTTTTTTATTTCTGAAATATTACCATTCTTGGTTGACATGCATTGTTTTACCCCCCTTGTTCAGACGATGGACATCTCTAAAATGGCTCCTGGGGATGCTTCCTTTACTGCTCCTTTTAAGCTTGTGGCATCGCGTGATGATTACATCCATGCTCTTGTAGCATATTTTGATGTATCATTTACCAATTGTCATAAATTGACAGGCTTCTCCACAGGTTCATTTATTTTTCCTTCTTCATTACACATTTATATTATATGATCGAAATTGAACATCTTGGTTGCTCTAGCTATTTTCTTACAGGAATTAATCGATGTTGCTTTTGACAATGTAAACTACAGGGCCAAGATCAAGGGCTACACATTGGAAGCAAACAGTCCTGTATCTGGAAGATGTACTAACCATATGTGAAGGAGAGACGATTGTTGGGAGCATGACTGTGGCCCAGAACAAGAAGAATCCTCGTGATGTCGACATAATGGTCAAATATTCGTTCAATGGTCAGCGTTGCCAGGTCTCAAGAACTCAATACTATAAGATGCGTTAGGTTTGTTCGAGATTGCTGCACTGGTAATCTGGTAATGTGTTTTTCGCCTTCACAAGACTACGTAGAGTCTGCCATATACGTTACGATTTGTTTCCTATTTAAATACTGAAGCAGCAATTATCATTATATTGAAAAAGGCATGTCATCATTGTAAGTGTAATTCAAGTTTTCACACAAACACTAATGTTATTGAAATGTAGTACTAAAATATTTTTGGCTCTGAATTGATATTTTGCTACTATTGGATTATAGTTTTTATTTTTTTATATGGCACATCTTTTTCTTGGTTTTGGATGAAGTGTCTCAGAATTCCTATTGATTACACATGAAAGTTTCACAAGATGAGTTACATCTTGTTTTCAATACCTACTGTCAAAACTTTTGAGCAAATAAATGCCTAACATAACAATAACACAATAGACAAGCTGAGAATATCTGTGGGATTGTCTCCCTCATGAACTCGTAAAGCTTTGGCTTTTCAGGGTGTTCCCACAACAGTGTCCATTGTTTGTTCCTAGAGCTCGGGTTTTGAGTTCTTCTTTGAACCAGTTGTCGTTTTTCTCCACCATTGCCGAATCTGATTTGAGACTTTGCTAGCATGCCTTTTCAATGCCTGTACTGTCTCCTTCATTCTTTTGGTGACTGTATGTTTCCAGTCTGGCTTTGTGCTATGTTTTTCTCTCAAAATGTTTCCCTGTAAGAAATATATTTCATAGATTAGAAACATGAATGAACTCTAGTCTTAAAACCACAGCCCGAGAGGAAGTTCATGCAATACCAATTTTGATGGAAAATGTGACTCATCGTCATCACTGTCTTCGTCTGCATCAGCATCTCCAAAATTTTGCATGTTCGTCAAATCTTCCCTTGAATACATTTTCATGCTGGGTGCTCCTGGCATACCCTGAACATTGGTTGAGTATGTTATAATACCAAAATTGACACAAAACAACGATAAAACTCCGTTTAATGAGCAATTAAAAAGGATACTCACCTGCATGGACTTCATTATCTTTTCCATTTCGGCTTCTTTGGCTGACTTGGGAACAAAAGGTTCTCCTGGAATTCTATCCTGAGCCAGAGGAAAAGAATAGGTCAGCAAGTATAAAATTCAAGTGAGCATAGTTGTAGCCGTTCAGCAAAATACCAGTGTCATTCTGTTATATGATTTAATCAAATTCTCCTTTGAGAGTTTTGTGGCTGAATTTTCCTTCATCAGCCATCAATACGATTCACTTTAACTATTAAAGAATCTGATACTAACATGTTTTCTAAATTAAATATACAAAAATATAAGACAGATGTTTATATATCTAAGTGTTGAAAGCATTCCAAGATGCCATTTTCAATAGCATGTCAAAACATGCTAATTCTTTCTTTCTTTGTTTCCTCCTTTTTTTCCTTTTCTGGAAGGAGACTTTTCTCTTTACAGCTAAAGAAAGATTTGTATGACATGTAAAAAATATGAAAAACTACATGTCATAGGACATATCTCCTCTGTTCAAACTTCAATAATTTATGGATCACCAAAGCTATCCTATGTCTTTTTGTACAGGGAAATTTAGAGCACCAGATATTTAAAGATAAGAATGATCCCTCAAAGATCTGAATATTGTGCATAAAAAACAGGTAGCTTTGTTTCGAAAGGTTTTTTTTTTCTTTTATTTTTTTGTACCCGAACTTTGTCCCCTCCCTATGCCCACCCCTACCTGTAACCACTGAGTCAGGCCTTAGTGACATAAAAAACAGGTAGCTTGAAGTATCAAAATGTTCTTACCTTAGGGACTGGGGGTGGTGGTGCACTGCAGGCTTTAGTGAGATCCTTGCAAAGATAATTCAGCAATGAATCGATCTGAGGCTTCTTTTTATAAACATATTCTGCAACATCAGTGTCAGAATATCCCATGACCTGCAATACCCAACAAATAAAAATTCATATCCAACTCATTCAGCATTTAGATGGACTGAACAACCCACGAGAGAATAACAAGGGAGTATTCAAAAAGAGTTTTGGGTCAAAACAGCATTGGTTTTGAAAAAAAAATAATTGTTTTCAACCCTTTCTACAAACATATGTTCAATGTAGCCCTTAGTCAGCCAACTATATTTTCATTTTTGTATTAAAGCCATAATTATTAACTTACGGTTTCATTTTTATACTAAAGCCATAGTTGCCAACTATGGTTTCAGTTTTATATTAAAGTCGTAGTTGACAACTGAAGCTTTAATTCAAAAGTAAAATTGTAATTGACAACTACGGCTTCTAACTTAGATTAAAAAAAATGAGCATCTCTCCTAGGTGTCAAGAAGGCTAGATTGAATAATAGTTTGGAATGAAGCCTAAAATCAATATTTGATTTAAAAAAAAAGGGTCATTTTGACCCAAACTCCTTCAAAAAAGTAGAGATGTTTTCCATTTCAAGCCGAGTTTGGTCTAATTTACATTCTCCAAGAGGAACAGGTTCCTTGGAACAGACAGGGAATCAAGTGAAAAACAGAACAAGTTGTCTTACCTCCTGACAAGCTCGTTCAATTGTCTTGCACTCTGAACCGCACTGCCCTTCTGAGTCTTGTTCAACCAACTGGAAATAAACCAGAGAGATATAAGAAAAAGGAGAGGCGGAGGCGTTAAACAACACTAAGTTGTGGACAACAAACAATTAAAAGATCATCATCTTATCCCATGTACATTACAAACAACTTCATCATCAGTACGAGTGAGAAGGAGCACATGATGAACTTCAGGGATGAGAAATTAAGCAAAAAGAATACTGATTGAGGCAATTGCATAATGCTAAATAGGTTTTGGTCTCTTAGAGTTCTGGAAGCAATCTTCAAACTCATCAATTCACTAATGGTAACCTATGATTCAATTGATGAAGATACTTTTGCCTGTTTGTTTATAGTTTTTAAAGACTGTTTTTTGTTCCGGAAAAACAAGGAAGACAAAGAAGGTTCACAGTTTCTTTTTGTTCTATAAAACACGAACAAAACCGAAAACACTAAATTCAGGTAATATGAACAGTTTTCCGAGAACACGATCCTGTTTTTTGTGTTTTCAAAAATAGTTCTCAAAGAACAGTTTTTGAATACAGGAACCAAACTTATTCCGCAAAAATCCTCCACAACAGTCAAGAAGCGCAAAAATATTAACACCCAAATGTGAAACCGTCATAAACATATTGTTCTTACCTCCAGTTTGTCTCCTTTTTCTACAGTGTCAATCCGCAAAATCCAATCCGCTTCCTCCTTCTTCAAATTACAGACATTCTCCGATATCTCAATGATTTCAAACTCCGAGATCTGATCCCCAATAAAAGCATAAGAGAGGACACTCAAATTCGATAATAATACCAAAAAATGAAAAATAGCCAGTGTCGTAAATCTAAATTGGAGACGAACTCAGATGATAAAGTCACCTTTTTGGGAGAGATCTGGGCTTGTTTCTTCTCAACTTGATGGTAAAGCTGCGCCGCCAGCTTTTCACAGACCTGGCATTTGATGTACGGTATGTCGTCTTTTCTGGCGATTCCCGCCGGTTTCTTCGCACAGTAAGAGACTTGTAGCCATGGTGAGATCACCAGCGCCGAAAAAGCCAATACGATAATCGTCTTCATCTTCATCTTCATCATCATCATCTTCTCTATCGAGGAAGACGAGATTGTATCAGCATTCAAACACTGAAGTGGACGACACTCAGTTTATTTTGATCGCTAAACCAAACGACGTCGTTTGATTATCTTAGGCGGTGACGTGTTTCTGTGCTTTTGATTGGTTGAGGCCTGCCAACTCAGCAAATTATTGTGGGTCCCGCTTCACCTAATAAATCTGAGAGAACACGTAGTCGACGCATCAGGACCGTCTATTTTGCCACGTCATCAGAACCGCACGAACTGTAGTTTTCTCTAAAACCCTATACCTTCGCTTCCTCCACAATTTTTACTCCTCTGCTCCAGCGAACTAGGGTTTAGAACTCGTCTAAATTTTTTTGGCCCTAATTTTGATTTGACATTTTCATCGTACGTTCTCTCAATCATGGAGTCAGTATTGATCGAAACAAACCCTTCAACATCGCCGAATTTCAAACCCTTGTTGGGCGGAAACTACGATCCCACTCTAAAGCAATCAATACGGAACCTTTTAGATGAATTCCTCAAAGGAGCATCCAATTTTTCTGAGTTTGTTCCAGTTTTTTTCGAATTAATGCAAGCTAGGGTTTATCCACCCCTGGAATCGATCTGGGTATATTCCGCATTGAGCTTTCGCAGTCGTATTTCAGCAAAAGACGACATTTTGAATCGAGTTGCTGTTGTGAAAGATTTATTTCAATTGGTGTCGGCTTGTTCGGGTTCGTCTAGTTCTTCGAAGAGCATAGCTCTGCTGGCTCCGGTTGTATTTGAGGTTTACAGATTGCTATTTGATTTATCAGGGAAAGAGTTGTCTTCCAAGAGAGAGAAGAAAGTAGCAAAAGAGATTAGGTCTTTAATTGACGTTATTCTTGGTTACATTAGTGTATGTTCCTCAGGAGGTTCCAATGAAAATAATGGTTCGGATGGTTCGATTAATTGTTTAGAGGATTTGATTCGTGTTTGGATGTATGGCGGAGAAGGAAAGGAGGATTTAGCGGCTTTTTTTCCACTTGTGGGTGCTGAGATTAGCGGACAATTTGGTGGGGGAGAATGTGATGTTGATTCCTTAGCTGGTGTTGTTATGGCAGAGGCATTTTTGCTCAAAATGTGCGTGTATTGTCGTGTTGGGGTTCCAAGGGTGGATTTGGAGAAGGAGTTGAGGAGTTGGGCAGTTGCTTCCATAGCTGGGTTTCAGAACTGTTACTTTTATGGTTAGAATTCTCTTCTTCTCATTTGCAACTCGAATGGTTTGTTCTAGTTAAAAAATTTAAGTTAATCTGTAGTGTGGAAATAGTTGGTCACTCTGATACAAAATGATGTGTAAGAATTTGGTGAACTACATATCTTACGGTTATCTAACACCTTCACTACTTAGTTGATCTGAGGTAAATATAGGTAACAAATTCTTTATTTTGGATTTGGCTTTGATCATGTCATTTGAATACCAATTAGCTTCCAATGTGTATAGGTGAAACCTTTTATAGCAATTGACATCATACTCTTCTATTATAGGAGATATCATTTGGGTGACCTACCTTCAGGTTTTTTTTTTTTTTTTTTTTGATCAGTAAAAAACAGATATTATAGATGAAGGGAAAGTTTCCAGGAGTACACAGGAAGTGGATTCAGGTTTAAGAGCAATATTGTTGTGCGCACACAAATACACACACACATATATATGTGTGTGTGTGTATACTCTATATATATATATATATATATATATATATATATATATATATATATATATATATATAATGAAAGGAATGAATTAACAAACTTGAATAGCTAAAGGGGTTGATGCCCCAAGTTGTTGGGACCTGGGATAAAAATTATTTGTTAACCTACATATCTATACCTTTTTTTTCTTCATGTTTCTGCTTTTGTAGTGTAACAACTTAAATTTGCATGCCTTAACTGTCTTTTTTGTACCCTTTGAAGAGAAAATAGAAGTCATTCATTTTCATTTTCTTTCATTCTAATATCTCTGTTATGATGACAGAAACTGTTGTGAAGATGCTGCTGGAGCTAGCTTTGCCTGTAACCTCCCTATTGGTCTGTAATTACTTAGCTCATTTTATTCCCTATTAATCTTCTATTCATCATATTACTAGATTTTTCTTAATTTCAGTTTTAGATAATGTCTCACTTATACAGTTATGCATTATTGAATCTCAGTTGCTGAGTCGGCTGTTATGGAGGTGAAGTTGGTGAGCTGGTAGTTGGTACTTGTAGTGGTCATGGATGTGGTGTTAGTTTGGTGTGGTAGGGTGATAGAAACAACAAATGGTGACAGTTAAGTCTAGTTGTAGCGTGTTGGTGGTCTTAAGGTGATTCTTAAGAAATAAAGTAGGGTACAGTTACTCCTGAAAATTCAATGTATGTACAAAGCACTTTTGGGTGTTGTCTCGACAGAACCTCCTTTAAACAACTCCCTATATCTCCCCATCCGCATTCAATCCAACCCTGTTTAAGACAAATGGCTTAAGGGGTGGGGCTGCCTGTTGTGAGTGTTTTGAAGAAAGGTTACCTTGCAATCAAGTACCAATCAGTAATAACATATGCTATTTGGTGGTGAAAAAGTGAAGATTCAGTCTCTCTTTATGGTTTTAGATCTGAACCTTTATGATGCCATTAATTAATCAACAATGGGTGAGAGTTGCAAACTAAAGATAGACCTTTGTTCTTGTTCTTCAGATGTGCTAGTGGAGAGTTAAGGAGTATTAAGGAGAAGTAAGAATCTGTTTAACAGTTTAAGTATCCCTCACCGATGCCTTGTTATGTTGTGTCCACGGATATATTCAATGAGGCTGAAGAGTTTGGGTATCACTGGTTGGAGCCTTAACTAAGCCAGCCTTTTTCCTTACATCTCATTGTATATCATGAGAGGGGTAATCAACAATCATAAATTAACCAATTGGAGAAGAAAGTGATTTCAAAATAAACATGTCATTGTTGATATATATCATGAGTCCTTGATGGTTTACTTTGTTGACCGTTTGGCAACTGGCTTTTCTAAGCTGTTAAAATTTGATCAATCTTTTTGTAATCCATCTATTTCTTTGCATACCAAGTTGTTAATTGCCACATGCTCCCTTTATCATCATGGGATTTTTTTAATGTGATTTAAACTTAATTATTAATGGTTGAAAATCTCACTGTAGAGCTCCGAAGATGAAGTTTTTCTGAGAAAAATTCTGTATGATGCTGTTATATTGGGGATTATTCTTTCCTCAAACCAGAGAGAGTGATTCAATTACCTGAGGAACGCCTGTGCAGACTTGCGTTGACACAATTGATTGTAACACATGAAGCTATAGAGTTTTTAAGGTGTGAGAAACTGAAAAATGTACCTATTGTTGTACTCAAAACTTTCATTGCAAAATCTCATTATCTGGCTGGATGCAGGGAACATGGAGATCAGACGAAATCTATCTCTTATATAAATGCCTTCTCTTCTCATTTATCTTCCCAGTTAGTTAAGTGGGTCTCAAATCAGATTGGAATGGAGGGAAAAGTTAACAGACCCAGTGGAGCATCACCTAAAGCTCTTATAAGTAAGTTTCTTGATGCCTATCTTCATCGTTAGTGCCTCTTCTCTCTAATGTGTAACTTTTAACTGATTTTTTCCAGAGTGGCTGCTAAACCTTGAGGGTCAAGGTGTAAGAATATTTGATGATAGCATCTCAAGATATCGTGCCAAACTGGTCCTTGACATTTCCAAAGTAGATTATGACCAATCAGCAGGTAGAGCAGATGTCAAGAATTTGGATGATGGTCTCCTCTTTTATGTTGATAAAAAGAGGGAAGAGGAAGATGGAAACGAGGAGGATGAAGAGACAGATGATTCCATGACTGCTGCATTTGTTTCTGCTGCTCGGACAATGAGGTTGGCAGAAAAGGATGGGGGAAGAAAACGGAAAAAAGGTAGTAGCATTGAAAAGAAGAAAC
This sequence comes from Tetrastigma voinierianum, assembly GCA_016808115.1. NCBI lineage: Eukaryota > Viridiplantae > Streptophyta > Magnoliopsida > Vitales > Vitaceae > Tetrastigma > Tetrastigma voinierianum. The sequence goes on from JAEQBH010004665.1 coordinate 556,579, forward strand.
AGATCAAGTTCCAAAAGTACAATCTTCATGGCAATTCTAATTCAGAAAGAGAGTCATTGCAGTTCCGTGATGGTAGTCTGAGTAGTGGTAGTGAGATAGAGAATCCACCCTCAGATGATGAAGATATGGAACTAAATCAGGAATCAGATTAACATGGGAAACTCCTGGCAAAAGAACTACTCATAGGAATCTTTATCGATAACGCAGCTTGGTTCTTTGATTGAAGTGCTTAGGGAGCAGTTAAAACCAGTTGTGCCCCAGAATATATATGTTTCAACCAACCTGTTGTAAGTTTGGAAGATCACAGAGCAGAATATCCATAGAACCTACCTAGTTATGGTAGTATAATTCAGTCATATAAGTAGAAAACTTACACAAACTGCCAGTGTAATTCAGCTTTGCTATACTAGAAAAATAGTCTCCTCTTGGATTAATGCCATGTGATGATATGACTAAATAAACATATCATAGCATGCAAGCCTGTATGAGCAAGCCCCCCTGTATGAGATTCATATTTATTTTGAGGTAACTTGTGTATTCTCCTGTAACGGGCACTTTTAAAATTATTGTTAACAAAACATTTCAACTGATTATGAGGTTAAGTCCACTAGATTATTTTCATCATTCTGGCATGAATGGTTTATCCAAAATGGGCATTCCAATGTGTAAAAATGCATAAGATGCAAATTTGGGAATGCTTCCAAGCTGAAAATACTGTGTAGAACCCATGGTTGGAGAATGCATATCGACCAATTCTTTTCATTGATGAGTGGTCAGTGTTTGTTGGATGGGAAAGACAATAGAAAACCTGGTCTATAGATCCATAGTTCCATGTTTTGCTCTAATATCAACAGGGTTGTCTCTATGGGAAAATCCTTACATCAAATCCTTACATCTGCAATCACAGAAGCTCCTTAGCCTATTACTAAAAAACTTGGAAACAGTCCATGCTAAGCTAAATGCATGATTGAAACAGAAGCTTTTTATTATGCTTTCTGTGTGAGACAATTATCCAAATTCAATAAGTCTAAATATTTGTCTAAAAAGTTCTTTCAAATCAATCCATTTTTTTTATAAGTATCCGGTCCCTTCCCCTCCCTATGCCCACCCTAGCCTTAACCATTGAGATAGACCTCAAATCGATCCTTTGTTATCACAACTGTATCATACACGACAATACTTTATTTGGTTTAAAGCCTGCTTTGTCCACTAACATATATGTTGCCAAACTCACCCTTTATTTCTTTTGAATATCTAAGCCCTCAAATATTCTTCTTATGCCTTTTAGCCAATTCTTTACCAATTCAGCATTTGGATACCCGTTAAACGATGGGGATTGCACAACCATAAATCTCTTCAGGGCTTCCGTTTGGCTCATCACACTGCCCCAGTTGGGTGAGCTCTTCTGGGTTCAAGGAGATCAGGGGGCTCCCACCTTTTCATGACCTGCCACCTGATTCAAAACCACAAAATTGGTTATAATGCTGAAATTATTGAAAGAAGAGGAAAGAATATCAAACTGATGCTTCAGGTTAACTATACTGGCATCTAGAAGCAGAAAGGTGGAGTTTGCAGACATACTCCCAAAAGCAAAATCAGAAGTCTCCTACGATTATTCTTCATTTCTATGATGGTAAATGAAATTTAATTATGAAACTTTTTTTAGAGATTGATGAATGTCAACAACAACAGAGAAGCCATCGGTAAACATTAACATATGAAGAAAGCAACATTTCTCTGCCAAGATTGATTCAATATATTAAGGCAAACAGCAAACTTTGTTTCAACTAAGACCACACAACCTCTGGAGTAAAGAGGAAACAAATCCATTTCTTAGAATTACAATCACATGAAGTCAGTCTTCAGTGGTGAGGTAGGAAAGAGACCAGATAGCTAACTAACTACAGAAGAAGTAATAATTCAGTAATCCTTTGCTCCAGAAGTCTTGCATTGTAAGCAAGCAGTGAAAATCTGCATTCAAGCAAAAGAAGTCGACAAGTACTGACTACACACTTAATGCGGAGTTTAAAATGGATGAGGCAATGTGAGTAGCATAAGGCAGTTTTCATAGCGCAAGTAAAACCCAGGATGAACATTTGAACTCAAAACATGAACATTTTATCAGGGCCATCATGTTTTTTAATCAACTTCAACAGTGCAAACCTTTTAGGCCCATATTCAGCAAGGTCATTATCTAATTGGATTCTTGTCACCATTCAACTCTATTTAGCTGTATCCTATGTTCTAGACAATCATGTCTTTTCTCATAACCTCAATAGTCTTCAAATGGGCTGCCTTCTGATATTTTTGATAACTTGAATTCAATCACCCTTCTCCACATTGGTGCATTAAAGCTTTCATTTATACTGCTGAACTTAAACAGCTTTCCTACTTCTTGTGCTCAATTGATATCTTAACTTCTAACCAATTTATTCATGCAGTACTCTATCTTTTCTTGAAATGTCATAGACCCATTTTTAGATCCACTTTAGCTACAATCATTTCACAGTTAGAAAAGCTTTGTACCACATCATACAGTCCTTATGAGTTATAACTGCAATGTAAAATTTTTGTACTTGACCAAGTATAAAATAAATAAATAATCAAATAAGAGATGCAAGTCATTCATGCTTTCATTCCTAGATTTTATCCAAAAAAGAATTGAAAAGTACGTACCAAACCAACTGGTCTAGCATCAACACTCACAAGGTCAGATACGAGCTTTTGTTGTATGCTAATAAGTCCAAGTTCTTCTCCATGGTCTGTCTGGTTACAGTAGCACAATTGTCTGCTTTCTTCTCTTAATCAAAGGAACTTCTACATAAGCAGTGTAGAAGTTGTTCATTGTAATTATGTATCTGGTCAATTCTTTAAGAAATTGTTCAACCAATATTTTATCGCCTCAGCTCCAACCACAAAAGTCATTGGAGCTCAACCTCAAACTCCCCCAAATGCATCGCCCAGCTGTTGAGAAAATGCAAACAGAATAATCAGCGACACAATCTTAGCTCTGGAAATACAAAAAAGAAAAATACAACACCACCAACTTTGCTGTATGTCTAAACATAGGGCCCAGTATCTAATCCAACTCCTAAAATGCCTGTCGGAGACTCAATGGTGGTGTATTTGAAGCTGAACACTGGTCTCAGAGGCAAGGATTTGGGTTTCCTTTATTTGAATGTGATTGCTTTTTTTTTTGAGAATGTGCAGTCCACCCCCGAGTTTTCGAGGGGCATTCTTTTTGCCCACATGCCTGATACAGTCTCCTTTGCTTAATTTGTCCAAGAAACCTCCAACAATCTCCAGAAATTTTCAGTTTTCTATTCGGTTGAAATATTCTTCTTGTGCTCTCGATAGTATTGAGTCGAACCATACCAGCTTCAAGGAATATTCTAGACTTAAACCTTGTTGCCTGTATCCCTTCTCCAGGTATGCCTCTCAAGCAAAATCACCAAAAATTATGACAAGAGCAAGAGCCATTCTTGAAGTGGTGAAAACAATTGATGTCACGAACAACTAATTCTTGATTTGTAAGTTCTGAAATGGACTTCATAAACTCATGGCAGTCACCGCAGATGCGGAGGTTCTTGAAAATCCTAATAGTTTTCCGGGTGCTAGTGCTTAGGAGAGCAAAGGCAAGAGCCAATCTTTCACTATGATGAAAGAGGAGTTCCTGTTTCTCTCTATCAGAGATATTATGAAGCACATAGCCTGTGTTTGGAGAATAGCCAAATGACATCAGTTTCTGGTGTAGATCCTGTAACTTAAGATGAATTTCCCTAATCTTTGGATGTGAACCATCATGAGACAAAAATACATGGACTTGACCATTGACCTCAACCCAGCTGCATCCAGGTTCCTTTTTAACCCCTCGAGTGGACATCAATGCCCTAACATTTGTAACATCATCCCACATACCTTTGGCAGCATATATATTAGATAGTAGTATATAATTTGAATCTATCTCAGGCTCGAGCTCCAAAAGTTTCATCGCAGCTCTTTCACCAAATTCTACATTTCCATGCGTTTTACAAGCTCCAAGAACATTCTCCCAGATCAAGACATTTGATGTTAGCTTCATCTCCTCAATAAAGCTTTCTACCTCATCAAATTTTCCTGCACTTCCAAGGATATCAACCATACAAGCATAATGCTCAATAGTAGGAGTGATCCCATAGATTTTGCTCAACGAATTAAAATGCATCTTCCCTTCTTCAATCATACCCATATGCCTACATGAAGAAAGAACACCTATGAAGGTAACCTCATCAGGCACAGTGCCCTCTTCTAACATAACCTCAAAGGCTTTGAGAGCTTTCCCACCTTGCCCATGCTGTGAATATCCACATATCATCGTGTTCCATGAGATTGTATCACGAAAAACCAAGTCATCAAAAACAACTTCAGCATCTTCTACACACCCACATTTTGCATACATATCAACAAGAGCACTGGCAACAAACATATCACCAGACTGCCCAGCCTTAATTGCCAAGGAATGGAGTTGCCGTCCACTATCTAGAGTTGCAATGCAGGAGCAACCACTCAAAGAGCTGGCAAGAGTGAACTCATTGGGCTTCACACATTCTCGTTGCATTTGAATTAAGCACCTCATGGCCTTCTCTCCTTGGCCATCCAGCGCATAACCAGCAACAATCACAGTCCAAACAAAGAGGTCTTTCTTAATCAATCTATTAAAAATTGTTTCTGCATCTTCCAAGAACCTGCTTTTGGCATACATATCAACCAGAGCTGTTCCAACAAAATCATTACCATCAAGACTGTTCTTTACTATTTGGGCATGTAATTGCTTCCCAAAGCCTACATCTGCACGGCTAGAACAAGATCTTAAAATGCTGATAAATGTGTACATGTTTGGGTTGAAACCCTCAACAAGCATCTGACTGAAGATCCTTAGCCCTATATCACAAGTTTCATTGTCATGGAATCCAGATAAGAGGGCATTCCATGAAATTAGATCTCGATTAGTTGTCAACTTAAACACCTGGAAACCATCGTGAACAGATCCAATTTTCATATACATTGTGATCAAGGCATTGCAAACTGTATTATCATATTCAAGACCATACTTGCATACACAAGCATGGATGCTTTCACCATAATATAGGTCACCCAAATCAGTGGCAGCACTGACAAGACTAGCAAGGGTAAACTGGTTTGGTACAACACCTGAGTGTCTCATTCTCTTAAAAACCTCAGCTGCTTCTCTGCTCTGCCTATTTTGATTGAGGCATGTGATAATTGCACTCCAGGATACAACATCAGGATCTTCAATAGTTGCAAAAACTTTTAGTGCATCACCTGCCAGCCCACATTTAGAGTACATATCAACAAGACAACAACTGATAAACTTATCAAGCTCACAACCAATCTTGACTGCCAAAGAATGCACCATTTGGCCTGCCCTCAAATTTCCTGAGTTTGCACAACCTTTCAGAACAATAGACAAAGTAAACTTGTTAAAATTTATTTCTGATCCTGTCATTCGGCAAAACCAATCCAAAACCTTTTCAGCATCACCCATCTGAGCAAACCCATTAAGCAATGCATTCCATGCCACAGGATTCTGCTCGGGCATGCACAAGAAGACTCTCTCTGCAAGCACCATCTCACCACCTTTTGCATAAAGGTCAACAAGAGCAGACCCAACAAATAAATCAGAAAAGTCTCCAACCTTGATAGCTTCTGCATGTACTTGTTTCCCAAACTCTAGGTCCAAGCACATGGAGCAAGCTTTCAAAGCAGTTGCATAGGTGAACTCATTCGCCCCAACACCTTCCTTCCGCATCTCAGAAAACAAATTAACAGCCCCACTTCCATACCCTTCAGCTACAAACCCCGCAATCAAAGCAGTCCAGGACACAACATCTCTTTCAGGTATTTCTCCAAACACCTTAGACGCATACTTAGAACTCCCACATTTCGCGTAAACATTAACCAACGAATTCCACAAATGGGAATCCGGGTCTATCCCACTTTTTATCACCTGCCCATGAATGGCCTTCCCTTCCCTTAAAGCCCCTTCTGCAGCACAAGTCCTCAGCATCCCGGAATACCGTCTTAGTCTCTCCTTGCTATCCAAATCCAAACCCTTCCAAAGTTTCTTCTTTTCAGATGTTTCAGGAACCCTATTCCCCTTGGGCCTATTGGAATTCCACAGTTTACAGGGTGTTTTTTGGAACCCATCCTGAAGCCGAACCGGGGAGAGGCCTGTACCGTTCGACTCAATAGCATCAAGAGCACAAGACGAATATTTCAACCGAATAGAAAACTGAAAATTTCTCGAGATTGTTTGAGGTTTCTTGGACAAATTAAGCGAAGGAGACTGTATCGGGCAGGTGGGGAAAAAGAATACCCCTCGAAAACTATGGGGTGGACTGCTCATTCTCAATGAAAAGCAATCGTATTCGATTAAAGGAAACCCAAAGCCTTGCCTCTGAGACATCTCAGTGTTCAGCTTCAAATACACCGCCGCCATCGGGTCTTCAACAGCGGGAGTAGCCACTACGAGGAAATGTGAACGACTCGTTTCTTTGCCTGTCCATTAGAAACAGCATCGTTCAATTTCAAGTTGGTTGACAACGATACTGCCAAAAAATAAACGACGTCGTTTGAAGAGTGTGGCAAACGTAGGCAGGCATCCATGAAACTTACATACAAGTTTCAGTTCATATATTTCCTTTTATTTTATAAATACTCTCTACTTCAATTTAGGGATATTTAGTTAAAATGGACAAAATACTATACGATTTGCAAAACTAAACCCCACTTTTTTTTTTTTTTGAGAAAAATAACATTTTCAAGACTATTTTGCCCCTTCCTCCCTTCTTTATTTTCATAATGGGTTTAGTCGCAAATGTTTCCCTCCCATTTTCATAATTTGCCCTTCTCTTTTGTCTCAGTCATTCCTCCCTCCCTTCTCTCTCTCTCAAGCCAGCCTAGTTTTTCGATAAAAAGCAAATATGATCCCATTCTTCCCTCCCTCAAATACGACCAAAATCTCAATTCGATGAGAAGATCATCGAAATCGTGGAACAAAATCCAATAGTAGTAATTATCGGAGATACTAATTCCGGAAAGAACATTCAACTTTCTCAGATTTTGATTCCAACATTGTGGCAATCTCTCAACCCCGTCGAGTTGCTGTAGTTTTTGTTGCAAGGTGATTATATTACTGTTAACAACTTCATATTTTTTGTTTATTGGAAGAAGGGAGTGTTTGTCTTTTGGGGTTTCCTTGGCGTTGTTATTCTCAAGTAACAAGAAAAGAACATTCAACTTTCTCAGATTTTGCAGCGGCGGGGCTTCATTGATTTCAACATTGTGGCAATCTCTCAACCCCGTCGAGTTGCTGTAGTTTTTGTTGCAAGGTGATTATATTACTGTTAACAACTTCATATTTTTTGTTTATTGGAAGAAGGGAGTGTTTGTCTTTTGGGGTTTCCTTGGCGTTGTTATTCTCGAGTAACAAGAAAGGGGTTTTGGTCCATGAATGAGTTATGATGTTGGGAAATAGTGAAGCAAGGAGAAAAAAACTCTTAATTAAGTTGGCCCCACCAGGTAATTCATCAAGTTGTAAAACACAACGGGAACCATCCTCATTGGAAAAATTTTGTATAAGCTTTTCCAGTAAAATTCATTGAAACAGGGGTTGGTAAAATTCAGGTGAATATGAAAAATCTATCATAAATAAAGTCCACAAGACAGAAACAATGTTAGAGGTTAATGAAAAGCCATGTAGAAAAAAATTCAAGTGAATATGAAAAATCTGATCATAAATAAAGTCCACAAGACAATAACAATGTTAGAGGCAAGGAACAAAATATCGGTAATTACGGATATATCGGTACTTGGATTTTACGGATATATTGGAAATATCGGTGGATATTTTAATAAAAATATCGGTAAAACGAAAATTAATGAAAATACTTTAAAATTATTAAAATACTTTGTTGGTATAAAAAAAACGTAAATAAGAAAATATACAACTTTATTAAAAGCAATGTGCATTTATAATTTATCGAAATTACATTCTGATAGTAATTTAAAATCGAAATTAAGATCGATGTGAAGCTCAATTCGTTGTTTGATAAAAGATAATGTTCGTAATAAGATCTTTCAAAATATTGAGATAAATCATGAAAAAATAATTTGAGAGAGTTAAATGGGTTTGGATGTGTATGGATGAGTTTGTAAAGTGTATGATTTTATGGGTATTTATAGAATTTTTGAAGTCAAAATAGTCGTTCTGATATTTTACCCGATATTCTAGATATTTCTGAAATTCATGTGTGTAACGTCTTCCATGGTCGTTTTTCGGTGAAAAAAATCAATAATTTCAGATTTTCATAACTAACACGGTCTTGGTAGCAGTTACACCATTGATATAGCGGTAGAAAAAAACCGATTTTGTCGCAGTTGAGGTTAATGAAAAGCTAGGAAGAAAAAGATTGCACACCTTGTGGAGATTAAAAGACATTTCACCAATTTCAATGATAAAATCATTTGGAAGTCCAGTCGAGCAAAATCTGGGATCATATGGTGAAGCTCCATTGGAAAATGGGAAAATCCTACTGGAATTGATTATTCAATCAAACCACATGGATGCTAAGTTAAATAGTTTATGAACCCCACAATCCAAACCCTATGGCCTGGATGCTTCAACAAAGTTTAGAGTATTTCATACAATTACATTATTATAACAAAATCATAATCTAATGGAGGTAACAATTGGATTGATATGCAATTGGCTTACATTATTTCTTACAATGAAGGTAACTAGCTTGAGCCAATTGATTAAAACATAATCATAATTGAATGGCTAGTTGAGAATAGAAAATTGTGACATTATTACATGAGAAAAGTGACCTCAGATTTCTAGATTGGGTGACTTTCCTAAGGTCTTTTGACTGAAATAATTGTAGAGAGGAGGGGGTCCATGAAATTATGAGACAATAAGAAAACACAATTCCATACTTTCTGCAAAACAATACAAAATGTAGATTGTAGAATGTAGCAAATACACTTGCAAAAATTGTTGTTGAACATGAGTTGATTGTAAGTTAATGTAATCTTTGACATAAATGAATTTCTTCTCAAGATTGCAACAGAGATATGTCTGCTTGATATGTATGCACTTGATTCATATGAATACCTACTTTTTGCTTCCTTTCTTTTAAGATTCTCTAAATGCTCCTAGATTTTAGTTTTTGAACTAAATTAGTTTTTCATTAGTTCAGGGTTTACACTTATTTGTGGGATTATTTTCCAACAAAACATTTTTTATGCAATTGCACTAGTTGAAACATTTTTTAATGAAGTGCACTAGTTGGAAACATACCATTAAGAAAAAGGAATAGATGCTTTTCCCATTTGATTCCTCAAAGTAACATTTTTATATTATATTTCTCTTTCTAGGTTGAAGATTCAATTCCGATAACGGAAAAAACATCGCATTAAACTGCCTCCTAAAGAAGAATGGAAAATATAGAAGAAAATGTTGAGAAGGCTACTAGCACTTCAACAATGTGGATTCAAAGTATACCTAATGAAGATTACTTCCCTTCTAAAGTGGCGTGTTTATCACATATAAGTGTTATTACAAAGATAAAAGAGAACTTGAATGAAACTCAACTAGAGATGTTTAAAGCATCTTGTTTTGGACATTTCTTAAGTATGGGTGAATTGAAATTTTTTGCTCAAATTGTTCACAACATATTGTTATGCTAATGTCACGCAAAAAGAAGATGAAATGTGAATACTTGCTAACTCCAAAGAATTAAGATTTGGTGGGTTAGAGTTTACATTGATTACAAGGTTGACATTTGGCCAAATCTCAAAATTTGATATCATTTCATTAAGGATAAAAGATAAGTACTTCAATGGAGATAATAAAATTCATAATGATCAATTAGAAGAGATTTTCTTATCATTATGTAAGAAATGACGAAAGATGAGCATTAAGAGGACAAAAATGAATGAAAAGTTGGTGAAGTGAATCTTAATGAAGAAATTTTAAAGTTGACATTATTATATTTTCTTGAGCATGTTTTACTTGGAAAAGAAGAGAATAATTAAATAGATTTGCATTGGGTTCAACTTATTGATAGTTTACAAGATTTTAACAAGTATTCATGGAGAAGAATTTGTGTTTGATAGAACACTGTTTAGATTGAAGAATGCTTTGTACAAATGAATAACGAAAAAGGTGGAAAAAAGTGATGGAAAGGGAAATGCAACATATGATGCATATGCTCTTGTGGGATTTTCATATGTCTTTCAAATTTGGGCATATGAAGTTATTCTTTTGCTTGGAATGAAGTATGCAAGTTGAATCGGAAGAAGTTTCCCCATAATTTTTAAATTGGAGAGGTTACGCTTAGAAGCATATTGAGATTCAATCACTCTTTTTAGAGCCAAATGTGAGTATGATTTTTTTTTCACATTTCAATTGTTATTTACATAACCATATTCTTTTTATAATTAATTACTTTAATTATTATTTCAATAAATAGTTAACTTTGCATTTCATACTCATGAGAATATATTAAGCATTTTGAATGGGAGGATGAGGCAAACGAAGGCTTAGAAGATGGTGTAAATGAATGTGATAGACTTGAAGATTCTAAGGAATGTGCAGCATATATTGTAGCAACAGAAGCCATGAAAGATGGGGAGAAATGTGGTAATTCTAAGTTGCCAAACATTGAAGGCAACTAAATTGAAAGTTATTAATTACTCCTCAACCAATACATGTTTCCCCATATTTAACTAATATTAGAATGTTATTTGTTTTGTTAAAAAAATCATTGATGATGTTCATGAACTTTGAAAAAAAAAAAAAAAATTGTTTGATATTCGAGAAAAATTGAAAATTATGGGAACCAAGCTTGATGATATGGAAACTAAGTTTGATGGTTTAACGAAGCTGTTATTGGAGGTTAGTAATATTAAAATTAACATAATATATTCACTATGTATATTACACTTTATATATTGTTATTTTTGAACACTTTCAAGTTAAAAGCTCAATATATGATCCTTATGTTTCTTCAATGGGCAATGATGTGTCAATGGACTTCACGAAAACATAAGAACATTTTGAGGCATCAAAAAATGAGATTGATGAAGAGGCTTCAACTAATGAAGTGATTAATGAAGGCATTGATATCATTGATACAGTAGAAGAGATAACAATGGATGATATAGACAATGATACAAGTGCTCATCTATATCCACATCAAGTTTTGTCATATGTCTTCAAACGAAAAAGGGAGGTAAATAAGTCTTAAATATTACAATACTCATTTACTATTCCCACTAAGATAGAGAAAATGTTGGTGTCAAAGTTCAGCATGTCATTTATAACATTTTATCCATTACGGTTACCATCAATGGAGGCATTGACAGTATTTACAAAATATTTCAGTACTAAGAATGAGGCAGTGTAAGTTGACTACAACAATGACTAATAATTCCTTTTTTTTTGTATTTGCATACATTTTACAAATGTTTAATTTTTTCCAAATTTTAACGATGTAGGGTCAATCTTGAATACATGAAAGTTGACTATAAATGGTTTGAATAACTACTAGTTCTTGGACAATGACTTTATGATTCGGTATATGAGTATCATCTATAACATTCTTTATTATACCAAACTAAGTTACTTCTTAATTGTTATTTGATTCAATTTACCTTACATAGATACAACTTTATGCTTTTGAAAGCGAAGGATAGTGAATCAAATTTGTTTACAAAAATTCACCACAAGCGATACTTTGTTTGGGTATATAAATTAGTGTGCTTTTGTTATATAATATTTCCTTTAATTTTATATACTATATGATTATAATAGTTTTTTTTTTCTTATATAGCAAAAAGTTGAAAGTTATTAGAACTTGCACCATGAGCATTTAACACTACATTTGACCTAAGCGAGCATTCTCATTAAATATGTCATAGGTCATTTGCCATTACTTTCTCAAAGTTGGTGTGAGATGAATATGATATATATTCTTATCATTGTTAGAAGCATACATTGGATCTTAGGAGTTGTTCATCTTTCTGCTAGACATATATATATTTATGACTCCCTAAGGTCATTGAATAAGCCAAATCAATTGAAGAAACTTATAACTTCTTTAACAATGTTGTTGTCTTGCCTCTTAAATATTGTGAAATTATATGGGGAGAATAGTGGCCCAAAGGGGGATATGGCATAGGAGATAGAAATCTTAGACAATATTTCACAAGAAATCAACGGAGTAAGTGTATATTTTTTGTAATTTTGACTATATTTATATAACTTTATTAACATAAAATTTGTTATTTATGCAGTAGTGGTGATTCTGACATGTTTTTGATCAAATATGAGGAGTACCTTATGCAGAACCATTCAATGGATACGTTAAAAGGCGAATGAATGAGATGTTTTAGAGAAAAAATGGCAATGAAGTTTTATTTCCATCAAGATCTTCCAATATAGTCTCATATTTGTAATTGGATATTAATAAACATGGTTGTATCCTTACAATATAATTTTTTGTAAAGTATTTATGTATGTAATGACTCTTATATGTTTGTTGAGAAAGTTTATAAATTATTGTATCTATTGCTAAATGTGACTATATGATTATCTTGGTCGTATAGAGATCGTAAAAATAGTGTAGTTCATGTGAACTTAACAATGATATGGACAAGTACAAAAAACTTAACTATAGCTACATTCTTGTAAACTTGTAAAACTATAAGCTTAACCATTGTTAAATTTAATGTAAATGAAACTTAATTACAGTAACGTTCAGGTAAACTTGTTAAGTTGTAAACTTAACTATTGTTAAGTTCAATGTAAACGAAACTTAACTTCTGATTATATTAATTAAACTTGTTTAAATGTAAACTAAAGCATAATAGGTATATCGATTATTGTCATCCTTACATGGAGAAGCGACAAATAAGGTTTCTAAATATTTTGCTTTAAAAAATGTATCATCAATTGTTATAACAGGTCTTATTGATGTATGAAATCCATAAATACATGCACCAAGAGACATAAAATAATACTTAAATCGATTGTCACGGTCAATAACTATATCAATAATGGTACTAGGATTTTTTTACTTTAACACATAACAATAAGATGGTACAGCACTATAAGACTCATCCGATGCACTTTTAAGAGAACTTAAAACAATTTCTCTACCTCTACATGCCTTATCATAGCATGTTGTACTTGCTTTGAATATCATCTATAATGTCTTTGGGACAATTTTGACGGCTAACCCCTTCATACATTTCTCTTATGCTTTCACCAATCAACCCACTGTTTACATAACGATAAATACGTGATATCATATCCAAGCTACAAGTGTGTTGAATTATAAATCATTATCTCAAACAAATCAAAAGTTCTCAACTTTGTTGCACGAAGTCGCCACTTGCATTCTTTATCGACACAACAAACAGGTAATGTCTTGATTGAAGATTTTACTGGAACTAGAACTTTCTTTTTAAAGCAATCATACACAACTTTTTTTGCAATTCTTTCTTATTGAAGCATATTTGGTATTGTTCTATGTGGTCATCACCAACTAAAAATGGTTATTTTGTGCTTCCTTCTACATGCATTTCATATTCTCCAATTGACTCTTCCATTGAATCAATGTGCATCACTTATGTAGTAAGTGACAAATATGGTCATGATGACTTATGTAGTACCAAGAACTCCTTTATCAGATGTGAGATCTGACAATTATATGAAAACATCAATTTATATTCTCGAGGATATAAGTTTTTGAGGCCTAAATCAAATAATAAAGGGATGAGAGAAAGAGGTTCAAATTTCGAATTCTTGTAAGAACATAATACTATGATATGATATACAAAGCGAATTGATGTAAAATAAAATTATAAACTAAAACATATTTTTTTTATTGTTAAACCTATTTTTGTAATTTTTGTTCCAAAAACTTCCTCATATATCAACTACTTAAAAATTACCTTAAAATTTGCCTTTTTATTACCTTTTATTTGAAAATTACCTTTTATTATAAAAAGCACCATCAATTAAAAGATGTTTTTTTTTTCAAAAAAAAATCTTATAGTTGTTTTTTTATTATAAATAAGCACTTATTATAATAGTAAATTCAATAGAATGTGACTTGAACCTAAGACCCATTCCTTTCCTCTATTTTTTTAAACTTTGCATGTGGATAAAAATCTTTTAATTATTAAAAAGTATGGTATTTATATTTAATCTAAATCTTACAAGTATGGTAATATATTCAACATATTATAAGATTCTGATTTGATGTTTCATAAATTTGATATTTATTTCTTTGTTGGGTGTCTATTTCTGTTATTTAACCGAGGGAGGCTCTTGAACCAACATTGTATTTAATAATATTATAGGTTAAAAATAGAGTTAAAACAGAAAAAAAATGCTTGAAGAAATTAATTTTCATGAATCATTTCTTTATTTTCATTGGAACTATATACATATATAGTGATAATAATAAATCAATGTGTTTTTCATATTTTACTGGATTACAAGTAATTAATACTATTCTTTATTCACTATTACAAAATCTTATTAAGTGATTAAAGAGCTCAATGAGAAGTTCAAGCAAACCATGTGTATAGAGTTTTATCATTTTTATGGTCTGTATGTAGTAGGAATTCTGCAGTGGAATTTGGGCCCGAAACCGAGAGCATGCATCGGTCTATACCAACTTTGTAAAGCAGAAAACTAAGAGCGGTGGGAGGGTCTCTCGGTCAGCTCTCAAACGTTGATTAGTCCCTCTTGGAGTCTTCTTTCCAGTTGAGAGTTTTGAACCTTTTTGTTTGTACCTTATTCCGTGTCGTGAGCTTCCTTTTTATTAAGGGAGGAAGGGGATGTCACCATGGTAAATGGATGATTCATGAATCGGAAGGAGAAGGTGGCGCATATCTCACGGACGGGAGAGACGAGAGATCGTGGGGCGCATATCTCACGGAGGGAGACTAATTCTTCCCTTTAGACGGAAGAGAGGCGATAAATTGGGGTGTATTTCCCGAATCTACGGGACCGAAGGTTTGTAAATCTTGGTCATGTGAGCGTAGGATGGTGTCTCCTTAGAGCACATTAAGTGGCCTTTATTAGATAAAGCATCCAGGAGAAAATGACATCTACAAAAAGAGTCTTGACTCCTTCTTTGGTATAGAAGGGTATCGGATCTGTTTGCTCTAGAAGTTAGAACTACAGTAGGACGGGATGGACTAGCCATAATGCCTCCTAGTCGAAAGAGCCAGTTAGCCATGACCTCTAGTCGAAAGGAGCTTGCTAGGCCCAGAGGGCTGGGTCGAGGCCAAGGCGCCACCTGTGTATCGAATGATGGTAGATACAGATATAATATGATTTAAATGGATCTTTCGTATATACACAGACCCCTTTCAAAACACGTCATAGTCTGAACAAAAAATAAAAAAAAAGCTCAATGAGAAGTTGAAGCAACACGTGTATAGAGAAATGAATCGGGTACGGGTTATTTAGTGTAAGATGCTATCAACAATGATTGTGAGCTACAAATTCTTAGAGGATGATAAAATTGGTGTCCTGAGCCGAGAAGAGTTTACATTGATGAAGGATAAGTTTTAGCTTAGGCTTTTTCTTTGTGTAGTTGCGGGTATATGTCTCCTCATTTCCAATATATATATATATATATATATATATATATATATATATATATATATATATATATATGTTATAATATGATTTTTATTTTACATTACAAAATTATGGTATTCTACTGAAACTTGATCCATTTCCTACATGGAGTTATTCTTGTATATGGAAGTAAAAATCCATATCGTGTGTATGGAAGTAAAAATTAGCCCATCAGTTGTCTCTTTCTATTGAAGTCTTGGAGGGCGTTTGTTTGTTTCCCTTTTTTTTTTTTTTGAAAGCAAATTTAAACTGTTTTTTTTTATCCTAACTTATTTATGATTTTTTAAATTTTTATTTTTTGAATAGGAAGAATCACATATTTTAAATGGAAACAAAATTATATTTTAAAATATTCTAAAAATATTTTAATAGAACGATCACAATATTTTAAAACAACAATCCCTATCTCATTCCTTTAATGATTTAAAATATTAGTTTTTAAGTAAGGGTGTGAATAAAACCGATTAAACGGAATTGAACCGATTCGATTGTGAAATATTTTAAATTATTTTTGGAAAATTCGGTTTTAAAATTTTAAAACTGAGGAAATACATTCTATTGTCGGTTTTAATTTAAATTTTTTTTAAATAACCGAACCAACAATAAATGTTATATTTTAAATTTTTATTATATTTTTTAGGATTGGATTTTGGAACTCGCATAAAATTAATTTATTTTAATTTTATAAATTTGGATAATTTTTAAGAATTTGACTGAGTGTTTGAAGAATCAAATTTGGATAATTTATACAAAAAAATTGATTTGGATTATTTTTAGGAAGTGTTTTAAGTATTTCATAATATTATATTTTAAATATTTATTTTGATAATTTGGTTGTAATTTTGGAATATATGTTTTTCTTTGCTTTTTAAATATTTATTTTGATTAATTATATATTTTAGATTTCTTTAAATAATATGTTAATATTACATTCCATTTAAATAAATTAGACTTATAATTGTTTTTTATTAATTCTAACTTATTTTTCATTATTTACCATTATTCTTTATATCACACCTGAAAATCCCTCTAAATTTTCCCAAGGATCTTGTGATTGCTAAGCCCACACAACTAGCCAACCTAATTCAGTTTCCACATGACACAACACTCTGAGAAAGGGCAAGGTTAGGGAACTAGATCCGCAATTTTATTGATGCTCGCTCTTCATCTACAAAACTACAAAAATCCACTGTAATGCCTCTACACCTGCAAACCCTGGGACTAGAGAAGGAACTTTTCCCCCAAATCTCACACAAAGATCCCTCCTTTTCTCTGACCCTTCCAAATCATATTTATACTCATCAGTTTGATTACATAAGCCACTCAAGCGTGCAGATTCGATTTGGGGTGTAGGCCCTGGCTGCCCACTATCCACCCCTCACTTGCCCCACTCGCCCCTCCTCTGAGGTGGGTTCTGTGCGCCCGTGATCCAGTCTCTGAGTGGTGTCATGCTTCGTATAGTAGCGCCTTCATAGCTCACGCTATTCAGGCACCTATTGAGGCTCACATGCGCCGGTTTAGCCTTGCACATCTTTGGCTCTTTGACATGCCTCATTGTCTAGCGCCAGAGCGGTCAAACTGGCCGTTGCTTAGGTGTCTTATTATACACTTTCAGTCTTTGGGCGCGCTAGTGCAGCTCCATGCTGCCACTAGTGGGTCTTTCAAGGCACCCCATCTTAGTCCAAGCCATGTACCACCATTGGCGATGTCAGTTCATTGGTATGCAGCACTTTGGATGTTGCACGCACCTGATTTGGCGCTACCCACGGCGAGAAGCCTTGTCTGTGCTGCTCGTGCCTTACCTTTACTGCGGCGCTGTGCGCTGCGATGCACTACCTTACCTTGCGCACGCTGTCTGCTTGCCTTGTGCACACTGTGTCTTTGCCTTAGGCTGCAGCAGTGCTCAGCCTTGCCATTGCTTGTGTTGTCATACCCCTGAAAATCCCTCTAAGTTTTCCACCAGGATGCGTGGTGCTAAGCCCCCAACTTAGCCAACCTGATTCGAAGTTTCCCCACAACACAGCATACAAGAGAAAGAGACAAGGTTAGGGAACTGGATTCGCAATTTTATTGATGCTCGTTCTTCATCTACAAAACTACCAAAATCCACTGCAGTGCCTTTACACCTGCAAACCCTAGGACTAGAGAAGGAACTTTTCTCCTAAATCTCTCACATTGATCCCTTTCTTCTCTCAACCCTTCAGATCGGATTTATACTCATTCGTCTAATTACATAAGCCACTCAAAACATGGGATAGTTTAGGAGTAGCCTGACTTCCTTTATCATCCCACTTACTTGTCCTCGCATCTCTATGTAGGATGGTACGCTGCCCATGATCAGGAGTCTCCCAGGAAGTGGAGTCAGTAGCCTCAATTTATAGCAGCGCCTTGACCACTCTGCCTATTCAAGGCTTTGTTGAGGCTCTTTGCATCGATACTCTTGCACGTGTCGGCTCTTTGACTGCCTCATTATCCTAAGCTCCTGGCGATTAGGCGGCTGTGCTTAGGCGTGCTTGCTCTACTCGGTCTTTGGGCACATGGTACCTCTCCATGCTATACTAATGGGTCTTTAGGCACCCCATCTCGATCAAGCCATGTACCATCATTGGCGGTGTCAGTTTAGCCCGGTATGCCTTTGGATCTTGCACACACGCAGTTTATTGCCCTAGTCTTTACCTACGGACTGTGTCTTGTCGATTGCCTTTACTGTGTCTGTTGCCTTCTTGTGGCGCGTGCACTACTTGTGTCCAGGCAGGTAGGCAACATGCATATCATGGAAGCTATGCCTCTTTCCCACTTGCATCTCTTTGGCTTTGCCCCGAGGCGAGGCGGGGTGTATATGGCATGGCCATGGCCCTCCGTTTTCCCTCAAGACATGCTCCCCCCTTAAAGAGCATTTAAGGCCATTTTCATAAATTCTCAAGGAGACATCAAATTGGCTGAGGAGGTATAATGGAATATTTACATAAATATTAATTAAAACCATAAATACCCTCAACCCCCTTTTACACCCGTGGGGTAAAACCCGAGAGCCTGACCCAGCCCTTTACATAGGTTTTTAACATGAATCAAACAGCCTGATGCCTTGCACACATGCCCTGCTCTTGAGCCTTGCCAGTGCACGCACTCTGCCCATGCATCTTGGATTCGCGCGTTATTTGCCTCGATGCTGGCATGTTTTTGTCTTGCTTCCTGCGGCCGGGCCCTCTCGAAAGTGCGGTAACCCTTGGGGAAGCCCTATAGCGTCTCTTTACTTAGCCACACGACCAGAAGGGGTAACAAACCCACCCCCTCTAAATGAAGTCAACGTCCTCGTTGACTTTGACTTGGCATCCTCACCTTGTCTACTTTCTGTCTTCTCGACTTGTCCTGAACCTTGGGACACCTGATCACCAGCACCTTAGTTGTTGTTGCCCTCTGGCCAAACACCTACTATATCTGAGGTAAGCACCATCCTGGTCAAATCAAATTTTTGTTTTTCCTCTATCGGCACGGTCTTTAAGACATAAGGTGTCCCCTGGCTATGGGCAAGAGATTGTTTTACGGAAAAGGTAAAATCGTAATTTCGATTCTGAAATTGTTATTTCGGTTAAAAATCAGAGATTTATTAGATCTCGGATGTGAGAAAGCAGTTTTACGGTTGGAATCGTCTCACGAAATCTAGCTAGCCTGACAATTTCTTCGATTAAGAGCGGTCGAATTTACCGTTTCGAGGCATCGGCGTTTGGTCTTAGTAAAAAGCGATTTTTGATCGACGAAAGTCAGCATACTTAACGCGTGCTAAATGTACCATAAGTGGCATGAGTAGGAAATGATGAAAATGGACGGCGAGATAGTCTTAGAGATGTCAAAAGCGGGAAAGATGGACATAACGGGTATTAATGGAATTGTTTAAGTGGGAAAAGACAAAACACTTTCAGTAGTGTTATTAACCACAAAGTTAAAGCCAAAAAGCGTGTGAGAGCAGGAGGGTTTGCGATTAGGTGAGTTTTTGTGTTTTAGGTGAGAGAGTGTCATATATGCAGAATATCGGACAATCGGCCGTCGGAGTCTTCGTGGCGAAGGAAAACTGCTCTGCGCGGAGGGCACATGCGTGGAATGGGATTTAGGGAGTTTAGGCAGGCTTCGGTGAGGTGGGAATTCTCCTGGGTTTTACTCTTTGTTTAAGAGCATGTTGATGTTTGAGTTGATTGAAGGTAGTGAGTAGCAGGTTTGGTCAGTCAAACTTGGGGCCAGAAATGTGAGAATTTTTGAGCCCTCTCTATGCGGTCAAGTGGGAGTTAGGGGCTGTTTGGGCATCCTTGGTGATGTTATATGCTATAAATGATGTTTTGATGTGTATGAGGCCAAAAATGGCCGTGAAATTCGAGTTATAAAGTGAGCCCGGCGATTTAATGATTTTCGAATAATGTAGGGTTTCACTATTCGGGAATATAAATTTTGAGAATAGTGTTCCGCAAAAATAATTTTTTGTGAAATTATGTGTTTGGTTGAGTAATTCAAATCGAATTGCTCATGTTTGATCATTAGCCCACGTGAGCTAATTTTGATGTGATTGATGGTGAAATTACATGACATGTTTGTGTGATTTAAATTATGTGAATATATGCATGATTATATATTTGCATGTGTTATTGAATTGAAATGGAATTGGTATCGTAAATTCGTATCTTGTGGGAGCACCCAGGACGATAGGAGTGAGTGCATGAGGTAGTCTTGAGAGAATGGTTCGGAGGGTTGTCCCAAAATGTGTTAAATGTCGGTGAATCCAGACATAATATCAATCGTCGGAGGCGGCCCGATTGATATACATCGGAGGGTTGTCCTTGAGCAAATAAACATATGTTCTCATCACGAGGCTTAGGCGAGTGTGAGGGAGTCGGTGAGGACTCGGGGTCTGAGTTGGTCATGTAGACATTCAAGTAGGATCATGCATTTGCTTGGATGTGTGTTTATTTTGGAGCATTGCACTGCACTTAGGTGGAGAGTAGCCCACTTAGGGTGATTCATTTCACGAGTGCTTCATGCAATGGGGATGTATTTCTGGTCACAGTGTAAGACCAGAGATATTCGATTTCTAGAAAAGGGCAAAATCTCGTAAATTCGATTACAAAATTGTTATTTCGGTTAAAAATCGAATTTATTCTCTAGATCTCGGATGACAAGATAAGTTTCCTTAGTTGGAATCGTCTCGCGAGAAATCTAGCTAGCACGTCGAATTTCGTCTAATTAGGGGCCGGTCAGTCGGCCACGTTTTCGAGGCATCGCGGATCCAAGATGTAGTAAAACAATTTTCGATACGACGAAAGTCACATATAACACGTACTCATGTGCCATAAGTGGTATGAGTAGGGAAATGATGAAGATGGACGAGCCGAGATAGTGTCGAATGTCAAAACTGGGAAAAGATGGACATAACGGGTATTAATGGAATTGTTTAAGTCATAAAAAGACAAAATAGCCAATAGGACTTGTCTTCTCCAATTAAACCAAGAGCAAAACGTGAATTGGGGAGGGGATGATGCAGTAGACGAAAATGGAGTTCTTTTAGAGTGAGAAGGTCTAGCTTCTACAAAATGTGCGATCAGGCCGTCGGTAGTCTTCGGAATGAGGAAGGCTGGCTACGCGGAGAGAGACCGGCGTGGAGTCTTGGACAGGAGTTCTCAAACTCAGGGAGGTAGGGGTTTAACCCACTACTTGGGTTTTATTCGTGCTTTAAGTACTTTGTCGATGTTTGAAATTTGGTCAGGGCGGGTGAGGCGATTTGATCGGTCCAAACTTGGGACCGGGTGTCTCAGAATTTTGAAACCCAAATGGTGCAGCCGTGACTGTCCACGGCTGATTTGGGTTGTTAAATGGTGCAATTATGTGTTAATGCATGGGATGGTTTGTTTGAGGCCGGAAATGGCCGTGAAATGCGGGTTCACGAAGTGAACCGATGATTGGTGATTTGTCGGAATAGTAACCGAGGGTTTCACTATTCAGGAATATGTTCTAAAAATATATTTTGTGTGAAAATGTGTTTGGTCAAGTGATTCAAGTCGAGATTGCTTGTGTTGATCGTTAAACCCCCGTGAAATTTAATTTTGATGTAATGGAAATGAGAATTTACATGACATGATTGTGTGAATTGAATTTTAGGTAAATATATGCATGTTGATATATTTGCATATGATATAGACTGTAATGGAAATGGCGTCATGCATTCCATATGCCAGAACACCACAGGATGATAGGAGTGAGTGCATGAGGAGTCTAGAAAAATGGATTCGGAGGTTGTCTAAAAATGATAATTATCGGAGGGTAGTCCATACTATAAAAATATGTCGTGAGGAGCGACCCTGATTGATATACATCGAAGGGTAGTCCATAAATGTATCAATCGTCGAGGCAGCTAATTGATATATATATACATCGGAGGGTTGTCATGAATAAATATAAAAATTCTCATACGAGGCTTAGGCGAGTGTGAAGGAGTCAGTGAGGACTCGGGTACGAGATGATCAGTTAGACATTCAAGTAGGATCATGCATTTACTTGAATGTGTGTTTATTTTGGAGCATTTCATTGCACTTAGGTGGAGAGTATACCACTTAGGGTGATTCCACTACTGAGCATTAGATCCTGCAATGGGAACATATTTTCAGGTGCGGGGAGCTCACGGGGGAGGCGGCTCAAATCTGAGGCGAGTTTAGAAGAAAAAGCGGGATTGGCTGGTTTATGATGTATGACATGTATTAAATTCTCTAATTTCCAATATATGTGTTTGTATAAGGGTAGAATTTGAACTCTTGAAACTATTGGATATAGTTGGATATATATATTCTGGAGAATATTGTAATATGTGTAACACCCTGAAATATACCCTATCAGTTTTCGGACTTGTTTAGGGTATACTAAAAGTTAAATATGAATTTTCGGGAAATAAAACGAGAGACCCGAAATTAATAATAGAGTCAAGGGTAAATATGTAATTTACCACTTGAGGATATAAGGAAGGCATAAATCAATAGATTATATGTAATTATGGGATTTGAGGGAAAGATGAAATTTAAGTGGGATATCTCATAAGTTGCTTTGCAAAAGAAAGGAGTCTAAGGAATTTAAATACGAAATGAGAACGGTGTTTAAAAATGTAGACGAGCACTGGCCTTAAAAAACCCCATTTGGATAAGACCAGAATTGGTCTCATTTTTTAAGAGAGAGAACCGTATAGAGAGGAAGAGAAGAGAAGGAGAGAAGAAAAGGAAGAGGAAGAAGAAGAAGAGAAGAAGAGGAGGAGGGAGATCAAGCAAAAAGGTATGGAACTTTGGATTTTTGTATGGAACTATGACCTTTAATATGGATCTATGGAATTTTAAGGCTTTGTATGGTTAATAGCTTGTCTCCAAAGCTAGGGTTTTTGATGATGCATCATAACCTTGGATTTCTTGAAAATAGGGTTAGTAAAACTTAAGTATGAATACAAGATAGTTATAGAATCCTCTTTTAAATTGGATTCATGGGTTAATTGGGAAGTAATTGAGTTAGGGTTTAGAATAAACCTAACTAATCACTATTTGGGTTGTGTATGGGTCTTAACCCATATTAGAATGGTTTTGGGAGAAATTCATGGAAAAGTTTGGAAGAAAGATAAGTGATGAAATATAATTTGAGTAGAAAAGAGATTTCAAGATGAATATGAAATGGTTTGAAGTGTATAGAGTATAGAGTTGATTGGGCGGCAAAATATGGAAAAATGGGTGAAAAACACACATTACGGGCATTTTTCGGTGACAATATGCAAGTACACCTTGAACATGTAACGGTTACATGTTAGGTTGGTCATTTTGGGCGGCGTATGCCAGTGCTGGTCGAGTGCACATGCGTATAATCGCTACATTTTCTATTTCAATAAGTTTTCATGTATTTTAGCCATAACTTACTCATTTCTTATCAATTGAGTGAGAGGGATTCAAGTGGCTAATTAAAATAGACTTCAAGGAAAACCAAACATATGGAAATAGGCATCGTCAAATTCTACGATTCTAAATTATTTAATGCACTCAAAGTGGGGCCCGTGTTCAAGCCAGGTCACAGTTCACAGGTTTGAGACATAGAGTGATCAAAATTCTCTGATTGCCTTTCACAGTTGATTATAAGATTGTTCAGATTTTCAGTTGGAGACCCTATAACAGAATTTAGAGTACGACGAATTCTCATTATACAGAGTAAATACAGAAAAAATAAATTATTATAGTCTTAAAATTTTATCTGAACTAACATTCGTTAGCACGAAAAATACGCTTAGAGTTGGATAATCCATTGAATAGTTCATTTACCCAATAAACCTGATTCAGAGATAAGAACCCTGGTTTCACCAATACTTTGATACTGAAAGAACTGGGGATCATATCACTAAGATCACCATTGATTATAATTCTAAAATAAATGGATATGATAGAACATGTCATAAGATATGATGGTCTAAAGTACCACGAATGATAGGCACGTATGCATATAAGATTAAATGATATGAATATATGATAGACATACAAAAATGAATAAGAGAATATGCTAGGAACACATGATAGAAATGCGTAAATGCTAAGAACGATGAGATAAGTAAAAGATGACAAGCACATGAATGAGTCTGAGTACACGAATGATAGGTACATATATGAATATAAGCGTGTATGAAGTAGGAATATGAATAAGTAAAAGCATGCATGATGAAATATAGGAAGTCTAGAATAGCTAAATCATGATAGAAGCGTATAAAGGGATATGAATAGATAATGATATATATATGAATATATGAACAAAAGAAGTGCATAGATGCATTCATGATATATGATAAAAACCAACTAAATGATAGAAAAAAGATATGAATATATGTATTATAGAGATATATGAGAACCATAATGAAACTACAGTTCTGAAACGAATACGAGGAATTAAAGTAATGATAGTATATATGGCGTAAGCAATTATGATAACAATAGTTATCCATGCATATGAGATATGTACGAGAGAAAGCAGAATAAGGCGGTTAATGCAGCAGGGCACAGTGAAGAGGATAGGCATGCGCATGGGGAAGAAAATACAGTTGTTGCGAGGCGCGAATCATGGAGCAAATATCGAGGCCAGTTTGGGTGATGACATAGATCCGTTTGGATCGGGTGGCCACGAAAGGGTCACCACTGATAGACGAGGAAGCCTTTGCCTCGTGCGGTGATAGTACTAGCCAGTGCAGAGATGAGCGAGATCAGCGTCTCCATACGGTGATAATTACGCTTGAATTTTTAGTTATTTAAATCGACACAGGTAATTGCGAGCGCGAATATAAAGAAAGGAAAAGTATACACAAAATTATATGATAGATAGAATATGAGCGTGCAATTGTATATGGCGGTATAAGATGAAAGCGAATTACATGACAAAATATGTAGTACATGAAATCACGTACTCTTTTGAATGATAAACATGACGAGATTCCCTCTCGAATATGTCGTGAATGTCAATTCTATAGTCAAAGTGAATCATAATGTTAAATGCGAAATCACATAGCTATTGAATGACAAACAGGACGAGGTTCCCTCTCGAATCTGTCGTGAATGTCAATTCATAGTGTTCGAGTGAAAACTTAGTAAATGCAAAGTATATGGCAATCTGAGAATCGTATAAGAAAATATATGATAAGCAGTATATAGAAATGATATATGTAATAGTACATAGAATGTAATAAATCATAGAAACCCAAGAAAGATGAAAAATACATAGACTAGAGACATGATATGTAACGACAAAGAATAGGAACATTGAAAGGCATATGACAAGCGTGAAAGATGAACACGCTAACAAGTATAGGAATAGGTAAAGTATAGAAATAGGAATCTGAGAAAAGTATAGATAAAGGATATGCGAAGACATAGAACAAGTAACGGGAAAAGATGGACATGCAATAGGAATATAAGATGATAAGGAATTAAAGTTATAGAAATACGTATAGATATATATATAAAATGCATATGTATAAGCTTGTGACAGTCGCCATTGGTGGTTGTCCATGCTTATGTTCCCACTAAGCGTAAAAGCTTAGCACGGGTGTTCAATCAGGTGGGTATGGGAGAAGAGGAAGCGGAGTGCGAGTCGATCCACATCGGGTAAGTCGACACATCAATGGGGTCCATTGGAAGATTTTTTAATTTAAATAATATCAGTCTTTTTGTTTCTTTTTTGCAAACAATGTAAATGTTGAACACTAGTAAATATGGGACTTGTATATGTCATTTTTGTATCCTTTGTGACGAGAATATAAAACAAGTTTAATAGTCATGAGTTAGTGGTTATAGTTAGCGATACTTGGTATTTGGGGCATCACAATTTAGTGAGCATCCCGAATCTAGTTCGGACTCGCCAATCGGGTCGGATCGGAGAAGGGGTGTGACAGTATGGGCCCAAGAAGCCGTTTTTATCCATATTTGTATCAGGTGATTGATATTGGGACAGGTTTTGTATTTGGGTAGAGCTCCCCGTACAAAGGAGACTCTGCCCGATTTTCGTGAAAAATGTCGGGTTACAGGCATTCCTAAGCTGTCAGCGACTTAATGGGTAGTCAATGGACCGGGTTTGGGGCGTCACACGAGGGACGTCTTGAGGGACGACAATCTAGGGCGAGGTTTAGAAGCCGGTTGTGGCTTTGGGTTATGATGTATTACATATTAGAATTCTCTAATTTTAATATATGTGTTGTATAAAATGCTTTGAACTCTTGAACTATGGTCGGATAGTTGGATATATATATACATTGTTATGAGTATTGGTTTATAAGCAGTGGCGGTTTACAATCATAGACCGTTATATTGGTGTTGGAGACGGGTTTTATCACGGTGTGTTGGGTAGAGCTCCCAGTACGTGAAATTTCTCTTGGGTTTTACGAAGTGGCGTTGGGTCTTGGAGCACCCACTTGTGATCTGCGAGGGTTGACGGGTAGTCAGCGGATTACGGGATTTGGGCGTCGCGGGCAGTATCGAGCTTAGGTATCACGAATATCTAGGGGCTGGGTTTGGGTATCCATCTGCAGATGTGGTTCGTGTTAAGTGTGGGTATGAGATTCTGCACAGAAATCGCGGGATAGCCCAAGGACAACTGCATGCATGTGTTTGATGTGTTTCGTGTGATTTTATGAATAATGTGTGATCATGTATGTATGATATGAATGTTTGTGTGCTTAGAAGTTAGCACATAGGTGTGTTGGAAAAACAAATTTTGGAGTTTAAATGTGTGAACTGGAATAAAGGAAATGAAAGAAATAAATTTTTACAAAATTTATTTAGTTTAAGGATAATGAAATAAAATTTTAAGGTTGAGCTCATAAAATTATGGAGTTGAAAGGATACGAGTATTTAAGCTCTTGCATGCGAAGTATGAGAAGGCTACGTGAGAATGAAAGAAAAAATGATGATGAAAATTATTTTCTAAGGTTTTACCAATTGGAAAATTGAAGAAAATGAATTTTTATAATTTATTTGGGTATTATGGAAAAAAAAAAAAAAAGGTATATATTTTTAGTGTTTTCCAGTAGTTGGAAGAAAAAAAAAAAAAAAATCAGGTCTTGGGGCGATGTAGACTCTTGCCCAGTGTGTTAATGACAATGAGCTAGGCGTTTGGGCGCTAAGGCGCAGGCTCGTGTGACACGGCCTGTGAGGCCTTGAGACAGGCATGAGACCTTGAGTACATTGACTGATGCCTTGAGGCTCAATGTGATGTGTGATGTGATGTATTGTGTGGTATTGTGGACCCCGTGTTGGAGCGAACATGGTATTTGGGTATCTGTTGAGGAGTCTTTGAGGCTCGGGAGTGCTTTGGGGCGCGGGGGCGTAGGCGTGCGGCAGGCGCACTGAAGGCGTCTTCTTTGAGCCAATAATTTGTGCACTTAGGCGTCTTCTTTGACCCAACCAATTTGTGCACTTGTCTGGCTCAACTGTTTTGGCCAGAGTTTTGACTCGAATCTTGTTCTGAGTCAATTTTGGAAACTTGTTCATGAACACTTTGTTCATCGCAATCTTTTCGGAAAAAAAATTTATTAAAAATCAAATCAAATCAAATTAAACCAAAATTTTAGAAAAATAAAATTTTGAAAATGAAATTTTGTTGATAAAAATATTTTAAATACATAATCGATTGCCTTGCATTACGTAAATGCAAGGATAATGGGCTCTAGCGATTTATATGTATGATAGTGTCTCGAGTACATGTTTATGCCTTAGAATGCGTATTGAATTTAACGCGTTGGAAGCGTACGGATGGCTAGTCGGGACGAGGGCGTAGAGGGCGTCGGGGTATTGGTCAGGCACCACGGTGTTTGATTAGCGGGCTTTCTGCGAAATTTGTAGGTGTCGGCCATTTCTTGCTCGCCTGTTTGGTATAGCAGTAGGCAGGAAGATCCTAGTAACCTCACAGAGGTTTAGAGGCGCATCATCTCAGGCATTCCACGGGGAGGAGAATCCAGGTGGTGTGAACCGTTGGTTCATATAGATCGAGAAGGTGTTAAGAGGCTATGAGTTACCTCGACATTACCAAGATTAGACTATTGCGTTCGGTAGAGAGTGAACTTGAATATGGTGGAAATGGGCAAGGACCTCCCTAGAGACCATAGGAGCCTTAGTATGAGTTCTCCCACAGGGATTAGGGTGAGGAATAGGGGATGATATGTCGAGGTTGCGAGTTGGAGATCTCGGGGACTCTTCTTTCGTAGAGGACACGAGGATCATGGACATGTCGAGTTCGATGTCATCCCCAGAGATGGATTGGTAGCGACTACGAGGGGTCGTTATCGATTGTGAGCGTATTAGGAGGGTTCTAGCCTTTGCGCGGGGCGTTACTCGAGATGGTATTTCGGGGGGGATAAACATGACATTTTGCCCCAGCTATAGTATCTGAGTCCAAAGTGTCGGGGGCAGGTTAAGCGAGTGTGCTTGAGCCTTACATAGGACGGAGGGCAGAGACTTGGATCTACCTCGAGTAGTGATGCGAGTATGTGAATGTTTTCGGATAGGCTACGGACTACCTCCATAAAGTGTGGACTTGATGTCGGTTACACCACAGTACTTCACCCATCTATGACTCCACGTAGGATGGCAGGTGGAATTGCGGGGGAACTTCGAGTCAAACTCGAGGCATTGAATGAGGGTTCTAAGGCCAAGAGCACTTCACCATAGAGCTCAGGTCACATTTACAAAGAAGAAGGATAAGACAACCATTTGTGTGTTGATTCGCAGACGGTTGAACGGGGGTTACGATCGAGAATCGGTACCCCTTACAGAGGATTGACGATTTGTTTGATTAGTTAGGAGGAGTGAGTCTACTGAGATGGACGTGCATGGATTGCCATGGGTGATAGTTAGGGAGGCAGGATGTCACTGAGTGAAACGTTGGGCCGCGTTATAAGGCACGCTGAGTTCTGATGATACCCGGCTTTGGTTGAATCGCGGCGGCATTCATGGATATCTCGGCGGGATCTTCAACCTATTTGATCCGGTTGTCATAGTCTTACGTGGATGACTTGTTTTGATCTACTCGATCGAGAATTAGAACATGGTATCTGCGAGGATCGTTTGCGGTTGTTGAGACCAACAAGCCTCATAGAGATTGATAGAGTGCGGTTAAATACGAGTCGATTTGATAGTGTATTGTCAGTGTGTCGGCAGAAGAAAGTCAGCGATGAGTTGGGGAGGAGGCGAGTCAGTCTTCGAGATCGTAGTTTCTTGGGATTGGTTCGTGAGAAATTCGTAAGACTTCTCGAGAATAAAGCACCTATAATAGTTGACCGGAAGGAGGTGAGAGTTTGGTGGGATGACGATGGGGGCATTCGGAGTTGAAGAAAAGACACCCGGCACCCATCTTGATAGTCCCCGGGTTGACGGAGTACCTGAGTGTGTTGTGATGCCCTCAAAGAAGGCAGATAGGATGTGTTTTGATGCGGGCCGGGAGGGTGGTATCTTATGGTTCTGGGTGGGTTGAAGATCACGACGAATTA
Source organism: Tetrastigma voinierianum (assembly GCA_016808115.1). Classification (NCBI taxonomy): domain Eukaryota; kingdom Viridiplantae; phylum Streptophyta; class Magnoliopsida; order Vitales; family Vitaceae; genus Tetrastigma; species Tetrastigma voinierianum. Next base: position 586,326 of record JAEQBH010004665.1, read on the forward strand.
CCCACGCGACATGGAGTTGGCGGCCGTGGTCTTTATGAAGATTGCAGCGCCCTTGCCTCTGTGAGTTCGGTGTCTGGAGACCTTAAAGTCTGAAATATATTCATGACAGGACCTCAACATAAATCTATGGCCACGATGGGCGATTCCTAGAATTATGACTTCACTTTGTACCATCACGGTAAAAAGCCAAATGTGATGGCCAATCTGCTCGGTCGAAATCCACGAGCATTAGCTAGTATAGCTTCTTGGAGTGGCGGTGCTCGAGGCGTAGGGCAGTTTGGGCTACGGTACAGGCTTGAGCTTCGAGGTACATTGGGGAGTTTGGTGGCTACGAGTCTGATGGCCCAGTGATTGAAGTCAGTGGCGAAACCAGAGATAAATATCCACTCGAGAGACCCGAAATCTGATTAAGATGGGTGGCGAGGGTGGACCGTTCACGCGAGATGGTAGTCTTGGTATAGGGCGGGTAGTGGTTCCCCGGTTGGCCGTTTGAGAGGAGATTCTCGAGGGGTTTCGCGCTCGATTTTCGTGCATCCGGGTGGCCTGAATGTACGAGATCTTCGTCGTCGATATTACTAGAAGCCCGGGATGAAGAACCGGCGGGAGACTTTGTCAGCGATCATCTGTGTGTCAACGGAGTTAAGGCTGAGCATCGAAGCCCGACGAAGTACTTCAGCCATTGGAGTGGCTGGTGGAAGTGGGAGCGCGTCGATGGACTGTGACCCGCGCCGCGAGGCGCGAAGGCATGATAGCGGTATGGGTGATAGTGACTAGCTCTGAAGTCGGCATTTTCTGCCGTGCGGATGACTTTCTCCTTGGAGAGATTCTGCGATTGCTTGTATTCAGAATAGTCAGGCTACATGGGAATCTGCATTGTATAATGTCGGATAGGAACCCGGGTTCACGACACACTTTTGGAAGAATTTCCAAGCTGTAGACACCTGGGCGACCATGTCTGACGTTCCATACCAGGACGGATGATCGTGCGAGAGAACTATCGAATATTAGAGCGTCACTATGATCATAGATCTTTTGGATCATAAGGGTAGTGGATGAGCATTTACTGCTTGGTGGAGATCGCCTACTGCTTTCACTGTGCTCAATGAGTATGCGATGGAACCGTATGAGGCCTTTGTGTGGGAGGCCGTGCGGGTCAGTTATGTTGGACCAGGGTGGGAGAAGAAGGCTGTCAGCTGGTCACAATCGATAGAGACACCCTCAGAAAGGTAGAGCTCGTCTGACAATCTTCTCCTTTGCTGAAGCTGGCGAGGAAGAGCTATCTTGATGCGGCGATAATACCGCCAGGTTTGAGGGTTGGTGAATCCGCGTCTTCTTGAAAGGTGATGCACAAGAAGGTAGTCGGAGTTAATGACGTGGAAAATTTATGCGCGAGATTCGTTGGACCTTTCGGATACAGAGGATAGGCACCGTAGCGTACGAGTTAGGCGTTACAGCCGACATGGCCCGGTGTCCGAGGGTGTTCCGATCCGTATAGAGTATATCGATCCGGCTCATGTAGTGGATTAGAGACAGTCGAGTTGACATTGATGGGACCTTTTGAGGAAGGGACGTGTGTATTTTGGATAGCCGTGTCGGAGTTTCGTATGAACCGTGAAACTAGTAAAGTGCTCGTAACCTTATGGAGTGGAAATCTGCGGGCGCGAGGATCTGCGTCTGACCTATCCCTTCTTGTTGAGGATGAAGTCATTAGTTTAGTCGTTTAAATTAATATTGTTACATCGTGGTAGAGTGCTGCGTTGCATATGCGCGTGTGGTGATTGTGATGCGTTGAATTTCGGGACGAAATTTCGCTGAGAGGGAGAATGTGGTAGAAATTCGATTTGGAAGAATGGCAAAATACGTAATTTGATTTCAAGTGTTATTCGGTTAAAATCCAAATTTATTCTCTCGTCTTGGACAATGAAAGCGGTTTCATCGTTGGAATCTGCTCTTGTGAAATCTAGTATACAGCCAATTTCGATGGTCAAAACATTGATTTGATGCGACAAAAGTCACATAACACGCACTAAGGTACCATAAGTGGCATGAGAGAATGATGAAAATGGACGAGATAGTGCCAAATGTCAAAACTGAAAAGAGAGGGACATAACTGTATTAATGGAATTGTTTAAGGGGGAAAAAGACAAACACTCAATGTTGTCAGTTTTCCTAAAGCTAAAAGCCAAAAACGTGAGAGCAGGGAGGGTTTGCGAAGGGTTGAGTTTTTTTGTATTTAGAGTGAGAGAGTGTCGCTTCTCTCTAGAATATCTCGCAATCCGACCGTCGACAGTCTTTGGGACGAGAAGGAAAGCTGCTCTACGTGGAGAGGCCTACGCGTGGGTATCGGATTTAGGGAGTTTAGAAAAACTCTGTGAGATAGGGGATTCTCCCTACTTGGGTTTTACTCTTTGTTTAAGAGCTATGTTGATGTTTGAGTTGATCGAGGTCGCGGAGTTGTTGACGGCCCCAAACTCGGGACCTAAATGTGAGAATTTTTTCGAGCCTCTCTATGTACCGTGGGAGTTAGGGGATCTTTTGGGCATCCTCGTGATGCTCCTATGCTATAAATGATGCTTTGATGTGTATGAGGCCTAAATGGTCAGTGGAAATTCTGGGTTCACAAAGTGAACTCGATCGATCAGGATTTTTCGTGAATAGTAATCGTAGGTTTCACTATTCCCAAGAATATAAATTTATATAGTGTTCATAAAATAATTTTGTGAAATAATGTGTTTGGTCGAGTAATTCAACCTAATTGCTCATGTTCGATCATTAGCCCACGGAGCTAATTTCAAGGACATGCGAAATTATACGACATGCTCAAGGTGGATTTAAATTACGCGAATATACGTACGATTATATATTCAATGCTACTATCAATTGAAATGGAATTGGCATCATGACCTACATGCACTAGGGCACCCTAGGAATATAGGAGTGAGTGTACGAGGTAATTCTTGAGATAATGGTTCGGAGGGTCGTCTAAAAATATTAAATATCGGAGGGTAGTCCAAACATAATATCAATCGGCCTGAGACGGCTCAATCGATATACATGAGGTAGTCTATAACACATCAATCATCTGAGACGGCCCAATTGATATATACACATCGGAGGGTTGTCTACAAACAAATAAACATGGAATAATTCTCATACGAGGCTTAGGGGAGTGTGAGGGAGTCGATGAGGACTCCTGGTCCGAGTTGGTCATGCATATCCAAGCAGATCATGCATTCGCTTGACGTGTATTTATTTCGATATCAGACCGCACTTAGTGCGGAGAGTAGCCCACTTTAAGGTGATTCCACTATCGAGCATTAGCTCACTCCCGTCGAGGGATACTATTTTACTGTGCATGTGGATGTGCGTAGGACGGCTCTTCCTAGAGATCGAGGTTTTGTAAGAAAGTTCTGATTATTATTGTAAGCATGACGTATTACATGTATTAGAATTCTCTAATTTTATTATATGTGTCAGAGTAAGAGTAAACTTTGAACTCTCAACTATGGTCGGATAGTTGGATATATATATATACATTGTTATGAGAATTGGTTTATAAGCCCAAGTGGCCGCTTTAATCATGCATCGCTATACTGGACTCCACTGGGGACAGACGACAGTTGCCAGATTTTGGCAGCCTCCCGTATTAAGCGAGACTCGCCCTCGATTCATGGCGCAACCCGACACCCACTTGTATTCCGCTGGTTGACGGGTAGTCAACGGACCCCCGGGATTTGGGGTGTCACACAAACTCTAAAAACGCCAATGATCCTAAGTAGGGGAGGATCCCTACTTTTGCCTCCATAAGGAAGTCCATACCGAGTACTAACTCGAAATCCTGCAGATACATCACCATGAAGTCACGGTGGCCAGTCCAATCCCCTATTCGAAATAGAACTGCTCTTGCCATGCCATCAACTCTGTGATCTTCGCCATTCAATGGAATGACCACACTCGCATAAGGCTCCACTGTCAAACCCACAAATTACGCTACACCGCCGAAGCCAGTTAACACTTAGTCGTCCCTCGTGTCCACCATCGCCCCTCACAACTCCGCCCTAATTTACCTAAACAAGAACATACATCAGCTTGTTAATAAGGTTAGGCTTTCAGGAAGGTGCCCACCACTCGCAACGAGTTAAGTCAGGTGTCGAGTCATCCAATCGTAGTCCCGCTCCTCCTTTCACTGCTTGGGAGGCGTACACTTTCTCCCTTCTGTAGTGACGCCTCAAATCTAATGGTGTCCTCGGGCAAATGAAAAAGAACCAATTTGGCTTGATGTCCGTGTCCATTCCGACTTGTGGGCACCTGGGTTTCCTCAGTGGCAACATCGCTCTTCCTTCTTCCCTTTGTTCGGGTCCGAAGGCTTCCTAATCGCCTTCTGCTTTTAAACATCCGGTCCATCTTAAGTTTCTCGCCTAGCAACCTGTTATCCCTACGCTTTATAGTCAACCAAGCACTGCTAAGCATGGCAAGCAGCAAGTCTTTCACTCCCTACCTCCTTAACTCTATATGAGCCCATGCTTACAACCCAGAAACAAAGTTAAATAACTCATTCTCTGACATATTTTCCAAAGATCAAGGAACTGAACTCCTTGACATAATCCCGCACGGTCCCCATATGCTTGAGCCTTCTCAAAGACTCTCGAGCCAATCATGCCGCATTGGTGGGGAGGAACTGCTCCTTGAGTTCCCGCTTCAAAGTCTCCTAAGTGGAGATCTGAGGTCTACTTGACTCAGCATCCCCCTCCAATATCGTCCTCCACCAAAGTTTCGCATCACCCATCAATTACATACCGATGATGGAGACTTTCTCTTCATCAACAACTTGAGCAGCCCTAAAGAACTGTTCCATGTCCCACATGAAATTCTCTAGCTCCTTGGCACTTCTAGCCCCATCAAAACCTTTTGGTTCAGGGACTCTCACCTTGGGTGAAGCATCAGTGGTCCAAGGGGACATTCGCAGCACCGCCTTCTTCAAGACAACCACATCCTCTTGCAATGTCTATAGGGTCAGATTAAGATTCTCCTTCACGGTTAGGAGTTCAGCCTTCAAAGACACCACCTGTGCCTCCACATGGTTCACATGTTTTTCAGCCAAATCCCTCTACCCTAAGTTCATTCATTGCCTCTAATGCCCAAGTAGTAACTGTGCCCTCTTCACAGCTCCATCGCCATGTTGTTCAGCTTGCAACCCTTCCTTCAATGCCTCACAAGCCATCTACTATGATACCAATCATTACACCGAAAATCCCTTTGCCTCCCCACTGTGATGCGCTATGCTGCTTCCCTAACTTAGCTAACCCGACTAAGTTTCCCACAACACAATATACAAGAGAAAGAGACAAGGTTAGGGAACTAGATCCGCAATTTTATCGATGCTCGCCTTCATCTACAAACTACCAAATCCACCTGTGAATGGGCTTCTCAAGACGCAAAGACTTCGGGATCTGCAGTATGAACTTTTCCCAAATTTCTATAGAGATCCTCTCCCTTCTCTCAACCCTTCAGATCGGATTTATACTCATCCATCTGATTTACATAAGCCACTCAAAACGTACAGGTAATCACTAATAATCAACCACTATCACCTGACTTACTCATTCCACTGCATCTCCCCATTGGTGGACCGCAATCGCCATGATCTCGAGTCTCTATGAAATGGATTCATGCTTCCAAATCGAGCAGCAACCACCAACCGCCCCCGCACATTCAGCGCGGTTCGCCGGAGGCTCTTCAGACCTGGCCAGCACGCCCCCGTGCCGCCTTTCACCGCCCTCACCGCCGCAGCACCACCGACCGATCAGCCAATCCACGCTTTTTAGGCGTGCACTCGCTTGCTCGCGTCAGTGCATGGCGCTCCCATGCCGCCCCTGTGTTCGCAGCGCACCCCATCTTAATCCGCCATGCAACATACATCGCCGCGTCCCGTTTTTCTACACCGCACGCACCCGCCTCGGATGCTGCCTAATACGCCTGAGTGTCAGCCCGCGCCGCCTAAGGCCGCCCTCGCGCGCCTCAGGCCGCCCCGCACGCCCCGCAGCCGGCTGAGCTGCACCGCCTACGCACGGCTCGCGCCAGCGGCTTCGAGCCCGGGCGCCGCCAGCAGGTGCCTTTGCGCTACTTGTAGCCCGACTGCAGGCAACATGCATGCCGTGGGAGTTCATTTTTCCCACGGTATCTTCTCGGTCGTTTCAAGCGCCAAGACACGGGGTAAGTTTCATACATACCCTCATTTTCCCCTCACATATGTTTCCCCTAAAGAGTATTTAGCCATTTTCACAAATTATCGAGGAGACATCAAATCGGCTGAGAGGAGGTATATCGGAAGATTTTATACAAATATTAATTAAAACCATAAATAATTTCTCAACCCTTTACACTCCATGAAATTAAACCCTGGGCTGCATAACTCCACTTTACATAGGTTTTGACATGAATCAAATAATAATGGATGCCTTGCACACATGCCCCGCTTCGAGCCTTACTAGTGCATCGCATTCGGCCCATGTGATGTCGTCGCATGCACCGCCTCATTCTTGGGCATGTTTTGTCTGGCTCCTCCAACTGTCACCCTCAAGGGTGCAAGACTAACTCGGGAAGCCCCGTCGCTGCTTTACTTTAGCCACACGACTTCAGGAGGGGTAATCATTTGCCATGGCAAAGAAGGATTGCTTCGTTGATTTATAAACTATCGGGGACAGTCATTGATGGGCAGAAACCTAAGACGGACGGATCTAGAAAACAAAAGGCGATTGGGAAGCCTTCGGACCAGACAAAGGGGAAGAAGGAAGGCAATGCTACCACTCTAAGAGCGGGTGACACAAGTCAAAATGGACAATGACATCCAGTTTAATTAGGTGTTTCATCTTGCTGCTGACCCCATCGAGCCAGAGATCGGTCTCTAGAAGTGGAGAACATGTCCGCCTCCAAACAAAGAAGAAAGGAGGAGCGGCGCACTCTCGATTCAATGACTCAACACCATTAACCCTAACCTGGCCGGTATGGTGAACACCTTCCACAAACCTAACCTTAGCTAATAAGTTGATGTATGTCCTTGTTTAGGTAAATGGGCGCTGTGGGAGGGCTGATGGTGGACACAGGAGCAACCGAGTGTTGCTCGCCTGAAGAGCATAAATCTGGCCATTGCGGGCTCGAAGGCTGAGTCTTACGCGAAAGTGTGGTCATTCCATCAATTGGTGAAGATCAAGCAAAAGTCGATGGCACGGCGCAGGAGTTCGATTTCGATGGGATCGACTGCCACCGTGACTTTTACAGTGACGATCCGCTGGATTTCAGTTGCGACTCGATATGGATTTCTTATGGCAAAGAAAAGCAGTGAATCCTCCCTACTTAGGATCATTAGCGCTTGAGTTTGGGACGCCTTATCTCGTAAAGACTGTACACGGAAGAAGAACCAAATTTATTCGACTACGATGGTGCCTCTACCTCAATATAGTAGTGTATGGGCCAGAGGTGAATAACCAAGGTGTCAGGATCAAGTGTCCTGTGGTTCGACAAGCTAAAAAGACATAAAGTAGACAAGGTGAGGATGCCAAGTCAAAGTCGACGAGGACGTCGACTTCATTTGGAGGGGGTGGGTTTGTCACCCCTCCTAGTCGTGTGGCTAAGTAAAGAGACGCGACAGGGCTTCCCTAAGGGTTAGCCTTGCACCCTTGAGGGCTTGGTTGGAGGAAGCAAGATAAACAAAGCCACATAACGAGGCAAAGACGCAACGACATGCACGGGCCGTGCGCGCACCGGCAAGGCTCAAGACAGGCATGTGTGCAAGACATCGCTGTTTGATTCATGTCAAAACTACAAAGGGCGTGGTTGTGCCTCGGGGGGGTTTTAATTTCATGGTAAAAAGGGGTCGAGGGTATTTATGGTTTTAATTAATATTTATGTAAATATTCCATTATAGCCTCAAACTACTACATGTCTCAATTTTATGAAATATCTAAAACGCTCTTTTAAGGGGGGAGTATGTCTTCGAGGGAAATGGGGCCATGGCTAGAAAGGCACGGGCGCACCCTACCTCGTCTCGGAGGCAAGACAAACAAAGAGTTAGACGCAGGCGAAAAGCGACTGGCTCCATAACATGCATGTTGCCTACTACCGATTACAAGCAACGCGACAGCGCCATGGTAAGGCAACAAGACAAAGGCTCAAGGCGCCAGACATGTAGCCGTAAGGCAAGGCAATCACAAAGACACAAGCGCGTGTAGGCGCCAGCTGGGGCAGCTACCAAATCGTGTGCAGTAAAGATCCGTAATGCATAATCGCTTAAACTGACACCGCCAAATGGCTGGGTGGCAATGGCTGATCAGATGGGGTGCCTTGAAAGACCTAATGCATGAAAGTATGGGAGCGTACCATGCGCCTAACATCGAGTAGATTAGTGCACACCTAAGCAACAAATAGTTTAACTACCAATGGCGCTTAGACAACGAGGTGTGTCAAAGAGCCAAAGACGTAGTAGCAACCTGCAAAGAGCCTCAACAGTGCCTTGAATAGGTAGAGTGATTGAAGGCACTGCTTATAAATTTGAAGCATGACCCACTTCAGAGACTCAGATCACATGCTGCACCACCCCTGCAGAGGAGATGCGAGTGGGACAAGTAAGCGAAGGAGAGCGGGCAGTGTGGGCAAGCATTCTAAATTGGCCTCCACTTCTAGAGACTCCGTATCACGTGCGATCGCAACCACCCCATAGAGGTGAGATGAAAGGGACAAGTAAGGCATATGGCAACAGGGCGGTTACCCCAAATCGTCCACGCTTTGAGTGGCTTATGTAATATGACTTGATGAGTATAAACTGATCCGGTTCGCAGATAATGATAATCCCGTGAGAGATTTGGGAGAAAAGTTCCTTCTCTAGTCCCAGGGTCTACAGGTGCACAGGCACTGTAGTGGATTTTGGTAGTTTTGTAGATGAAGAGCGAGTATCAATAAAATTGCGGATCCAATTCCCTAACTTGTTTTTCTTTATGTTGTGTGTTGTGGGGAAACTTCAATCGTGTCAAGGTTGTGAGGCTTGAAAATCGCGCATCCTGCGGAAAACTTAGAGGGATTTTTAGAAAGGCGATAATAAAAATTACCGAAAAATTAGTTATTTTTTTATAAAATTAAATATATTAGTTATATTTTTATATTTTTATATTACAATTTTAATTTTTTATTCGGTTTTTTAACCGAACGAATCCAATTGATTTAAATTATTATCTATAAACCGATTTGAACTCGGTTTTATATTTCAAATTATCGGTTTTGGTCTTAATAAATTATTAGATTTTTATATTTAAAACCAAACCGAATAAACCGTATATAACCCTAATTTTAAGTATAATGTCTTTAAATATTTGTAGATAATGTACATCAATTGTTATATATATTTTTTCTTTTGGATATGTGAATATGAATTGCAATGGTTATTTTTGTGTTTAATTTAATTTTGGTTTCGTCAATATGTTTTTTTAATTATATAATTATTTTTAATATAGAATAATTAAATATAATAATTATTTTTTGTAACAATGATAATAATAAATTATTTATCATAATAATTTTATTATTTAATTTTTTATTAATATGTTAAGATGTTATATATATATATATATATTAGACATATATTTTTTATCTTATCTTAATAATAAAATTAAAAAAATTGCTTTATGATATAATTAAAATGTTAATTTTAAGTATATAAAAAAAAACAACTTAATACTTAATAAATATACAATATTAAAAAAACAAATAACTTTATACTTAATATTATTAAGCCTATTCAACTAAATAAAAATTATATTTGTCCCCATATCTAATTCAATTGATTATAACATTTAAAGGCACGACATGGAAAATGAAGGGGCTGAAGTCTATTTAATATATTATAAAATTGATTAAGCCTTAAAAAACTAAATAAAAATTAAATTTAGGATTCAATAAAAAAAACAAACCCCCCATTGTTTGTCACGCTTTGTTTGATCCCTAACATCACAATTCACAAACAGTAACATAAAACATTAAATTCAATTTTGGGGGCGTAAATCTATCGACGGCCGTGATGATTGGAGTTCGTACGCGTGAAGCGGACAGTATATACTCCCTACTGAGAGAGTCAACTTTCTTTGGTCAAAAATCAACCGTAAAACTACCCTTTACTGCTGTTCTCACTAAACTAAGGTATTTCGGTAAATCCATCTCCGATATGACGTATTTACGGAAAAAGAAAGTGACGGTGCCGCATCGTAACAAATCCATCGCATCACTCATAAAACGGCGTCGTTTTGTGGGCCCGGGACTTCGGCGTGACATTAAATGCCAAAACGACATCGTGTCGAATCGGCGTAGGGCCTGCCTAACTACGGTTGATATTTAACCATGGGAACTGGTTAAATCTGTTGAGAAAAGCGCGTCGGTGGAGGCTTCATCCCCAGGTTAAGGAGCGGTTAGAGAGAGAAAGTCGCTTCGTATATAAGCCATTGAGCCGGAGCCTCCTTTTCTAGAAGCGGGAAGAGGAAGGGAGAGAGAGACAGAGAGAAAGAGGAGAGAGAAGGAGAGTAGAGAGAGAGAGGCTTTGGGCTTTCGGACACACGAGAGCCACGGCCATGGATGATTCGAACGCCGTTTCCGTCGATATGGAAACAATCTATCTTGGTGGAAAGGTGATTCTTTTTTCGCTGCTTTGATGTCCGGATTTTACGATTCGATGGTTTCGTTATTATTGTTGTTTTAATATACTCGTTGAATTGATTTTCTTGAATTTTTAGAAGCAAGAAAATTTCGATTTTTGGAGTTTTTTTACAATGGTTTTTGGCCAATGCTTTGTTTGGTTTCGGGGAAAATGCTGGAAAACATAATTGAATAGATTTGGCCTTTCTGTTTCGTTTTTTTCTTTTAATTGTCCCTTCGTCCAAAAGCTGGGTTAGGGTTTTTAGCTGTTTCGTTATTCTGTATTTTGTCATTCTTTACTTCTGCATCTCATGGGTAATTTTTTTATTTGGAGAATGTTTTAGATCTGTTGGCTCTTTATTTGCGTTTTCTATTTCCTTTTTTTGCCGTTATTAATGATGTTTCTCGCCTTTTATCTACCTGGAAGTTTCAATATTTTGAGAAGTTTTCAGGCGGCTGATTCGCGGCTGATTCCTTTTAATTTCCTTTCTCTAAAAATGGTATATTTCAAGCATATGAAGACTTTTTTTTCCTCTTAATTAATTTTTGTGCCCTCGGAGGGAAAGAAAATAAAGAAATTAAAAGATCAAGAAGTTTCCAGACTTCTCTTTTCTTTCTTTGGAGTTGAAAAAGAGGATTGAATCAGGCTTAGCTAATGATAAATTTTAGAGTAAAAATATAACTTTGAATACTAATTTGAAGTTTTCTTAACAACCCAAAAGTTATTGTTTATGAATTATACGTATACGTATACGTATCGCATGTCTGCAACCGCTCTTGATTTTTTTGGAGGGTTTTTTATTTCTATTTTTTATTTTCCATCATTTTCTTTGTGGTTGCTTCTGACTACTCCCATCTTAGATGCCTTTTTTGGCCCAAAGAAATTGGAATCTATTGGTGAATTAGTTCCTTGGTCTTACTCAAAGTATGTTACAGCCCATTGAAGAAACCTAAGCCAAACCTTTCCTTGTTTTGTCTTATTTCTTTTTATCGGTGTAATCAGGTGTAGCAGTTACGTTATCTTTCTTTTTCCTTTATAATTTGTTATATTCAATCAGGGCAAATGTCAATGTCCGTATTAGAAAATGCCTGTCAAAAATGTCCTATTTAAAAATATGAGATTCCATGCTCACCTTTTAAACTGTCCTTACTTTTTCAAGAACATAATGATTAAAATCATGGGCCTTTCTTTCTTTTGTTCTTTATTTTACAGATATGGGTCTTATTGTAAAATAGCAAATTGGTTTAGGTGGATGAAAAAGGGGCTAGTGCACATGCATTGCACTTTTTTGAGAATAAAGATTTATTGATAGAGCTGGATTTTTCCCTATTTGAAGGGTGTTCAGTGGCAGAGCACAAACTTAAGGATTCCTCTTAGTTAATTGAAAGACACTTCTTTTTCTGACAATACTAATATATGTGATTGGAAATTATCATGGTACATCCTGCTGATGATTTCCTCAAACTTTGTTCGCTTCTCCCTGTGATTTGCTTAGTTTTAGTTGTTTATTTGTATATTTTTATTGTGGTGATTTCTATGTTTGTGATGTGATTTGTATACATATCTACAGGAACATCACATAAGAACTGGCCGTGGTACTGTGTCTGTTATTGTATATGGTGACCAAGAGAAGCCTGCATTGATTACTTATCCTGATTTAGCTCTAAATCGTGAGTTCTGTGGAACTAGATGCCTTGGTGTTGTTGTTCTTTTTGTGTTTTATTCTCTTCCGCCAACTGACAAGGGTTTTGTCCCCAATTATGTGTATGTTTGAGCAGATATGTCTTGTTTCCAAGGATTATTCTTTTGTCCTGAAGCAGCTTCTTTGCTGCTACACAATTTCTGCATTTACCATATCAGTCCTCCCGGGCATGAGGTCTGTGAATTGGTTACTGGACTTCTTTTCCATGCTTCTGTTATTCCTGTGTCTTAAATTGCTTTTGGAGTATGTTTCCCTATTCTAGAATGCTATTGTTCACATGATCTCTTCTGGTGTTTCCACAAGAGTTCTTGCAGTTGGGAGCTGCTTCTATTTCTCCAGATGAGCCTGTCCCTTCTGTTGATGACTTAGCAGATCAAGTTATTGAGGTTCTCAACTATTTTGGGTAAGCATTTTGATAGAAATTTGTTGATTATTTATTTAATTCATCTCATGTTAGGGTCTGAATGCTTCTTTTGAATCAGTTTCAAAATGCAAATAGTCTTAGCTATTCTTATGTGCCTAAGCTATTTCTGTCATGCTGGTAAAAAGTGAAATAAAAGCATTCTTTAGATCCCTTTTCTTGCTTCTTGGATAAGACAGGGAGCAAAGTTGCCTTTGTCTGAACTGTTTCTGATGGCATATATTTCTTTCTCAGTCTTGGTGCAGTGATGTGCATGGGGGTGACAGCGGGTGCTTACATCCTCACACTATTTGCGGTACATTATGACTGTAAGTATCAGCATCTAATATGCTCGGGCGACTTATTTCAGTTGATTGATTTAGATTTATTTTGCAGTTGAAATATAGGGATCGTGTTCTTGGTTTGATACTTGTATCCCCTCTATGTAAAGCACCATCCTGGTCTGAATGGATATACAATAAGGTGCCCTTCATAATCCCTGGGAAATAAATATATACCTCCATATCTATATGCATATAAGCTAAATTTTCTTTTTATTTGTAGGTGATATCGAATCTCTTGTATTTCTATGGTATGTCTGGTTTTGTAAAGGAATATTTGCTTCAACGGTACTTCAGCCAGGTATTTAAGGGCTCCCACTCTAGCAGTAGACCCTATCCATTTGGATATTCCTGATTTAATGGGTTATCACTGATATTGCTTGGCCTCACTTGTGAGTTGTGACAGGAGGTCCGTGGTGATGCAGAAGTCCAAGAATCTGATATATGGATTCAAACATGCAGAAAAGTTAGTGCTTTGAATTCTTTCTTCTTCTTTTCCTTTGTGCTGAATTTTGATCTGTAATGATAATATACTGAATTTTTAGCAGAAAATGGATATTCAAAGAGTGAAACTTGTCTAATTCTTCTGTTTTATGCTGCTTCAGTTGTACGGATGAGAGGCCAGGCATAAATGTGCACGTTGTCTTCAAGCGCGATTAATGGGTAAAAACTTTGTACCTGAGCTAAAACTTAGGGTTGCCTTTTGTCTACATAATTATTCTCCATGTGGGTCTTCCCATGTTATCAAGCTCTCTAAATTTTGTTTTGCAACTTTATAGGAGACCTGATCTTACTGATGGATTGAGGAGACTAAAATGTCGGACATATATTTGTGGAGCGATGAATCTCATACTCATAGTGAAAGCTCTCCACATGACCTCAAAAATTGGATGATGAAGATACAGAGTGCCCTTGGTCGAGTGCGTTATCCTGATGACACTTGCTTGACACACACCTTCACTGCCCAACAACTTATTCATACTGCATCCATTCTCACAATGGCAACAACAGACACAAGATCTTCTGGTTGATTACAAAATGAAACTAGATTAAGTAAGATTCACAAGATGTTCTGGTTGATTAGATTAAGTAGAGACACAAGATGTTCTGGTTGATTACAAAATGAAAGTGAGATATTTGTGGTGTGGATTTTATACAGGTACAATCTTGTGGATCAATGGTGACAGAAGAGCAGCCACATGCAATGTTGATACCAATGGAGTACTTCTTCATGGGATATGGACTGTATAGGCCGTACCAATTCAGCGAAAGCCCAAGGAGCCCGCTCAGCCCGTCTTGCATCTCACCGGACCTTTTATCTCCTGAAAGCATGGGGTTAAAGCTTAAACCAATCAGGACCCGTGTTTCACTCCAAACTGAAAAGGGCCATGAGAGGTAGCCATTTTGGATTTATGAAGGAAGCCACCCACTCCTGTGAGCGTGAGTATATAGATAAGATATACAAAAAAAAAAAAAAAAAAAAAAATTGATTTTTTTTTTAAATTCTTTTTTTCTTTATTATTGGATTGGTTAAAACCAGAAGGATAGAAATGGCTGTAGATAAAAAGGAAGAGGGGGGAGGAAGAGATTCAAATTCATTCATTTGTAGTCAGTCATAAAACCTTGTCATTGAGCTGTATGTAACAATTACCTTAGAAGAAGAAGAAGAATAATAATAATAATAGAGAAACTCCCAAAGGAATTATATCTATCTTCAATTGTGTCTTTTTATAAAGTTTGCAACCTAACTATCTCTCTGTGTCATCATGACTGATGAGGGACAGCACATGAACCTCACTGAATGGGGAATGCCGAATGAGGAATAATATACTTAAAAAAAAAAGGACTTAAAAGCAGCTAAGAAAATCAAAGCATTCAACTGAAAGATATTCTGTGAATAAACCAACCAGCCAACCAAAGCAGCATGGCTGAAGCCTGCAGGTCACATGTTTCTCTGCCTTTTTGTTTTGTTCCTTCGTTTTCAACTTTTGGCTGTATGTATATATATATATATATATATATATATATATATATGTATATATAAAATAAATTAGGTCTTCTTTAAAGTAAAATAAAATAGGTGGATTCCGGAAAAAGGGGGTAGTTGAAATTAAAGACTATGAGAGTATGAGTTGGAGGTATTTAAGTTCGTGTCATGGGTTGGGCTGCCTATTTCCGCAATCTGCGGATTTTGCAACCTTGATAAAAAAAAAAAGGGTTATTAAAGAAATTGATGTAAAAAAAAATTGGTTATTAAAGTAATTCCACAATTTTAAACTTTCTTATACTTAAGTTTAGTTTTAATGTAAGAATTGGAGTTCCCATCAATACATAATTTATGCAATGTAAAATGAATAGATGTTAAAAACATGTTTTTTAAGCTAAAATCATGTATTACAAAAATTTCCTGTGATCTAATAAAAAAAGAGAAGGATATATATCTTAAACTACTCCATATGTCTAGCTTAGTCGATAAAAGGTTTAAAATTAAAAAAGGGAGAAGGGGAGGAAGGTATTCAAGTTTTAATGGGACAACTTATTATATTGTAACAAAATATTTAGTCCCAATGAAGACATTTTACTATATTATAACAATGTATTTAATTATAAAAAAAATATCATAAATTAAAATATTATCATTAAGAAATATATGAATATAGTTAACTTAGGTAATGCTTTTATTTTATCATTTTCTCTCTTTATTTCAGGGGCAAATTTAGATAATTCATAATTCTATTGAGAAATAAACATAAATTAAATCCTTAAACTTTTAAAATGGAAATAAATACATAATTACATCTGATTATCTTTTTATTCAATATTTATTAATTTTGCACAACATCGTGTTGCAGTATTTTGTTCTTATAAGAACTTAAGGTAAAATAATTGAAATATTTTCTAATTTAATTAGTGATCCCTTTAAATACAACTCTCTTTTATAATAAAAATTTTTCATTCTTGTGGTTGATCCCAATTCCATGCACCTTTGATATGTACAAGGAACCGCCAACACAACTCATGGTTTGACCGCGAAAAAAAAAGGCACCTTTTTAAAAACATTAAAAATAAATAAAAACTTATGAAATTTGGGTTAGAGATAATTTTTTACTAGTATTTTTCCACCCTCACAGTACAACCATTATCTTGAAATATTTAAAATCAATTAAAATAAATCAACTATTATCAATTTAAATAAATTTAAATTACCTTGAAATATTTATCCAAAATGCACGTCAGCTCATCTAAATATTTTACTAGAATTAATTATTCTATTTTGAAAATAAAATGAAAATTAATATTATGAAAATATTTTCAATTAATATAAACTAGTGACTAACCCACTAATTTTTTCTTGAAAGAGAAAAATAATTTTATATACACATTAAAATACCTATGATTTGATTTTTGTCTTGTCCAGGTCTATATTTTGTTTAATAAATCAGCTTATCTGAATAAATGTACCAACGATGAAAAGCGATTCTGGCAAGGAAACAACCTTGTCATGTAAGAGTAAATGAGAATGTGAAATTTAAAGCAAGCAAATAAAATCGTAAATCATGTGGAATCCGGAAGAAAATTATGAAAAAAATATAAATAAAGAGGTGATTTTAGGTTAAGAAAAACAAAAACCCACTTCTTATTGCTTAAAAGAAAAAAGGCTAATAAATAAAAAGTTAAGAAAAGATGAGACTAGGGATTTCGCTATACTATACAAATTTAGTAACCCACTAATTAAATTCAAAAAATTTATAAATTTATATTTATTTTTATATCATAATTATATTGAATTAGGAAGGAAGAAATAATTATTTCCTTTTCCTAAGAAAAACAATTTATTAAATATACAACCCTATTAGATACTAATTAAAATAGATAATTAATATATAAAAAACAATTTATAACATTTAGCATAATTAAAATTTATTTAAAATTAATTGTCATTTATTTTATTATTTTAAAGAATAATGATCATTTATTTAGAGTTAATAAAAAAGATTGAAATAACTTAATTTTCAAACACCCTAACTTTTGAGAACAATCCCTCTACCCATTCAAATAGAAAACAGCCTCAAAATCAGTGGCGCCGCTGCTGCCGGGAAATCATCTTCGGCTGTAGAAAATGACCGGAATTGTTGTGCTTTTCGACTTCGATCGGACGATCATTGACGGCGACAGCGACAATTGGGTGGTGGTGGAGATGGGTCTGGCCAATCGTTCAAGCATCTCCTCCGTCTTGCCTTGGAACACTCTCATGGTTTGTTCTCTGATTGTTCTTCTTCTTCTAAATCTCTCTTACAAGTTTCTAGTAATTCCGTTCTCTTTCATTTTGACCTGTTCTTTTTGTAACAGAAAAGATAAGACACAACAGAAAACAAAATTGTTGTTGTTGCTGTTTTTTTTTCCCTAATTTTTTCTTGGCATCCTTATAGAACTATGGGGTTGTAAATATTGATAGGATAGGCTGTTGGACGAGCTACACTCACAGGAGAACAATTGAGAAATCGAAAAGTCTTTGAAGAGGCTCCAGCGAATCAAGAATCATGGCAGCCATTAAAGCAGCCCATGACTTTGGGTATGTTGTCCTTTTCCGTTATGGATGCATTATTATTTTACTATTTATTGATAATTAAAACTATTCTGACAATGTGGATTTATTACAGATGTGATTTAAAGATGATTAGCGTATAGTTCATGAGACAATTTTGAAACATCATGGGTTGTTAAAGTTTTCAGAAATCTTCACAAATCCAACTTCTGTGGATGAACTAGGAAGGCTAAGGATTTTCCTTTCCGCTGATTACATATTAGCTCCTCATGCTTGCAGTCTATGCCCTTACAACATGTGCAAGGTATGTCATCAAATTAGTCAATGTTGTATTCTTTTTGCACAAATTATTATCTTAGTTTTTGTTGTTAATGGAAAAAAAATTTAACGATCTTGTTACAGTCACCTACTTGATTCATCAATTTGTTGATTGGTTGTGATGGATGAAATTGAGCTTGCTACACACATTATAGTGTGATGAGAAGTTCATATTTGTTAAACATCTAATTCAGGATGATGCCGTTTGTTCCTTTTCTAACAGATGGGGTTCAATCTGTAGATTGATTTTGCATCTTGTAATGATCTCTCTCTGTAATGATGGCCTAAAACTGGATGGAAATTCATGTTCTAGATGAACTTTTGTGTTTGGTTTTAGAGAAAAATTGCAGTTGAAAGTTCAATCTGTAGATTGATTTTGCATCTTGTAATGATCTCTCTCTGTAATGATGGCCTAAAACTGGATGAAAAATCATGTTCTAGATGAACTTTTGTGTTTGGTTCTAGAGAAAAATTGCAGTTGAAAATCACTTTTTATAAGTGATTACAACACCAACTCTCGCTCTCTCCATCTCTCTAAAAACTTCTTTCCCTTGTTGTGTCTATTGATAGGAGGGCTAATTCTCTGAAAGAAAACTAGCAGCTACTAACCATGTTAACATGAATTACAAACAGTCTCAACAAGAGCTTAAAACATAAAACTTCTTTCCCTTTCGTGTTCATTGATAGTTAGGACTTCAGAGGGCTAATTCTATGAAAAAGAAAACAAGCAATTACCAACCGTGACTACATAGCTTTACAATCAGTAGGTCCATCACCCTCCTGTTGCTGATGTATTCTCAGGGTTTTTTTTTTACCAGTTCCTGTAAGGCATTCTATGCATTCTGAAAACTTTGTGTAAAAAGAACGTGGTCAGTGCACTGTGTTTCCTATAACATTTGAACCTACAAAAGCTAGCTGTTCTTAAATCAATTGTTCTAAATTCTAATCGCGGTTTCCACAACAGGGTCTTGTGATTGAGAAGGTACGCGCTGCTGCTGCTACTGAAAATGGGAAGAAAAGATTTGTCTATGTTGGAGATGGAAGAGGCGATTTCTGCCCAAGTGTGAAGCTGGGACAAGGAGACTATGTGATGCCAAGGAAAAACTATCCTCTATGGAATCTCATTTTCAATGACCCTATTCTTGTCAAGGCAGAAGTCCATGAATGGAGTGATGGAGAGGAGCTGGAGAAGGTGCTACTTCACATTATCTCCACAATCTCCAAGGAAGAAAACATCTCCAATGGGACTTATACTCAATCTGAATCATCTGATCATGAAGCAAATCATCAAACTCCGCCAAATTCTTGGAGTTCGCGAAAAAGGCAGTACAGAAAACTGTAACAAGCGATAATCAGAAGAAGGAACAAACTCAAAGAATCCTCTCAGGAATTTGCTCTACAGTCCAAGCTTACAGGTTGTTGGGGATGCATGCCCGCCCCATGTGGTCAAAACCATCTAACTAGTCAATTCTGCGTCATTCTTCCTGGGTCGTCTTAAGTGGTAGGTGTACTTGTATTTTTGCTAGACAGAATTCAAAATGGTTTGTAATTCAGATCATATTTTTATGTTTTGCTAAGACTGTTATTAGGTCAATGTTCTGAATTGACTTGATCAATACTTAGGATCTATTTGGAACCCCAAAAGTCTTAGGAAAAGAAAAAATATTTAAGCAAAATGATTTTTGTTACGTCTGGTTTTATCATGGAAAATATAAAAAAAATAAAATATAATCAAAATTTTAAGTTTGGTTCGCACCATAGTTACACAAAATTTATGTGGTTATAACTTTTTTTTTCATAATAATTTAATATACGAAAAATATATTTTAAAAGTAAAAAACTTCTGCTTCTTATATTCCAGTTTCCAAATAGAATATGCTCTCAAGGACCAGAACTATTTTGGGAGTTAAATTTTTTATGGACATGCTATATTGTTTTTTGAAGAAATTTTTATTTAGATATAAATTATATCGAATCTCCATATTTGGTATTTGAAAAAAAGTTTCCTAATTTATTCTCTAACAAATATTCTTTTTTATATTTGGAAACATTTTTAAAGAACATAAAACATTTCGGTTAAAGAAAAACGATTGATTGAAGGAATGTTTTGATTTGTAGTTCAAGATAGTGATTATGTGAATGGTGGATCAATTTGGTGTCAGCCATTGGAGGACTCTGACACGACTCTTTAGATTAAACAAATAATTTTTCAAGGCGTCAGCCAACCAATATTTCTTCTTCTTAGAATTAAGAAATTCTGACGCACTATTGGAATCTCTCAGAGCCTTGGCCTTTTTCTGACTCGTCAGCTGTTTGTAGCATATAAAAACCCAGAGATCGATCGATCAAAGCCCACCACCAGAAACGTTTCAATTCTTCTGCCCTTTGATTGTTTCTGCTACAGCAACAATTATTTATTCACACAATTGAAATTGGTCTTAGAAATCTTCGTTCTCTGTGCCCATTTCTCTTCAATGGAGAAGGAGAGAGGGAGAGAGAGAGCATGCTGTTGGATGGGGTTAGAGATTCCATGCCTGTGTATGTGAAGGAGCTACTTGCTGGGGGCGTCGCTGGTGGTTTTGCCAAGACCATGGTTGCTCCACTCGAGCGTGTCAAGATTTTGTTTCAGGTGCCATTTCTTTATTCTTCTTTCACTCGATTTGTTATTTCCTGGGTTTGGGGGTTCTCCCATTTCTCTTTGATGGGTCGTTGTCAGATTTTATTCTGATTTATGTTTCAATGGCTTTCTTAGAGCGGAGAATGTGAATAATGGTTCGGAATTTGGTGGTGATTTGTACAGAAGTGGATCTTGATATTCTTGAATGCGTATATTCAATTGTGGTGATACACGTTTTAATCAATTTCCTTTGAGGTTGTGTCTGACTTTACCTCTTCACGACCTCACAGAGCATTTAGTTTATTGCGCAAATTTTAGGGCTAATCATGCTGTGGTAAATTGAGTGGAAAAAGAAACCCCGATCATAGAACAAAAAATGGACTAGAAATGTATTGAAGAAGATGTGTTTGCGGTTTCAAGAGGAACTGAATAGGGTTTCTTGATTTGGGGATTCTGATGGATGGTATACAGTTTCAACCATTGGGCATTCACGGGTTGAATTCAAAATGAACTTGAAAGATGTTTCACCGAATGACTTAGTCTGTAATTGGAAACGGTCCTGAAAATTGTTGGTAGTTTTGAGCTAGGCTGGTCTGGTCTTGGTAGGAACTGAATATAGGGTTTCTTGATTTGGGGGGATTCTGATGGATGGTATACAGTTTCAACCATTGGGCATTCACGGGTTGAATTCAAAATGAACTTGAAAGATGTTTCACTGAATGACTTAGTCTGTAATTGGAAACAGTCCTGAAAATTGCTGGTACTTTTGAGCTAGGCTGGTCTGGTCTTTGCGGAGTTCTCGGGGATGGTGCTTACGAGTAGATTTTCTTATTTTTCCATATGGATTGGAACATTTGTTTCTTATGTTTCTTGCAATTGAAAAAAGTTCTCTTGTATGAATTACAATACAACCTTTCCTTGTATGTTTCTCTTTAGTAGTTCTAGTATGAAATGATTCTTTCAGTCAGGATGGAAGGGCCTCTCTATGATTCTGCTATGCAGGTTTATTTGTTTATTGGGATCATAAGATTAGGAGGAAAAACAGTTGAAAAACTTGGTGTTTTTGTGCTAGGAATTGTGGATGCAGTCTCCAAATCCACAAGAAATTTTATTGATGTCCCGGGGCGAAGGTTTAGTTGTAAATAGTCTGGATTCCATATTAAAACCAAGCTGAACAAGAACCTGAGAATTCTAATATCCATTTAGTGTCAAACATTATAGTTTACGTAATATTTTTCTTCTTCTTTGTCCTTGCCAATGCTGTTGCTGAGTCTGTTCAGGCTCATCCATGTCTCAGTTTTGATAAATACAGATGTATGGTACCCTGAATCTCTAATTTATCATTGGTCCTTTGTATCTATGAATACTTTGAACTAGGGCTTCATATTGCTGTTGAACAGAGTCTTTAAGTTTGAAGATGAATGGATAGTATTTTGAATGTTTTTTTTTGTCAGACCAGAAAAGCAGAATTTCAAAAACATCAGGCTGTCAAGGATCCTTTAAGAAGAAAAATTGCAAAAACAGAAGGGCTGCTGGGTTTTTATAGGTGGAAATCTGAATCTCTTTTTTCTGCTTAATTTGATCGTGAAGTCATTATTATTCATGGCAAAGTATTGTCTTCACCCTCAATAATCTCTATATCATGTGGGATTTGTATCCAGAGGGAATGGAGCAAGCGTTGCTCGAATTGTTCCTTATGCAGCACTCCATTATATGGCTTATGAGCAATACCGACGATGGATTATACTCAGTTTCCCTGACATTAGAAGAGGACCAGTACTCGATCTTATAGCAGGATCATTTGCAGGAGGAACAGCTGTTCTTTTTACATACCCTCTTGATCTAGTTCGCACCAAATTGGCTTACCAGGTAAAGAACTTAAACCAGTTCTCTCTCAGCACTCGAATGAAGAACCACGAGTAAGTTTATTTATGATTTTACAGGTTGTTCAACAAAGCTTCACATGAAAGGGATAATCCATACAGAACTGGCATACAGAGAGGAATCTGGATTGTTTCTCAAAAAGACATACAGAGAAGCTGGTTTAAGGGCTCTATCGTGGTGGGGGTAGGTGTTAAAGCTTTTCCATGGCTTTGTTAATTGCTTGTGTTATGTAACTGTGTCTCCATTAACAGATTTAAGTAATGTTCTCAGCTCCATCACTCTACGGCATCTTCCCATATTCGGGTTTGAAGTTCTACTTCTATGAGGAGATGAAACGCCATGTGCCTGAGGAACACAAGAAAGACGTAACAGTGAAACTAGCGTGCGGATCAGTTGCAGGCGTACTAGGACAGACCTTCACTTACCCTCTTGATGTTGTTAGGCGGCAAATGCAGGTAAGTGACTGCAATTGTCCAAGTCATTGAATTCTAAACAGTTTCAGAAATGAACACCAAACTCCTAAAGAGAATAGTAAAGAGAAGAGTAATTATCTTAATAGGTCCAACGGCTGTCAGCAGAAAACAGTAGAGATGTGAAAGGAACAATGGCAACCCTTGTTTCAATAGCTCAAACACAAGGATGGAAGCAGCTATTTTCAGGGCTGAGCATCAACTACTTGAAGGTGGGGAAAATTGCTATTTTGTTTGTCAGATCGGTCTTTCCATGCGTTGGGCATCTTAGTGTTTGTTCTTTTTTTTGAGAGCTAAACGCTTTAGTTACAGTGTAGTAAACTGTTTTCACTAGGACTCAAACCCGGAACCACTCCCCTACCAATGCTCAGCCTTTTTTGAAACGTTTAGGGTTCTACAACATGAGCTAGACATGATGGACATCTTGGTGTTTGTTCTTGTATTTCAGGTTGTACCGTCGGTGGCAATTGGGTTTACTGGCTACGATATAATGAAATCATGGTTGCAAGTTCCAGCACGAGATGATGATCTAATAAAAGTGGTAACGAACAAGAGGAATGGCCAACCATCATCCCTACATTCTTGACATTCTAACCCTTTCCAGTGGCAAAAGACATTCTTAAAGGTCACTCACTTTTGATTTTTCTTTTTGCCCTGTACATTGTCATTGAAGCTTTTCTCTCATTTTTTTTTCTCTTAGGGCATTTCTGATTTGTATATTCTATTCTTTAAGCCCCACCCTAGCATAGATGTAGCTCAAATCTCCCATTCTGATAAAAATTGGAGGAGAGGGAGTCAGATTTTACAAGGAAAGATATTTGATGTAGCAAAGATCATTGATTAGAATGACAATGAAAAAGCTTTCCATACAGCAATTCAGAATGTAGCAAAGGTTATGTATTGGAAAATGTGGATATAGCTCATGCTTGACCCATTGAATTTATCTCAATGTAATGGATGATCAAAAGAGAGAGATTCAGACATTTACAAGGTTCAAAACTCCTATAAACAACAAGGGGAAGAAATCATGGAGACAACGTTGAGAGTGATAAACTTTTTTACCAGTAATCCCCACAGGAGCATTTGCCGTCCTTGAAATGATGAAACCGCTTGTTATCCCTAACAATCAGCTCCCTCCCAACGATCTTCGACATGATTTTTATAGCATTATGACAATCGCCACATATTCGAAGATTCTTGATGATCCTAAAGGTTCTTGCTGAGTGCTGATCAGACCATGCCGCGATTGCTAATTAAGCTTTCCGCTGTGATAGAGCAATGCCTGTTCTTTGGCCTCCTGATCAATGTCATGAAGAACATATCTCGTGTCAGGGACATAACCTGCTTCTCTCATCTGTCCATTCAATCCTTTTAGTTTCTCATAGGCGTCTCCCTTGTAAGGATTTGTGCTCCTGTAATCACTGACCCTGTTCTTGCCCTCAAGCATGTTCCCTGCAAAATGCTTCACTGGTGGGGTTTGGATCTTATCTGCAATGGCCTGAGAGGGATCAAGAACAGCCAACATCTCCTCGGCCCGGTCTTCAAGCTCGAAAGCTCCATGGATTCGAGCAAAATTTCTCAATGCCTCCCAAACTTCTGCTGTGGGCTCAATTGGCATTTGATCAACAAACTCCTCCGCTTCATTGATATGTCCAAATTTCCCAAGAACATCTATAACTCCAAGATAATGCTCTATCCCTGGAATAATTCCGCATTCTTGCTTCATCAATTCAAAGTAAGTCAATCCTTTCTGCGCACACGCCGATAACGCTGCCACAAAGTTTCTCAACCCGGAAGCAAACCAACATTCCTCATTTGCTCAAACAACGACAACCCATCTCTTCCCTGCCCATTCATGGCATACCCATTTATCATTAAATGCCAAGAACTAATGTTTCGTTCGCGCATTCTGTCGAACACCCTGCGGGCATCTCTCATATTCCCACATCTCCCGTACATTTGCAGATGATATATTATTCAATTCAACATCCCCACCGAATTTCGACCTAGCCAACAAGTCATGAACCCTTCTCCCTACTTCAAGCGATTTCGATCTTCCACACGAACTCAACAGCGCACAAAAAACCCCATAATCAGCAGAAACGCCTTGACACATATAATCAATAGCTTCTCTGATCACCCACGCTATTTGCACAACCTCGTCAGATCAACCCCAGAAGGTACTACAGTGAGGTTTTCGGTTTGTCAGGTAGCTGGTAAATGAGTGTTAAGCTGAGTACCAGTCAGGTTTTGTCCATTCTGCTGTTTAGGAGGAGGGTGTGTGCGGTTGGTTTGGCGGCGGAAGACACGGGGTTTATTAGTGGGTTGCTGGTTGGGAAGAGCGTAGGCGCAGAGGGGTTTTAGAGGGAGGTTTTGAAGAGAAGAAGAGATGGGCGGGAGGTGGGGAGGGAGTGGGAATTCGAGCCTTGAAATTGGAAGAGATTATGGAGCTTCCAGTGCGATTGAGGGACATCAGAGAAGTCATTGCTGGTTGAACCTGAAAGTAACGGAGTTTGGGTTTGAAGCCTATTAATATAAACTAAGCAGCGTCGTCGTCTATTAGTTTAGATTTGAATCAGAGAAGGTGAAACCAACAGCCCAACAGCCAACTCAAGCCCGGACGATGGATGAGGGAAGAAGCTGCAGTAGTCTTCACTCTTGACTCTTACACCTATCCATCCATTACCCAGGAAAATGTGTGTTTATAAATGGACCAAACCACGCCGTTTTAATAAATCAAGGGAAACTCACAAGTCGTATTTGAAATTAAATATTTGAAATGTATTTAAAAAGTTTAGTGGCTGAAAATAAGTAAATAAATGGGACTTAAAAGAATCCAAAAATTTTAAGGGTTAATTTTTTGACATTATTATTCTCTTTGTATTAGAAAGTTGTAGTATTCTATACTTTACCCATTGCGTTAGGCTTAGGCTTGTTATTATGATTCCCAAATAAATTATTTTGTGCATTTTTAGAGTAATTTTAAGATAATAATTGGATTCCCCATGGCTAAATTCTCTCAATGACTTACTTCAAACTTGGCATATGCATTAAGGGTGTGTTTTGTACGTTGAAACTAGGAATGGGATTGAAGAATCACTTTTCATTTATATTTCTCAATGGATGGAATGAATAATTTGATTTAATTCTTAGTGTTTGAATTAGTTTAAGAATCTTATTGTTAATTTTTATTTCATTGTTTGATATTACTAGAAATTAGAATGAAAAAAAAAAATTGACAATAATACCCTAAAACTTTTAGAGCTTTTAAAAAAAAAACGTCCTTATTATTTTTATTTTTTAAAAATAATTATCGTCATATAATTAAAAATAAGAGTTTTGTCACCCGGAAATAGTACTTTTTAAATAAAAAATCCCAGAATTAATCGAGGTTTGAAAAATATAACCAAAGTAGTTCGTTTTAAAGCAGGGGTGTGATGGTAGTGGATTCGCGGCGTCGTATTGAATTTTGAGAGATTTTAGTCTTGGCGTGAAATAGGCCAAGGCGTGGATTGTGGCCGGATTGAATCTTTTATTCGACGTACCTTCTCCGCCACATCTTTTCTTTCTCCATTTTCTCCTTCCCACCTTGCTTTCGCGTTTTCTCTGGGTTGCGGGGCTAATGACGTAGACAAAATCTACGGCCGGGATCCCACCTCAGGTGTGAGTAGCGCCTCCAGCCTCACTCATATCGAGCTTGACAACAATAAGATCAGTGGATTTATACCTTCTTCTATCGGTGGCCTCGTGAATTTGTGTTGCTCTATTTGGCCAGAATACCACAGAAAGGAACATCGCGAATCAGACTCGATTGCACTAGTTTGGAAGAATTTGTTGATTTTCGGAAACGAAGCAGGCGGCGATCCCCAAGGGGATTTTCCGGCTCAAGAAATTGAACAAGTTATTGCTTTATCCAACAATAATGGGAGAGATACCTCGGTGGAAATGTTCGATCCTTGTCTGACTCGGGCGAGCAAAAGCTTATCTTGTTTGGATCGATCCCGCCTCGGATTGGAATTTTGAGCGATTTGGAAAGCGGAAGGGAAAATGGAAGAAAGAGGAAAGAGAAAGAAAGATCAATAAGATTCAATGGCGTCGTTCCTAACTGACGGCGCTTTAGTTATTTCGTTGGCAAATCGTTCAGCGTGCGGCGTTTGAATATTTTGAAAATTGATAGCCGCGTTGTGAAACGCCCGGCACTGATTAAGCCCAAGGTCGTCGTTCGCAGATGGTCATTGTCGTACTTGTTTTTAAAGCGAAGGCTAATTTTGTTATATTTTAACTTCTTCCGGGCCTATTAAACTCTCCCGTACAAGCTCTAAAAATAAAATATTAGAAATTAAAATTATTTTTAATATATAAATAATTTTCAAAGTATTATTAAGCATCTTCTATGTAACAATTTTATATAATAGTTTTATAAAAATATTTTCTTAAGATTATAAATTTAATAATAAAATAAAATATTAATGTACTTTCTTACAAGAAGGTAAATAAAAAATTCGAACACGATGCATTTTTTG
Source organism: Tetrastigma voinierianum (assembly GCA_016808115.1). Taxonomy (NCBI): domain Eukaryota; kingdom Viridiplantae; phylum Streptophyta; class Magnoliopsida; order Vitales; family Vitaceae; genus Tetrastigma; species Tetrastigma voinierianum. The sequence continues at coordinate 613,802 of JAEQBH010004665.1, forward strand.
GATTTCAATTCCATAACTTTCGTAAAGAAATAGTTTTCATTCCATTCCATTATACTTAAATTTCATCCAAATTTGGGAATAGATTGGCGGACGTTCCCATTCCAACTCTCTCTCTCTCCCATTATCCAAACACACCCTAAGAGAAGTGCACTGAATGGACCGTCGTCTCTCTCAAACCATCCAAACACACCTAAGACAAGTGCACTGAAGATGGACCGTCGTTGCTGAATTCTTCAACCTTCTATCTTCGTAATCCCCAGCTGCTTTCAATTGCTTCCAGATTTTCAGTCTCTCGTATCCTACAGACTACAACCAACAAGACTTTGACTTTTTCAAAGTTCATTTCCAACCAGACTGTTTTAGATCCAAAAAAGGCACAGATGATATTTCTGAGCCATTCTTATTTCTTAATTTGTTCATACTATAACAGTATCAAAATCAAAAGGAAGAGGAAATGAGGGTAGAGAGTATATTCTCCCCATCTCCCCAAACCCACACAAACAGTTTAATCATCATATGATAAGAAGTGATTGTGGAAAATTTCATGAAAAAAATCAATCAGATAATGTAATCCGACCACTCAGAAATGAACGATGTGTGATCCATGGATTCGCCAGGCACGTCCTCGTGCATCGCCGGTTTCTCTTTCCCTCCCATTAGCCTCGCCGGATTCCCAACCGCCGTCGTCCTCGGCGGCACATCGATCAGCACCACCGATCCCGCTCCTATCTTTGCCCCCTCACCGATCTTAATGTTCCCCAAAATCGTGCTCCTGCATCTTCGATCAGGACTCCGTCGCGATTTTGGATGCCCGGTCGCCGCCGACCTTGCCGGTGCCGCCCGTCACGTGATGCAGAATCGACACATTTGTTACCTATCACCGCCGTCTCTCCGACGCTGACCACTCCGGTGGCGATCGAACAGAACTCCGCACGATCTCCGCCGCCGGATGTATGTCCACGGCGAACACGTCGGCAATCCGCGATTGGAGCGCAAGCGCCAGCGGCTGCCGCATCTGATTCCAGAGCTTGTGAGCCACTCTGTGAGCCTGACAAGCCAGAAAACCCTTGTAATTCAGGAGACAATGAGAGAACGACATACAGGCAGGGTCACGCATCCGGGCGGCGCGTAGGTCGGCGACAGTGGCGGATCGAAGCTCCGGATCGTTCGAGAAGGTGTCCAGAAACAGATCGTAGAGAAGAGTAGAGAGCAGAGTCGAAGAACATAGCTTGTTCCCGAGGTGAAACGAGAGAGAGCGTTCGAGGGACGAGTGAGAGAGAATCGTCGAGTAGAGGTAACTCGCGAGTGCGGGTTCCGACTCAGCGTCCCGACGCGACTCGGCTTTGATCTGAGCCCAAAGCCAGGCTTCATCTTCTCCGGACCCAGTGAGTCGCGATGGTGAAGAGATTCGAAGTTCTCCGGCCGGCATGGTGGCAGCGCCGCTTTGGTTACACATAAGATAGAAGACTTACCTTCGTCCCTTATCTTCTCCCCCAACCTCCGAAAGGTTTAAGAAAGGGGGATTTGTTGGGACACGTGGCAAGACTGGTACCCAAAATTAACCAGCCAAATACACTCCATTTAACTTCTACAACCTTATCTTAAAGTAAAGTATTATAATTGATTACTAATTATGATTATCGTTACAAGTATTGACAGAAAATCTAACTCGATTGATAGAAAATTTTATTTTTCAACTTTATAAGAAGATTTCTTTAAAAAAAAAAACTAGATAAGAAGATTTTTTTTTTTTTTAATTTAATAATAGCACAACAACACTATAATTTTTCTTAAAAAAACTCATAACTTTTCATATGCCTAGCTTCAGTGTACATGCCTAGTTATAATAGGAACAATTTACTATATTATAATTAAAGTATTTAGCTTTTAAAAAAAAATTCAAATTGACATATTTCTCTATAATTAGATAATTTTCAATTTTCAAATCTAAATTGGATCTTCTGCATTTTTTAAAATAATGGGGCGTAAATTTTAAAAATGTCGACTTTTGTCTGATATGGTATATCCCATACATTACTAGGTTTCGAACCCCTCCCTCTCATGTCCTACATTTAAATGTTGAGCTTGGCTGCGGCGAAGTGACGTAAACAAAATATTAAGACGTTAAAATGATGATTTTTAGCATATTAAAAACAAACACTAGTCTAATAAGCGATAGCTCAATTGGTTGAAAGCCCTAGCCATAGGGAGGGGAGAGACAAAAGTTCGAGAAGCCCAGAGTAGTGCTAACATGGTGCAAACCACATTTCCAGCGGGGATTCTTCATCGAAGGTATCATCACGCATGCTTTGCCCAGTAAGCGCGCAGAAGCAGCGGCGTACTCCAGGAGATGGCATCGAAGGTGGCAAAATGCCATCCGTGATGTTGGGGTGTCATATTTGGCAACTTTGGAGAGAGAAGCAGGAGGATGCAAAATAGTCGTTGATAGGCTCGCAATGCTGGCGAGCTATATTACATTTGAAATTACATAAAATACAAAAATTGAAAGGAAAATGAACTCACACTATGATTTGCCTTGAGCCTAACCTAGCTCTAGCTCGAGCGTCTTCTCCACCACAGACCTAGCGAACCCTGGCAGCTGCGAGATTTTGGAGTGTCAGGTCGTAGAAAGGGAGGAAGAGGAAGAAAGAAAGAAGGAGGAGGAAGAGGAAGAAAGCAAGAAAGAAGAAGACGTTGATTTCCTGTGAAAGGAGGAGGAGTCGTTCTGTTTTAGGAGAAACAGAAAGGAAGAAAGCCAGAAGGAGGAAGAGGAAGAAGGCTCAGAGGAATGAGTGGCTTGAGTGTTTCATTTTTAAAGTCGGAATTCTGATTTTTAAATGGGTTAGATAAATTGCAATTTTTTCCTTTTAATTCGAAATTTTGATTTTTAAATGGAGTTATATAAATTGCAAATTTTACATTAATTATAAATTTTATTTTTGATGTATTAATTTGGCAACTTTATAAATTGCTCATCAAATAAATTGATTATAATTTTTTAATTAAAAAATTGCTCATTCTTTAAATTGACAAATTGATTTTTTAAATTTAAATTGATGAATTGATAATTTTTTAATTGATAAATTGCTCATTAGTCAAATTAATTATATATTTTATAATTGATAGATTTATTTAATATCACTTTATAAATTCTTTCGTTACATTAATTGATTATAATTTTTTTTTGTAGATGGACTTGCAATATGACCGGTTCTTTAAGCGATTTACTTATGAGCGACACCCGATTTATATGATGATACTATTCAAAGCAATCCCACGGTATTTGGCGTAGTACGAAATGAAATCGTTCGAGATTGAAAAATCGCAAAGGACAAAGAACTTCTACGTAGAAGAGAGATAAATTAATTGTGTATGCCAACGTGAACTGTCTGAGCAAGATGCAATTGCGAAGGAATGAACAACAAGGTGGTGCATTACGGCAGGAATATTGCAATACTTGAACTTCATGGAGAGCGATCGTAGAGGCGTTCTCAATCTTCTATTAAAGTCGTTTGGAGTGATATAAATGCAAAATACGACAAATTTGTGGTTTCATAGTCAAATTGAAAGCCTCGACAAAGTGGGCATACTTAGAGCAAATAATGTAAGATATAAAAGCTTAATTTAGACAACATGATTTGATATTATTGTGGCTGAATAATTTCATATGTTTTTAGGTTGATGAAGCAAAGAAATGTTCTTCAAGATAAGCTGAAGCGAATTTCAATACAAGCATTGTTGGTCATATTGAAAATGGAGCGGGAAATGGGCTATAATCGACGGCGATAGAGAGCAAAAACTCATTTCAAGCGGTAGTCTTCTTCGGATCGGCTAATGTTGAATCACGCTGTGACTCCATATTTAGGGATGACAGCGAGCGCTCGTCCTCTCCCGGCCTCGATGGGCCGTTGGGCGAGAAAGGCGAAGAAACAACTTAAAAGCAAGAAATGGCCAGATGTTGAAAGATCACTAGATCATCACCCTTTGGAATGAAATAATGGAAGTGGAGCGACAAGGTGGCGAAACTATGAAATTTGTAACCAGCCAAGGGTAGCATTGGAGCAACATCGTAAACAATTAGAAATTGAAGAAAGACAGGTGCAAGAAATTGAATGCAATGATATGGAATCATGGAAAGCAAATACTCTTGCCGTGGACCCGCACTACGCAGCTTATCTTTGGAATAACACGAAGATAGAGTTATGAAAAGCGGGGTTTTAATTTTTAATTGTTATTTATTATGTGCTATTATTTTTTAATTTGTAGTCACTATTTATTATGTTGCAATTGGAATTGAAAATATAACTTGAAATTGAAATTGGAATTGAAAACACAACATGAAATTGGAATTGAAATTAAAATACAATATGAAATTGAAATTGGAATTGAAAAAACAACTTCAACTTGAAATTGATGAGAACATTAGTTGTCATGTCGTTTCCCACGAATGTTGAACCAGATCATTGCAGTTGAGAATGAAATGTAGTTGTCCCACTGATCGATAATGGGTTTGCATGAAGTCTTCAATTACGAATTATTATGCATGTGACACTTCTACGAGGCGGATTGCATCACTTCCATCAAAGTCATTGTTCACCGTCTCTCCCTTCTTCCTCGATGACCATATTATGCATTATTATGCAGCTTTCATAATATCTGCCGAGTGTTTCTTCGTCAACATGCCCGGTCCGCGCCTTGATTACCGCGAACTGAAGTACCCCGAATGGCCGCTACATCTTTTATTGCCGACTGCATGCTTTAAGCGAAAATGTTTTTCTTGGCCTTGTGAATGAGGGGGTGTTTTTCGAAATGTTGGCCGATTTGGATAAATCTGTCAATTAGATAATATAAGATTCTATACTCATGACCATTAATTATATAGTTATTTGGAGGAGCATGACTATTTGCTAATAATGTAAAAAACGGGGGCCTTATCCCCAGAGCGATTTATGTCGATTCGATGAACCAGGTGGGCCCAGAATGCATGTCATATCAAGATGCGAGAATATCATTTGTTTTAAAATGATTGTTAGTTCGTGACAATGACTAATTATCACATGCAACTAGCAGCACGGTGGGACAATTTTCCTTCAATGCATGCAATCAATACTCCCACTAACGTCTTGGGAAAGCCACGTTGTTCCGTTTGTATGTCCAGCGATATCGGTGATGTTTAGTGACCTCGGGTGTGGTCGCCAAACATTGCAATACTTGACTTTCACAAACCTTCTCGGACTCTTATGGTGGGTGCTTTCTCGGTCGATGTATTCATCCACGAATCATCAGGTGTTAAAGTGGTAAAATTTTATAAGCGTTGTTATCTTTTGAAGGGATGACAAACGAGAACTCCAACGGCATTTGTTCTTTGGATGAAGTATGTCATGTTCGACGCATTTTTACAATTGAAGAAAAAGAGGGCGACTCATTCGAAACCTCGCGAAAGAAACCGTATCTGTGAGGGTAGCAAAATAGTCACGATAGAGTCTTTATTGATCTTCAACTCTATCGCTGATTAAGTTACGTGACTGGGGCTGAATACCGATGCCTTACTTATCCGTCGCCCGACTAAATGGCCCGAACGCCCCAGTTGCGGCGTCTGTGGCGTCAGAATCATCGTTATCATATTGATATTGAGGATCTGCCGCAAATATTAGGAAGCGGTCGTATCGACTTGATGAGCGAAAATATGAAAGAATAAATAGTCGAAGAAATGAGATATTGGAAAGCGAAAGAAGAATGTAGATAGATGGATGAAAAGCATGAGACCATGACATCGTATTTATAGGCAATTATAATTTGTTTAATTTTTTATTTTGGCGATTAAATTTTCAAATTTAATTTCAATGGTTGAAATTTGAAATTTGAATTCGGATAAATTTGAAATTTAGAGTATTCTTATCTGATATATCCAGATTCAAATTCTGATCGTTATAAGAAAAATATCATAAGATTGAAAATATAACCGGATTAAGTTTAATTATGTTTTTAATAAAAAGCGTTTAATTATTAAAATGGCCTTTTGAATTTTAGCGCTCTGAACTGGAGCAAAAAGGCGTTGAGAGTCTTAAGCAATATATTCGAGGGTTCTGAAAATGGCATTGTACTTGCATTTTAGCTTAAGCTTCCATGGAGTTACTCTAAGTGAATAGTTATCAAAAATTTGTTTATCAAACACCATTCAGCAATTAGCATTAAAGTTAGAATACACAAGTCACTGCAGACCATACATCATACATGTGCTACAAAACACATCATTGGTTTGTTTCTTCTCATAAATAGAGAGACCACTGACATGCTACAAACACAACAACATCATTGGTTTGTTTCTTCTCATAAATAGCAGGGAGTGGTAAATCTTGTTTCCCTTGTGCTGCCAACATCTCTTGTTTCCTTTCAGTGGCTGTCTCTCGAAGAAGAATCATCTACTAGGTTCATCACCCCCTGGGTTGAAGTATCTGATCCAGAAACACAGGATTTGGCATCTTTTTGCTGCTAAGCTTAGAGATGAGGCTGTTGATCCCTCATTCCTTTATGCTCTCGCACCTTTTTCTTCTACAACAGCCAGTCTTTCACAGAATTTCCATGGCCAAATTCACTCCATAATTGTCCTTGTTGGACTTCAGAATCAAATCATCTGTATGATGGGAGGAGTTGGAAATTGACATTTTTATTCTCATTCCTTTATGCTCTTCACACCTTTTCCTCCCTTGAACTGGTGGCCTTTTACAAGGAAAGCCATCATCTAATATAACTCCGCAAATAATGGTGAAGCCCTCATTCACAGAATTCACCCCATTGTAGCCAAAACACTGGAAAGTATGGCCTTCGGATTCTTGGTTTACTTCACTCATTTGGGGTTTCCTTTCTACAATCAGTTTTGAGAAAGAGCTCTTTGTCTTCATTCCTTTGTGTTCAGCACACCTCTTTCTTCCTTCAACTGGAGGCCTTTCACAAATTATCCCATCACCTAAAGTCACCCCACAAGTATCATCATGCTTACCAGTATCACCAACAACTCTGTCTGAGACTAGTCGTGGCCACGATCTGCCAAATTTGAAAACCCGAGAAAGCAGAGAATTGATGTCCTGATCTGTATTAAGGTCATTCTCCTTGAGAAATGTCTTGTTAGATTTGATTCTAATGCCCACTTGCTTCTGGCCAAGCATTTGAAACTTCCAAGTCATACTAGTAAATGGAGAAGTGCTTAAAGAAAGAATTTCAAGTTTCTTGAGGACATCATTGAGACGACGAACACCATTACTGCCTTTGTTCCATGCATAATCAAATGTTATGAGCAACTGGGATTCTGTTTTCTCAGCATCCCTCTTGCTTTCCATCTGTTGCGATATTCAAGACAGCAAAAGATAAGGATAAACCAGAAGTTCCAGAATAATTTGGTAATAGCCTGCTTCATATATATAGTAGGCAATCATTGAAACACCCGCATATATGATGCATGTTATTGGAAAAATATTTGAAGATAGCCCTTAATTATATAGAATTATGATCACTAATTCCAAGCATCACCCAACCCTCACCCAGCATTTGTAACAATCGTACCGATCATGTAGATGTTATGCGCTTTAGACCAGAGAGGCCCATGCGGCTTTAAAGCCGCATCCCCATTAAGTTGAGAGGAGCCCACGTATTTATATAATTAATCGGGAATTTTTGCTTGTATCAGATGTGGGATGTGACAAACACCCTCGTCTTGACAAAAGCGTCCTTCGTTGTGCTTGCTGTATGGGATTGCGGGGCTAAACAACAAACACCCCCTACGAGGCTAAACGAAATAGACCCCCACACTGGGGTTAAGGATCGGCTTTGATACCACTCTATCATGTCCCAAAACCCTAGGGGCATGACTATCATTTCACATATAAGCCCTAAAGGCTTGAAGTGCAAAACGACACAAACCTTCCATTGGTAACTGGACACAATCAAGTTACAAAAGGAAGGCTTGTGTCGTTCGCCTCGAACCTTGGGTCTACGTAATGAGTGACAGTCATACCCCATGGGATGGGTTTCAAGGCGTGAAAAGTGAGTATCGAAAGAGAATTTATAGGGACTATAATCATCTTCTATACATAAACAGTCATATATAAGAAGACAGACAGTGGTATGACCAAGAAAGTTCATATGCCTTTGAATACAGGAAGAATCAACACGGGCCCCGCATCTAAAGACAATGGAGTAACCTCTTGAGAGAAAGGCGTCTCTTCAAACAATCCAGATCCCCTCTCGAGAACCATAACTTTACAGTTACTTGTGTTACCAGTAGAATCAACATTAGCCAAATGAGAACCTGACCGACCATAATGCTGGAGCGCATTCTCATAAAAAATGTTTTCCAGCTTGTCCAAAAGTGAAAGCCACAACAATGTCAGCAGAGCGAAGCTTGCGAACCCCACGCCTTAAACCAGCTGGAGACACGCATAAGCCAAGCTCATACACTCCTGGAGATTGAATGCATGAGGGGAGGTTGTGAACTCTGTATCTCTCTGCTCCTTCCTTCCCCGACGAATGGTCTTCCCAATCAGAAGGCCCAACAAGAATCTGATCATAGGAATAAGTACAATGTGCCCAAAATGAAAATTAAAGGAAAATAATGAGCATAAGCAATTCAGGAACTGAAAAGGCAAGTTCTTATACTGTAGAAAATATTTGGTTCTTAAAGGATTTACAATCCAAAACCATGACATAACATGGGGCAATCAGCTTCTGAAAGCACAAGTCCTGGAAATTCATTCTGTTTGGGATTATTATAGCTACCGTTTTAACCATCCTGTTAGAATTCATAACCTCAGCTGAAGTGATTCATAATAGCGGCAAGAATAACGCTTGTATTTTACCTTTTTTCTCATTATCTTTAAATAAAAAGGCCTAAAATATGAGAAAAAGGAAATGCAAGTTTGAATTTTTCCATTCCCACTGACACAAGTGCACCAAGGAGATTCAGAAACCAAGATCAAACTGCATTTTTCAAACAAAGATTTCTCCAAACTTCACTGCCACCCACTCAAATTGAACCAAGAAAGAACTCACAGATGTATGCTTTTTTTTTCAAATTATGTTAGTTTCATTGAGCTTCAGCCCCAACATGTATTAATTTCAATCGAATTGGGTAAATCTGCCAGATTTTGTACCGTTCCCTACTAATCATTCCCCAGTATAAACATCTCAAAAATGCTATCCTGAAACATATGGGCAAACCCAACCCCCGCCTACAAATCCGGCGCTAGAAATTTGCTTCTGATCAAATGCCTACGGAAACATCTAAAACATCTACTTATATCTTCCAAATTCGACTCCAATCGTTAAAACCGAAAAACACAGGCTTTAACAAAATCATGACTTGAAAAACAGTTTACAATCTAACGAATGAGCAAAAACTGATGATCAAATGAGTCAATGTCAATCGTTAAAACCAGAATCAAAAGCAAAGCAGTGACAGAAGCCCAGATACAAATCCAGATCTTTACACAAACATAGACGAATCAGAGAGAGTGATTAAACCTTCCACTTGGAGAACTCAGAGTCGTGTTTTGTGCGTTTACATTCTTCCCTCTTCAACCTGGAGACAATGGGCAGCTCAGTCGCCACCATTGCCCCCCGAGGAAAAACGACAGTGATCCTGTCGTTTCGATCTCGGAAGAATACAGCGCCGGAGAAGCGCCGGTTGAGAGGTTTCTCTCAAGCAAAGATACTACGTGTCATGATTTGATTGGAAAAAAAGGTGACGACATGGACTCCATGCCTCTCTCAAACCGATAATTTATCATTTGTGTAATATTTTAATCATTTTATGTTGTCTTGACTCTTGAGAAGCAAAATTTAATTTTCATTAGCTACAATCTATTTAATTTTATATATTTCATAAATATTATAAACACGTGGTTATTCATTAACATGAACATGATTAACTTATTTTGTTAAAAACAAAATAAGTATAAACAATAAATGCAATCGTTTTGCAAAAGGGTGGAAGCCCCTAACCACCCCCATATGTTTTATCTTTCAAAGTCCTTTATTTGATAAAATTGATGATTTTTTAGTCATTTTTTTTTGTCTCAAATCATAATTTCCATAGTTTCTTCTTCAAATGTGGGTTTTTTTTTCAATAAAGTGGTTTTTTTCACATTGATCCGAGTTTACATTTGTTTTTCGTGATTCGTCGTCGATTTTTATGGCCAATTAATTATAAATGACGGTTAGTTTAAATGTGAGCTTCGATCCATATCAAGTTATCATATAAAATTATATCCGTCAGTATATTACAGATATGAAATCTTAAGTATAATAGGTATTTTTGTATTATTAATTATATATGTTTTGAGTATATTTTTTTTGCTACTAACCTAAATATTACGTCATCTCTTAAATTTTTTAGCATTTTTTATTCTATGTTTCTATCGATCGCATTACTAACCTAAATCAATAAATTTATCTATTTAAAAAAATATATAAACAACAATTACTAATATTATTAATCTTTATTCACAACTAATCACTTTACTTATAATATAGTAATATATTACTTTATTTTTAAAAATAGAAAAAATATTGCTCTATTTTTTAAAGTATAAACAATACTTATTAATAAGTATAAACAATAATTAATCTTGCGAAACTAATAACTACTAATAATACTCTATTTTTAAAACTATAAACAAATAAAAACTAAACATGAGAAATGATTTAAATAAATGGGCAGAGTTGGGATTGGGCAACCAACCCTATTGCCATCCTAATTACTAAGAATGTAGTACTGCAACTATATAATATAAAGTAAATAATTGTAAAAAAAAAAATTCCAAGGCCCAAAAATAGGTAACATGATGACAGAAGACAAATTTGGTTTATAAGTCGTCCATTTCACAAACTTGGAAGTATATATATGGAATAATTGAGAAAGATAAGTAAAAATGTAGGTTACTTTTTTGGAAATTTTACTGTCTATAAATGAAATTGAATCTACATTTACTCTTGAACCCGTTTCTTTTTTTGTGTCATCTTTGTGCCAGGGTATCATGGATTTTGATGCGACGTCCTTATTCAAAAGACTTAGATAGATCAAAGTCCACAAGCCCCGGGACTTGAGTCTTGTTCGCTGAACACAGTTCGAACCACGGCCGAATCGGGCTTCATCAGAATTTATCTGGTCGCCGCGAAGCTGCGGGATTTATTGCCCGGGGACCACGTCATCTCCTAGTCGAATCACGGAGTGCCTAGAAGATGGTTATCCAGATAATTTCGCAGTTGATCGCCAGCGGTGTTCAGCCCAGCGTCCTCGCGAATAAGTATGCGTAATCGGCTTGGGATAATGCAGCTTGATTATTAGAGACGGAAGATTCAGGATAAACAGTTATCAAAGGAATAACAGTCTTGACGTGCGAATAAAGTCTTGCTATTTAATTTATGAAGCCGTCGGCGTTCAGTAAAAAATGGATGGCTCGCTTTATAAATAAGGAAAGAGAGAATGTGACGTAGAGAATCTCTCTGCAAAGCGGACGTATTCTTCTCGCATTTACCGGTTTGACATGTCGAAGGCGGCGGCATGCGCGTAGATTGGCCTTAGGTCGCTTTGCGGTAGGTTACGTCACGACGATCTGAAAACTTTGAGGATCCAAGAGACAACAACACCAACCCTATTCCCCTAAGATAAGTAGGATGGATTCCCAACGTCTCTTATTGGTGCTACCATGGGCATGTAATCGGTCATGTACAAAATCAAAGTTTGAAAGGTGGAAAGAAGGAAGGAAGAGCGTCTCCATATGTTTTCTCTTTTTTCTTATTTTGGCAGCAGATTCGAAAACAACATGGCTCATGTCACTGTATAAATGTGCAGTCAGTTCAGTGTCCTTTTCTGCTGATCCACTTGTCCAATGTTATGTTCACCTCACCCATTTGGCATACTCCCTCAAATCAGAAAAAGATTTTTATAATTATTTATGGTTCATTCATTGAGGCTAATTTGGTTTTGAAAATTTGGACTTTTTTTTTAGTATTTATTGATAGTTTGATTGTCCTGGGTAAATTTTAGATACCCCATTTGAAGTTAAATCATTCGATGACTCTGAGAAAACTCCAAAATAAGGTTATTTTGGAGGAGCCAACTGAGATGTGACACTGACGGTGCATTTGAATAAGGGTGATTTGATTAAAAAAGGTTTTGAAAAATCTAACCCTCCACAAATTAAAGATAAACAGATTCAAAGCAAAGAGACAAAGTGCACCCACAATTTAAGACGCTGATGAAGGAGCCATTTTTTCCATCTCACTCACCTTTAGGACCCCACCTAATCTGAATCTATCAAATTGGGGTTTTCTCTGTCAAGAAACAACCACAATGATGGGCATTGCATTATTGGTCTTGTGGTGGAACCCATCTTCACAAGGTTTAGCTCTCTGTATTTTCTTGGTGCTTAGACACAGTCCTTGATTAGGTCACTTCCTTCCCAACGACTTCACTAATATAAATCAAGTGGAGCACAAGAGTTACATGACATGTCAGTCTAACAATAGTACTTGAAGTGAAAAGAAAGATCCGAAATAAAAATGTAATTTTAATTCTTTGAACCTATATGATTCATGGTGGGTTTGCATTTTCTTTTTTTCTTTTTCTTTTTCTTTTTTAAATTTTAACAGTGTCCTTTTTTTATTTTCCTTGCAGGGTAATGAAAACTTTCCATATGGGTAAAGAAGATGCTAATTCTACCTGATTATGGTCAGTGATATGTAGGGCAAAAAAAAATATTGAATCATTGATTATGTCTCTCCCATGTGCAGCATTTCCCGGGACTTTAATGATGAGCTTTTCTGTGAGATTCTCACGTTGTCTTCATGTGTGAGGAGATAAAATCCTCCTCCTTTAGTCGCATAAACCCACATACAACATGGGTTTCAGGAATAATTATCATCGATTTTCATAGTAGTTGTTTTCCTGGGTGAAGAAAGTTTAGAGGAAAAACAGAAGATCTAAGAGAGTTTATTAAGTTTCTTAAAGAAAACTTTTAGAAGTCTTATAACTCATTGTCTGTCACCTGAGTTTCTGCAGGAATTTTCACTTTTTCTCGATGACTGAAGTGATGGCTGGAAGAATCCATCAGTCTTGAGGGAGTGTTTGTTGTTTTGTGTGAGTGTTCCTCCTCAAAATCATACGTTTCTTTTTGGTTGTTTACACTGGGTTCCATCACCTCACATTTCTTGGCAAATTTCTATTGTAATAATGTGAAAATCAGAGAGAGAACATTGAGAAAGTATAATAAGACGCCCGGATCAAACTGGGCTTTTTTGATATTTTTTTGGGTAGCTGTTTCTGTGAGTTACATAATTCAATATGTAAAGGGTAGACCCAATAGATAAAGTATCTGGGTGTCTCGTTGTTTTCTTACTTTTTTGCTTCACCTTTTCATTTCGGCAGGTTAAAGGCATCTTGATATGTGTGACTGTTATAACTGAATTAAGGGGTTCCTTGTCCTGACAGTATTCTTGCTGATGGCTGAAGTCTGCAGAGCAATAATACCAACTTTTGCTGTGCCAGTGTTTGATTCTTCTGGGCTTTGTGGCTACTGAGGAAGAAGATTGGTCTTTCTGTCATGGGTTTGAATTTTCTTGGTGGGATGAACTTTCAGGAGAATCATGGCGGTGGTGGTGGTGGTGGAGGGAAGAAGACGGGCTCTGATGGGGCTGATAAAGTAGTTGTTGTTGTTGCTGTTAAGGCTTCAAAGGAAATCCCAAGAAGGGCTCTGGTGTGGGCTTTGACTCATGTTGTTCAGCCTGGGGATTGCATTATGCTTCTGGTGGTCATCCCTCCTCACGGCCATGGTATCATATTTCTTACTTCTTTAATCCCCCTTTTTATTTATCTTATCAATTTTGGGTTTGTTTGATGTTGAAGTGCCTTTAGGTTTGATTCTTTCTTACATTTTTCACAGAATCTCATTCTGGTTCTGCTATTACTATCTTTTTTCATTTTCCTTTTCCTTTTCCATTCCCACCCTCCAAAAGGCCTTGAGATTTGTAGTAGCAATGCCTCACAAAACACAAGAAAGTGGCAACATCTTCTGTTAAAAAAAAAAGAAAGAACATAAGTTCCTCAAATAATTGGTGTTTAATTGCTTCATGACCAGTTTAGGCCACTGACATTAATTGTGGACATAGTAGTTGATGTGAATTCCAATATCTCTCCACATTTTGATTTCCTTATGAGCTACAATCCAAATTGATGTAAAACTATGTTCTGCAATAGTTTATCGTAAAGATTCAAATACCCAGGTGCATTTGATCAAGTGTGTCTATAAGTTTGCAGACCACCAAATCAATTTTCTTTACTTTTTTCTTCTTTCATCTGCCGCAGCCTGATGTGGCCTATTTAAAATCACAGGTAAAAAGCTATGGGGTTTTCCAAGATTTAGTAGTGATTGTGCCACTGGTCAGTGGAGGTTTCATTCGGGAACAAGCTCAGACCAAGAGCCCGGATAGTAATCAACCGATACCGTAACTCCCAAAATGATACGCTAACTCCATGATGTTTATGACCCCAATATGGTTAGTGCATTAAATCATTCTTCAGCATTTAATTCTTTTAATGATCTGTCTAGTATTGAGTGTTTCTACTTTCCGATTCATTACAGATAAATGTGAAGATAAAAAAATTGTTCTGGTTCACAATGTGGAGTAGTGGCAGCTAGAGCCAGCAAGCGTTCAAACAAACTGGGTTGTCTTGGATAAGTAATGAGTACAGTATGAACCTCATTTCTTAGTTTAAGGCATGCATTGTAGATATACGGGAAAACTTGCAACACAGTAATTTTTATTCCATAAGTTCATTGACTCATTAGTAAAGATTTTACTAATGTGCATGGTTTAAACTTTTATGTTTTCATTTATAGTTCAAATTTTAACTAAGTTTTCTTGATACATTAGTTGTTAATAAAATGGTTGAGACAGCTGAAGCATGAAGCAAAGCACTGCATGGAAAAGCTGCAATGCAACCTAGTGCTTATGAAACGATCTCGACCAAAGGTTCTTCGTTTGAATTTGACAGGATCATCAAAGAAGGAACCTGAAGTGGCTTGCCCATTACAGTCAATATTAGAAGCATCCAAAGGACATCTGGAAAATAAGCATGATGATATGCCAAATGGAACCCGAGGTCCTGTTGTTACCCCAGCAAGCAGTCCAGAACATGGGACAACATTCACTTCAACTGATATTGGAACATCATCAATTTCTAGCTCAGATCCAGGGAATTCACCCTTTTTCATTCCCAGAATTAGCAGGGACCTGAAGATGGAGGATACATTAACCACCGCACGAAACCATCTTCTGGATGAATCTGATTCTGATACAGAGAGTGAAAATCTTGGTCCTCCAAAGAGGTTATGTTTCCAGACATGGCTAGTGGAGAATATTCTCAGTTCTGGTGTTGAACTCCCTAAGCATTTGGTTGAAGGTTCACGAAAACCCAGTGATAAAGCTCTGGCTTTCAAATCTGGCATGTTACTGGACAAGTTCTCTGGACTCGATCCAGAACCTGAAGTTGGCGGACTGAACTATAAGTTTGACTTGGAGTCAAGTATCAATGTGAGAGAAGTAATTTCTTTATCAGGAAATGCACCTCCCTGGACCCTCCCTCCACTGTGTTCAATTTGTCAGCATAAGGCACCTGTATTGGAAAACCTCAAGGTGGTTCACCTATGCTGAGCTAGAACTTGCTACAGGTGGATTTTCATGTTGTTTCTTGGCAGAAGGTGGATTTGGTTCTGTGCATAGAGGGATCTTACCAGATGGCCAGGTCGTTGCAGTTAAGCAACATAAATTGGCTAGTTCTCAGGGTGATCTCGAATTTTGCTCTGAGGTTGAGGTCCTAAGCTGTGCACAGCATCGCAATGTTGTGATGCTAATCGGGTTCTGTGTGGAGGATGGAAGAAGGTTGCTGGTTTATGAATATATCTGCAATGGGTCTTTGGATTCTCATCTTTATGGTAATTTTTCTTCAATTTTATTCCATAATATAGTTATTTTCTGGTGAAATCACGGGGCATGTGCTTACGAACCTTACTAGCAAGCATACACTAGTTTATTTCAGGACTAACCTGAATATTTTTTGTTCACGGTATTTTTCATCTACCAACTTAACGCTCTAATATATCTGCCAAACATAGATGACAAGGATGTCTAGCAAATCATCATCGTATTCAAACTAAGTCGTGTTTCAATAACCACTCTTACTTTGCAATGAACCATACTGTTACTGTCGTGGCTGAGAAGACCAAGTTTTCTGTTGGGAATTTGCAGGGCATGATCGAGGTCTGCTAGAATGGTCTGCACGACAAAAAATTGCAGTTGGGGCTGCTAGAGGATTGAGATACCTTCATGAAGAATGCAGAGTGGGTTGTATTGTCCACCGTGATATGCGGCCTAACAATATCCTCATCACCCATGATTTTGAACCATTAGTATTTTACTCTTATCCCGTCTAATTACTATAAACTGTTTTCCTTATCATTCCATTGCCTCTCCCAATCTTTATTGTTACTATCAAAGAAAAGAAAGAGAAAGAGAAAGGGGTGCTTTAGCATTTTTGTTTATGAGTTTCAATTATATACCATCATATGTGTTTGGAAATGAATGAACCGAACTTTGACAAATAAGAGAATCTTCAATTGGATAAATTTTATGAAAAAAAAACTTAAATGCTATAACTTAGCATACATACTTCAGTAAAATATTGACCATGCTGTATAATCCATGCATACCACATTCAAGTTTCATGCAACTGACTAAATCCTCAAATAGTTGAATGCGTGTCTGCGCCCACTTGCTCTATTTATGTATGGACATCTGTCTGTGCAAAGGATCATGAACCATGTACCTTTATCTTGCATACTTGTCTCTACAGGGTGTGTGGGATCTGACTTCAGTTCCCGGTTTCTCAGGTTGGGGATTTTGGATTGGCAAGGTGGCAGCCAGATGGAGACATGGGAGTGGAAACACGAGTAATTGGAACGTTTGGGTAAGAAGAAGGACCAGTTTTTGGCTTCTACCAATACTAGCTAAAAATAAGGGCAAATCAAACTGTTAACCATACCTTTGTACAGGTACCTGGCTCCAGAATATGCTCAAAGTGGGCAAATCACAGAAAAGCCGATGTCTACTCCTTTGGGTAGTATTGGTAGAGCTTGTTACAGGAAGGAAAGCTATGGATATAAACCGGCCAAAGGGTCAGCAGTGCCTCACTGAATGGGTATGAGTTATACAACTTCAATGTACTAGGTGTGAAAACATTGTATTTCTATTGGGGGCAACAAGTTTTCTTTTTATTGTTCCTATAGGGCAATCGCAGTTTAGCTTTATTCCAAACGAATTCTAATTTCATCCCTGTTTTTCATGTAGACATTTGTTTTTCCAAATAAGGTGAATATTTATCTTTGTTTCTCATGTTTTAAATCTGGAGCAGGCACGCCCTTTGCTAGAACAATGCGCCATTGATGAACTGGTCGACCCACGCTTACATAACTGCTATTCAGAGAAAGAAGTTTCTGGCATGCTGCATTGTGCCTCCTTGTGCATCCAACGGGATCCCCATTCTAGGCCTCGCATGTCTCAGGTTGGTGAATTTAGATTTGTTTTCTAAAACTGTTTTTTGAAGTAGTTTATGGACTAAACACAACAATTACCTTTGCTAATCATATCCAAAACAATAGTAGGAGAACGACATGATATAGTTAGCCATTTTTTCCCTGCTTCTTGCTTGATGCCAACCTTCTTAGTAATTCCTCTTCTGCCTCACATGTTTTTGTGCCACCTCCCTAGTTACATTTCAAAAATGTTGGGGTGAAACAATGCCCATCTGCCCAAATGGTGATCCTGAGGCAGTTCAGGAATTGGGTTAAAAGTTGAAACCACTCACATGGATAAAAGATTGGTTTTTAGATATGTTGTTACTCCAACAAAGCTTTAATATGAATAATATAGATTTCGAGCAAATAAAAATAACTCACACAAGATGCACAAGATTTTTGACAACCATACCTACATCCACGGATAAGAGAGAATCTTTCCACTATACGATACGAAATAATACAGAATTGGGTTTCCGAAACATCTCATGTTTCCCTATTCCTTGTATACATTCCATGAACCACAAAATCCATTGCTCCACCACATCTCGTATATAGCCTTTACAAGCCCAACTCTCTCATCACTTTTTTCCTTATGACCAAGAATATTTATAATGAT
The DNA here is from genome assembly GCA_016808115.1 of Tetrastigma voinierianum. NCBI lineage: Eukaryota > Viridiplantae > Streptophyta > Magnoliopsida > Vitales > Vitaceae > Tetrastigma > Tetrastigma voinierianum. The sequence goes on from JAEQBH010004665.1 coordinate 632,048, forward strand.
ATTCTTAACAATTTTCCTTATTCTATAAGGAAACCTAACATTACAATAATATAATGAACTAAGAGTTATCCTATAAAATATTCTTTACAAATGGGAATTAATACTTTAACGAATTTGAGACATATTCCAACAATCTCCACCGCTGATCAAATTTCATCATTGAAACCGCATTGAACTAAAATTCCTTTCTATGTACATTTTATATGCTTTGTATTATTTTGTTCCTCTAGAGATCTTCAATCCAAAGCTCTAACAGAATGTAATGCTTAAAACCGCATCCAACAGTCTTCAAGGAACCTAACCTCTGAGATTAGCTGTTTTTTTTTTTTAAGAAAAGAGTGTTGACAACACAATTATGAAGGAGGTATGGTAAAACACATGGCCCAGGTGATTATTTCATCCAATTACTTAAATCTCATACATCCCCCTTCAAATCATGCTTCTAAACAGCATTCCCTACAGCCTCAGTTCTTCACAGTTTCTTTCCTTCTAATTCACATTCTTTTCCTGAAGGTGCTTCGAATATTAGAAGGTGATGTTTTCATGAACTCAACCAGTTATGTCAAAAGGCGGCCTACGACATAGGGAACGAAGTGAAGGGATGATATGGCCAGAACAGCTGCAACAACATCAACGATACAGTGGCCAAATCTCGCATGGAGCTCGAAGATCAGCTCACTGGGAGACAAATAGTGCAGAGGGCTTCTTGTGAAGATCATCCATAACTTGTCTACATACGTATTTGCATTTCCCTTTTTGTCCAAAACCTGAAATTCTGTAGAGGTTATTAAAGTGTAGAGCAGCAAGAGATCAGTAACATTCCTTTTGCTTTTAGGGGTGGTGAGGGCTTAATTTCCTTCTTTTTGTATTATTCATTTGTAGTCAGTGTAGTCTAGGATCCAATGTAGGTTCATGAAATGAATATTTGGAATTCCAGATGTAAGGTTAATAGTTTGGCTTGCTTATTTGAGTTAAGAAAGTTCTCTCAAAACTAATCATTTAAAAAAAAAAAAAAAAAAAAAATTGGTGTTAAGATCTGTGACCGTGGTAGAAACCCACAGAATCACTCTGAGCTGAGAACTTTTAGGAAAGATGATCATTCAACGTAGTCTTATAAGCTTGCTGGTTTGGTAGGAGGTCGTAAGTTCGGAACCTATTTTTAATTGAATAATTTATTTCCGAGGCCAGGCATGACTACAAACTAGGGGTGTGGTCAGTCAATAAAGTAAGCTCGAACTGGGTGAGAGCTTTTGAATGTTTGAAACTCAACTCGAGTAATAGTCAAGCTACTCGAACTTGATTCGATAAAACTCGAATCTATTAAAAAATTAATGAATGATTGTACTCGACTCGACAAGCTATTCGAGTTCGAGCTCGATTTGCTTAATTCCAATTTGAATTTAGGTATTTAATTAAGTAGAATAGTGAATAGTTTAACTCATTTACCTTGCAGTATAAATGCATAAGCTCAGGCTGTTTGATTGAGTGTCTTCGGGTCAGTGTTACTATGGTCGGCAGGTAGGCTGGAATAAACGACTCGCGCTCTAGTACAAGCTAGGGTAATAAAGGACGATCCTGAACTTATTAATTTGGTGATTATCAGTATAAAACAATCTAAATGGATAGTTTTGTATTTTTTTATGTAAAAAAGAAAAAGGTTGCTTTATTGCAAATTCCACTCATTCTGAAGCCTTTTCTTTTGGAAAGAAAGTAGATAAATGAGTTAAAATAATTTATTAAAATCTATTTGTACTTGCCACTCCTCTCCACCCTTCAAAATGCTTAGGAATTGGCTACAAAAACAAGAACCCAACAAATGACAAACCATAGATCCTCCTCGCTCTTTGCGGTAACATGGACAAAGGAAGTCCCTTCCTTGCACACCTTCCTTGATGCTTCATGCTACGATATAATTATAAAATCATTAGGTAATTTTGTTTTAAAAACACATTTATTTTATCTTATGATTTATTCTCTAATAATGTATTAAAACAAACCTCTTTTTGTAAAAATTAATAAATGTACAAATATTCAAATAATAAAAATAAAAGCCAATATGTATTTTCAATTATATCAATTTAAATTCACGAGCAACGGTAAAAGGTGAAAAGAGATTACGAGAAGTCCCAAAATCTTATCAAGAACAAAAGTTATACAAAATAATATATAAAATAAATAAAAGTAAAAAATAAAAAACAATAAATTATAACAATTCAAATTCACAAAGTGTATAAATATTAAGTTCTATTGACCATCACAACTCAAGTGGTAGAGTCCCAATGTTTTTTGAAGGGTAAGAGTCCCAATGGTTTTTTTGAAGAGTAGAGTCAATGTTAAAACAATGGTGCAGCTTATACCGTTCATGTCACATGTAAAACCTAAGGTATCTTTATTCATAGATTATTCATGATATGCTATTCATGTCTCCAGCCCTAATTCTCATCTTTTTGATCTCAAAAACCCAAAAATCAAAAACAAACAAATGATAATCAAGCATTCTGATGATTAATGCAGAAGGATATTTGAAAATGAAAGTAATATAATGCATCATTAAATATTAGGAATAAAATCAATCCATCTTTTTTAACATTGGTTACATCAAAATCCTAGAATGTGAAGAAAAGGAAAGAAAGGCGTAAGGAAGGGTCCGAGATAGATACTATTCTGTAAGCTAATGCACAGTTCGTTGAAAAGGAAGTGTGAAGTCCATTATTTTTCATAAAGAAAAATAAAAGCGTCGCTGTTTTTGAAAATTGTTCTAAAAAATAAAAAACAAATGGTGTTTTTCGAAACAGTAGTTTTGGTGTTGTCCATGCTATTCAAAACACAAAAAAAAGGGAGCCAAATAGAATTTAAGTGTTTTCCGTGTTTTTTTTAGAACCAAAAACAATTTTAAAAAATAGTAACCAAAAGTTTTTGAAAATTGTTTCCGAAGAACACGTCCGAACTTTTTTTTCCTACTCTATAAATCGAAGATTAACTGTACTGAGCTTATTTCAAAACAAAAAAGTGTAGTGAGCTAATCATGAATTGAGTTTTGGCAGATTCGAAGCGCGCGATGTTGAGAATTGGCAGAATTCTGAACCCACTCTCAACACTCACTCTGCGACGTTTCTCTACAATGCCTCTTATTACACTGTATGTCACCGTATCTCTCTCTCTCTCTCTCTCTCTCTCTCTCTCTCTCTCTCTCTCTCTCTATTTCTCTCTTTCTTTTGATTCTTTATTGATTCCTGAGATGTTGCAGATGTTTCGGAAAAGAGCAGTGTTGCTGCGCTAAACCCTAGCATCTTTCATCCCACAGCTGTTGTTCATCCTGATGCGATAATCGGACAGGTGTTTTACTGATTCCGCATCACCTATGTTTTTGAATTGTTCATTTTCGCCAGTTCAAGGCCCTACGTGTTTGAGCTGCTGGTTTTCAGGTGGATTTTGTTGGAGTTTGTTTTAAGTTTTAACTTTGGTGAGCCGCCGTTTGGTTCACCTTTTGGATCTGCATTTTTTTTTTCAATGCAAAGTTAACTCTGATTTTCATGAAATATGATAAGGTTGTTTTTTCCTTTTTTTGGAATTTTGGTTTTGGCGGTTGAGTTGATGTAACTAGGGGAACTTCTTGAACAATTTTCTGATAGTGAAATTCTATTGAAGGATTGATTAGGTGTTTGTTTATAGGTTGATTTGAAGGGGATTGGTAGACTTTGTATTTGTTTTACAGGGCGTGCTTCTATTGGTCCTTTTTGTTTTTGTTGGGCCTTCACCAAAGCTTGGAGGGATGGTTGTCAGCTGTATCCAGGGAAGCCATATTTTTTGGGAGACCTGATTAGGGGGAAACGATGTGTTTGATGACGTGATTTTTATTTGTGCTCATTAATCAATTTGTTCAAACATACATCTCTTTCTCTTCTTGGTTTTTGGTTCTCGCTGTAATAGATTTGTGTGCTATACTATGTCAGGCAGTGGTGCAGTGGTCGGTGATGATCTTCCTGGGCAGACAGTCATTGGATGCAACAACATTATGGGGATATCATGCTGTGGTCGGCGTCAAATGCCAGACATGAAATACAAGGTTGTTGACATATTTGTATTGCTATTTTTTAATAAATAGACATATTTGTATTGCTGTAGTGATAAATGCTAGCCTATGATGGGTATTTACGGAGGAATTTAATTGCAAACACTTGCAGAAATTAATCTCTATTGAATCATTTTCATCATTTCCTATCATGAGAAACTGATGCCATCTTTTACATGTAAAAAAATATCAAATGGTTATGAAAGCCTTCATAATATACTTTAATATTTGGTGCTGCTTTTGTGTTCAGAGGCTTATTTTAATTCTCTAACTCTTCCTCAAGGAGAAAATTTACTCCTGCTTTTGTTTTTAAGCATGTATATGCTGACATGAACAATGGACAACTATGCTCTGTGGAGGTGCTATATTTTCAATGGCTAACATTTTCTGTCCTCTCTCATGTTAACATTTGGGTTTAGTAAGCTTTTTCAACAGCTAGCATATAAGACATGATTTTTCAAATACGGATGTTTAGCAACATCATTCTTACTGTTTTGTTAGAATAGATTAACATCTAATTTTTTTCTACTATTTCACAGCAATAAATCATGTTCAGGAGCAAACAAATCATTACCAATCATCTTTGTACATCTTACACTCTCACTTCTTTTGGCACACTGCTGATGACATGAGCTTTGTCCTTCTAAAAAGTTAAATACCTCACAACTACCTACGTAGGACCAACCTTAGGTTGATCATTATTCTTTCTTGACAGGCTCTTCAAACATGCTAATGATTGTCATGTCTTATTTTTGGGAGATGATGGAAGGCTTTGTGGAAGAAACTTTGTTGGAAGGGTTTACAACTTTGGTTGTTCTCATTATTAGAAAGGCTTTGTGCCTTTAGGTGGAACAAGAGCTGAGTGCGGCTTTGTCAACTCAATGGCGAGCTGAGTGCAGCTTTGTCAACTCAATGGCAACTCGATAGGATGTGCCAAATTCTTGGTGAAAATCTAAAATATCTCAAAATAATTTAGAACTAGCGGTATCATACTGGTTGGGATATTCTTCTTACATTTTCTAATCGAGTTCTGGGTTTTGATGGATGACTAGTGCATGAAAATTGTTTCTCTCTACTTTTTTTGGTTGTGAGAGGGGCAGGGCCACCTAGCTGTTGAATGGTTGTAGAATTATCGTCATCTTCATATCACATCATCATCATCATTAGTATTTTACCCATGCACTATGGTACAATTAGTTTCTGAATTTTTGTTTTTTAATACTGTTTTTTAATATTATCTGTTTGGCATAACATTCTATGTTAAAACGATAAGATGTTTGAGTGGAGGTGGTGAGATGTTTTAACTCAAAAAGTGTTTAGGGACATTCAGTGGATCAGAGAACATACATCTATCCATCGCTCTTCAAAGTCTAGTGAAGCAGAACAGTATGCCCAGTATAGAGGAGATGTAAGATTTTTCCACCCTCTAAGTTACAGACTTGTAAATCAAGTTCATATTTGGGTTTTTTAACGATGACACTACATTATCAGGTCATTGGTGATAACAAGTCTTATTATGGGATCTTGTCTGTGCCCATGATTGCAAATTGGGTAACAACAATATTTTTGCAAATAATACTCTTTTAGCAGGTCATGTTGTGGTGGAAGTAAGTCCTTTATCTTTTTGTTATAATTTTTGGAAAGATGATTGAACTCTGTATTATTTTATCCTACATGTGGCGTCCATATTAAGAACTGATTTTAGTTCTTTTAAGTAATGAAGTTATGCGCTCCTACGGGGGCTGTTGTTGTTCACCAATTTTGCCGTATTGGCTCATTCGCTTTCATTGGTGGTGGTTCTGTGGTATGCTCAAATTTCTATTTTCTATCCTTACATTCTTGTTTTACCTTCCCTCCTACATTAAACATCAAAATGTAAGCTGATGCCCAGAGTGTGTAAAAGGAGTCTGAAAAAGTCAGCTTAAAACAGAGTAAATTGTGGAACAATTTCCACCTGGAAATGGCGGTCAACGATGTTCTTGCCAGTGCCACTTAAAAATGAATAATGAAAGTATCCTTATTAAATTAGGTTGCACATAAATTATGCTGAACCAGTTATTTGCCTTGAGAATCAAAGAAAATTATTTGTCTTGGAAATGATACATATTCTTGTTGCCTTGGCTGATACAATTTTCTTATTGTGTGTGTATGACTGAAGCTTTTCACAAGATGTCCCAAAATACATGATGGTCTCTGCCGGAGAAAGAAGTGAGGCTAAAGTAGTTTGAATCTTGCGAGGGTCTTCGACGTCGAGTGAGTTCTCAGTCACAGAGGTTGGCAGCCATGAATTCACATTCTGATGGCTCTTTTTATTGGGTTTTAACATAGTTCTTTCTTTTGGAAAAGAAATTGACAATTCTTTGTGTATAGTGTTTTCGTGTTTACAAAGGATATATAGAATAGATGGATAGATAGGTAGGTAGATATCACAGTGCCTTATGCTAGATGGATATATAGGTAGATAGATATAGATATAGATATATCACAGTGCTCTTTGTGTGATGAAGACAAGTGGCAGCACCTTTAGGGTTTACCACGAGCCTTGGTGTCTCGAGCTCAAGCCTTAATTTGGCACTCTCTAGATGATAAAGGGCCTAGTTGGGATCTTATATAATGGGTTGGTTGTCATTTTCCAATGGTTGTGATTTTCCAATGATTGTAATTTTCCAAGGGTTGCCATTTTCCATGGGTTGTTATTTTCTATGATTGTCATTTTCCAATAGTATTTATGAGGTCCTAGAAGTCAAGTCAAAGTTGTTAGTTTCAAGTTCATTTACTAGATGGTAGTTCCAAGAGTAATGGGTCCCTAGAATCACCTATATATATGGTTGTATTCAGTCTTGGTGAATCGATGAATGAATTAAAGAAATTTCCAGCAATTACTAGTGTCTTTGTGTG